>OX637521.1:13678214-14904285 GCA_951799955.1 Apamea anceps | reverse complement strand
TGTCAAACTTGACAAGTCGTAATCGCTTACGATAATCTTGCTCGGAAGGAGATTAATACAATTTTCCTTTGAAAATCTTGTTGGTGGCTTCGATTGTCCTCAGTCCTTAACACAGGTGCGTTGTGAAATGTTACGTCAACAATTTACACGTTGAACAGTCCGTATGGAGCAAATAAATCACCCATTTTTGTACATTTGGTCCAATGTTAGTTGTTGTAGGTACTTTAATTTATCGTAGTTTTTATCAAAGCAGTGCTTTACCTATTAATGTTTTGTAGGCACAAATGACGAACCAGGCGTCCCCGGTGGAGGAGCAGGAGAAACTCCTGGATGAGGCCCTCAACATAGTCAAAGTGCAGGTTTGTTTTCAAATTGTTATCTAATTGCTCAACAATTTATGGGCGGTACGCGGTTTCCGTTTTTTAGCACGTTGATCTAACTCGCCGCCTGAATTGTTTTTTTTTTTTCATTGGAATAAAAACTTTTTTAATTTTTATTGTAAATCAGTAATTTGTAAGTATGTAAAGTAAACAAGACGGAAGTGAGTTCAGAAAAACTTTAGGACTGTATTTTTCATTGCAAATGAACTTCTGTATGCAAGGTTTTAATAATAAACTTTAATACTATAAAACTTTTATCATCTTAACTGTATTGCATTGGTGTAGTCCAGCGTTTCCCAAACATTGTTCTGCCATGGCCTGGTAATTTTCATACAGCTCCTTCGTGATCCACTCATTAGTTTTAACCCCCCTCCCACCCTGGTTAAATTAAGTAAAATAATACACATTTAATGTTATTAAAAGTATGTATATTTTACAAAATTACAATTAAATGTAATGCTTTTAGTATAACTTTTCCAATATTGGCTATTTAATGCAAAGTAGGGAGCTGCTTCATCATCATTTGCCTAGCCTTTTCCCAACTATGTTGGAGTCGACTTCCAGTCTAACCGGATGCAGCTGAGTACCAGTATTTTACATGGAGCGCCTGACTGCCTACCTGTACCTAGGGTGCAGGTTATTTATTATTATTTTAAAATAAGGCGGGAATGCTGCAACCGGTTATTTTATTTTTTTGGCCCGGTACCAGGTTGCGACTCACCAATTGGGAAATGCTGGTGTAGTCTAGAATCATATCATTCATTAGAAGCTATTTTTAACCCCCGACGCAAAAACGACGGGGTGTTATAATTTTGACGTGTTTGTGTGTGTGTGTGTGGGGGGGGTGTATGTCTGTCTGTGGCATCGTAGCTACCGAACAGATGGACTGATTTTGATATTGTTTTTTTTTGTTTGAAAGGTGAATTTGTCGGGAGTGTTCTTAGCTATGTTTGATGAAAAACGATCCAAGATGGCCGCCACCACAAAATGGCGGATTACATATTTACTAGTGACAATGGCAATGAGCTGTATTGTGACACTATTGTATCACTACTATGCTATGTAATAATGATGAGGTTTATTCTAAAATTGGCTACTAAAGGACATCATTCAAGTGTCGAACTTTTATACCCAAAAATTAAAGTTATAAAAATAAGTATTTTGGCATTTTCAATCTGAGTAGCCGTGGGGTTAATTGAAGGCTTTAATTGTGAAAATGCTCAAGATTTTATTTCCCATAAGAAAATATGTATGTAGTACTTTTTTTTCTGGTCGGCACTTTAATTTTTGGGTGGTAAATATTCAACACTTCATGTCCTTTCTCATGTAGACAAAGTGGTATGTTAATGCATTATTCTTAATTTATTAATTGCAGGCATTTCAAATGAAAAGATGTCTGGACAAGTCAAAGCTGATGGATGCCTTGAAGCATGCCTCCACAATGCTCGGAGAGTTGAGGACTTCTCTGCTGTCCCCAAAGAGCTATTATGAGCTTTGTATCCTTTTTAAATCAATGTTATGGCATAGTTCTGTTGTTTTTCTCTTTGGTAAGAGCATTTAATACTATAATAATGCAGAGGTATGTTTTTATTGGGGACACAGCTGTATTTCAAGATCATTTGCTGCAATCATCTTTATACTAAATGCATATGAAAGTATATACGGTACTTGTAACAAAAAACCTTTTTTAGGGTTCCGTAGCCAAATGGCAACGGAACCCTTATGGATTCGTCATGTCTGTCTGTCTGTCTGTCTGTCTGTCTGTCTGTCCGTCCGTATGTCACAGCCGCTTTTTTCCGAAACTATAAGAGCTATACTGTTGAAACTTGGTAAGTAGATGTATTCTGTGAACCGCATTAAGATTTTCACACAAAAATAGAAAAAAAACAATAAATTTTGGGGGTCCCCATACTTAGAACTGAAACTCAAAATTTTTTTTTTCATCAAACCCACACGTGTGGGGTATCTATGGATAGGTCTTCAAAAATGATATTGAGGTTTCTAATATCATTTTTTTCTAAACTGAATAGTTTGCGCGAGAGACACTTCCAAAGTGGTAAAATGTGTCCCCCCCCCCCCCCCCCTGTAACTTCTAAAATAAGAGAATGATAAGACTAAAAAAAATATATGATGTACATTACCATATAAACTTCCACCGAAAATTGGTTTGAACGAGATCTAGTGAGTAGTTTTTTTTTAATACGTCATAAATCGTAACGTAACGGACCCCTTCATGGGCGAGTCCGACTCGCACTTGGCCGGTTTTTAATAATAATAAAAAAATATTTCTGAGTATATGGTACATTATGGTCTTAATATTAAACAGTTTCACATACACTACCGTTGCCGGTGTAGAAATATTAAAATTAACTTACAATGTCAATGTGACCAAGTATTG
This sequence comes from Apamea anceps, assembly GCA_951799955.1. NCBI lineage: Eukaryota > Metazoa > Arthropoda > Insecta > Lepidoptera > Noctuidae > Apamea > Apamea anceps. Next base: position 14,901,507 of record OX637521.1, on the reverse strand, counting down.
ATAAGAAATAATCTCAAAATTTATATATTAAAAAAATGAAAAAGTTATATTAAAAAAAAAACAATGTAAGTCAATAGGTACACACAAAGACATAGGTATATACACTTACACACAAAGTATTGATAAAAATGTAATGTCAAAATTTATAGTTAAAAAAATCATTAACGGAATAGAAACAGTTGTCTAGAAGCCAGGCAAATATTGTTTTCCTGAATTTATTAGTGGGCAACACTCTGATACGTGGAGGTAAATTATTAAATATTTTGATTGATTGATTGATTTTTTTATTTATGTCTGTCTGTTTGTTCTGGCTAATCTCCGAAACGGCTGGAGCGATTTTGACGGGATTTTCACGGGCACATAGCTGATGTTATAAGGCTTTAACTTAGGCTACTTTTATTTTAGAACAAGAATTAGGTTTCCGCACAAAAACAATCGAAACCCATGAAATCCAATTTGTTTTCCGACATACTCGCGAACGAAGTCACGTGCACAGCTAGTTAATAATAAGAACAAAGACAAAGAAGTAAATAAATAAGTTGATCAGATTTTAATGAGTACGGTAACTAATTATAGTAATTATTTAGTGTACATTCACTCTGGTTCTACTCTAATGAGTAAGTGTAACACTAACCATACAGATGAAATATGATATCTTTGACGATATCATATTTCAGACTGTGATATTATTAAGTGGTAGGATTTTATCATGATTTCACTTTTTGAAACTTACGAACATTGTCAATGTTGCTAACGATAATTACGACCTATTTGTGAACTATTCACTTACCTATCTACAATAGTTACAACTTGGGACAAGGCAATATAAAAAAGAAATGTGTAGTTATTAAAATGTAGCCTTTGAAATTGCACAGGTGTCTTTATTGCATACTAACTTTTACCCGCGACTTCCGTCCGCGTGGAAATCAACAATACCATAAAACAAATCCCAACAATCACTCGGTAAGCTATCAGTAAAAAGATTTTTTGTAATTAAGTAGATCAGTACTTGCAGAGGTTACCTATTACAAACAAACAATGTTATCTTTTATAATATTAGAGTAGATTTACCAATTTAGTTTTTTTCTTGTGCATAGTTATATTTATTTACAAACCCAAAACTACTGAGCATTTTTTTCGGTGCAGTCTGGACAGTACGCCGTGCTAATCCAACGGCCCGCGCTAACAACATACTGGCTCATCATTTCACGACGAGACGACCTTAGGTGTGCTACAAACTTGTTCGGGTCGGCATGATTCGGCACGATCGGGCGACAAAATTTACATTCGATTTTGCCGCCGCACACTTTTTTTTTTTTTTTTGAGGATGGGAAATCATCAAATGACTCCTCCCGCTCTGGGTGGAGCAGGAGGGAGTGTCAGACTCTTACTGACTAAAACCCACCCGTGTTCCTTCCTTAGCCCTTTATGTTCCAGGGCAGCGGTAACCCTTTCGGACAATCCCGCTACCCTGGCAGGATACGGCCCTATGGGGCCCCGTCACTCATGCTGACATCTCTTTGAGGCGCGCGTGGAACACGTACACGCCGTCCGGCACGGGCCTGGTCCTGATCGGACCTTGACCTTGACCTTGCCGCCGCACACTTGCACAATCAACAAAAGAGATAAGTATGCAGGGTCGTCGGATATAGTTGAAGTTTAGTAAGAAACGGATTGATGTTTTCGGATAAAATTTAATTTAATTAATAGAAAACAAACAGTTCATTTATCAAACTAAATTTCATTCGAAAACCTCCATCGGTTTTTTACTAAACTTCAACTATATCCGACGGCCCTGCATACTTATCTCTTTTGTTGACTGTACGTATGTATCCCCTCATATTCTCGCACAACTCGTGCTGATACGAGAGACCACCACTCCAAACGGTCCTACCACCCTTAACTCCATCACAGACATGGCAATAACAGACGAGCTCCGTCACTTGGAGCTGTACCTCCTCGAAGAGTTCCAGAAGGGACGCAAAGTAGCAGATTTGTACGAGTTAGTGCAGTATGCTGGCAACATTGTGCCGAGGTTGTACCTGCTCATCACAGTGGGGCTGGTCTATATCAAGACTAACTCCAATTTGAGGAGGGATCTCTTAAAGGTAAGAATAAAACAAATGTTTATTTTGATGAAGTATTGTTTGATGACCTATGGCACTGAAACGTGGTCGCTCACAATGGGCCATATTAGAAGGCTTAAAGTCACCTAAAAGGCAATGGAGAGGCCTATGCTTGGAGTTTCCCTGCGCGATCGAATCAGAAATGAAGAGATCCGCAGGAGAACCAAGGTAACTGACATAGCCCGAAGAATTGCCAAACTTAAGTGGCAGTGGGCAGGGCACATTGCTCGCAGAACAGATGGCCGATGGGGCTCCGAAAAGTTCTGGACTGGCGACCGCGTACCGGAAGAAGTATCGTTGGAGGCCTATGTCCAGCAGTGGACGTCTTTCGGCTGAAATAATGTTGATGATGATTGTTTGATGCGAAAAACGTATCTATTTAAAAGGTGTATTAACATCTCTGCTCTCTCTGGAACAGTGATGGCTCAAAGGTATCGGCCCCAACTTACGAATTGTAGGTCGTGGATTCGATTCCAGGAAGGCACTTTATTTTGTGTATGTAATTTCATCACCACTGCTCTCAAAAGGAAAACATCGTGAGGAAACCGGCATGTCCTAGAAACTAAAATTCGAAGACATGTTACATGTTACGTGGTGGATTACGGCCCACTCCGTCTCACAGAGAGGAAGCCCGTTACCATTGGGCCACCACTGATCACCAATGCTCAATAGAGGGTTACCCTACTATTTTTTATCTATAAGAGGCAGAACCAAGTTCTCGTTCAGCTCGAAATAAGGGTGACCGATGAGGGTTCACATTCCGGTTATCTATCAAAGTTTATCTTTCAGGACTTAGTGGAGATGTGCCGAGGAGTTCAGCATCCCCTTCGTGGCCTGTTCTTGAGGAATTACCTCCTGCAGTGCACAAGGAATGTTCTGCCCGACACCTCGGTAGCACAGAACGAAAATGAAGGCGTTGTGAGTATGATTGGTTGTTTTTCAGCATATAAATGTGCAAACATACCAACGCCACTGAATCCGTTATCTACTTTAGTGTAATGTATTCTAAGTTGATTTTTGAGTTAGCATTTGTTACAAAAAGGTCACATTAAGTTTTTGGTTCCAATGGAATTTGAACTTTGTTAAGTATGCATTCAGTTTGTTGTTCGCTTTTTTCATTCTTGTAATAATGGCAGTTTACATATTTCTTATTTTCGTAGTTTTGATTCAACTGTATGCGCCAGATTGTACCTAGTTATAAACGATTTTGGGAATTGAGCCAATTAAGACCCTCGTCGCGTAGTTAAATCGATGACGGCACGGTTGGCGCAGACTGCGCTGCATGTTGCGGGTTCGATTCCCGCACGGAACAAATATTTGTATGGCCTACAAGTAGTTGTTCCGGGTCTGGCTGTTTGTGTATGTGAGTTTAAATGTATGTAAACGCACCCACGATACAGGAGAAATTCCCAGCGTGGGGCAGTTTTAAAATAAAAAAAATCGTCGGTTTATTAAATAGTAAACATAAGTTGCTTATTAATCAACAAATTAGATTTCGATAGATACCGGTATTTTCGATACATTTTTAATTGCCATTCGTAACTGTGGAGTAATTCCGTAAGACACTAACAGTAGGAATGGCTTTCATTTTGACAGTTCAATAACATTCATTGCGTTATTTACGTTGTGAGCAGACACATTTTTCGAACATATGAAGCAATGGATTAGCTATATCCTTCAAAATTATTCAAATTGTGATTCACTATGAATCAGTCGTGTAACGCATTTAATTGCAGTTACATAGAATGACGTCATAGGATACGATCACAAATCAAATTAACAAAAGTTTTTTTTATCGTAGCCATTAGTTTCGTTATCAAAAAGAGCTTGGAATAAGAGCAACATATTTTTTTACGCTTTAGCTTCATTCAGTTCAATTTATTCGATGTTTCATGATGTTCTTGTTCAGGTAAAAGACGCTATCGACTTCGTACTGATGAACTTCGCTGAAATGAATAAACTGTGGGTCAGGATGCAGCATCAGGGACACTCCAGGTAAAATCCTACTTCCTACTAATATTATAAACGCGAAAGTTTCTGAGGATGGATGGATGGACGCAAAAACTACTCAACGGATTTGGATGAAACTTTATAGTAATATAGCCATCAATATAGCTTTTAAATTAGAATAACAAATAGTATAGTTTTTATCCCGATATTGCCACGGGATCGACACTTATGCGGGTGAAACTGCGGAGCACTGCTACTAAGCCTTAATCAGATGAATAAGGTCTATCAAGGCTAGGCAGGTGATGATGTATAGATTTATTTCTCCTCTACAGAGACAAAGAACGTCGTGAACGCGAGCGTTCCGAACTCCGCATCCTAGTAGGAACAAACCTTGTCCGTCTGTCACAACTGGAGTCTGTGACAGTGGAAGACTACGGGCGCCTGGTGCTGCCCGGCATACTGGAGCAGGTCGTCAGCTGCAGGGACGCCATCGCGCAGGAGTATCTCATGGAGTGTATCATACAGGTTAGTTACCCCTTTGAGGGCTTTTGCCTTCCATGAGGGTAGTTACCTTATGCGGGACTAGTTACCTTACTTGAAGATAGCTTCCCCCCGTGGTGGTATTAGCTACTCTAAGCTCCAACACGTAATTCACCCCTATAAAGGACAACCTCCTTTTAGGGACATTTCGCTCTGCGAGTGTAATTACTATGTATCCAAACAGAATAGCTTATTTAATTTATTTGCAGGTGTTTCCTGATGAGTTCCACTTGGCCAATCTGCAGCCGTTCCTTAAGTCTTGTGCGGAGCTTCAGCCAGGAGTTAACATCAAGAACATCATTATAGCGCTGATTGAAAGACTCGCTACTTATAGCCAGGTAACAAAACCTTGAATAATTTGTATTTCATCCGTACGGTACTTACACAAAATAATCTTTGAAGAAATTCCTGATATATGTGAAAAAATTGAAATTCTATGGTTATAATTTCTTTGATCAGAGACCTTGGAGTTTCGGTATTTCTTCTCCGATTTTGACGGCCTACTTGATTGTGTTCATAAAATTACTCATATTTTTTTGGAAACTGAGTTGACATTTTTTTTTTTTTTGTTGATTTTGTTGTTTCTAGTTTAGTTTTTGATTGCGCGATTTATGAATCAATAACAAGATTATTTTTTGTTGCAGAGAAATGAAGGCAACATAAACCTGAGTGTTGTTCTAGAAGATGGGAAAGAACAGGAAGTGCAGCTGTTTGAAGTGTTCTCCGACCAAGTAGCTGCTATAACACAGGTGAATATTATGTTTTAATGATAAATGATTTTATTTTTGTAAGTAGGTTTGTACAAACACTTTTACACGTCAATCATATTTTAAAACTAGATGAGGTCGGCGTTTGCTATCTGACTAGTCTGAGAACAAAAGCCGAAACAAACTCAGACGTCACAGTCTCTTTTAAAGTCCAGACATAATCTTGGTCAGATCATATGAAGACCATGTAGGTCGATGTCTGAGATGGTCTTTTGAGGAAAGAACCACACAGATTGAGAGGACCTGTCCAGTCAGTGCACGCATATGTCAGAAATCGTGCAGCTCAACTCAAAACTTAAGGAGCTCAACGATTCGACGAATAATACCAAAGAAAGGACATTTGGGTAGGCCACATTAATTACTCAAACTGCCAGACCATGACAAAAACTAACAGAACAGAGAGAAAAATAAAAAATATAATGACCCACATAGTCTTCACAACTTGTTATTATAATATACATTATCCCTGCTAATATTTTTACTATATCTTAGTTGCGTTTACAGACAAGAATACCTCATGTACAGACGCCAGCACATCAAACTACTACAATCTGTCAAATTCCTTTAATAGATTTTCAACTTTATCGCTAAAGCATTAGATTCAAGGTTGATTGGGAAAATTTGGCAGTTTCGAGTAGCTTCTTTGGCGTCCGTACAAGCACTCATATTATGCCACAGTCCAGCTTGTATTTCATATTTTAATTCTACCAGTTTCTATGTAACCAATTGTTTTGAAAAACGTAATTTTGTTGCTTTGTATGAAACTATTCAACTATGCCTTAGTTTCCCTTGCCGATAGTTGTTAAAATAGTGGTTCCATATTCCCAATATTAGTTAAACTGTATCTTTTCTTCAACCTTCCTTCTTTGTCACCAGAGTCGAACAGACATGCCACCTGAAGACATGCTATCCCTGCAGTTGGCACTCCTGAAACTAGCGCAGAGGTGCCACCCTGACAAACTGAACTACGTGGACAGAGTACTGGCGCACACTGACAAGATCTGTGCGGATATACACCAGGCTAGGTAACTTATTATACAGGGTGGCAGGGACATCGACGCGCAAACTGTAACCATGGATTCAGCACATGAGTTTAGACTCCATAGCGTCGAAATTTTTCGTCGGTTATCAAAAAAAAAAAATCTGTGCAATACCTACGCGGTCAAAATGTATGGAACAGAAATATTTTTATTTAATAACCGACGAAAAATTTCGACGCATTGGGGTCTAAACCCATGTGCTGAATCCTTGGTTATAGTTTACGCGTCGATGTCCCTACCACCCTGTATTAATTAGTACTGCAATATCACGGCTGTCATGAAAACCGGCCATTTTCACCGGTGTTTGACTTTTCTGTGGCAAAGAACGCTTTCTATCTAAGGTCGGCCGTAATTTTACGCCCATGAAATGGCAGTCGTCATACAAACCTGTAATTTTATCCCTTGTTTGACTATTTAAAAAGCGCCCTTTACTAGCTATGGATGGCCGTAATTTTATGCCGAAAACCAAACTATATTTGGCTTTACAGTTTGTTTGGTTTCACAAAACTAACAAAACTCTTTTTTTCCAGTGGCAAAACCCACTTAGAACACAACACAGCAGTCTTCAAGGAACTGATGAAGATTCTCAAACTACCCGCCGACCACTACAAGAACATTCTCACATTGATCAAGCTACAGAACTATTCACCATTGATCAAACACTTGAACCATCCTGGAAGGATTATGATCGCCGTCCATCTGATCAATGATGTACTGGAGACTGACTGTTTGATCTCTACTCCTGAAGATGTAAGTTTTAGAGTTTGCTACTATCTTACATATATAAACTTACGCCTTCTTCCCATGGGGGCAGGCAGAAACTACAGAACGGCACCTGCTACGATCCTTACATACTCTATATACTACGAATAAGTGGCGAAATAAATAGCCAATAAGACGTCTGTTTAGTTTCACAAAGTCTGTTTTGCTTTTGTTCTTATCATTACAATAGGATAAGGTACTCGTTAAGTAAGGGCGGTCTTCGATAAGGTAAAGTTTCATAGTAGCTAAGCTACAGAACTATGCACCGTTGAACAAACACTAGAACTATCCCCGAAGGATAATGATCGCTGTCCATCTGATCAATGATGTACTGGAAACTGACGGGTTGATCTCTACGCCTGATGATTTAAGTAAACATCACGCTTCTCTTCGCCAGTTATGTTTAATTTCCATGGGGCGAGCCTTTACGAACTTTTCTGCAGTTAAAAGTTACAAAGAAAACCCCCAAACCGCTCACCCTTCACCACTGCGCCATCTCCACGAGCGATAGAATCGCGTCGATAGTCTCGCTGTACCATCAAATTTTCGCCGTGTGTAGACACGTTCTAAGAGAGTGTATAGAAATACGTGGCACGACGATAATATCGCCGCGATTCTCTCGCTCGTGTAGACGGCTCCTTATTGTTTAAGCTGGGAAGAAAAATGGCGCAAAAACACCCAGTAACGCATTAGTCTGATTAGTTTAAATAACTTTCGATTCTTTGAAATAGGAGGTAATAGGGCAGTTGCCTGGGTAAACAAATAATAATTATATTTAGTCCGTCAGTTAGACTATCGAAAAATAATGGACACGTATTTTTTCTTCTGTCAATCAAACAAAAAATGATAAAGATAAAGCGCGTCAAAATTTGGGGAGTGGGGGGTCGTGTCGTCACTTGCTTGCAAAAATGTCGCAAGCAAGTGACGTCACGCGGAACTTTAACGGGCGATATTTTCATAATTTTTTATATAATTGACAAAAGAAAAAATACGTGTTCAATATTTTTTTGATAATCTAACTGACAGACTAATTAGATTTTTTTAGGAAAAAAGCCTTTGGTCAAGTTAATCACAGTTACATAGTTTCTGTTTTCACCCTGGGCCCGTATTCTCTATGACACAGTGAACGAAACCGCGCGAAATGAACGCGAAATTGGCGGGATTATATAAGAAATTGACGTGTTTTCGAAGTAAGGAGTCGTTTAGAGGAGTCATAGTGAATTAGGGTCCTGAACTCCCAATTTCAAAGATTAATCCTGTATTTGTTTTGTAATCCAGGTGGAATCAGTACTTGCAATGTTAGACGTGCTAGTCAAAGACCAACCTGACCAGCCGACCGCAGAGCCAGATGTTGAAGACTTCATGGAGGAACAGGGCTTGCTGGCAAGGTATGTTATCTTATCCTAAACTAATAATATTTAATATCTCTGTTTTATAACTAGGCTTACTTACACTCCTGAACTTAAATATTGGACGATGTTGATGTTCTGTCGCGTTTTAAGGCAGTTTCAATTTACCTCACTATACATAGAAAGAAGAAAAAAAAAAAGCGGCCAAGTGCGAGTCGGACTCGCGCACGAAGGGTTCCATACCATTATCTATAAAAATCACGTCTGTTGTATGCCCCCCCCCCCCCCCTTAAATATTTATTTTATTTTGTTTTTAGTATTTGTTGTTATAGCGGCAACAGAAATACATAATTTGTGAAAATTTCAACTGTCTAGCTATCGCGGTTCTTGAGATACAGCCTGGTGACAGACAGACGGACGGACGGACAGACAGCGAAGTCTTAGTAATAGGGTCCCGTTTTTACGCTTTGGGTACGGAACCCTGAAAAGGAATGAAAAATATGTATTTAAAGCCGTGTCTCCTGCGCGTGTTTTGTCGAAACATTACACAAAAAACATTACATATACTTAAACATTTGTTTCCATACACAAGGTGTCTCCTGCGTATTAAAATGTTTTTAGATTAGTGTCAACTATTCACAAGACAATATAACCTCAAATCCTGTGCCAGTTGGAATTAAGTTTTCAAAACTAAATGTGCGCGGTGCGCGTGGCGGTTGAAAATGAAACAAACACCTCTTCATCGTGTTTTCATACACAAATGTACCACGCCTCCTTCTTTTGATGTTTTGTGTAATGTTTAAAACAACACGCACAGGAGACACGGCTAAACACAGACTAACAACAAATTCACCAAAAAAAGAAAAGTGTATGAAAGAAAGAAAGAAATCATTTATTTGCTGATAATGTAGGTATACATATAAGTTGGAATATTTGTTAAGTGTCCCGAATCGATACATCTTACCTTACGGCATGCAACATATTAGGTTTGAATTAATTAGTACTATTATAGATACAGCTATCGATACGATTATTATTAGCCATAGTCAAATTTAATATGTAGTTACAGATCAGACTAAAACAAAAAAAAATATAATAATCAAAATAATCAATGAATTAAATATAAATCTCTCGCAAATCATATAATGAAGAATATATGTCGTAATGTGTAATGTTAAAAAGCTTAATGTCAATATAATCCAAAACATTAACGACAATCACAATGATTACTACTATCTTTACATAATCTGGTAATGTCAAAATCTATTTGTCAAATTACAAATAGCAACAACCATAAAAAATAATAAATAAATAACAATGTCACTATTATAATCTAAAACATAAGTATGACGTTGTAGAAAAAAAATTGCCTGAACGTGTGCCTCACGGCTATGCAAAATGAGCTTTCTGATCACTAAAACAATCGACGCGCGCAGTTGCGACGGATCCGACTCGGTCAGAAGTTCAGTCCCTGCCCCTTGTTGCAGACTGATCCACCACTTCAAGTCGGAGTCCGCGGACCGCCAGTACCTCATCCTGTCGGGCGCGCGCAAGGCGCTGCAGGCGGGCGGCGCGGCGCGCATCCAGCACACGTTCCCGCCCATCCTGTTCCACGCGTACAGCCTCGCGCACACCTATAAGGAGCGACAGGACTCGGTAAGGAAGCTACATATCTCGCCCACAGCGACGGCAGAGGTGTATATTACACCCACTTTTCTCCAGTTCATAAGGTTCAATGAGGCCTAATGTCTCTTGCCAAGGGCACTTTTGAACGTTAAAATTTATAAAAATAATAGAATTGATTCTAGTTGCACCCTTCCTAAAGGTAGTTTCGGTTAACGAAGAATGGGCAAGAAACAACTTCTTTTAAAATGTACAGACGCCAGCAGGTTAAGCTACCCGAAACTGTCAAATTTTTCCAATCAATCTGAAACCTTCATGCTTTAGCGATAAAATTGAAAATCTATTAAATAAATTTGACAGATTGTAGTAGCTTGATGTGCTGGCGTCAGTACAATCTTTTGTATACATTAATTATGTAATTATATGTGAATGCGATGCTCCTAGAATAAAATTACTATACCACAAATAGATAAAAGAATTAAAAATGGAGTAATGACAAATAAATATATTATATCATAGATACACGGTGCTCACATATTTACTGTTAATTCCAACCGACTATTTTAAATATCATTAACATATCTTTTTCTCTCGACACAAAAAGAGTTTTGAAGAAAAATCGTAGATAATAGTTTATTCTTAGTAAAATTACTTCTAAAACAAATCATCTTCTTAATATTGTTTCAGGATGACATGTGGGAGAAGAAATGTCAGAAAATATTCCAGTTCTGTCATCAAACTATCAGTATGTTGGTCAAAGCTGAACTAGCCGAGTTGCCTTTGAGGTAAATCAGTCTTTTATACTTATTTATTTAGTCAGGAAAAAAACAGTAAATTGTAAGCTTAAATATTCTACACTTACAGTATTTTGATCTCACGAACCGATGGCGACGCGCGCTTTACTTGTGGTTCCCAAGTGTACAAACACGCTGTGAATGTGTGTGTAAGCCCAGGAGCCCAATGTCTCGGTACCGTCCGAGACAATGGCGAAGTCGGATGTGTGTGTGTGTGTGTTATGTGCTGAAAGAAAGAAAGAAAGAAAAAGACAGAAAAATGCGTTTATTGGCATTACACAAAATGAATACACTTTAAAACTCATCATCTGCCTAGCCTTTTCCCAACTATGTTGGGGTCGGCTTCCAGTCTAACCGGATGCAGCTGAATACCAGTATGTTACATGAAGCGACTTGCCTATCTGACCTCCACAACCCAGTTACTGGGTAAAACGATACCCCTTGGTAAGACTGGTTGTCAGACTTTCGGGCTACTGACGACCCGTAACGACTGTCAAAGATCCACGAATGACAGCCGGGACCAGCGGCTTGACGTGCTTTCCGAGACACATCTTGAACTTAAAACTATAAAAACAGAAAACAAATACTCGTCTTCACGGGCGGTTCATTGAGTCCAAAGCTAAGATGGCTGCTAGGAAACTTGGCGTTCTTGCGAAGGTCCGGCGGTACTTCACACCGGGACAGCTTCTAATGTTATACAAAGCGCAGGTCCGATCGTGTGTGGAGTATTGCAGCCACTATGGGCTGGTGCTGCATAATGCCATCTAGCAGCTTTGGACTCACTGGAGAGGTGAGCGAAGAGGCTAATTGGTGATTCAGATTTGTTTAAGACCAATCTACAAAGCCTGGAGCACAGGCGTAGGGTAGCCAGCCTTTCGGTGTTCTATAGGATGCATTCTGGAGTGTGCGCGGGAATTACATGGCATAATTCCGCCATCACCGTTCCATCATTGGGCAACCCGTTGTACGGCGAGTTTCCACCCTTACGTTGTTGACACCGTTACGATCCGGACGAAGCGTTTCGCCTCGTCGTTTATACCGCGTACATCGAAGGACTGTAACAATTTGCCTGCAGCGTTCTTCCCGTCCGATTATAATTTAAGTGTCTTCAAGGCTAGAGTGAATAGGCTCATAATAAATAAGTGCGCTTTACCATCAACGATTGCATCACTGCTGTCCATCAGGCGGGATCGCAGTCAAGCACTAGTTTATATCATTAAAAAAAAAAAGAAGTACATTCACAGCGTGTTTGTACACTTGGTTACCAGAAGTAAAGCGCGCGTCGCTTCGTGGCAAAAAAACTATACGTTTCTGTTTCCGTACATAAAAAAGTATGATTTGTGGTCCATGTAAGGCTTAACACACATGATTGTATTAGCTAATGGCATGGCATTACCTGTTGTCCTCTTCACGTCCCCAGAGCGCTGTGCGCGCGTTTGCTGGCCTATTTCTTTTGCCAAAGAATCAGTATTGCCATACAACGTGGCAAAGCTGCCAGCCTTTTTTTTGGGCACGTTTCCTATTGACAGCGATGCGGACGAATGTTTTAATGGCCTTTGATTATTTCCCCTCCTTTTAATGTACATTAACTGTTAATTCATTTGGCAGATGGCACAAATTCTGCTCCATTTTGTTTTTCATCTGGAAGATAGTGCTTATGGACATCCCAATTATCATTATACATTTATTTTCAGATTATACCTACAAGGAGCGCTCGCAATAAGTGAGATAGGCTTCGCGAACCACGAGACGATAGCATACGAGTTCCTCTCCCAAGCCTTCTCTCTATACGAGGACGAGATATCGGACAGTAAGGCACAGTTGGCGGCCATCACCTTGATCATCGCTACCTTTGAACAGATCAACTGCTTCGGTAAGTATTTGTACCTGATCTAATATCGCGACATCTTCGCCAAAAATGTAAACAAATATGAGTTTATAGAAAAATAACTTTAATTCCTACATAATAGAGTTCAGTTTACGCTACAGCTTCAAACATTTTTATAACTTTTTCAATTATAGTGTTAGTCACCCTGATATCAACTTAATTGCCATTAAAATAAAGTTGATATTTGTTTAACTTGAAATAACGTCAATTTGAAACATAAATAAAATTTGAATTTAAATATGGTACAGACAGTTGAACTTGTATACATAAAACAGTTGAATGCAGATTTTCTGTTTGAGCTTCTCTTAAGCCATATCTATAGGAAAGTAGTTGATAAGTAATGGATGAAAGCCGCTGTAGAAAACGCTTATAAAACAGTACAGGGAATGTAATTATCCCAAGGCTTTTTTCAAGGAAACAAACGTTTCTTTTAGCACCCTCTATCCGTTAACAAATCTTATTTGACAGGCTTTTCATTATAATTTCATCTCACCTTAATTCAAAAACCAACTCTAAATGCAAACAATGATACAAAGTCTAAACTCCCACTTTACAACCACAGGTGCCGAAAACGCAGAACCAATGCGTACACAATGCGCTCTAGCGGCTAGCAAGTTACTGAAGAAACCAGATCAGAGTCGCGCCGTCGCGTTGTGCGCACATCTGTTCTGGAAAGCTGCTAAAGATGGGAAGCAGGTATGTAAATATTATCTACCTAGCCTTTTCCCAACTATGTTGGGGTCGGCTTCCAGTCTAACCGGATGCAGCTGAATACCAGTATTTTACACAGCCCAGTTACTGGGTAATACGATACCCCTCGGTAAGACTGGTTGTCAGACTTTCGGGCTACTGACGACCTGTAATGACTGTCAAAGATCCATGAATGACAGCCGGGACCAACGGCTTAACGTGCTTTCCGAGGCACGGAGGGGTCTTGGTTTGTGAAAAATGGACACCCATCCTAGGATCAAGGCTAGGCAGATGATGTTGGGATCGGCTTCCTTTTCCAGATGCAGCTGAATACCAGTATGTTACATGAAGCGACATAGGCAGTTGCTCCAGTAACTCGATGTGCAGTTACCGCATTAACTGCTGAATTATTAGCGAACTTTTCGCAAATGCTAAATATATAGCTCACTAACCCCTGTGCGACAAACGTTCATACGCGTTCAAATAATTTTCGTGTGGTGCTATGAACGCGCATGCGCGGTTGAAGAAAGTTTTACCCAGTGCGACTGGCCGCATTAGTTGACGCTTCTGTGCGTTTGAAAATTTTCGAGTTTGCACAATGGACGCACCCGTGCGTCCATTGTGCATTGCGCCGCACTCGAAGAAAGTTAAGTAAATTGTATAGACGCGCATGCGCGCCGCTAGCACATGGTCAAAGCTTGAAAAACGCGCAGGCGCGTTGGCCGCAGTAAACGTGTTACTGAGTAACACAATACACCTTAGTTGGACTGGTTTTCAGAGTTTCGGGAATTTGAATATGTTTTGAACTACACCAAGTATTTTATTGCAGTTTCTATTTGGATTAACAATAATGTAAACTAATATAGAGGTATGAGGAACAGGGTGTAAAGTTCACTCATCCTCCATAGAAAAGGGAGGATCCTCCGACCAGACGGGTGTTGTGTCTGGCGGGCAATTGTCCAATGATTGATGTTCGGAGGTTTGTATATATGCTAATCGCGCGGTAAACTCTGCTTGCGAGATGCAGGATTTGCGTGACGTCAGTATGACGCGTTGTTCGCATGTGGCGTTGTAGATACCGCTCTACACTAATAATATAGTTTCATGGCAATTCCTATGTAAGCATCAGCCTATAATGTTCCCACTGCTGGGACACACGCCTCCTCTCTATGAGAGGGACTGGGCCGTAATCCACCACGCGGGGCCAGTGCGGGACATGACGTTCGATTTTTTTTTTTTTTTTTTTGTATTTTAGAAATCCCTTTTTTCTTCTCCAGTGGCCTCTAAACGACGCATCTCGCGCACTCGACTGCCTCAAGAAAGCCGCGCGCGTCGCTCAACAATGTATGGACGGAGGTGTCCAGGCGCAGCTGTTAGCTGAACTGTTGGGCAGATACGCGCTACTGCGGGAGCGGGGCAACGCTAGTCTTACTACTAACCTCATAGATGCGGTGAGCACCTTTAATTCCTTATTATAAGTCACTACAGCCTCTTATTATACCTCTGTCAGCAGCAACCCAATAGCAAGTTTGCTCGAGTGCAAGGTTAGTTGGTTGATTTTCGTTCCCCAGGGTTCGTTTTCGTACCCACTCAAACACACACACACACACAAAAAATCATCAACATCAGTCCAGCCGTTTAGGAGGTTTTCCGTGACATACACACGTACAGAAGAATTTATATATATATATAAAGATAAAGATGATGGTGAAACTGCATAGAAATCCGTCAAGAAGTTTACGAATGACACGACTGTTTTGTATTATTTAGGTATATATAAGCGATTTTCACCACCACATTATTCAAAATTCTTTATTTGTGAAAACATTATTATTATTATTTCCTTTATTACATTGTAAACATATAAATTATATTTTTAAATATTAGAATATAAAAAGTATAAAAATATAAAAAATAATAGCCCACCGGTATCGGGAACAGGGTCCAAGCTACCGGCGGTCAGGGCTCCAGAGAGAGGAACCTCCTGACAATGCGAGCCGTGTCCAGGAGTACCGCTTTCTGAATCAAGCCCTTGATCCAGCTGCCCAACGAGAGCCTCCTATTATTATTATTGGTTAGACACACTAGCAGCTAATTAGCTGATGCGTGTGTTTCGTTATAGTTTGGAGATATTTAATACGTCCAGTCGATTCTTGAAGCAGTTCAGTGTGGGAGCAGTCACTACATTTTCCGGGAGTCTATTCCATGCTGTTACAACTCGGTTAGACAAGAATTGCTTCAAGGGCTTTTTTTTTTTGACAAATTAGATTATACATAGTACATACAGTGCATGCAAGTTACCACAATACATTATTAGATCACTCATGTTTGACCTTAGTGGCGTACAAATATTTAAATGTCAGTAAAAAACATAATAATTGGATAAATTAATATATTAATTAAAACAAAATAGTCAAATGTTAATTTTGTAGACAAAAAAAGAAATAGTCATAAATACAATTACAATTATAAAATGTCAATTAAATTATTAGTCATAGCATTAATATGCTGGTTTATTATTATGATTATGTTATGTCAAAGATGCATTGATAATTTATTGGTTACATTATATCAAAGTTTGTTAGTTTTTGTATAGTGGTTTTTGTACACGCCAGTCCCACTTTTTCCACAGATGATAATAGATTATTGCGTTCTCTTACAAAATCAACAAAAAAAAATAATCTTATTCGAGAACGAATTCTCAAGATTCCACTGCCTGCCTTATTATATAAAACAATTACTTACCTTTTTTGCAATATTTTAACCTCCCCTTCTCTCTAAATCCAGGTAATCCAGAAAATCCGTGAAGAGTTAGCCAACCTAGACCAGTCAGAGGAGGTGGAACAGATCACCAAGCACTTCCACAATACTCTGCAGCATCTCAAGAATAGGATGGAGACGCCCGACCCTGATGGGTTAGGTTACGAGGGACTTACACTGGTTTAAATGTGGTGAAAAAGTGGTGTAGGGAGTGGTTTTTGTGGTATTGAGAGTTGAAGAGTTATTATCGGTACATTTGAGGTCTGAATTGAATCGAAATTGTTCGGTTCGGTGTATTGAAAAACTGACTGACCATCTGATATAAATGTCAATTGAATTTTCCTGATGTCAACTCAAATATCACAGAAATAGCCAATAGTTGGTAAATGGAATGTTTTTTACTACATTCCGATTTATTTTAATGTAATAACTTTGATTTAAAATCTCACCTTGTAATTATTAAGTGTAAATAAGTTAAGAATATTATTATAAAGTATTTTAATTTTTAAGTTATACGCAAATAATGCAAGTTTTATAGAAGCAATATTATATTTCGTGTTATTTTTATGTTGGTTTTATTTCTTAATCTCCAGTATGCAGTATAGTATATACACGCACATTGTGCTAAGATAGGAGCCTCTTTGGCTCGTACAAGTAATTTTTTTGGTTTGTTCATAATGTAAATTTGTTAGTTTTAAATGCTCCTTTTTAGGGTTCCGTACCTCAAAAGGAAAAACGGAACCCTTATAAGATCACTTCGTTGTCCGTTTGTATGTCTATCTGTCAAGACCCTTTTTCTCGGGAACGCGTGGCGTCAAATTTCGACTAATCAGCGACAAATTTTTTGTGTTATCAAAATTAAAATCCCTGATGGTGGCCCTGCCAGAGTCAGTGAGACGTCCATATGAGCGTGTGTGTTGTAAGGAACTAGGTACAAAAATCATAATCGGCCTTCCGTTCCCACTGCTGCCACAAGCCTTCTCTGTGAGAGGGAGAGGGCCGTAATCCACCACGCGGGCCCAGTGTAGATTGGTAGACGTCACATGTCTTCGAATTTTTGGTTCTAGGACATGCCGGTTTCCTCACGAAGGTTTCCTTCACCGTTTTGAGAGCAGTGGTGATGAAATTATTTACACAAAGTAAAGCGCCTGTCTGGGTTCGAACCCACGACCTACAACTTGTTGTAAGGCCGTTACCACTGGTCTACCACTGGTCCGAAGGAAGTACCCTACTTGTAAGGAACTAGGTACGAAAACCATAATAAAACTCCACATTCACTTATACAATACCATAATATATTCCTATAACTCTAAACATTACATATTAACAATGCTACTACAATATTCTGTTGCCCTGCACATTATTTCTGTTGTTCAACATAATCTTCTCCTGGCGTTTCTTCTCTTCTTTGAAAGCCTCACTGTTCGCTTTCTTCTCTATTCTCCTTTCTTTCCTGTACTCTTTTAGGAGACGTTTGCGTTCTTTCTTTTCTTCTAGCGATTCGTCTTTGGCTCTGGAATGGATAAAAACTAATGAGTATATAATAAAATGACAGCGCGCTTGTAGTCTCCGAAAGATTGGACAGACGTGTATCAAACGTGAACTCCAGGTGGAAAAACCCATAGCCGCCGATTTCCTTGTTCACAAACTAAACTAAATTTAAGTTCAGTGCATCTTTTTCTTTCTATTTCATTAAGAAAAGGACAGAAGATAAATATACTCCATAGACAAGTGTTATGTATCTGTGCAAGCGCGCACACTCCCGCGCGCCATCTATTGTACGACGAGTCCAACTCGCGAATAAACCAGTGCGTTGCTAACCAGCGAGCCTTTCACTTGTGTACACCCCGCACCCGCGTACTTAACAACAAGTTACGACGTGATTAAAAACATGGCTACTAAAAATACGTCAATTTACGTCAGGCGCGGACTAATTTGACAGGACTAAACTAATATTTATCTTCTGTCCTTTTCTCGTTTTATAATTTAAAGGTTATCTAATTTCATATGTAACACAATTAATTAATACATTTTGATTCAAATTAAGTCTAAAATAATATTACATATGTACAAGTGAAAAAAAAGAATCTTAGGGCATCAAAAAATTCGTCCGCATTGCTGTCAACAGGAACAGTGCCCAAAAGGCTGGCAGCATTGCCACGTTGTATGGCGATGCTAATTCTTTGGCCAAGAAACAGGCCAGCCATCTGGTCACGTGAAGAGTCGACTATAGTCGTCTGTCCTTTTCTTAATGAAATAGAATGAAAAAGATGCACTGAACTTAAATTTAGTTTAGTTTGTGAACAAGGGAATCGGCGCCAATAGCACTTTGCCTGATCCGGGTATCGAACCTAGGACCTCATACTCAGCAGTAGCGCTTGCGTCTACTTGACCAAAGAGGCTGTAATAAGAACAATAAGGGCTGATTTTTCAACCACCTGATACCTCTTCGAAGAATAATTTTGAAATATTGACAGTTATTTCATACAAAAACTGTCAAACGTCAATTTTATTCCTCGAATAAAAGTTATCTGGCGATGGAACAATAAGGATATATTACGCCGTCTTCGATTAACCTTTTGAACGCCACGGTCGGCTATAGCCGACAAATGAAAACTGGCCCAAACCGCCAGTGTCGGCAAGAGCCGACAAGAAAACGACATTTTTAAAGCATGAAATAAATACATTAAATAAAATTTTCTATGTTTCTTTTTACTATTATTTAAGAATTTATTAATGGTATATTGCAAAAAATTAAATTAAAAATTTAAAAAACCCCCGACTACGTGAAACCCTATAAAAAGAAAAAAATAACCTTGAAATTATGACCCTACGTAAGTACCTATGAAATTTTTTGATCAAATATTGTCCCGTCGGGGGACCGCTCTAATTATTAGCCTAACGTTCTGTTAAAGTTTAAAATAGTAGCGGTCCCCCGACAGGACAATATTTAATCAATAAATTTCATAGGTACTTACGTAGGGTCATAATTTCAAGGTTATTTTTTTCTTTTTATAGGGTTTCACGTAGTCGGGGGTTTTTTAAATTTTTAATTTAATTTTTTATTTCATGCTTTTTGTAGGGACTCCTTATTATTTCTTTTCTTTTATTTTCTTGCGTTTTAAGATTCTGATAATTTGGTATTTAATCAGGTTTTTTGTAATTCGCCATTTTGTGGTGGTGGCCATCTTGGATTTGAAATTTGTCATAGTGTATAGTATTTTAATAGTCGAGCCCTTTCATTTGATACCCATATTGAGGGAGTTGTGAAAAAAAAAATGTATATTGCCATTTTGTGGTGGCGGCCATCTTGGATTTGAAATTTATCATAGTGTATAGTATTCTACTAGTCAAGCCCTTTCATTTGATACCCATATTGAGGGAGTTGTGAAAAAATATGTAATCCGCCATTTTGTAGCGGCGGCCATCTTGGACCGATTTTCATCAAACATAGCTAAGAACACTCCCGACAAATTCACCTTTCAAACAAAAAAAACAAAATTAAAATCGGTTCATCCGTTCGGGAGCTACGATGCCACAGACAGACATACACACACACACACACACACACACACACACACACACACACACACACACACACACACACACACAGACACGTCAAACTTATAACACCCCGTCGTTTTTGCGTCGGGGGTTAAAAATGGCACAAAGATATATCCATTAATTACATTTCACTAGAAAAAATAATCCTCAAAAATTGCTAATCGAAATCCTTAAAAAGGTGTTCTTCCCCACGCCACAGTCGGCAAGACACGACAGCTAGTGATGGGCAAGTAAGGTAACTTATATTTCAAATTTATGAAATATTTTATTAAAAGTAGCTTACTATTACCATGACCATTATTGTTTAATAACAACTATTTGTATCCGAATATTTCTAATGCATTAATGCATAATAATATTTATACAATTGTGGAAAAAGAACATAATTTATGTGTATCGATCGATAGTTTACTTTCCACTCTCGCGCATCCCTAAGCAACAGCTTATAGACAGTAATAAGTAATCTGTCTGTACGCCAGAGTCGGGAAGACCCGTCAAGCGGTGACGTCATTAGCGATAAGGGAGACTGCTAGTGATTTCCTACGTTATTATTATTATGATCGGTGGTAATATTTGTAACGGCGTTATTACTGTGCGAGTGTATAAAATTAATAATAAAAATGGCTAGCAGTGAAATGACTACTGAAGAACTCCTTCGTGTATTAGGAAGTGTAGAAAACGATGATGAATTTTCAGAAGCTGAATCTCTAGACGAGGATGATTTAGAGGTAAGTTTTATTATTTATAAAATCTTTCTATAATTGTTAGTATAGTTAGGTATATAGTGTTTGTTTAATATCATGTAAAATGATGCATTAGGATAACAAAAACTATAGGTAATATAAAAAGTAAAATGGTCATTTTAATCTATTACTTATTTAGTTTACTAGGTAACAAGTAATAAACCTGCTTATATTTATTTTGAATGTGAATTTGAATGGTTTTTCCTCTTAATACTAATACTGTAGTAATATTAGTATAATAATAATACTAGTAGGTATAGAAGCTGCCACAACCACAATGTCACATCCCTACTCGCCTGCGAGGAAATTGTCAAAAGTCGTGCTAGCCACGCCAGAGTCGGGTCTTCCCGACAGCGGATGCCGTCACGAACGAGATTAGTGATGTACCTTATTACTATTTGATTTATTCGTTTGTAGTTCTAATGTCTGCTTTTAGGTTGTTTAGAACTTTGTAACTGCTGTTAAACGATATTATGATAAAAATAGGGTCAAATTAAATAAAAGAATGATGAAACGAGTATTATTTTATTGAAAAAACATGTGATGAAAAGCAAAGATTAATTGGTTATCGATAACTTTTCGATAAGATGTTGCAATCCCTATTTTTTTTGTAGGTATTTGCGCTGAATTTGTGGCTTGGCGTGGAAGGGGCGCCGATGCGTTTACGCTCTGGCGTTCAAAAGGTTAAAATTCCTGCTAAAATTAACGAGAATCCTTACGTTATAATCAACACTAGAAGATGTATGTCTTCAAAATTCAATTATTCTGTCAGAAGCCGTTTACCACCAAATGCATTAGGAGCAAAAAGTGGTAACAAGATGGCCGAGCGAGTGTTTGACACGAATTCACCGTATCATCCAGGCCTTAGAGTCAAAGGAGAGAGCTTAAGAGCCTATGAGCCTCCTACCTGACATTTTAAAAGCTATTGTAGGAACATAAATAATTGAAAGTCTAAAAACTTACCGTAACGATAGTACGCTCAAAGTTCACAGGACTGGACAGGACAAACCACACCAAAATGACTCTTACCGTAAGGACAGAACGCTCATAGTTGATAGCACGGTTTCGGCATTATTCTTGCTATCGTCTTCACCGCTTGAGACGCTATCTACGTTCATAGCGTTGAACTTGTACTTACAAGCATGTTTGCCTCACAAAAATGACTCTTACCGTATAGACAGAACGCTCAAAGTTGACAGGACAGTCTCAGCATTAGTCTTCCCTTCCTGGTCTTCACCGCTAGAGGCGCTGCCTTCGTTCATAGCGTTGAACTTGGCCAGAGACTTGACAGTTAGTTTGTTGTCTTTATTGAACACGTCTTTAGGAATGCCGCGCGCGTTCAGTTGGATTTTGTGGGGTTTCTGAGGAAATAATTTTAAGAAAACATTATCATTGTCTATTAAAACTTGTTTCTAATTGATGTTAAGCAAATATCAACTTTACTATAATGGTAATTAAGTTGATTTCAGAGTGACTAGCACTATTGAACATAGGCTTCTCCCAGGCTGCGCCACAGCACCCATCCTCCGCCTTCCGCATCCAGTCTGTCCCAGCCGCCTTCTTTAGCTCGTCCATCCATCTAGCTGGGGGGCGTCCCACACTACGCTTGCCGATACGCGATCTCCCCTCTAGAACTCATCTGCTCCATGCAGTTTATCATCATCCACAGCCCGATTGCACCCACAGCTGGGCATAAGCCTCTTTTCTTGTGCCAGCCTCATCTAGGTTTTGCCCGCGATGGCAACAATGTCATCTGCCCACCTCAACCATCAATTGACGGCACGGTTGGCGCAGTGGTTAAGCGATTGACTGCTGCGCTGCGTGTCGCGGGTTCGATTCACACACGGAACAAATATTTGTATGACCTACAAGTAGTTGTTCCGGGTCTGGCTGTTTGTGTATGTGAGTTTAAATGTTTTCTAAACGCACCTACGATACAGGAGTAATTCCTAGTGTGGGGCAAAATTAAAAAAAAAAAAAATCTCGTCTCCGGACGACCAACATCTCGTCTTCCAGTCCTTGGACTCCACTCTGTCACAGCCTTACTCCACCTGTCTTCACTGCGTCTTGCCAGGTGTCCTGCCCAACTCCATTTGAGGACCATAATACGCTTTCCAATGTCGGAGAAAGAACAGAGAAGTTTATAGTTATGCGTAACTTACCTTGGGCTCCTGAATAACTTTAGGATGGTTGTAGATGTTGGAGTATGTGGTCAGTATGGTCTCGCAGTCCCACTTCTCTCGGGGGTCCACCTCCACAGTTACCAGGTCGTTCTCAGATTCTTCCTCTATCTCTTGGAGGCGGTTAAGTCTATAAAAAGAAAACAATATTCCTTATGATTCCTATGATAGGAAGTTATAATACTCAAGTTGACGTGATCGCAATTAAAAGAATAAATCAAAATCAGCCCTTTCCTAACTATATTGGGGTCGCTAAATACCAGTAGTAGGGGGCAGTTAAATACTAGTATTTTATATGAAACGAGTGCCTAACTGACCTCCACAACCCAGTTACTTGGTAATACCACACGCTTTGGTAAGACTGGTTGTCAGACTTTCGGGCTTTTGACTACCCGCCACGACTGTTAAAATCTACAAAATTAAATGACAGCCGGGACCATCGGCTTCATGTGTTTTCCGGGGTACGGGAGTTAACGTGGTCTCCCTCTCACCTGGCGATCTCCTTCTCCTTATCCAGCTGGTACCTCCGCTGCGACTCCTCGAAGTGTTCTGCCGCCTGCAGCAGCATGTCGTGTGTCTCCGGCATGAAGCCCTCGATTTCCTCCAGGTCTAAGGCACCCACTTCCGTGTCGTCGTATTCGGCAAACATCTGTTAAATGATTATAGGATATTTTTTACCAACCTCATCCTGACTTAAAATATATTTAATAATAATAGCTTTATTTCGGGAGGCATAGACAGTAAACTAAAAACTAACTAAACCTAGTAAATACTACATTAAAAAAAAAAAAAATTGCCATGACTCGCCACACCTACACAAGACGTGCCCCACAGATTTTGAAAGGGACTCTCAAAACGTACAGCTCTTGCGTTCAGAACGCCGTTGTTGTTACCCCGTATAAAGGCCTGCAGGGAAGCTGCGTTTTTGCGCATGATGGCCTGGAAACCATCCGTGCGCACTACAGTAAACATCCCAGACGCGCTGCACCGCTACGCAGACCCAACAACATCCTGAACGCATTATTGTACCGAGTGCGCAGAGCTCTGTAGGCTCGCTGCGTATATATTTTACCCACAGGCTGCTTAAGGAAGGATGTATATATTTAGTCCTACTACTACTAAATTTGAATCGCGACATATTCGCCATAAATGTAAACAAATATGAGTTAATGGAAAAATAACTAAGTCCTAAACAATAAAGTTCAGTTTACGCTACAACTCCAAACATTTTTATAACTTTTTCAATATTGCTAGACACTCTGAAATCAACTTAATTACCATTAAAATAAAGTTGATATTTTTTGAACTTTAAATAAAGTCAATTTGAAACTAATACGCGCTCCTTAAAAAAGGGTCTTGACAGACGGATAACGAAGTGATCGTATAAGGGTTCCGTTTTTCCTTCTCAAGCACGGAACCGTAAAAAAAAATAAACTATATTCATCCTATTTGTAAATAGTTACCTTTTCAAATCTGTTGTCAAGCAGCGTGAGCCCCTGGTTCCGTTTCATGACACTTGAGGACATGGAGTACTGCGAGAACCGCGACTTGGTGTCGTCTTTGTCGCGATCATCCCAGTTCGTCATGCGAACACCCCTGGACTCTCTGTCGCCCTGATATAGGAAAATCATAATGAATCGAAATTATATAAGTGTACTAAAAGGCAAAGTACGTACATAGTTACAATGAATATTTACGCATGGACAGTATTGATTTTACCGACCGCAAAATAAGTTTGTTATTAAAATAATAAAATGAAAAAAAAAAAGACATTTTTAAAAACAAGCTTTTATTTAAATAAAAACGTAACTTATAAAAGAAAAAATAACGCGAACTGAAAAAATAAAAGAAAAAAGTAAATTTAAGTGACATTATATTTCATACAAAATTATTTTACATTTGATGTAGGTATATATTTTACATTTTCAAAAGATCTATATTTATACTCGTATATGTCAGGAAAAATTGTTTATTCTGCAAAAACAAACAACACAAGCAAAAACAAAATACACACGTATAAAGTAGCCAAAAGCCTCGTACTCAAAAAAAAAAAATTATTTACTTTGTTAAACTACAAATTATACAATGGGCGGCCTTATCGCTTTTTGCGATCCAGGCAACCTTGTTATGGACAGTGATTTGCCTGGACATATAATGGGGCTGTCGTTTGTATATAATACACTAAAATAGATACACAGATATATACATATCCAAATTAATAGATACATACATACTAAGTGTATAAGCAACGAAAATAAAAGAAGACTGTAGACGATTGCAGTTAGGACAACAAGATCACAACGACAATTAGTGCTCCTTTACGAGTCTTATCTTTATTATTATAAAGATTTATGTATTCAATTTATTTATTTATACAGGGTTATTTTTCAAATACCAGCCAAATTTAAGGATGTGGTACAGACCATCAAACTGAACAACTTTCTCCATGGGACAAATAGCGTAATCGCGAAAATTTTATCAACTGTCCCATTGAAAACTTCAATACCTACTCGACCTAAATGTATGGGACGGCTGAATTTTTATTCGCGAATACGATGTTAGTTTTTTATTTTAGATCGAGTTTAGTTTGTGATTTTCCTGTACGAGCTGCAATAAATACTTTTCCTTTCTTTCTTTACGAGTCTTAACTTATATATTCAATTTATTTATGTGATTTTTTTTCAAAATACCTATTAATCGAAAAAAATATGAAAACAAAGTTATTTCTGCGGTTTGAACCGAAAGTGTCCCATATCACAAAAAGTCCCCAAAAAGTCGAATTCTGAGCAGAGTCCATTTAGATTGCTATCGACACGCTAACGCCCGGTTCCTATATTCGAGAAACGATTCGTTTTGCTTACGGATGGTAGAATTGTCTACGAGACGTAACCCAAAAGTGTTCCTATAAAAAACGTTTCGTAAGCGATGTTACCGTTGGCTTGCTACCTACGGACGGGAGGGTTACCAATAACGGTCCGTATCCGTAAAGTACCTATGGAAATGTAGATCTGTGGTGTTCCTATAAAAATTTCGAACGTCACTCCAACCAGTCCAACCGTCAAATCTACTGTTCGTAGTTCGTTTGCCTACCGGCCGATTTCGGATGGTTATAAAAAGTTTTGTAAGTGTATACGTAAAGTTATAATTAATATAAAATGTCGATTAGAAAGTGAAGTAAGTGGTTTGGAAATGTTACGTTTATTATCGGACTCCAGCGACTCTGATTCAGAAGAAAATATTCTCCATATTAGAGATTTTATACAAAGAGTCAACTATCTATCTAGGCACCTATTTGATACGAAAAATTTTGGCAATACATTGTATTTGACCAGTGTTACCTTGAACTCAAGACACGTTTAACGAAATTAACTTATGTTTTACTTGGTCTGTTTATAGAATCATGGAATATCTCCGATACACCAGTTCTTATTAACTTTCAAGGTTCTATGCATTGGGAACAATGCTAATATCAGTGGCAGTGGTGATGTCAGTAATGCTATATAGCACACTGTACAGCAGATATGTATACATGCATACCAATACCGAGCAGGATTTTTATTCCGTATCTCGATTTCCACGAGTACTTGGTGCGCTTGATGGAACACACATCAGAGGGGCAATTCTCGTAATTTTAAGAACATTCACAGTCTGATCTCAGTCTCAATCTGTCAAAAATACCTCTAATTTCCCTACGTTTTTATCAAGCTTTTGACATTTGATTGTCGCCGAGATGAGACTGCGATTAGACTTTGAACGTTTTAAATTACGAGAATTGGCCTTCAGGATACAATCACCATGTAGGTAAGTGCATTACACTTGTACCAACTAACTTTAAACTTCAATGGCCTCATTGGTCTGATTGGTTCGATTCCTGGGCCGGGCAGTGTTACTGGGTTTTCTATCAGGAATTTCTCAGTAACCGCTCAGAATCTGGATTGATGACCGATTGATGACAATAGGCTCGCTTCCTGTTAAATAGGACTTAAACAAAACTAGCAAAATGTGGTTGTACTATAGATGCACCACTGCCTAGCCCTTCAGAGAGTACAGGCGTGATGTTATGTTAGTATTTTTATCTTGTTTTTAATGCATAATTTTTGTTTCAGGTTCTCAGATTGGAGAAGAATTTAGAAACCGTAAGGGGTACTTTTCCATTAAATGTTCAAGCAGCATGCAATGCCAATTTGCAGTTTATGAATGTAGTGGCTCGCTGGCCAGGATTCGCTCATGATGCCACTATATTTAACAGTTCAGAACTGCGAGGTACATATTAATGTAGATATATTTCATTTTCATTCGAACTTCATTTGAACCGAAGGTTCGGTTTCAGTTTCGGCTGAAAATCCTGTTTCGGTCGGACACTACTAATAAATTAAATTACTGGGTGGAAGGGACCTAACAAGTGATGTGTACACACGGCTACACATCAAGCTATGCAAAACCTGTATTGGCTGACCGTTCATTGCGAGAAAATATCATACAAAGTGGGGCCAAGACAAACTGGTTTTGTATAGCTTGACGTGTAGCTGTGTGTACTAAAAGATAATTATTTTTTCATTATTTACAGTTTGGAGTAAGAAATATTACATCTTTATATGGTGACAAGATCATGACAGTAAAAAAAGAAGCCAAAATAGTGTTTTATATTAACTAAAAGTAAATATGCAAGACATTTATTTAAATAGATTTTTATATTCTAAAATATTTTGTATAATTAAAATAAGTGTTGATTAAACCTACAACTTTATTTACCTACTTATGTGTCAAATTACTTAATTAAAAACTAAACAACGTTAAATATGGACAGATTGTTTCAAATAAATCTAAATATTATTAATATTTTCCTTATTAGCTAACTTTAGCAGTCTTATCTCTAAATCTAACTTTTCTGCCTTCTTATTGTAATAATTTGCTATAGCTAAATTTTTTTCCAGGCGTCCATCATCACTTATTTTCTTATTTCCTGTAATAAAAATATAATCTGTGTCAATACATTACACGTACAATAATAGCTGTACTTGCTATTAAACGTTACAGAAACACGTATAAGAGAAAATATTTCATAAAAATTACCCTTGTTTTGTAGAGATTTTGACATTGTAGGCATTCCATATAAAAATTTTGCTCCTGCATTGCCCTGAACAACCCCTTCTTCTGGGGTCAAAATATTTAATTTTCTCTTTTTAACTGAAAATAAAATAAACTATGTACTATAGTTTGACCAAAACCGCTGTACCGCGCCTTCGGTATGTGCGCGGCTCACGGAACGGCAGTGCAGGCCGCTCATTCGTCATCGCTCACGGCGTCCCGCCCCCCGCCTCACCGCGCATTCCTAAGGCGCGGTACAGCAGTTTTGGTAAAACTATAAGAATGACTATTTAAGCTCCGCTACACCACTTACTTCTTAACACATTGTGTATGAGCAGGGTTTGTAAGAATCTTAATTATAATTATTATAACCAAGTTAAGTAATGATTGATTGAGCGTTATTGATTCAACCACATCCAGCGCTATCAGCAGACTAGCATTATAAAAAATACTCAGCCAAATTAGTTAGTAGAAGCAAAATTATGTAGATTAAAGAATTCAAAACCATAGCATGTTCCACCAAAACGTGGCTTGCCAAGCACTTACATTTTGGAAGAACGGATGATAAAAAAAAAGAGTTCATATAATTAGACATCATAATAATACCTTCATTTTTATGTAGAAGGAAATCTTCCATTGGCATTTGCACTCTTGGACTATCACCAATCAGTGTATGTTCTTCATCAGAGCCCATCTCCAACTCTACAACTACACTACCACCACTGTATCCATCATCATCACCACCAGTCTGCAATAAAATACAATTTGCATTGTAAATATAAGAAGAAGAAGAAAGAAAAAGCATTTATTCGTGGTGAGAGCCTAAATTTTCCAAACAAATTTTACTTCTGCCAAACTGCAGAGTAGTTTGTTGGCAGATGTAGCTCCCATATACAATTTTATAAACAATACATTGAATAGTTAGTTATTGAATAATAATGATATTAATAATAATATTATCCCTGGACATTTCACACAGCGCCATCTAGTCCCAAGCTAAGCAACCTAATGCTTGTGTTATGGTAACAAGATGGCTGATAAACTACTTATATACATTTTTTTTTTGTACAATACATACATTTACCGCTAAACATTACCTATAACTAAACAAGCAAACAATCAAAAACTTTACACACATATTTTACAGCAGCACACAGGCTGACTTTTACGTACTGCTAATAACATTTTAAATTGCGTGAATTGAGTAGGTATATGATATTCTAATCCTACCTTTTTTCATAGTTGCATTTAATTAGATAACATAGTGTATTTCCGTTGAATGTAAGTACCTAGTAACAAAGTTGTATCACTTCGTCAATAAGTACCAAGTAAACTGAGCTGAACAATGTAAAAGGACTATACTACAAGGAACTGACTAGTACGTGTAGTTATGGTATCTATATTATATTAGGTACCTTAAACGTATTCATGCGAATTTGTTGCGTTCTTTTCCTGACTGCCTTTTTTAAATTGTCCCATTTTAGTTTTAGTTGGTCTTTTTGTTTTGGGAAACCTCCACATTTTGCGGTGAAGGCAGCCGCCAAAGAGACCCACGCTTCCTCTTTTAGCTTGGTGGAGCTGGCGTTTGTTTCCTTGCTCAATAAAATAGCGAAGTTTTGGATTAACTCCACAAAATAAAACACCAAAGTAACAATAAACAAGATTACTTACCGGTGTAGTATCCATGTTTTATGATTTATAAATATGAGTTTTTATTAAATTATTCTATTATTTAATAGGTACGAAGATACAAAATATTATACCACAAAACCGAAATCAGACGAAACGAAACGACGCTCTGGAGACTGTAATTAGGTTTTCTTGCTTAGGGCTTGGCGACCGTAGACAACACTATAGAGCGTCATAGATTATTATTATAGCGTTTTGTTCACATTTTAGCAACAATAGCAATTATGTTTAAAATGTAAGTTATAAAGGACCAAAAAAAGTCTTAACTCTAAACTGCAATATAGAGAAAGCTAACATTATTTGGTATTAAAATATCTCATAATATTTGAAAGCAGGTTGTTGATTCTGAACTACAAATAACATAATTTTTGTAATACCGAAATGCAGAGATATCATTGAGGACCATCGGTTATCAAGTAACCGACGGATGTTCGTAGCTGGTAGGCTAATTAAAAACTTTGTGGAACACCAAGTTAAGCCTCGTTATTAGTAACTTGGAAACGGGTGGTCGCTGTTAACTTTAACGATTCGTTGAATATAGGACCCAGGCATAAGATCACAAAAAGTACAGACTGACTCAAATATAAAAGTTACTTAGAAATATTATAATCTTTTTAATTATTGGGTCCAAAGCTACCTCCACACGCTTGTGTGCATTGAATTATTTGTTTCATTCCTTGGTTACATGTGTGGTGGGGAGTGCCACCCCTAATAAATTTTTTTTAGCTTGGAAGAAGTGGCGCTACCAACTCCTCAGCAGTCTGCTGTCATTTGATAATTAACAGAATCATACCGAGTCACTGTCGTCGTCAGAATCGAGGTCTGACGCGAACGCCTTGTCAGAGTTGTTATCCATTTTGTCAGAGTTGTCATCGTCTGCAAAACTGTCACCATCTTCATCTTCGTAGTCTTCATCATCTTCAGATGCGCCTCCTGAAATATTTTTTTTTAATGTTATTATTTTGAGAAAGAATACCCATAGACAGATTTTATAATACTAGTTAAGGTCATCACTTATAACAGCACCGCTCCGACATAGCAAATAACTAGTAATTCAAGTTAGGATTTTAAATCAACTACATTAAAGTACATTTTACGATGACAATACAGAATAGTGGACAGACGCGGGCAGCGCGCTGTCACACGTCTCGTCGACCGTGCGCTTCAAGCGAAGACACTCGCGCGCGTATTCATGCGTCTCGCCACACGCGCGCGCTCGCACGGCTGTCTCTCCGTGGCTCACAAATTCTCAAACTTAGGGCGCGTTCACATTTAACGTCCGTTTTACAGGTCCGTTAAAACGTGTATGTTATTAGCGTATGTAGTTGTATGAGCGAGTTCACACATAATACAGTATTCCGGATCCAGTAGAAAATACCGATCCGACAAAATAAGCAGTAATCCGTTTTACAGGTCCGTTTAAACGTATGTGTTATTAGCGTATGTAGTTGTATGAGTCAGTTCACACATAATACAGTATTTCGGATCCAGTATACTGATCTTGTCCATCCTCGTAGAAAGTTGGCGGCGCACTGAAGAATGAAAGTCCAGTAGTGTCGGATCTCTTAAAATCAGTCCTGTGTGAATACTATCTCCAGTAGCGACGGATCCGTTAAAAAGGATCCTGTAAAAACGTACGTATATGTGCACGCGCCCTTACTAATCTTCCTATACCGGTGTGTAAGCTAAAAGTAAACACGTTAGCACGATAGCTATAAACTAGTAAGTGGCGCCTGAACAACAAGCTGTCACTTCACCAGTGGCGTGCCAACTGCGAGCGGATTTTTTCGAGACGGTGCCGGACCGTTACTGCGCTGGAGCAGTACGGTTATGACGACTGACCTTATGTTCCCGTGAGATAATTTCTGACTTCCACACGGTCGAAGCCGCTGGCTAAAGCTAGTAGTAAATAATTAATAGCAACTTACCATCAGCCATGGCAAGATCGATAAAGTTGTCTTCCAGCTCATTGTTAGGATCATCAAAGTCGAAGTCATCATCCAAGGCAGCTACTACTTCAGGGTCCAAATCCAGGCACAGTCCTGTAAACAAAAATTTAATGTGTGTTAATGTTATGAAGCATGACTTTAGGATACTTATTTACTAACTACTAGCGCCTCCATTTATAAACGTTGCCTAAAGTTAAACTCTGGCCATTCGGAGGCCAAACCACGCGTGACGCGACTGCGCGCGTCCATTGTTTTAATGATTAGGAAGTCACGTGACTATTTGTGCCAGTTCCCACGCGGGAGTTTGGAAGCTTAAACTTTAAAAATGTATTGTTACACTGATCATAGTTGTATGGGTTTGGAGTATAACACTTAACCTCTGATGTCATTTTGCGCTTCTAAAAATATTATGAACATAATGATTGCGCGTCTTTTTGTGAACCTCAAATAATTCCGATTTTGAGGTCCTAAAAATACTAAATAACCAAGTAACTGCGATTAACTGGGTTAAAGCGCTCGCCGGCCGCTGCCGCAGCACCGCTTGCTTCGCTCGCTCGACTCCGTGGTTGGCCACAGTTCCAACTTAAATTAACCGTTTGTTCGGGGTACCCTAGCTTAGTTACTGCGACCAAATATAAGAAAAGGCCAGAAAGTTAAAAAGCTCATTTATTTTAAAAAAAAAGTGAGCATTATTAGAAATGCAAAAAGTTAGGCTCAATTATTTTAAAAAAACGTGCGCATCATTAGAAACACAAAGTTAGTTTCAATTATTTTTAAAAAGTGCGCATTTTAGGGGTTCAGTTAAATATTACCTACCCAATATAAGTATTGTTTTAGTGATCATCAGCCTATTGCAGTCTAGTGCTAGTAAATAATAGTAGGTAAATATTACTACAATATGTTTCATAGGACTTCATGTAAAAGATATATTTATGGTACCTTGTGGAGCAGCTTTGTTCAGCAGACCAACATTTTCTTCAACCTCCGAAGCAAACACGGAGCTGGGCAGATTTAGTGCTTCTGTCACTGGAATAGCCTCACCATCCTCTGTAGCCTCTGCGGATTTCTCCTTACGTTTGTGGATGGGTTTCTGAAAGATATAAATAATGTAATGACTTTGTGGCGGCATCTACATCGCCACATGAGAACTACGCATCACACCGAGACGTCACGCAAAATCCTGCGTCGCGCAAGCAGAATTTACCACGCGTTTAGTATATTATACAACGCCCCTACATCAATCGCTGGGCCGTAGCCCACCAGACGTATCACCCATCTGGTATGGAGCATGAGTGAACCCTGTTCCTCATACCTCTATAACTTTGACAGTGAAAAAGCTTTTAGTCTTATCATTGAGATAATTTTAAAAGCCGTCTACTGTTTTTTTTTTATAAATTAATAAAAATAATGAATTAATAATAAATCAACCAGACCAGAAGTCTGCCTACCCCCAAGGAAAGAAGGTGAGTGTAATTTAAGATTATTTAATTAATTTTTACCAAATTTTCTTGTTTTTGCTCCAGCACCCTAACCAAGTTGGGAGATAAGGTTTAAAAGATAACACGATCCCTGTTCCTGAAGCCTATTGACCCCAATTTCGATTTGATTTGTTAAAAGATTACACTTAAACTTATTTTTTTTTACAAAGAGTTTTTATTTGAAATAGCGGCAGGGTAATTGCGTAACACACTAACAGTAGCGATGGGTTTTATTTTACAGTTCAACAACATTTTGCATTATTTACGTTGTTGAGCAGACAAATTTTTCGAACATCTGAAGTAATGGATTAGCAATATCCTTCCGAATTATTAAGATTGATAGTATGTAAGACAATCAGGGTGCCAGCTATATTGTAAGCAACACTGTCTAAAATACTAAAAAAATCTTTTATGTAAAAGAAAAAATTCTTACAGGCTGGACCACTAGTGTGACTTCTCTGGAGTCTTTAAGATGTTGCAGGTAATTGTAGTCGTCATCAAAATAGATGCCGTACTTCATCTGCTCCTCTCTTCGCTGCTCTGGAGTTAGATCCTGTGAATATAATTTGTTAGCAACTAATCAATGAAATAAGTGTACCCTGAAAAATCACTTCACAATAATAAAAAAAAACTGCTGATTTCTTTTTTTTAAACTGATGATTTATTTCTATGCATTCATGGTTACAGTTTACGCACTGGTTAAATCTTTTTCCTTTCAGTTATTTATTTATAAAGGTAACAGCTTCTGTATACAAAATATCAAATAACAGTAGATAACAGTCATGGGCTTATACAGAGGCGAACCAACATTCTCAAATACAGTGATAACCAAAAGTACGAACGAAATTAATAAAAATTAAGTGGTTATGTTATTTTTTAATGTAACAAAATTAGATTTAGGTGAGAAGACTGATAAGCTAAGTTTTTTAAAGCTTGCTTTTTCTTACGATTTTGCTGTACCAGAAGGTCCACAATGATCACATATTATTTTCTGTTACCACCTAAGTACACATTGTGGATTACAAATAAACTATTGAGTACATATTTCTTTGACTTGTATTTATGAGAAAACTGCGTTTTTATTTCACATTTTTTTAAAGTGAAATAAAACAAATTTTTATATTATAGAAATAGTCATTATTTACTAAAAGTTATTAGGTTACTTCACCTCCTTGGATTGGATTCTCAACTGCTAAGCATCAAATTCTTGTTTCAAATCTCAAGTGAAAGTTTGGTTACACAGCATCATAATATTTTCTATTATGATGCTGTGTAGCCAAACTTTCACTTTTGGCTAAACTGCCAAAAGTTGTAAGTTATTGATTTAACTACAGCAGTTAGTTAAAACTACATAACCAGAGAGTAATTAGTAGGACTCGGACCTAATTATCATCTGAAATGATTGATTTTATACATCAACAATGCTTCCAAGTCAAAACATAGTAACTATACTCACGGGGTCTTGGTTCTTTCTCTGAGGTACATTAGCGCTGACAGGTACTAATACACGCTGGGGGGCTGTCTCATCAGCCGCCAAGGGATCCCTTTGAGAACGATGGACAAGGTTGAACGTCACCGCCTTCTTACGATCAATGAATTTCTTTTTTGTCTTCGGCTGCAATGAGGTTAAGTGTTTTTAATTACAGAGTAGCTAAGAATTATTTTAAAAAAATGTGCAATTATGAAAGTAACATGATACTTTACCATGTTGATGTAGTTTTATTTGAACTGTAGCGTGGAAATTATGGAAATATTATCAAATACGCGCAGAACATGTGTTGTTTTGGTAAAGGCGTACGCACCAGCACCACGGCAAACACCACGGCGTACGTCAAACAAAAGAAAAAAGAATGTTTTCCACAGAGTACATTTTTATTGATGTTTTCTCCGTTCAGAAACTATGAAAAAAAATAAAAACATGTTTTCGAGTTTTGGTAAGTTTGTTCACTTCACAGCTCAAATTGCTATAATGTATTTGTGAACATTAGGCATTGTATAAGTTCAGTATTGAATCTTTTACCTAAGAGTTTCTGTAGTTACATATTACAATGTTTTCCAATCTAATTTGTGTGTTAGCGAGTATCAAACTTTAACATTCTTGTAATGGGATAATGAAAGAAAAATAGGTTTATTTGAGAACATATAAAGGTAAGTATGCTAGATTGGAATAAGAAAACACAACAAACCTATAATCATACAAGAGAAATAGTCGGCAGCTGCAATGGGATAAATCATAGCAAAGAAGGTACCTGACAGGCAACAAAACGAAGGGTTTTTTTACATGATAAAAAAAAAACAGTCCTGAACAGACAATATCAGAAATTGAAATACCAACATATTAACAAAAAACGTCATCTGTAATATGTCATAACAAAATAACCTCTAAAAATGTTTTTCGCGAAAAATTCAAACATTTTGTGTTATAAATATAGAAGAATTGTATCAAAATGGACTTGCACAAGTTGTATGCGTGTGAAAAGTACAGTTGCGCCGAAGACCAAAACGTATTCACATACCATTCTATCCCCAAAGACCAATTTCCCAGCTCGATCAACTAATGCAATAAAAGAGCAAATTCAAAAGGTAAAATAGCTTAAAACTTATCATTACGCATTTATTAATACAACACAAGATGTAGGAGGTCAAAAGTATCGACAGAAACACAGCTTTAGTTAATTTTAGGGCTTTTGTCACTATCTAAAATGTTTTACTCTTTTTAGACTGCACAGTTTGCTGAGCTTTATAACTGGCAAAGGGAAAACCTGAAGGGTCCAGAGTTTGTACTGCACGATGGCCCACCGTATGCTAATGGAGACTTGCATATGGGTCATGCTGTTAATAAGGTAAATAATATTTTATAGTCAATCTGAAGTGGTCAGAATATTATCTAGATTCTTAAGAGAATTAATAAGGAATATCCTATCTAGTTAAATTATTTAAAGTATTTGAGTGTTGACCAGCTTCCATTTTTATCAGATGTCGATGAATAGATTAGATACGATCGGATAGTAGTAGTTAGGATCTTACCTCGATAACCCAATTTTACATAAATTATTCTACATTATTCGGAACGCCACATTGCGTTCTAAAACAGGCATAAAAGCAGGTCACATCAGCCGCATGTATGATGACCGCTGGGCAAAAGCCTCTACACAATGGGTGCCTGAAGATGGACAGTGCCACTGAGGCCGGCTCAGAAAGAGATGGCGAGACAATCTGGACACGTACGGTGAGGGCTGGTTCGACGTGGAGCGGGAAAAGCGTTCCTGGAAGGATTTGGGGGCTTTTGCCCAGCAGTTTTTTTTTTGTTAGCCTACAAAAAACTATATTAATATTTACTTCCTCTATAATTTAACTTATATTTGGTGCTAGCGGCACCAAATGTATGCTCATCAAAGTGGCTTGATTAGTAATTCTTTTAACCATTTCCAAATTGTATTTCAGATAATAAAAGACATTAACAATAGAAGCCAGGTACTCCAAGGCAACCGCGTCCACTACATCCCCGGCTGGGACTGTCACGGTCTACCCATAGAGCTTAAAGCTCTACAAAAGGCAAAGAAAACCTCTAAGAACAGCCAAATATCAGACCCGGTGCACATCAGAGAAATTGCCAGAACATTTGCCTTAGAAACGGTGGAGAGACAGAAGGATGCGTTCAGGAAATGGGGCGTCATGGCCGATTGGGATGAACAGTGTTATTTAACGTTAAATAAAGGATATGTACAGAATCAATTGATACAGTTCCATAAGATGTATAAGTCTGGGTTGATATTTCGGGCATTAAAACCTGTTTACTGGTCACCTTCTTCAAAGTGAGTTTTAAATTTTCTATTGAATGAATTTCTAGTTGTTCATTGCTGGTTTATTTCATGCATGGAGCGTAATATTGTCTTAGTTTTTTTTAGAGAAGAAAAGAATATAATTTTTTAATTTACGTGCACAAGTAAGCACAAACATATTTTTGGAACAAGGTTTTTTAACGGAGCTTGCGGTAGGAGTTAACTGGGAGAAATCGTCACGTAACGAACAAGCGTTATGTAACACCATGCGACTTTTCGAAAGAGTCAGAGAGATAGTTTTGATGCTTTTTGAGGATGCTGAAGCCGATATTGAGGAAAAATGAAAATTCAAGATAGCAGCTGAGAATATATTATTTTCGACATTTTAACATTTTCACAGCCTCCATCTGGGATTTTAATTTTGTACTTCGTTCCTGCCGTGGGATCCCACACGTTTTTTACACGTACATAACATTTAATATCAGTTCTGAGTTTCTGTGTGCCCTTTGGCAAAGGCCTCTTCCAACCCCTTCCAATTCTCCTAACCTCACCAAGTCATCCATATACATGCTAACAGTAAAATATATGTACTGTACAAGCATATAAAAAAAGGGGAAGACCTCATTGGGCATCAAACAATTCGTCCACATCCCTGTCTAGTAAGCAGTTGTACTGACTCATCTGCCTAGCCTTTTCCCAACTATATTGGGGTTGGCTTCCAGTCCTCCCGGATGTAGCTGAATACCAGTATTTTACATGACACTACGACCGTCTATCGTCAGACTTTCGGGCGACTGACGACCTGAAATGACTGCCAAAGATCCACGAATGACAGCCGGGACCAATGGCTTAACGTGCTTTCGGAGGCACGGAGGGGTCTGGATATGTAAAGATGGTCACCCATCCACGGGCCAACCGCGGCAAGCGCAGCTTAACCTGAACGATCGACCCGAGCGGCTGTTATGACTTTGCCACAAGCCCCTCTGCATTCGTACTGTTTATTCTAATGCAAAATAACATTTTTCTGAACATGATTTTGTAGAAAAGGATTTTTTTTCATTTCAGAACAGCCTTAGCAGAAGCCGAGCTGGAGTATGATCCACAATACAAGAGCAAGGAAGTATATGTCACATTCCCTCTGGAGAATATGCCTGCAGTAGTAAAGAATGCAGTTAGAGGGTAGGTTTCGGTAATTTTCGGTTCTAGATCATGTCGGTTTCCTCATGATGTTTTCCTTCACTGTTTTGAGAGCAGTGGAGATGATATAATTTACACAAAGTAAAGCGCCTGACTGCTGCACCACTGCTCACTTTCCACTCATTTTTACTAATAAGCAAAAACTCATACAGGACTTACATACACACACAACACACACATAACACATAACACCCTCACATATTCATACACTCCACTACATGCACAATCCTACAATAACATCACCTTACATTACACTTCACGAATATAACCATCACCTATATTATAGATTTACCTCTCTATCGAGACTGTTTGCTAATAGTGATATACATATATATAAACTGAACATAGATGCCGTTAAATACGATAAATGTTTAAAGGGGTGTGAGCCTGGAGATCTGTCATACAGGTCCCGAACATAGTTCAAAACTACAGCAGGTTCTAGCATAAGGCAAAATTGTATATACGCACTACTGTAACAATGTACCTTTATGAGATAAATAAACTGTATTATTATTATATATTATACCAGCTGCGCCCCGCGATTTCACATGCATAAGTTTCGATCCCGTGAGAATATCGGGATAAAAAGTAGCCAAACATACCAAATTTCATCTAAATTGGTCCAGCCGTTTGAGCGTGAAGAAGTAACAAACATATAAACACACCCCCCCCACACACACACACACTCACTCACAAACTTTCACCTTTATAATGTTAGTGTGATTATTAATCACAATGCCTTTTTGCTCTACACAGAACTTCATTAGCAACCCTACTTTCCAGAAAGCAACTATCAGCCATAATCTGGACGACCACACCATGGACTCTGGTCGCAAATCGCGCGATCTGCTACAACCCTCAGCTTAAATACAGCGTCGTATCACTGAGCAGTAGAGCTGAATACTTGCTGGTCGCCAGTGGACTGGTCCAGGCGTTGAAAGAGTTGTTACAAGAGGAAATTAAGATTGTAGCCGAGTTTGATGGTATGTAATCTGCATTCGCGATTTATTTACCAAAAAAACTTGAGAGGTGTCAAGGGACACCCGGATGGAACGAAGTTCCTTTCGGTTAATTAGTGAAGGAATTGTAATAAAATTTTATTTAAAAAAAAGTGTCGTTCCAAATTTTGGTCTTAATTTTTTCCGTCTAGCCCCCTTTCGCAACGCGCGATAAGGAACTTCGTTCCAAAATGTAAACAAATATGAGTTTATGGAAAAATTAACTTTAATTCGTAAACAATAACGTTCAGTTTACGTTACAACTACAAACATTTTTATAACTTTTTCAATAGTGCTAGTCACTCTGAAATCAACTTAATTACCATTGAAATATAGTTGATATTTGTTTAACTTGAAATAACATCAATTTGAAACATTAGTGTGGATAGACTATACCCAAATAATCTTATGATGTGTATCTTGTAAAGGGTCACTCCAGACGGAATAGCAAAACGCTTGTGGATGCTCTTTTCTGTCATGTTTTGAGTGATAATATGCTCGAGCATGCGCATAGACACCACAAGGAGCTATCCCATGCACGCGATTTTCAACTCTAGTTGTGATTTAGTTCATTATCAATATTTCAATGAAAAACTGCTTGGCAATTTTGCTGTTCTGCTTGCTCTGACCCTGAGGCGTTGACTGATTGACAGTCTAGAATGGGATTGAATCTAACAAAAACGCTTATTATGTTATCAGAATAGTGTCTACCCATTTAGAGGTTTTTTAAGGGTAATTAAAACATGCAAAAGATGCCTCACTGCGATCGCGAGGTACCGCAGTAAGGCATCTTCGGCGTGAAATTACACTAAAGCTCTAGTTACACAAAATCTCCAATGAAAACTTGTAAGTGGTCTTCCTTAACTAATTTTTAACTATCTGTGTACTAGCTGTAGGTTTTCTGAAGAAATAAAATATACACCATTTCCCCTTCACAAAAAAAATCTAATAGATGGGCAAAATCAACAAATCAATCAATCAATCATTTATTTTGTTAAACATAGGTATGGTTACAGATAGTATATTGGTATATACAATCCTTTTGATTTCATCCCTCAAGAACATAAGACCACATCTTTCTTTCCAGGTCACCATCTCCAAGGCACAACCTACCACAACAAGCTAGTGAACCAAACACTGCCGTTCCTCGAGGGAGACCATGTGACAGAGGTCAAGGGCACGGGGTTGGTGCACACGGCGCCCGCGCATGGGCCCGAAGACTTTCTTATTGCGCTGAAGAATAACATGACGGTGGTAAGTTTCATTACGAACATTTATAGAGTTGGAGATTCCCTTTGCTTTTTCTTGCAAAATAGTCAACTTTCATCACATTTAGAAACCATAATCATCCTATAATGTTCCCACTGCTGGGGCACAGGCCTCCTTGCTGTGAGAGGGTGTGGGCCGTAATCTACCACGCGGGCCCAGTGCGGGTTGGTAGATGTCACATGTCTTCGAATTTTTGGGTCTGGGACATGCCGGTTTCCTCACGATGTTTTCCTTCACCGTTTTGATACTATTTTTTGCAAGCTCTTTGTACTTTTGCTTCCTCACGAGTGTTTGTAAATTACATCCCGTATGCTTGCTTAATCGACTTGCTGCAAGTGTAGCGGCATCTTCACCGCCACATGCGAACTACGCATTATATTGAGGTCACGCGAAATCTTGCATCGCGCAAGCAGAGTTTACCGCGCAACTGGCATATAAACAACGTCCCGACATTAACCGTCGGGCAGTTGTCCACCAGACAGGACTCCCGTCTGGTCGGAGGATCCTCCCTTTTCTGTGGATGAGTGAACTTTACACCACGTTCCTCATACCTCTATACAAGTATAAACAAAAAACTTGCGCTATTAAACTTGCTAGTATATATCGCGCGTTGAGACAGTAATTTTGGACTTAATAGTAGCAATTTACATTCCGTTTATTGCTACTTTTTTGTGTTTTAAAAGTGTTTACATAGTCTACAGGATGTTGCACTTCACGAATACGCGTATGCTTCCAATTTATACCTTACAACAATGTCTTCAGAATCACATGACGCGCGCTCGTGAGTTGTATTATCTATAATATTGGTTTCAACCGTTCTATTTATTTTCAGGAATGCAACGTAGACGAATCCGGCCGCTACACCTCCCTAGACCCTGAACTCAACGGGCTCCCGGTCCTTGGCGAGGGTCAGGAGCTCATCATCTCCCGCCTAGGTGATGACGTCTTGCGGCGGGGCGAGTTCG
This sequence comes from Apamea anceps, assembly GCA_951799955.1. Lineage (NCBI taxonomy): Eukaryota > Metazoa > Arthropoda > Insecta > Lepidoptera > Noctuidae > Apamea > Apamea anceps. The sequence goes on along the minus strand of OX637521.1, from coordinate 14,860,316 downwards.
TCCACTCGTACCCTCTGGACTGGAGGACCAAGAAACCGGTCATCCTCAGAGCTAGCCAGCAGTGGTTTATTGATACGGCCGCCTTGAAGGAGAAGGCTTTGGTTAGTTTAATAAATGTTGCTTGGTATATTCAAAGCCCTTATTATGTTTATTTATTACTAACTGCGCCCCGCAGTTTCACCCGCATAAGTCTCGAACCCGCGGGAATATCGGGACAAAAATTATCATATGTCCTAATCCAGCTCACGGCCTACCCATGTGCCAAATTTCATCCAAATCCGTTCTGCTGTTTTAGCGTGAAAGGGTAACAAACAAACATAAAAAGATCAAATCTTTTCTCTTTATAATTCGGTTTGAAACGCTAACGAAGCAAAGAATATGTAAGGATCCTAGCAGGTGGCGTTCGGTGGTTTGTGCCTACCCCCATGGGGAGAAGTGGTGAGTTTATGTATCTATGTATGTATTACTAATGTATTTTTCTCATTTTTACTACAGGCAGCCCTAGAAAAAGTGGAGATCCTCCCACCATCCAGCAGCGATCAATATCGGCAAGGTTTCAGAGCTCAGTTGGAGAAGAGGCCATACTGGTGTATATCGCGGCAGAGGGCCTGGGGCGTGCCTATACCCGCCGTGTATAGCGGGGATAATGCTGTGGTGGACGAGTGAGTGATATGTTATCATATCAAAGTGAAAAAATATTTATAAGCAAATGTATCCCAACCAACATAGTTTCCTTTAAGTATTTAAAAAAGAGATTAGAATATATATTTTAAATTTGAAAGTTAGGTATTGAAATCCTCTGGTAAATCTGAAATGCAACCGCTTGCCGACTGGAGAGTCGGTTAAGAGGCAACCAGGAACTTAACTATAAAGGTAATTACATGCCGAAGATGCCTGACTGCGATACCTCGCGGTCGCGGTTTAGCTCGCTACCTCGATGTCACCTCCATGTAATTAAATGCATGCTAATAGACACGCACGCGCATGTCGAAGGATACCTCACTGCGATTTATCTCAGGCTGCTTGGGGGTTAACCTCGATGCCTGGCATGATGCAAACAATCATACGGTTCGAATAGCGAACTCCCGTTTCTTGAAGTCGGTATAAGACTTTAACCCTAGCCTTCAAATTCCAGACGTATCATAGACAAGCTATGCTCTCTGATCGAGTCGCGCGGCGCTGATGTGTGGTGGACGTGTGACGTCACTGAACTGCTGCCCGATGACGTCATCAAAGAACATCAGATTGATACCAAGGAAGTTACTAAGGGAAAGGTGGACAGAATACCTATTAAATATTACAACTTTAAATGCACATTTATAACCCATTAAAGTTCTTTTTAGAATGGCAAAACTGAATTATGACTGCTATTAAGTGTCCTATACTTAACAGATTTTGGTTGCAATGGAAACTGAGCTTTGTGTTATGGTGGTTGGAGTTTGAACTTGACAAAGTCGTATGAAGTGATGATCAACAGAACTGTTTACAATCTGAATAGGCACTTAGTACGGACGCCAGCTGGTCAAGCTACCCGAAACTGTAAAATTTTCCCAATCAACCTTGAACCTTAATGCTTTAGAGATAAAGTTGGAAATCTATTAAAGAAATTTGACAGATTGTAGTAGCTTGATGTGCTGGCGTCTGTACATGAAAATCAGTTCTACTTTTACGTTGTCAAATTTAGATACTCCATAGCAAGTATAGATGTGATTAAAAACATGGCCACTAAAATACGTCAATTTACGTCAGGCGCTGAGTAATTTGACAGGACTGTGAACAAGGAAATCGGTGCCAATGGCTTAGATTTCGTCTTACAATAGCATCAAAAGTTCATGTTGCTCCAAAAAGCTGATTTTCAAACCCACAAATAAAATTTGCTATAGGCATTTGCTGTTTTATATTTCCAGGACATAATGGACATCTGGCTAGACTCAGGCCTGTCCTGGTCTACGTTGGGCGGTCGTACAGCACGGCTATATTCTGAAGGAGTGGACCAACTGACAGGGTGGTTTCAAGCGTCGCTGTTGACTTCTCTAGCGTTGACTGATGAGGCACCTTATAAGTGAGTTTACTTCTCTTGTTATACAGGTTTTCAGGGACATTGACATTTGCACACAGATGGTTTATAACCAGGATTAACATATAGGGTACTTTTTATCCCGATATTCCTATGGGATCGGAACTTATGCGGTTGAAATCGTGGGGCCAGCTAGTGTTAATAATATTATTTATCATTTCTTACTTCTTAGGTCAATATTCGTCCACGGCTTCGCCGTTGATGACAAGAAGCGGAAGATGTCCAAGTCTTTAGGCAACGTCATTGATCCCACAACGATCATACACGGAGGCAAGGATAAGCAGAACCAGCCGGCTTATGGAGTTGATACTCTAAGGTAAGTTACGTTTCGTTCCGAAGAATAAAAGAAAAGAAAGAAAGAAAAAGTATTTATTGCGACTCGTACAGGAAGATCATAAAACTAAACTGAACACAATAAAAAAAACCAAATTATATATTAAAAAAAAGTAACAAAACCAAATTATATAAAAAAAAAGTAACAAAAACAAAAATGAAACAGAAAATCCTGTACGAGGCCAAAAGGCTCTTATCTCAGGCTGGCTGGTATTTCATATATTAAGTTTTTTTTGTGGTTTTCATTCAGAAGGAGACCTAAAAACCTCTGTTTAAAAGACTCACGAGTCGTACAAATCGTAATAAAAGGAACGATAGAAAGTAAAAAAATATTTATTTAGTGACCTATCCTGCAAAAAAAGAAGTCTATACTTCATGAAAATGTGCCTCACGGTTGCGCCAAAAAGGCCCAGTTCATTAAAAAATGCGAGACAACTGATGCCTTTTTAGGGTTCCGTAGCCAAATGGCAACGGAACCCTTATGGATTCGTCATGTCTGTCAGTCTGTCTGTCTGTCCGTCCGTATGTCACAGCCGCTTTTTTCCGAAACTATAAGAGCTATACTGTTGAAACTTGGTAAGTAGATGTATTCTGTGAACCGCATTAAGATTTTCACACAAAAATAGAAAAAAAAAACAATAAATTTTGGGGGTCCCCATACTTAGAACTGAAACTCAAAATTTTTTTTTTCATCAAACCCATACGTGTGGGATATCTATGGATAGGTCTTCAAAAATGATATTGAGGTTTCTAATATCATTTTTTTCTAAACTGAATAGTTTGCGCGAGAGACACTTCCAAAGTGGTAAAATGTGTGTCCCCCCCCTGTAACTTCTAAAATAAGAGAATGATAAAACTAAAAAAAATATATGATGTACATTACCATATAAACTTCCACCGAAAATTGGTTTGAACGAGATCTAGTGAGTAGTTTTTTTTTAATACGTCATAAATCGTAACGTAACGGAACCCTTCATGGGCGAGTCCGACTCGCACTTGTTTTTTTTTTGTTGGTGGGAAATCATCATATGGCTTCTCCCGCTCTTCGTGTCAGACTTTGACTGACTAAAACCCACCCGTGTTCCTTCAGTTGCCTGTGCCAGGGGCCACGGTACCTCTTTCAAACAACTCGCGGCCCTGGCAGAGACAACTAGTGCCTGACGCTTGTTTTCGACTGGACGTGATAATAGATTCTGATGAAGTTGGATTGTGTACTCTATCACCAAAGTTTTTAGGTGCAAAAAAGCCCGCGCCCGAAGAGCTAATTAAAGTGTGCGCCGATCTTTTTTCAAATTTACACTTTATCTAACTGAAAATAAAGTGTATTATGCTATGTCATCTAAAATTCTTCTTTTTCTACAGATGGTGGGTAGCAAGCCACTCAACCCAGCATTCCCAGATAATAATCAGCAAGAAACTCCTGGACGATTGCCAAGCAGAACTGATCAGAATCAGAAACATTATGAAGTACCTTCTAGGAGTTGCCGCCGACGTCGAAAAAACCGATTTTAACCGAAAACCGAATCTGAATTATTTTGACAACTATATGGTCAAAGAAACGGAGGTTTTTGCCAACCAAATAAACGATAATTATAATAATTTTAGGTACAATCATGTAGCTCAAAGCATTTTGTACTTTATTAGCAATAAAATCTCCGGTCTCTATTGCCATTGTATAAAGGATAGATTATATTGTTCTCAGCGAGATTCTGAAGAAAGAGTTTCGGCTCAGTTAGTTATACATACGATTCTAGTGTCTCTGAACAAAGCTTTAGGGCCTATTTTACCGCATTTAATCGAAGAAGTCTGGCAACATCATCCGTTGTACGAAAAACCGTTTTATTTTACCGAAAACTTACCGGTTTTACGACCAAGCGATGTAGATACATCACTAATGGACGCCATATTGGATTTGAAAAGGGAAATATGTGTGCTAGCGAAAAATGAAAGTTTAAAGAAGCTTCAAGCTAATATTGTATTAAATTCAGATTTGTACGATAAATTAACTGAATTAAATACGTCTGATGGTGTAAATGACAGTGTCCTGTGCGAGATTTTAGAACTGTCATCAGTCAGTTTGACAGTTAAAAATGGCGGGAAGGAGACGCATATTAAGTTGTCACAGAGTAAAAATGGGCAGTGTTTGCGGTGTAGGAAGTATAATGTTACAGATGATAGCGATAAATGTGTTAGATGTGACAAAGTATTAAGAGTTTTGTAAGTAATAGTGCCAGTAGATAGTATTAATATTATAACCCAGGTTCTAAGGGACGCGCTTTTCCCGGCGATATTTTTTCGCGCGCTCTTTTTTCAACGCACTGCCTAACACCGAGAGTTGAAAATCGAGCCGCGATATTATTACGTGTGTGGAAAGTTGGGATAATTGTAAGTAGTATAGTCGGGGTACTTTATACAAAAGAAACTCCAACTATTGTGCGTGTAAACTGTGTGTAATTAGTATAACGATGCTGTACATAGAAAAGAAAACAGGGTGACACTTAATAATTAGAATGGACGGACGGCTCGCGAGGCGCACGAGTCTATACACCCCGAGCGCGTGCGCAGTTACCGGGCACTTGTGACTCACTGGCCGGCGCGCGGGGCGACATTGGTAGTGTTGCGCCGAACCGTAACTAGTCACGTAACTTGGCCGGCACACGACGAACTCTAGAAGTGCGGGGAGTTGACTCTAATAGGGGTCGCGCTATAGTAGTCTAGTGGACCTCCGTTCCCAATGTATGTACATTGACCCATATAACCAAAACGTAAGCTCATGCCGCCTGTGATACAGGTTTCCAAGTACAGGCATCTTACCTTTGTAAATTATTTCTAAGATTTAAATGTTAATATGTTACCAATTTTAATTCTGAATAAATATTTATTTATTTTAATTTACTGGGAGTTGTTTGTTGTCAAAAGTGGTTAAGTAATTACGAGATCGACTATACTTGTACAGTCACGAGCACTAATATGTCAACACTTGGAAACTTTCAATAGCGATTTTTGCGTGAAATAATGAAAACAACAATGAAATACGACACATTGCATAAACCTATGGGTTCGGAAATACTATGTTCGTAGCAACATAAAATTAATAAAAAAATAAAGGAGTAAATCGCTTTTGAATAAAGCTAAGTGTATACATACTTATGCTTGTGACAGTACATTCGTACACATAACATTACGCCCGTTTTTCCGTTTTTCGGTTAGACAGAGTTTTATCTGCAGTACACATATATTTCGCCTGTTTAAACGCAGGACGAGGAGCATACTCCAGAGGGGCAACTCTCGTTATTTTAAGAACATTCACAGTCTGTGACTGCAATGATATTGCGACCGGAATGTGAACAAACCGAGTTTTTAGATTGGCGAAATACCATTTTCCTGTTTATTCACAATGTCATCGCATTCCGGTCTCATGTTTTTCATATTGCACGTTAGTTACGGGAATCGGCCTTAGAGGGGTAATTCTCGTAATTTTAAGAACGTTCACAGTCTGATCTCAGTCTCAATCTGTCAAAAATACCTCAAATTTCCCTACATTTTGATAAGTTTTTGACATTTGTTTGCTGCCGAGATGAGACTACGACTAGATTTTGCACGTTTTAAATTACGAGAATTGGCCTTCTGCAGTGCGATTCTGTAAACATCTCACCGTGAAAAGTTAGGTGAAGTGAGCTTAGAGTGAACTGTCAATAGTGTCAATCCCTAGCATTAGTTGGAATGACAGCTCACTCCACGCTCACTTCACCTAAGTCCTGCTTTTAAACATGATTGTTATTATTAACTATCTAGAGGTAGCAAATACTGCATTTTTGTTTATATAGCTTATCTAACTAGATATTAAGTGAACTCTATGCAAATAATTATTTATTACATCCTGTTTATCTCTGTTGTTTAAACTATGTCTTACGATGAGTGTATAGATGGCTGATTAAACAAAAATATATTCGAGTTATAACCACTGCATAGCATTTATTTTCCGCCAATTTAATAAAATCTAACTCGTTCTATTGAAACGTTGCTTAAAGATAACTAATGATTAACGTCTGTTTATTTGCCAACCCGCACTGGGCCAGCGTGGTGTATTATGGCCCACTCCCTCTCACAGAGAGGATGTCTTAGATGGCTGACAGAGTAGAGATGCCTGTGTCCCAGCATAGGGAGCATTATTGGCTGATTATGATTATTTGCGGTAAACATGACTCAGAAAAATAACACAAAAAAGAACAAGTTGTGGGAAAACATGCGTCACATCCACGCAAAACGGCCATCGCTCAGCATAATGCTACGACCTATACGAGACAGCTCCAGCGCTGGTTTTCTCTCTAATCCGTATTATCTGTCTCTCTGTTACCTTTGAATCCACAGATAGGTAGCCTGGGACCTAGACGACGTAGGCTACTTTTCATCCTGGATACAAATACACGCAGACGAAGTCGCGGGTAACAGTTAGTACTAGCTATTTTTTACACACATAGACAGACTTTCAAAAACTAAGGTATAGTCCGTTCACACTTATTTTACCTCTGACAACAGCAACCCAATAGCAACCTTATTGCAACAAAAATAGAGATTATTGTGATTTTGACAGTGATGTAAAATCAGAGGTAAAGTAACTGAACGGACTGTAGTAACGTTCCTGTTGTTCATTTGACACCAGGACCAACTCCAAAAAGTATTTACAGGTATGAGGAACTGGGTGTAAAGTTCAGTCATCTTCGATAGAAAAAGGAGGATCATCAGAGGACCAGACGGGTGTCGTGTCTGGTGGTCGACTGCCCGACGCGTATGATACTCTTTGGTCTGACGATTGATTTCGAGACGTTGTTTAAATCTTAGTTGCACGGTAAACTCTGCTTGCGCGATGCAGGATTTTGCGTGACGTCAGTATGATGCGTAATTCGCATGTGGCGATGTAGATGCCGCCACAAGTTTTTCTCTAAAAATTAATATGGTATATGTATTGGAATATAAAAAAATAACTATTTCGGCCTAACCACAAACAAAAGTCGTGATGTAACATACCTACCTCTGTATCTAAACCAGTTTAGACTAGTTTTAATCCGGCTCAAACCGGACCGAGCCAATTGTTCCCGAACTATTCGGCTGAAACGTTCGTTAATCAGATTTGCATCGTATTTATTTATACGACCGCAAAATGAATGGCGGAATATTTTATTGTTTGATGTCAGTTTGAATAAAAGGATTATAGGTTTCAGATATAGAAGAGAAAGAAAGGAAAAGTATTTATTGCGACGACTCGTACAGAAAGATCACAAAGTAAACTAAATTAGTTTAAAAAAAAAAGTAACAAAAAATGAAACAGAAAGTCCTATACGAGGCCAAAATGCTCTTCCTCAGCATGCTGCTGCGACATTTAAAAAATAAATGTCGCAGCGCTGGTATTCTGATAGGGCCTGCTGTGATGTCACGGGCAGTTACAGAAATAAATAAATAATAAAATAGATAATTATATGTATGTAAAATATTAGCAAATAAAATAAAATATTAATTTTTAATCCGCGCCAGACATAACCTCCTTACTGTCAAAGATACTGTGGCATTGGCGCCGATTCCCTTGTTCACAAACTAAACTAAATTTAAGTTCAATGCATCTTTTTCTTTCTATTTAATTTAGAAAAGGACAGAAGATAAATATTAGTTTAGTCCTGTCAAACTAGTCAGCGCCTGACGTAAATTGACGTATTTTTAGCAGCCATGTCTTTAATCACGTCTAATCTGTCTATGAGTATCTTAATTTGACAGGAGTAAACTAATATTTTATCTTCTGTCCTTTTCTTAATGAAATAGAAAGAAAAAGATACACAGAACTTAAATTTAGTTTAGTTTGTGAACAAGGAAATCAGGGCCAGTAACAGATTCACCTGTCAGCGGGGGTGAGGGGCAAGGTACTGCGTAGTGGGTAGCGTAGGTACTTCAGAGCCGCCATAAAGTTTGAATCGGGCTGTACCTACCCATTAAATGGTTTGTGGAGGTCAGATAGGCAGTCGCCCCATGTAAAATACTGATATTCAGCTTCATACGGTTAGACTGGAAGCCGACACTAACATAGTTGGGAAACGGCGAGGCAGATGATGATGACTGCTTGCGCACTCCACCTGCACCTGATCCAAATCCGAGAAATGAGGGTCCAAACAAAATATTCTAACTTCGGACGGACGGACGAAGCTCGAGTTTGGCGCGTAACCCGACATACAAACTACAATGGACACAGTTCTCCATAAAGGGCAGGGTTCTGCTCACCCCGGGCACTCCATACAAAGGAACTCATATAATAGGCTAGTTGACAGTAAGAAAATTACCTTATAAATTTGGCATTGTAGAATGGTCTTGAATGTGTAAGCACAGGAATTCTCAGCATCGTCCGAGACAATAGCGAAGTCGGAAGTGTGTGTGTGCGTGTGTGTATTATGTGCTGTCGCTACTAGATCAATCTGAATTCGCGATTTATTTACCAAAATGTAAATAAATATGAGTTTATGGAAAAATAACTTCAATTCCTACACAATAAAGTTCAGTTTACGCTATAACTTCAAACATTTTTATAACTATTTCAATAGTGCTAGTCACTCTGAAATAAACTTAAATATTTTTAAAATAAAGTTGATATTTATATTTGTTTAACTTGAAATTACATCCGTTTGAATAGACTAAAGACACGCACACATTCACAGCGTGTTTGTACGCGTACACGTCGCTTCGAGAGATGAAAATACTGTAACTCTTTAATTATTTTTTCATTACGTTGTAAACACAAACGAATTACCGTCAAGGTAAATAATAACATGACCGTAAGGCTGCTTTACCACCAGAGATGTGCTATGCAGCTATGCTGCGAGGGTGTAATAGCTAAGCTGTGAAACTATGTGACCGTTTCCACTGATACGAAGCTATGTAGCGGTGCGAGTAAGATGTGCTATGAAGTTGCGCCGCCGCAAAGTAGCTGCGCGAGGAAGATGCGCAGCTCGAGCTATGCGATGTATCGATAGTAGGGAAGCGACGAGGGCGGCACACAGCTACACCACTCGCGACCATCCATAGCACACATCCATAGGACGCGTCCATAGCACACATCCATAGCACGCATCCATAGCACGCATCCTTCCATATAAAAAACATATCTTAGTTGAATCTGTTTCCACCCGTGCTATAAGCTATGTGCACCAATGAATATGATTGGTGGATATCAAACGCATCCATAGCAACGTAGCATAGCACATCTCTGGTGGAAAAGCACCCTTAAACCATTCATACTTTACAAAGTCCCGATATTACTCGTATTCTCCCGTAGGTACCTAGTGCCGAAAATACATGATTATGAAGCAGAGTAATGCATAGCAAATTGTTCATAATTGCATTCACTTTTACTTCAACACTGCAGTGTTTTGAGCACACTAGGATTAGTAGTTACTCGTATACTCATTAGAGAGTGTACTGGGAAACTATTTTATTCATGAGTTCATGAATAGATTCTGTTTGTTATATTAGAGCAGTTATTAAAATTGTAAAGCACTTTTTAAACGGAATACCTACTTGAGTGCGAAAGCCGTATCATCGAATTTTGTTTCTTCGAAAACCTTTCAACGACATCTCTATACTGCGCACAAGGCTGCGCAGTATAGAGATGTCGTTGAAAATCGACGTCTTGTTAATGCGATATCTCGTTATATCGAAAAACTGTACTGCGAATGATTTTACTGGGTAAATATCATACTGCGAAGCCTTGTTCAATCGATCTCTCGTTACTGTGATGAATATCAGCCTTTAAGTTAAGATTTTAGATCATTGCAAAGTTCGTCTGAATTTATTTGTAGCTATAAATGATTAAACTTAAGGTAAATACATTAGCATAAACAAATTGTTCCTTGTTATTTATTAATTAACGACAAAATTACCGCTGCTGATGATGCTGCCGTTGATTATTACTGCTTTTAAAGATATGTTAAAAATGTAGGTATTGTTTTGGAAAAGAAAATCGATGTACAGACGCCAGCAGGTCAAGCTACCCGAAACTGTTAAATTTTCCCAATCAACCTTGAACCTTAATACTTTACGGATAAAGTTGAAAATCTATTACAGAAATTTGACAGATTGTAGTAGCTTGATGTGCTGGCGTCCGTACTTGGTTATCGCCGTAAGGTCGTCCGAAGTAAGTTTTCCAAAGTAACATCAAAATTCGAAAATACGGCTTTCGCACTCAAGTAGGTATTCCTTTTAAACTAGGTGACCCATTTAGGCTAGGTAGTTATGCTATTTTGATAGAAGCCCCAAATACACTGCCCGTCCTGGGAATTGAAGACAGGACCGGTTGTTGTATATAATTTTACTAGGTAATATCTCGCATCCCTCAGATGCAATCTACTCTCTAAGCACTAATTTATGGGATTAGTTCGAAGCCTGAACTAATAATGAATGACAACATGATTTGCCAGCTGTCCTTACTCCTGTACCCTTATTGCATAACAAACTGTCCAATTACAATCGGAATCATTTTGTAGGTTATGGTTAATCCATTGTGTGATATGTTCGTAAAATTACGTAACGTTACGTAAAATTACTACGATACTGCAACTCAGTAATATTACTAATTGCCAAATTAGCGAAGCTGACATAGCCTACTGCACCAGGACTGCTAAAAAAGAAACCCAGACTGCCCGACTTAGATCAATCCTCGTAAAATTCAACACCCTACGCATACGGGACTCTTTCCTCGCTGCGGCAATAAATTTCAACAATTAAAAAGAACTCTAACAACATGTTGAACACAAGCCACCTCGGTATCGCAACAGATAAGCCAACACCAATCTACGTTGTGGAACACCTATCAGCAGGCAACAAAGCCTTGCACGCAGCGGCAAGACTTAGAGGTAAAGAGCTTGGTTACAAGTTTGTCTGGGTGCGCAATGGTAGAATCTTTATGAAGAAGAACGATCAATCTGAGCGCCTTATAATCACTTGTCAGGAGGTCTTACAAACTGTCAGTTAGATTTCTTTGTTTTTTTTCTATTTAATTGTACGTTGCATGCTTATGTGTATAACCTGTTCACATTCAGTAACTCACTGAAGATATACTATCAGAATGTACGCGGTTTAAGGACTAAAACAGGAACTTTTTATCATAACATGTCTCTTCAAGACTACGACATTGTCGTGCTCACGGAGACTTGGCTGAACGGTGGCATCTACGACTCGGAGCTATTTGATGACAGATACGTATTTTACAGACGAGATCGCGAGTCCAGTAGATATATGTAGAGTGCGTAAAAACGGAAGCGGCGTTTTGATAGCTGTAGCTAGGCACTTAAATTCACGTAGAATGCCACACTTAGAAAGTCAGTGCGAGGATTTGTGGATCTCCGTTGACTCAGATTCTCCAGGGAATAGAAAAACCGAGATCTACATCTGTTGCGTCTACCTACCTCCCCCGGTTTCTTATGAAACCATCCAAACTTTCCTAGACTCAGCTCAAACTGTCCTGAACAAAAACGAACGTACTGTTATTGTCGGTGACTTTAATCTTAGTACTATAACGTGGAACATCAATGAGGATAGTCAGGTGAGGTACACTACTCCTTGCCCTATTATTAACAACGATGTAACCAAACACTTTCTGGATTACATTTCTATGAACAACTTAAGCCAGTTTTACCTTACAAACAATAAATCTAAAACACTAGATCTAGTTCTTTGTAACTCTACAGTACAACACCTGACACGTTGTCACACACATCCGACACAAGAGAGAAGAAGATCCATTACATCCGTCGCTCGAGTTCGGCATACCCACGGTCAACAACACAAATTTCTTACAAACTAAACCGACCACTAAACCTAATTTCTTTAAAGCGGACTACGACAAAATTCTAACTTCCCTTACGTCTATAGACTGGAAAAGTTCGATGGGATGTTGTTCCTCGGTTGGTGAAATGGTCAATATTTTATACGAAGTTTTACACAACATTATTAAGCTACAGGTACCCCTGAAAACGATATCTAGGAAAGAGTACCCAGCATGGTACACGCCTAGACTTAAGCGACTTTTTAAAGAAAAAAACAAATTTCGTGTTAGAATAAAAAAAATCAACAATCCTCTTGACGTCATATCCTTTGAAACACTGCGTGCCGACTGTGGCAAGTTAAGAACAATTTGTTACAGAAATTATATCGAGAGAATAGAAACAGTGGCTTTAAAAAATCTTTAAAAAAAAAAATGACAATTCGCCGACTCTCTGTAAACTAGAGCTCAATGCTGGTGAAATATTCCGAACCTTAACATCTTTAGATGAACAGAAAAGTATAGGGGACGACGGTATTCCACCCGTGTTCAATAAAGATGTGCGAAAGCGCTGGCGTTACCCCTCCATCTTATTTATAACAGGTCTCTTAAAGACGGTATTTTCCCTGAGCATTGGAAAAAGGCACTGGTGGTGCCTATTTCCCAAAGCCGGAGAAAAGAATTTAGTATCCAATCACAGGCCCATTTCTATTTTGGCTATCTTTGGCAAAGTATTTGAAAAGCTCATAACCAACCGTCTTTCATCGCATGTTAAACACCTTCTCACCAGCCATCAACACGGCTTTATCAAATCTAGATCAACGACTACTAATCTAATGTGCTACGTGTCGTCTCTATCAGAGTGTTTGGATAAACGTATTCCTGACACCATATACACTGACTTTAGTAAAGCGTTCGATAAGGTAGATCATTCTCTTCTTATAGCTAAACTACCGGCACTTGGGTATAGGAGGATCAATGCTAAAGTGGTTTCAGTCTTACCTCAGTGACCGGTCTTCAAAAGTTGTGGTGAGAGGCCATCATTCAAAGCCCTTTCAAGGGCTCCGCAAGGTTCTCATTTAGGCCCAATCCTCTTCAATATTTTCATAAACGACATTACGCTCTGCTTTAGGCACTCACAATTCTATCTTTTTGCCGACGACATGAAAATAATGAAACCGATGATAACTGAATTTGACTCTGTCTTATTGCAGGAAGATCTGAATAGACTGACGAACTGGTGCAAAACGAACAAAATGCTTCTTAACGTCTCAAAGTGTTATTACATGCAATTTAGGCGTAACAAAACCGTTAAATCTAACGATTATACGCTTAGCCAACAAAAATTACTACAGGTAGAGGAAATACGCGACTTGGGAGTCACACTAGATAAAAAACTCAAATTTGACAAACACATCCTAAACATTTCCTCGAAGGGGTTCAAAATCCTTGGATTTTTCTTACGTAACAGCAAAGATTTTAAAAAGGCGTCTACCAGAATTAAATTATTTAACACACTGGTTCGGCCAATACTTGAATATAGCAGCCAGGTTTGGAATCCCCACTACGACATATACATTAAACACCTGGAAAGTGTCCAAAGACGTTTCCTATATCATCTTTGTTACAAAGATTGTTTAGCTAAAAAAGTTATCAGCTACAAAGACAGATTAAGGCACTACAAAATGGTCTCGCTTGCAGACAGACGGAAAACGGCAGACATGATACTACTGCACAAAATATTCAATGGAGTCATAGACTGCAGCGAACTATTAGGCAAACTGCATATGAACGCGCCATCTCGTCTGCCGCGGAAAAGCAGCTACAACTTATTTTGCGTCTCAGGATCCAAAACTAATCTTGGACATTTCGCCGCTCTCCCGAGACTCTGCAGGCAGTACAATGAGTTATCAAAGTTTTGTGATCTGGACATAACCTTACCCATTTCAAAATACAAAAAGAATTTAGCCATCGCAAAAAAACTAAGTATATTATTATAACTATGTTCCTTCTCTCTGAAATGTGAATTAATTATTAAACTAAACAATTTTAATATTAATGCTCATTCTTGACATGTTAATCTTTAATAATTATTATTTTCCTCAAATTTATTCAATGTTTTTTCTCAATGTTTATTTTTATCCTGCCTACACCATTTGTAATGTTAATGCTTAATCTTGATAATTATGGTAATTTTATTTTTTTCCTTCTAATTTTATAATTTGTATTCATAAATTAATTTCTCTATTTTTATCGTGTTTACACCTAGTTATATGTGCATGCTGTGGTCTTCTGTAATTGAAGGAGCACACGTAAAAGAATCTTTTTTATTATTGTATTTTTCTATTGTATATGTGTATCCTTTGTTGGAGATCCTCAATAAATAAATAAAAAAATTGTCTGTACAACAAAGTAAATAACGAATGACAGTTTAACAAGAACTGCCAAAATGAAAGCTATTGCTACTGTTAATGTATCAGCTAACCCTTTTTTTTAAAGGATTTTTTTGACGTCATTGTAACAGTTTTTATTGAAGCCTTTTTTTGAGGCTTGAATAACAACGGTTTTACTGACGACAACGTTTTTACGACAACGTTTTTATGACAACGTTTATTCCGATCAATCATAATAATAATATTTTTTTATTTGTGTAACATACTCGTAGGTAGTGAATACAGTTCTTATATTAAAGTTCATAGGTCGCTATGTTATGCCAATAGGCGTACAAATATGGTTGCATTCTAAATAAAAACAATATGGAACAATTTCTACAGTCAATGCATAAATAAATAATCATAAATTCACAATATTCAATTAAAATTTGTTTCTCCAGTCAAATAAATAAATAAGTCTACATTAATTTATCATTCAGTAATTCATCAGTCGTAAATGTAATAACATTTTTCAATTAATAACAGTTTTAATTTTTTTTTTTTAATTGTGAAACATTCAAAGTTTTTTATGACATCTGAGGGGCAATTCTCATAATTTTAAGAACGTTCACAGTCTGATCTCAGTCTCAATCAGTCAAAAATTCCTCTAATTTCCCTACAATTTGACAAGTTTTTGACATTTGTTTGTCGCTGAGATGAGACTGCGACCAGATTTTGAACGTTTTAAATTACGAGAATTGGCCTTCTGGTAATTTATTGTAAATGCGCGTTGCCATACCTAAAACGCTCTTTCTCACTAAGGCAGTCTTACAGCACTGATTGCTTAGTGACTTACGTATGGCTACGAATCGCAACATCTCGTAACGTTGACACTTTTTCGAATAACCTCATGCTTGTTATGACGAAAACACTAATTTCAAAAATATATAATGAGGGTAAGGCAAGTATTTTCAGCGATTTAAAGAATGGTAGGTACACAGCTAACATCAGTTTTCAAACCACAAATTGATCTTATGCATCTTTTTTGTGTCTTAAAGACGATATCTTTATCAGTAGAATTGCCCCAAAAAATAATACCATATCGCAAAATTGAGGTTACTAAGCCATGGTATGCAACTAGTAGCGCATCCATGTATATTTTTCTAGCAATTTGCAAGTGCGTATGCTGATTTATTTATTTTCTTGCTTAGGTCATCTATGTGGGCCTTCCAGTTAAGCTGGTTATCAAGGAATAAACCTAAGAACTTTGCTACTTTAACTTCTTCAATGTCACAGTTGACGTCAATATCTTATCTACAAATTAAACACATCATTGTTTTATATTCCGTCGGAAATCATCAATTTTGACTCCAGCGCGATTCTAATGGATAATAAACGTCTATACTAGTCTATACTAATAATAAAGCTGAAGAGTTTGTTTGTTTGTTTGAACGCGCTAATCTCTGGAACTACCAGTCGGATATGAGATATAATTTTTGCATTTGATAGCTGAATTCTTGAGGAAGACTATAGACTTTTTAACATCACGCTAAGGACTTTAAGAGACGAACTAAAACAAAAAAGCCTGAAAAAACAGTAATAGCGCGGGCAAGCGATGGGTTGGAAGAATCCGAAATATCACGCGGATGAAGTCACAGGCAGAAATCTAGCTATAGATATTTCTTACGTAGATTCATAATAACTAAAATTTGCGTTTAGATTACAATTTGTAATCAAAACGCAAATTGTAGTTATTGTGTGAACTTAAAAAAGTATATAAATCATCCGAATCTTACAATACGATTTCATTATACAGTTAGTCACAACCGTAGTCGTGGAAATGAATCTTATCAGTGCGGTTGTATTAAGGTAAGTCAACTAATTACAATTTAATAACGTTTATAATATGACGCCTTGTTTCCCTGAAGAGTTAGGCAGAGGGAGGTTATAAATTTGACAGATTGTAGTAGCTTGATGTGCTGGCGTCTGTACAATTTAATGTTAAATATAATAATAGTCGTCACTATCATAAAAATAAACATTGTTTTATACAAATTCTCACGATTTGTTATGATAAACAAGCTTATTTAAAAAAAAAAGAAAACGTTATTAACCTAGTGCACTTATAATACGTAATGGTGATAAATATAAACTTACTTACTCAAATCTATTTAGCTACCTATGCTTAATTTAATTTTACACATCGGAGCATTGTTTGTTTTTTTTTGTATTGAACAAAGAAAAGTGAATCTGCACACTGGGATATCTATCTGTTCAATCTGACTCACACCTGGCCTCTTTTTTTTATACGTCGACGTATAAAAAAAGATGCCAGGTGTGAGAGTCTGACACGAAGAGTTCCGTACGACCGCACAATATTTAACACTACTTACACATTTAAAAAAAATACTTTAGAAAATAGTTTAATTAAAAATAAACGGGGTTCCCCGTTTATTTTTAACATTATTTTATTATTATTATTTGTTGTTATAGCGACTATAGTAGGTCCTTCCATTCTCCCCTGTCATTCACTCCCCTTCCCGTTCATATCATTCCGCACACAATCCATGCATCTTTTCTTTGGTTATGCTTTCCCTCTCCATCCATCAACATTTATACAGGATAATTTTTATTCAGTGCGTAAATTTTCACAGGGTGTTCTACCCATGAATATGAACAACTTTCACTATGGGACCATCTCTGAAATCACAAAAAAAAAATCAGCTGTTTCTTATAAAAGTTCAATACCTACTCGACCAAAATGTATGAATCTGCTGATTTTTTTTTCGTGATTTCAGAGATGGTCCCATAGTGAATGTTGTTCATATTCATGGGTAGAACACCCTGTAAAAATTTACGCACTGAATAAAAAATTATCCTGTATTCATCAGCCTTTTAGTTGCATGCCTTTTGTTTCATCCCTGTTCTACTAAACTTGTAAAAATGGACCTGAACAGTGTTCTCATCGGCGGTGGTTCCTGTGAGCAGAACCTGACGTTTCCCTCATGGTTCATGTTCGGGGCATCCACAGCCGCCTACCAAATTGAAGGCGGATGGAACGAAAGCGGTAAGTTATATTTTTTATCGACTTCAAAAAATAATAATAATATAATTACTCGTATATACAATATATTTTTTTATGTATGTTCGGGGCATAACTCCGTCATTTATAGACGGATTTTCAGAATTCTTTTTTTGTTCGAATGAAGTTTATTCCGAAATAGTTCCATTTAAATTTCGTATAGATCTGATGATGAGTTTCGGAGACAGACAACGGAACTCTTCAATAAATGCCAGCAAATCAACCGCGATTGTTGATATCGCTTAAGTATGCATTGTTTACGGGTACGCAGATGCTTTGTGCGATATACTTTTAAGGGCACATCATAACATTTTTAGTCCGGGTAAAGACGAGATATTTGCTAACGTATACAGGATCAGGTATTTGCTAACGTATCTAAACACGACAAAATAAAAATAAAAAAGATTTGATGGATTTTTTTTGGGGTGTCAACGACCACTGGTAGTGTTGTCACTTGAACTGAGAAAGAGAGAGTTGAGAAAATCTGCTTTCTTTTGCTTTATCGTGTTTATATGTATATCGGCACCCATCACTACTGTAAAGTTTACACAAAAAAAAAAACTGTTTATTTCAAGTGACTACTACACAAACTGCGGTCAATGAACCCACAAAAAAGAAAATGTATTTTGTTTTATCATGTTTAGATATAAATCCACAATATCTGAGGAGTTTCGCTAGCTAGTTTACTTTGACCCTGTGTACGTTAGCAAATAGCTCGTCTTTACCCGGATTAAAAATGTTATAATTTGCCCTTAAAAGCATATCGCGGAAGGTACAATATGCCTATTCTCCCTTCACAATCCATGCTTATGGAGCCCCCGTAACCTAATCACCCTTATGTTCCAGATAAAGGAGAGAGCGTTTGGGACAGATTGTTGCACACACGACCTGATGTGGTCATAGACAAATCCAACGGTGACGTGGCGTGTGACTCTTACCATCTTTGGAAGAGAGACATCGAGATAGCCCAAGAATTGGGCCTTAATATGTACAGGTAGGTCGTAGGTTCGAACCCTAACAGGCGCTTTAATTTGTGTAATTTATTATCATCACTGCTCTTAAAAATGGTGAAGGAAAACATCGTGAGGAAATCGACATGTCCTAGAACCAAAAATTCAAAGACATGTGACATCTACCAACCCGCACTGGGCCCGTGTGGTAGATTTCGCTCCACTCCCTCTCACAGAGAGGAGGCCTGTGTCCCAGCAGTGGGAACATTATAGACTGAATATGCAGATGTAAGTTTCGAAGATTTTTTAAAAACTTAAAAAGTAAGTGACTATTCGCTAAGGGCATCCTCTGTGGGGTAAGGACCACGGCTTCGGGCGTTGCTGGGGAGGAAAGCAAGGGATATGCTGGATCGGATTGTCCAAATTCCCCGCGGGGCGCGTTATCTGCATTCAGCGGGGAATACGCTCCCCGTGGTGACCGTAATTTTTTTATATCAAGTTTTTATGAAACCTTTCGTGGCACACTCGTTATAATAACAAATCTGTTAAGATGATCAGGATCCGGATAGTCGATATCATACAGCAGCGCGTTAGTGAATACTAGTAAAAGTACGATTGACGGCGGCGGCGCGTGGCGTTTGGGCGATATTAAATTAAAGTGTTGTCAGTTGTAGCGGGATTGTCCGAAAGGGTTACCGCTGCCCTGGAACATAAAGGGCTAAGGAAGGAACACGGGTGGGTTTTAGTCAGTAAGAGTCTGACACTCCCTCCTGCTCCACCCAGAGCGGGAGGAGTCATTTGATGATTTCCCATCCTCAAAAAAAAAAAAAAAGTGTTGTCAGTTACGAATTTCAGATATCCGTATTCTGTTACAGTCCAGTACATCAACTTATATATGTATATAAGAAGAAGTAGGTAGGTACCTACTTCTATAAAGTGTAATGGCCACAGTCCCTTTTCAAGTAATTTGGAAATAATTAGCACAAGTAGTCCACTTTGAATATTCTGTCCTCATCCCTAGGTTCTCAATATCCTGGCCTCGTATCCTTCCGTCTGGTTTCCCCAACCACATCAGTGAGGATGGCAAGAACTACTACAACAACCTGATCGATGGTCTACTGGAGAAGGGCATCCAGCCTGTCGTCACTATGTACCATTGGGACTTGCCACAATCCTTGCAGAATCTTGGTAAGGAGATTTTAGCGATGTTGGTTTGGTTAGGACAGAAAGCGAAAGTTTCTTTCTCTTCACATTTATTTCAGGTGGCTGGGCTAACCCTCTGATCTCCATCTGGTTCGGCGACTATGCGAGGGTCTTATACTCCCTCTACGCTGACCGTGTGAAATACTGGATCACTTTGAACGAGCCCCTGGTCATCTGTGATGGTGGGTACGACAAGAAGGCCGCTCCTTATTTGGACGATACGAAGATAGGTCTGTACTTGTGCAACAAACATGTGCTGATTGCCCATGCCCAGGCCTATAGGATCTATGATGAGGAGTTCAGGCATTTGTATCATGGTGAGTTGTGATTCAGATATAGTGTGAGATATAGGTACAGTCAGCGTCAATAATATCGGGACGAACAGACTGTTCAAAATGATCTAAACAACTATGAAAATGAAATATTAACTCAATGACACAAGGAATGTTTCAGAATGAAGACAGTACACGACAACTGTCATTCTGACAAGAACTTTACCCAGTTGGCATAAAGTTTAATTTTCTAGTTGTTGAGATCATTTTGAAGAGTCTGTTCGTCCCGATATTTTTGACGGTGACTGTACAAACTTTTTTCCATACACTGACATTTGCAGAATGTATGTACAGTCGCCAGCACATCAAGCTACTACAATCTGTCAAATTTCTTTAATAGATTTTCAACTTTATCGCTAAAGCATTAAGGTTCAAGGTTGATTGGGAAAATTTGACAGTTTCGGGTAGCTTGACCTGCTGGCGTCTGTACATGGTATCTAATAGGTACACAATACATTTTTTGGTGGCGGTAAATTCCCATATTTTTAAGACCTTCAATCCCAATCTGTCAAAAATACTTCATAATTCCCTACATTTTTGATAAGTTTTTGACATTGATTGTCGATCAGATGAGATTACGTTACGACTAGATTTCGAACAATTGTCGACATCGGCACCATTGCCATAGAGAAAAATAGAATAGATTTCGAACGTTTTTAATTACTGAAATTAGCCTTCTGATCTTTTCTCGGTAAACTTAGACTCGGTAACTCGGGAGTCTTAATTAATTAACTTCTTTCTTTTGTGTCCAGGCATGTTATCGATGTCCAATACTTTCTTCTGGCTCGAGCCGGAGACGCCAGCGGATGTTGAGGCTACGAAACTCACACTTGAATTCTGGGTAAGCAAGTTACCTCAGTTTGATGTGGTCCCTGGTGTGGTCTGATGTCGAAACGTAAAATACGATTTTATTTACAAGTCTGTTAAACAAGCCACACCGGGGTATGATCGCGGTCTCCATTTTGTCATAATAATAAAAAGCAGTATGTGCAGTGATGGTCCAGTGGTAATAGACCCAACTTATGAGTTGTAGGTAGCGAGTTCAAACCCAGGCAGGCACTTTACTTTGTGTAAATAATTTCATCACCACTGCTCTCAAAACGGCGAAGGAAAACATCGTGAGGAAACTGGCATGTCCTACAACCACAAATTCGAAGACATGTGACATCCACCAACCCGCACTGGGCCCGCGTGGTGGATTATGGCCCTCCCTCTCACAAAGAGGAGGCCTGTGTCGCAGCAGTGGGAACATTATAGGCTGATTATGTAATAATCAGTTTCCCCCCTTTTCCTGGTTTTAGGAGGGTAGATACGCTCACGCCATCTACTCCAAATTGGGTGGTTGGCCACCAAAACTCGAGAAGGTTCTGGCGGAAAACAGTAAGAAGGAAGGTTACCCGTACCCCAGGCTGCCTCCCTTCACTCCTGAAGAAATTGTATTTGTTAAAGGTAAGGATTTTTACACGACTGCCAAAACGAGTGTTATGTTTTCAGATTTCATGAGATGTTTCCTTACTCACTATTATTTAAGAAAATGTAAGGACGATGAAGAACGATTGAGAAAGTATCATAGATAATATGGAACGCACAGAATTAGTCGGGTAACATTATTATAAAAAAACCGATTAAGTGCGAGTCGGACTCGCACACCGAGGGTTCCGTACAAATTTGTATGTATGTAACTAAAAATTTACGGTTTTCGGATTTTTACAAGCTTTTTTTATTATAGTATGTATGACATGTATGTATGTAACTATGTTTGTTCGGGTGGACTCTTGCAACTCAATTTTGAAGCAGATATCTTCAACCGATTGAGCTGAAATTTTGCATGCATGTGTAAATCGGATGACAATGCAAAATTATTATAACATGGAGCTGATCTGATGATGGAACCGGAAGGTGGCCATAGGAACTCGGCAGTTAAACGACACAACCCCATCGAGTTTGGACTCGTTTGATCCATCTTGACGAGAACTTTGGTGCTAGATGGTAACCAGGGTGTGCTGATGGAGCTGGAAGATGGCCATAGGAACTCGGTAATTAAACGACACAACCCTATCGAGTTTGGGCTCGTAGATTCATCTTGACGAGTACTTTGGTGCTAGATGGTAACCAGGGTCTGATGATGGAGCTGGAACATGGGCAAAGGAACTTGGTAATTAAACGACATAACCCCATCGAGTTTGGGCTCATTTGATTCGTCTTGAAGAGTACTTTGGTGCTAGATTAGGTAACCAGGGACTAAAGATGAACAGGTAGCTTAAGTCGAAGTCGGGTCGAGAATTTGGAGTCGCGTCACAACACGAACTTCATTCAAGTCATTCGTGGTGCGTGTTCCGACACATCATCTCGAGAAGTTCCTCAAGGAAGAGTTCTGGCCGAAGGGTGTTGTGTACCACCGGTTTCGTGGCCGGCTACATGACACCAGTCAGCGAAACGCGACGCAGTCACTTCGTGTGCGTTAGTTAGTTTTTAGTGTCATTATAATGTTGTATGTATTTATAGTAGTTTTATGTTATATTAATATTGTTTTTATATGGGCCTTGATGCCTGAATAAATGGATAAATAAATAAATAAGTGCAGTAAACGCACATAAAGGAAAAACATTGCTACGCGCTACGAACTACGCCGTAGTCAATCTCGCATCCAAAATACTAAAAAGTTCAAAATAAAATTAAAATAAAAAAAAAACTTTAAAAACAAGCTTTTATCACTTATTAATAACAAGGACTAAAAAGTTAAAAATAATTTAAACCTGATAAGAAATAAATAAAGCGTGTTACATTTTGATGGAACATTAAAGAACATTTAGAACACAATGTAACACGGATTTATTTATTTCTTATCAGGTTTAAAATATTTTTAACTTTTTAGTTCTTTTTATTAATAAGTAATAAAAGCTGTTTTTTTTTTCTTTTACATGTGCCATTTATGACATTGCATCTTGCCAAATTTCATTATTCTAGGTCAAAGGGAGGTACTCTATAAGTTTTGATTCCGGAGCGTCCGTTATCTTTTGATTGCGTTGATTTAGAAGTTTAATTTTTTCCCTACTTAGAGATTGCTTGCATTATATTTGATATTAATTTCAACTTGATAACTCCAAGCGTTCCTGAGAAAAAGGATCTTGACTGATGGACAGACAGACGGACTACAAAGTGTTTCTATAAGGGTTCCGTTTTTCATTTTGAAGTACGGAACCCTAACTCAAACTCAAAACTCAAACTCAAAGTATTTATTTCAATTAAACCATTACAGGCACTTTTGAATTGTCAAGGGATCAGTCAGTCAGAAAAATGAAGCTAGTTGCCCATTCCAAAGCCTATGGAGAAGAACGGGCAAGAAACTCTATGGATACTCTTTTAAATCAGTATAATATGGTTACAAAGTATTGGTTACATCATTCATGTTAGAAATTATGCATGTGAGAACGATGCAGAACGTTAAAAGCGTTCGTAATGAAAAGTTTAAAAAAATAAAAATAAGAACAATTCAAATATTAAATTAAATTAAAATAAGCCATGGCAGCAAAAAGATGACCAGTCCCTACTGACGGCGCACGTTCACGAACATGACGCATAGATTAGCACCATTCAGCTCAACCATTTTGAAGGCCTAAAAAATATATTACGGATTCAAGAGGAATTTACAAAGACCCCGCACAAGAAGTTAGACAAATTGAGAATTGGAAAGACTTTCTAGAACAGTAGACTAATTAAAGCTCTTTAAAACGGTCATTACTCTCCAAAGTCGCAACATCCAGTTACTGTGTTTGTTCCGACGTTCCGTATACAATCAGCATCCATTGTCTACTTCAGCTCCCTTATTGCGTAATACACAATCAAACTCAATCTGAATCATTTTGAAGGATATTGATAATCCACTGCTTTATTTGTTCGAAACTTTTGTCTGCTCACTAACGTAAGTAACGCAATGCATGTTGTTGAACTGTCAAAATGAAAACAATTTGGCGACACGGTTGGCGCAGTGGCTGAGCGATCGACTGCTGCGCTGCGTGTTGCGGGTTCGATTCCGGTACGGAACAAATATTTGTATTGCTTACAGGTAGTTTTTCCGGGTCTGGCTGTTTGTGTATGTGAATTTAAATGTTTGTAAACGCACCATACAGGAGTAATTCCTAGTGTGGGAAAACGTTTAAAAAAAAAATCTGATAGTGTGTTACGCAATTAGTCCATAGGTTGATGTCCAGTGAACTATAATTAGGTATGGTTGACAGAATTCTGGAGATTTACTTGATACTTACAGGAACCTACGACTTCTACGCGCTCAACCATTACACGAGCAAACTGGTGCGCAAGGTGGACCCAGAGAATGCAGGAGCCTGGCCGTTCTACGGCTCCAAAGAGATCGGAGTCTCCATGGTCAACCACCCTGACTGGAAGACGGTTGCCATTGACTGGTTTGCGGCAAGAATCTTTTTAAACAAATAAATAAAATCAATCAAAAAAAAAAAAAGATCAACAATCAAACAATCAATCAATCTTTCTATTTTTAGAATCTTTTTTTCTTCATTTTTCTCTCTTTTTTAAAAATCTTCTTTTTAATCTTTTCTTTCTTTCTTTACATTGTTTAGCATCCTGGTAAAACGCCACACAGTAGAAGTTTTTCGTGCAGAAATGACACTAGCTCCTGCCCTCGACTTCGTCCGCGTGAAATTTCTTGATCGTCGCATCGCATCGCCCGCCCGCCTTCTTTCCTACTTTTTTGCTCGGCTTCTAAGAGCCCTAGCGTGATGTTAAAGTTAGCCTGTAGCCTTCCTCAAGAATTTGGCTATGAAATGCAAAAATATTTTTTTGAAATCAAGCTGGTAGTTCCAGAGATAAGCGATTAACATCACGCTAGGAACCTTATATGTCGAGCAAAAAGAAAAAAGTCATAAAGAATGCTAAGCGGAAACGAAGTATTCATATTCGTTTATTTGCATTCCACAAGGTATAAAGATGTCCACAACAGGCTTATAGCTAAGAGCCGTTGTAGACCCTGTCAGGGCGCAGCAATATTATAGTTAAACATATTTATTAAAAATTTAAATCGTAGGAACAAAAATCAAAATAAAATTCTACATGAAAACTAAAAAAATACGCTTACATAAAAAAGTTAATGACAATTAAATAAATAAATCTATTATAAGGGTAAGTAGGTTGCTATTTTCTTCAAATACTATTTCTACAGTTCGATATATGTACACTATACCTTAAGTATTATTACCTAAGTAAATACGGTAATAATACTTAAGTTAAAGTGCGGGCAGTCGATGCGATGCGACAGGGTAGATCGGGGTTCAAGAAATTACTATTGGATGTTGTTGTTGTTGTTGGATAGGATACTTTTTATCCCGATATTCCGACGGGATCGAAACTTATGCGGGTGAAACCGCGGGGCGCAGCTAGTGTTATTATAGACTCCCAGGTTATACCTGCTGGAAATTTTGTCTGCTTTGGGGGACAGTCTTTTGTAATTTTGACGCTAAAAAGGGCTGAATCTCAGCCTATTTTGAGTAAATGACTTTTGGTTGATTTGATTTACAGCTTCCGGGAAACATACCTAGACACCTGCCAGGAAGTTCCATTTTCAACTTCTTCTTCCCAGCGAAAGCACTAGGATTTGATGAGAGACGGGCGTTACGGGGGACTGTCTTTTGTAATTTTGACGTTCGAAAAGTGCCGATTCTCAGCCTAATTTGAATAAATGGCTTTTGAATTTGATTCATTTCTTGGCTGTGGCGACAAATAAATGTCTTCCCATAACCGTTTGTCTCCCCGCAGCATTTAATGTCATCAAACCTTCCAGATATACCCCGAAGGTCTTCGGAGGCAGCTGCACTGGATCAAAAACACTTACGGTGTGAACGATATCATGATCACGGAGAATGGTGTGCCGTCCCTCAGCCAGGACCTGTTCGACTCGCAGCGGCTCGATTACATTAGGAGTAACTTGGAACAGGTAATAAAGATATGTGAAAGGAGTGGGGGTGGCGTGGGGTGTGTAGGGGTGTGTGTATGTGTGTGATGTGTGAGATGTATGTAGGGGGGTGTGTGTGTATGTGTCTGTAACACACTATCTCAATCTGAATCATTTTGAAGAATATTTATAATCCATTGCTTAATATGTTCGAAAAATGTGTCAGCTCAACAAATTAAATAACGCAATGAATGTTGTTGAACTGTCAAAATGAAAGCCATTGCTACTGATAGTGCGCTACGCAATTACCCCGCAGGAGCCCGAGGCAGTAGTCATATGTACAGTCACGAGCACCAATATGTCAACAATTGGCAACTTTTAATTGCGATTTTTTCGTGAAATAACGAATGCAACGTTGAAATACGACACATTACATAAATCTTTGGGTTCGAAAATGCTATGTCCCTAACAACATAAAATGTCATTCAAAAATAAAGGAGTAAATCGCTTTTGAATAAAGCCGAGTGTATACATACTTCTGCTCGTGACTGTATGTCGCAGCCAACTGGTTTATAAAATGTCATTCAAAAATAAAGGAGTAAATCGCTTTTGAATAAAGCCGAGTGTATACATACTTCTGCTCGTGACTGTATGTCGCAGCCAACTGTTTAGTTAACCGCTTAGCCTTTTAACTAAACGGCGGCTGTTCAACTAACGGCCTAAATGATATTCAATAAATTAATTATAGTTTAGGTTGGAACTGTAACCAATCACGTGCGAGCCGAATTGGTCGCAGTAACTAAGCCAGGGCACCCCGACCAAATGGATTAGGTTAGAACTGTGAACAATCGCGTGCGAGCCGAGAGAGCGAAGCGAGGCGAGCACTACTTCCAAAGGCCAGGCGGTTGACTAAACGGCTAATTTAACTAGTTGGCTGCGACATGTATATTGTGTGTACAGGTATACTGCGCTATCAACGACGGTATCCACGTGATGGGGTATACAGCGTGGTCCATGGTTGACAACTTTGAATGGTTTTCAGGATATACGTATGTATTCTTTTTCTTTCTTTCTCTTATCAGCACGAACCATACAGGAATTGCTCACATCTTGGAAAAACACTGAGACAGAAGTAAGGCAGGTAGTAACGGGGCTGATTGTCAAGAGTCAGTCAATCAAGTCGAATGCTGGACATAGGCCTCTCCCAGGCTGCGCCACAACACCCTGTCCTCCGCATTCCGTACCCAGTTTGTCCCAGACACTTTCCTAAGGCTAAGCTACGCTTGCCTTGCCCGATACGCGGTCTCCACTCCAAGACTCGTCTGCTCCATGAGTTTTTTCACATAATATGTGTAACTTGCCTTGGGCTTTTGAATAACTTTAGTTGGTTGTAGAGGTTGGAATATGTGGACACTGGTCTCGCAGTCCCACTTCTCTTGGGGGTTCACCTCCACAGTTACCAGGTCATTCTCAGATTCTTATTCTATCTCTTGGAGGCCGTTTAGTCTAAAAAAAGAAAAGAACATTGTTCCTATGAGTTATAATACTCGGTCCTTCGACAAACATGGCTAGCCCACTGCCACTTCTGTTTCAAGAGTAGGTACTCCTGAGTTAATGCATACTGCATATTGTTTAGGGAACCATAGGGTGAAAACGGGAACCTATTACTATTAAGCCGCAGCCGTCTGTCCGTCACAAGGCTGTATCTTTTTAACTCTAATAGGGAAACATTAGAAACATAAAATATGTGTAATTATGCCTCCTGCCTTTCTTATCGCAAATGATACCAAGAAAGTAAAACTATTTTGCGTCGTCACAGAGACAGGCCTAAAAAACTTGAGAGGTGTCAAGGGACACCCGGATGGAACGAAGTTGTTATTATTTTTTATTATGTACAAAAAACCTGTATACACTCAACAAAAATAATCGTCGCGACACCACACTGTTCAATGCGAAATAGAAAGACGAAACGAAAATAACTGGCTTGCTTTCTATAAGAGAGAGAGAGAGAGAGACAGACAGAGAAACACGCGCACGCCGCACGGCTTACAACTACAGCAAAAAGTGTCGTTCCAACTTTTGATCTTAATTTTTTCCGTCTAGCCCCCTTTCGCAACGCGCGATAAGGAACTTCGTTCCAAAAACGCTGGCGTGACGATTTGGACTCGTTCCTAACAGATTTTACGGAGAAGGTACAGCACAATGAAAGGTGGAAGAATATGGGGGGGAGGCTTTTGCCCAGCAGTGGGACAACATAGGCTAATGAAAAAAAAGGGGTTGGTATCGGATTCACACTTGGCTGGTATTTTATGTAATATGTAAAGTACCTGGTTTTATATTTTCAGTCCAAAATTCGGTCTGTACGCGGTAGATTTCTCCGCTGAAAACCGCACGCGCACACCGCGTGAGTCAGCGCGGTTCTACGCGAGCGTCACGAGAAAACGATCCATTCGACGTCACAACACGGAGCTGAATTATGAAGAGGAGTAGTTTATAGTTATTGTTATTAGTAAAATATTTAAGTAGAACATAAAAATAATATATTTTGATTGCTGTTTTATATTTTTTTTTGTGAGACACCACTAACGTCAGAAGGCCATTTCTCGTAATTTAAAACATTCAAAATCTGGTCGCAGTCTCATCTCAGCGACAAACAAATATCAAAAACTTGTCAAAATGTAGGGGAATTAGAAGTATTTTTTGACAGATTGAGACTGAGATCAGACTGAACGTTCATAAAATTACGAGAATTGCCGACACATGGCCCCAATGTTGGCGCAAATGTTATTCAATGCTATTTTTTAACCGACTTCAAAAAATGAGGAGGTTCTCAATACGGATGTTTATACATTTTTTGTCATCTTGTCGTATGTGAATTAAGTAAGAAGTAGGTAATAATAGCCTTCCAACCGATTTTGGTCACAGTGGCCAATCTCAACGGAGATTAGCCAGGTATGCAGGAGATATTACAGTGCACAAGTACGTACAGTCACGAGCACCAGTATGTCAACACTTGGCAACTTTCAATTGCGATTTTTTCGTGAAATAACGAATGCATCGTTGAAATACGACACATTACATAAACCTATGGGTTCGGAAATGCTATATTCGTAACAATATAAAATTTCATTCAAAAATAAAGGAGTAAATCGCTTTTGAATAAAGCCGAGGGTATACATACTTTTGCTCGTGACTGTACGTAAACACAAGTGCACTCTCTGTTCCTTTACTCTCATAGTCCAAAGGGACTGCATTCGGACACGACCGGGGAGAGATCAGGCGCAGGACCAGCGGCTTTACGTGCTTTCCGAGCCACGGGGGTATTAAACCACGAACTTCCAAACTCCGGGCTGTTACTAAGAAATTTCTAATGGTAAACACTTAATCGCACCCAGGACCCCAAGCTTAAAGTCGCGTTTGCAATCACGAGATTAATGAGGCAGTTAAATAAGTATGCACAGATGCCAGCAGGTCAAGCTACCCGAAGCTGTCAAATTTTCCCAATCAACCTTGAACCTTAATGCTTTAGCGATGAAGTTGAATATCTATTAAAGAAATTTGACAGATTGTAGTAGCTTGATGTGCTGGCGCCTGTACTAACCTAAGATTTGCCATTTCATTAGACTAGGCAGGCAAATGAAGTAATGATATAGCCATAGAACGAAAATAAATTCCATTAATTTTTATTCTGAAAACCTCGGAAGTGACCTTTTATTTTTTAATAATTTCTGAAGTTTTTTAAACAAGCATCGGATGTCAGTTAGTTGGCAGCTATTCCGGAATACTTTATTTCTTGTAATTTAATATTCTGGTTTTAAAATAAATTAATGTTCAAGACCGGCCACTCAAACTTGAAGTAGGTAAGAGTGGAATTCACTCAGAAATATTAAAATTTTACGAAAGTTGGTAATAAATATTTATCTACTGTAGAGAGAAGAGAGAGCTCGTGGCTAAATGTCAGCCGCTCTGGTCGATCGTAGGTTAAGCTACTCGTGCTGCGGTCGGTTTGTGGATGGGTGACCATCCATTACATTTATACACCCCTCCTTGCCTAGGAAAGCACGTTAAGCTATTGGTCTCGGTTGTAACTCGTAGATCTTTGACAGTCGTTACGGGTAGTCAGTAGCCCGAAAATCTGACAACCAGTCTTACCAAGGGGTATCGTACCCAAATAACTGGGTTGTGGAGGTCAGATAGGTAGTCGCTCCATGTAAAATACTGGTATTCAGCTTTATTCGGTTAGATTGGAAGCTGACCCCTACATAGTTGGGCAAAGGCCCATCTGTTGAAAATCTCAGAACTATTAAAATAATTAAACGGCATTAAACGACACGGTTGGCGTTAGTATGACCTACAGGTAGTTGTTCCGGGTCTGGCTGTTTGTGTATGTGAGTTTAAATGTTTGTAAACGCACCCACGATACAGGAGTGGTCTAGGTAGTGTGGGTAGTGTGGGGCAACGTTATTTAAAAAAAAAAAATCTAACAATAGGGTACTTTTCAAAAGTCGTTAGATTTAGGAAAAGCCCACAATTTCTTCATCAGATTATTATTATTCTATTTAAGTCATTATGGGTTAGACCGCACACGATCATACCAAAATCAACGGGTCTGAAGATCACTTTATTTTTTATCCTTTTTTGAAATCTGAAAGTGGAATCCTGACCACGGGGCTCCTATCTGAAACTTTTCAAATATATATATTCCGTGTTCTCGCATCAACGATCGGAACGGGCTATGCTTGGAGTCTCTCTGAGGGATTGAATCCGCAACGAGGTGATACGGCAGAGAATCAAAGTTGTCGATATAGCCCACAGAATAAGCAACCTGAAGTGGCAATGGGCCGGCCATATTAGCCGTAGAACCGATGACCGTTGGGGTAGACGTGTGCTTGAATGGAGACCGCGAATCGATAAACGTAAGGTGCGACGCCCTCAAGCTAGGTGGAGCGACGCTCTTCGCAGGATGGCTGAGTTGACTTAAATCGAGTTGAATGGCGTGCAATAGGAGAGGCCTATGTCCAGCAGTGGACTGTTATCGTCCGATGTTCTCTCATCATGCCGCATCTACTCAGCTATTAAATTTTCGCCCTGCAAATGCTTACTCAAAAACCCTCTGGGCTCCCATAGATACCCACTAAGGAAGTTAACAATCACAAGATGTCTAATCCAATTACTTAATGAATTAGAATCGCCATACAACGTGGCAATGCTGCCAGCCTTTTGGGCACTGTTCCTGTTGACAGCGATGCGGACGAATTTTTTGATGCCCTATGATTCTTTTTTTTCACTTGTACAGACGCCAGCACATCAAGCTACTACAATCTGTCAAATTTCTGTAATAGATTTTCAACTTTATCGCTGAAGCATTACGGTTCAAGGTTGATTGGGAAAATTTGACAGTTTCGGGTAGCTTGACCTGCTGGCGTCTGTACCTAAGGAAGTAAATTGGCTAACATATTCCGTTCCGTATAAAAAGAACAATACTGTCGAGAACTCGAGAGCATATCAACTTTATACAGATTGTGTTTGATACAGAAAACATGCCTTGCTTCGCTCCTTTAATAAATAATTCTCAAAGGTTTTTGTTTGTTGTTTATGTAACAGTTATACCTACTGGGATTGTCATCGACACTCGAGAAAGGATATAGGTGGAAAAATTGGCACTTCAAAAAGTTTTAGGCATACTTAGAGTACTATGGAAAGAAGTTTGATTCGCACCTCAGGCACTGTAGTCACTTCTTAAGAGGGCACTTCCCAGCGCATCTATCGTCAACGCGAGCACAGTCGAGCTTGTTGTTTCATCCAGCGCAATGTTGAAAAAGAGGCAAAGCGAAAAGAGAGAGATAGCGCCTGAATGCTCGGTTGTCATTCGGTAACTTTTGCACCTCATACCGCCTTGTTGACTACGAATAAGTGAGAACGCGATAACATTGAACGAAAAATAGTGTTCGAAAATTTCATAAAACTTGTTCCAGGAAATACGTGTTTTTGAATAACCCTTACAAGTTTTTGAAAAAATATTTGTCATTTAGAATCTCATTATATGTGCAAGGCTTCTATCGATATGATTTCTTTACTTTTACAATTTATGAGTACATTATGAACGGCCAAAGTTCAGGTAAAATTTGTGCAAAAAAGCAGATTTTTGGAGGCTCGTACTGAATTTGTTTCTTCAAATTTTTTATTTTTGCTTTGATTGAAGCCTCGATATAGTGCACAAAATTCTTATAAGTTCAAAAAATTCAAAGCTAGATGCCTTACAACGACATAATCGCGCACGAGCGTTTGTATGAAAAGTACGACGGGTTGGCCACTCTTAATGGCTTGTGCCGTGGGAAAAATAATATTATTAGGCTAAGCGCGCACTGCTATGCGATTTTTAGGGTTCCGTACCTCAAAAGGAAAACCGGAACCCTTATAACATCACTCGTTGTCCGTCAGTCTGTCCGTCTGTCAAGACCCTTTTTTCTCAGGAACGCGGTTATCAAGTTGAAATTAATCAAAATCAGTCAAATTAGGTGAATCCCGGTAGTATTTTTTTTACTTGAAGGCTTTAACTTAGTTTGCACTATTAAAGACGATAATTACACGATTTTTTTCAAGATTTCAGATTTGGGAAATTACAATTTATAATGATTATGTAACAGTTACTGCACCTCTTATTCCGATTTGTCGCAAGTTTTGAATTTTAACCTGTATATTCTGCCCACAGAACTATCGTCTATATCTCTATCCTTGGTTGGTGGGTACCAATATAACTCTTAAGATGCCCACATTGCCTACCATTGACAAGATTTATAAGGATTTCACTAATACACTTAAGGGACTCTAAAAAGTAGGGTTCCGAAATGTACGACCTAATAAAGAAACATGTAAGCATTTAGTGGAAGTTTCTGTGTTGCCAGGCGTAGAAATATTGGGAATTTTAAATAAATATTTCATTTAAGTTTACAGCCATTGCCAGGCATAAATAACTAACTAAATAAATGAAAGTAATCAACTCAAAATAAATAAAATTAAATCAAATCAAAATAAATAAATCAACAGAATAATAATTAATATCTTGTCCTTTTCCTTTCTTCTTTTCTCAATTTTCTTCTTTTAAAATGGGTATGGGTTTGTGGCGCACCTTCATACAAAGAGAGGCTTTAAAATTTCAACAAAAGTTTGCAATAATGACAACGATGTTTATAGAACGCTAGGTTACGCAGTTAAAATAAATATTTTATCAAAAATAATTCCTACATGAATGAGAACGAAGCAGCAGCAGAATGCAAGACAGTTTCTGTCTACCCACATGAGAAAAAGGCGTTAGTTTATGAATTTGTGTAGATGTAATCCCTGCATATTTTTTTTCTTGAAGACGTATTCATCCAGCCTGTAACCTCTACCACAGATTACTAAATAGTTACTACGTAACAGATACTTCACTCAGTAGAAAATTTCCAATACCTACTGCTATAGTAGCCTACTCCGTCGCGTCAGCAACCGCTGCATGCTAAAATGTGCCTAAATCTCAAGCGTACAGTTGAAAATTGACCAACGTGCGTGCGCTTCGCTTGCGAAAACGGCACTGAATTTGGTCCGCAGACGGCCCGAGACCGCTCGCCGGGCGGTAGGTAATTACATATAGCGCGCAAGTACATGGAGTGACGGAGGCCTGCCTCTACTTATCTGTAGCATCTTTCAAAAACAACTGCAGTCCAAAATCCTACTATCTTCCACCCAACCCTAAACTGGCAATACCAAAACTTAACACTTGTAACGCGATCAACATCCCGGAACACATAAATAAGCCGTCCAGGGCTTATTAGATTTATTTGAACTGCGCCAGTGCTCGGGACCCGCTGTGCGTCTTGTGCCGAACACAAATCACTGGGATAGTCTATTAATGTTCCATTTAAATTACTTTTGGATATAGTGATAGGTACCTGCTCAGTTTGTGTTTAGATGTTTGTTTTTTTTTTTTAATCGACTATGGGACGATATAAACATAGCATAAAGGGGTTCGAACCTTAGTGATCCGCTGCCATTTTGATTTTTTTCCAAAGTTTCCGATGACTATAGTATACAGGCTGTCCCAGAAGTCAACTTCAAGCCGGAATCAGATAATAATTACCTATCAGAAAAAAAATATCTAAATTGTGTATTTTATAAATTATTGGTATTTAAAAACACCGGCCAAGTGCGAGTCGGACTCGTGCACGAAGAGTTCCGTACTATTATCTCTAAAAGTCACGTCTGTTGTATGGGAGCCCCCCTTAAAAAAGTAACGGTGGAGTTTCTTACCCATTCTTCTCCATACGAAAACGTCTTTGTAATAGGGTCCCATTTTTACTCTTTGGGTACGGAACCCTAAAAAATGAGAAAATCTGCACCCTGTAAGACTTTTCACTCCTGTTGCTACAAATCTTAACTTAAAAAATTTTTTTTTGCTATGCTTGAGCTTGGAAGAAAATAAAACTGTTTGCGCAACCAAATATTCAAAAATTACTATGCGAGTTCGACAAGTAAGTAGTTTTTTTTCTGGTTACTATTATAACTTGGCCTATTATCCGATTCCGGCTTGACGTTGATTTCTGGGACAGCCTGTATATGAGTAGGGGACACTTATACAAACAAAAAATGTTGGTAATATGGTTCCCTAAAGTGTCACGTCCCCGATATATTTGGAGGTATAGACCGTTAAATTTTGATCGTTTTAATCATTAAAAAGGGTCATTGTACTCATCATTATGAACAACTTTTACTACGGGACCAACCCAGAAATCGTGAAAAAAAAAATTAGTTGATCATCACTCGACATAATGTGTGGATCAACTGATTTTTTTTTCAGATCAAAATTTAACGGGGTATAAGATATCGCCTTAGGACAGCTGTGAACATCATTAAAATGCATTAATTACGTGTGTATATGTCCATTGTATTCCAATAATAGTTCCCAGATTGATTTATGCGGCAGGTGGATACGCTAGCTTCTATAAAAAAAAATCCATTGCAATATGTTTGGATAAGAATTCCATAAAAAAAAAAAAACAGTAATTCTGGTAAGTAAATTGGAAGTGCCTAACCGGATATTTTGCAATACGTTCATAATATACTTGTTAACCCTGTCTTCACCTGATTTTACGTCGGTTTAAAAGTTAGATCTTAAAAATTGTTACGAAGCTCAAAGTAAGTCAAAGTCTAGATCATATATAATAATCATAAATAATGTTTATTTATCCAAAGCAATATCATAGAAACAGGTTGAGTACTGTGTTAGACTACTAAAATGATATATAATCTATCTATTTATATAAAATTCAAAGTCCTGACTGACTGACTGATATATCAACGCACAGCCTAAACCGCTGGTCCTAGAGACATGAAATTTGGAGGGTGTGTTCTTAGTGAAGAGTAGGTATCCACTAAGAAAGGGTTTTTCGAAATTCTACCCCTAAGAGGGTGAAATGGGGGGCTTTTGTTTGTATGGAAAATCTTATTCCTTGAGTTAATAAACTTGAAACTTGGCATCAATACTAACCTAAGTAAATCATGAAGTTTTCCATTTTATGTTTTTCTAAACTACCTCCTAAAAGGGGATTGGGGTGTGTTGAAGTTTGTGTGGAAGAATTTGAATGCGCGGTCCGATTAACTCAAAACTCAGTGTTTATACTTAAGACCAAAAATAAAGAATAACATGTATCAGGGTTTTTCGAAAATTACCCCTGACGGGTTGTAAAGGTGTAGGTAGTCAATTTTACAGGGGAGGATTTTACTGCATGGCTTGATTAACTTGAAAATTAGAATAAATAATCTTTGAGTCAAGTTATGAATACATCCCAAATGATTTTGTTAAACTCCACCCCTGTGGGGATGAAAAGCGGGGATACAGTTTATATGAAAAATCTTATTAATTTAGTTAATAAACTTGAAACTTGGCAAAAATACTCGCTAAGTAATAAAGTTTATTATTATAAGTTTTTTAAAACTACCCCTCAAAGGGGGATATAGGGGTGTTGAAGTTTGTGTGGAAGTAATTGAATGCGCGGTCCAATTAACTCTAAACTCAGTATTAATACTTTATAATAAGTATGTAAAGTTGTCAAAAATTGACCCCTTGAAACTGTATGTTACATTTTCACACCTAAACCACTGAACTTCTGATGTGGCAAAGAGATAGATGGCATCCTGGGGACGGACATACTTTTTATCCTGGTAGCATGTTCCCATGGGATAATTTACGACATTCACGTGGGCGAAGCCGCGGGCAGAAGCTAGTAGTTTATATAAAAGTGGAAGGCTACAAAAGTCTAAACAAACAAAAATATATACCCTGTCTCTTAACCTAATTAGGCCTGTATTTTAAGAGACAGGGTTGTATGTTAATATGAATTCAAATGATGTGATGACATTTTTCTTTAAATGATTTTTATTTTGTAAGTAGATTTGTAGAAACACCTTTACACGTCAATTATATTTTAAAAACTAGATGAGGTCGGTCATATCCATCAAAATAATGAGCAACAGTATTATTACCTACCTAGAATGTTACTATCTTCAGGGTCTAATTCATTAAATTCATTTACATCTAAGCATATAAGCCCACAAATAAGAGGGGTTCCTAGTTTCGTAATACGCCTCGCAGCGTGGATTGAGTGAGTGCAGCGCAAAATCCCGATTATTCCGGGATAGAACGCAGGTAGTCCCGCGATTACCCAGGGATATAGCGCAGGTAGTGCTGTGATACCCGGGATGAAACGTACATCTGCATTAGTACCGGGTCAACGATGCCTCTAACTTTCATTCGGTATCGGTAGCAAGAAAAGCTCGTGTTAGTTTTTTTTTTAAAATTAATTACTGAATTAAATTATTTTTATTAACAGTCTATGTTATCTAGCGAGGTAGTTACGTAACACACTATCAGTAATAGGGTTTCATTTTGACAGTTTAACAACATTCATTGCGTTATTTACGTTGTTGAGCA
Source organism: Apamea anceps (assembly GCA_951799955.1). Classification (NCBI taxonomy): domain Eukaryota; kingdom Metazoa; phylum Arthropoda; class Insecta; order Lepidoptera; family Noctuidae; genus Apamea; species Apamea anceps. The sequence continues at coordinate 14,823,276 of OX637521.1, read as the reverse complement.
GACATATTTTTTGAATATATGAAGCAATGGATTAGCAATATCCTTCAATATGATTCTTGTCGAGATTTACATTGCGTTACGCAATTAAGGTGCAGTTGTGATACGGCTACATTGTCGCGATAACGCGAGCTACACTTCGCGCGCTCTCTGTTGTACAGCGAGGCGTTGAGGGTCGAGTGGTGTGCGAGAGAGAGCACGCGAAGTGTAGTTACGTAGTTGCATTATCGCACTGTGTTATGGAAGTCAGATAGGCAGTCGCTCCATGTAAAAAACTGATAGCCAACGTAATTGGGAAAAGCTAGGCGGATGATGGTGAATATGGTGATGATGATGACAAAAAGACGTATTAGCGAATCACGAGCGAATGTATCGTCACCAAAAGAGTTAAGTCAGATATAGCCTCAGTTATTGTCACACAATAATATTCAGATAACACAATTTCCCGATCGTATTTGCCAACGGTACTCGTCCTAAATTATAAACGGTGAGTTGCATGCGAGTGTAGTGACGTCACGGGTTACATATCAATCATTTGTTAATACTACCCTCGATTTCTGTACCACAGGGCGTTGTAAGAGATTATGTGTCGTGCATGTAGGTATCCGTAATCTAACGAATAGTGGCCCAGGGTAACTGCCCCGACTTGTAATAGGCCGTGGGTTCGAACCCAGGCAGGCACTTTACTTTGTGTAAATAATTTCATCACCACTGCTTTTTTAAAACGGTGAAGGAAAATATCGTGAGGAAACCTGAACTACAAATTCGAAGACTTGTGACATCTACCAACCCGCACTGAGCCCGCGTGGTGGATTACGACCCACTTCCTTTGACAGAGAGGAGGCCTATGTCCCAGCAGTGCTGTGTCTCCCAGATTACTGCCGGAATTCCCGAGAATGCGCGATAATTCTCCAGAAGATGCGCGACCTATGACCTATGTGTATATCTAATTTGTGCGTTACACTTTTGACAAAATGTTCATTATGATTTGTACAAAACAAATCGCATCCATTCCGTTCCATGGCAATATAAATTGAACCTTGGAAGGTTGTAATGGTTTTAATAAGTTTTTATATTTTATCTATCCTTTTGATAGATTCTTCTATATTTTATTTTGTAAATGTGAGAACTTTGTAAGCCTTTTAGACTTCAGATATGTAGACCATTTTTTATTTTATCAGGTACCTGGTACTTGTTGACAGGCCTACGCTGCCCTTGCATACCTACTGTAATTTGAAAACATTGTAAAAGCCAATTATTTTTAAAAGAGTAACCGTGGAGTTTCTTGCTGGCTCTTCTCTATAGGAAACGACCAATTGGAACCGTGCACCTAGCTTCTGACGTTTCATAAGTGCCCATGTATGTTTATGTGGAATGAAATATTTTGATTTTGATCGCCCACAGTCGCAGTAGACCGGAAATACGTAAACAAATAATTCATAACTATAATAATATCATCTAACATCGAGGTAGGTTCATCTCCCTGAGTCCTGAGATATTTCAATAAGCTGAAACGTCATGAGAATACCGTCCCGTTATGACAACGGAAGACTGCTTACAATATTGTGAACATATCTTCAGTTATTTAATATAAATGCTAGGAGAATTTTGCGAATACGAAATAATATTATGTTGGCTTAGTAAATCTGAGAAGAGGTACACGGAATCGTTGCTAGTTTAAAAGACTGTCTTGCAGACTACATAATCAGCCTGAAGTGTTCCCACTGCTGGGACACAGGCCTCCTCTCTGTGAGAGGGAGTGGGTCGGAATCCACCACGCCGGCCTAGTACGGGTTGGTGGATGTCACATGTCTTCGAATTTTTGGTTCTAGGACATGCCAGTTTCCTCAAGATGTTTTACTTCACCATTTTGAGAGCAGTGGTGATGAAATAATTTACACAAAGTAAAGCGCCTGTCTGGGGTCGAATCTACGACCTACAATTCGTTAGTCGCGGCCGTTACCAGTGGGCCACCGCTCACTTGCTGACTAATAATGAAGGAATTCCTACAATTTTATTACTTCCTAACATAGGTATATAAAGTTAACTAATGTACAAACGCCAGCAGGTTAAGCTACCCGAAACTGTAAAATTTTCCTTGAATTAACCTTGCCCAACCCAATTAACCTTGAAACTTAATGCTTTAAGGATAAAGTTGAAAAACTATTAAAGAAATTTAACAGATTGTAGTAGCTTGATGTGCTGGCATCTGTACAGTAAGGCCCTTTGTACACGGCACGGTTTCTTTACGTACGGCGTATAAACCGCGCCGTAGAAAAAACGTGTCTATCAACCAGTTTCCATTGCGATCCATACAACACTGACGGCCGTGCCTACACACGGCGGATAAACCGTAGTTTTCACGGCAAGAAACGTGTGTGTACGAAGGGGAGACTATTGTTTATAACATACTTCGTCAAATCGTGAAAAAAAAATTATGTTCGCATAACTCAACATAATGTAAGGACCAACCGTTTTTTTTCACGATTTCAGGGTTGGTCCCTTAGTATAAGTTGTTCATAATAATTATGAGTACAATGACTCCTTTTAATGATTAAAACGATCAAAATTTAACGGTGTAGAGGCGATAACGGTTGAGAACAGGTGAACGGTACGTACCTAGTTACACTAATCCATCAAATTTTATTAAATTTTAACATTAAATTTTAACCCCAAAACTTTTATTGTTGAGTGTTATGATGCAATTAATGGCTAAATAAATCAAAGAAAAGTTTGCTGTTTTTAGGGTTCCGTACCTCAAAAGGAAAAACGGAACCCTTTTGAGATCACTTCGTTGTCCGTCTGTCTATCAAGACCCTTTTTTTTAGGAACTCGTAGAGTTATTAAGTTGTTTATATGAAATACTTAGGGCTGTAATCCTTTAAAGCAGTGAAAAAATCGAACTTCTAAGTCAACGTAGTCAAAAGATACGGGCGTTTATGTTCCGTTTATGACGCATATTTTGACACTCGCAGGGAATCAAAACCTATCCTCCCGTTGATCTAGAATCATGAAATTTGGAAAGAAGCGATGTCATGTAGCACAGTAAAGGAAAAAAAATTAAAACCGTTCTAGTTACATACCTGCAAGTACGCAACCCTCGGTGCGCGAGTCCAACTCGCACTTGACCGGTTTTTTTAATCTATTTAGGTTGGCAGTTTTCACACCTGATGCCTGTAGGCACTTATTACAACTAGATGTTCGTTAGTTCGTAGATCACGTCCATAAGACGTAGTTAGGTAATTAGTTAGTCTGGGATCTAATGCATTGTCCTTCACTCACACCAAAGTCATAACCAACTTCGTAGACACAGTTCGTCGCAGACAGGTAACCCATAATTATTTAGCCCTGAATTTAAAAGTGATTTCATAATACTGAATCTATTTTCTCAATCCCTTTACCTACTTGTTTAGATGGATCGATCAGACAAATAATTTATTTGCTTGAATATGGTTAATACATGACACAGGTACATAATAACAAACGCCGCCAAAAGACACCGTGTATTAATATCACCTAAGTCACTCTTTTCTGTGTAAAAATGGACTAGCGTGACGAACGGCCTGTTGGTTAACATAACATACGTAAGTACGTCAAATAATAACGAATACGTAATCGTTATTATTTGACGTACGGCAAAGCCATAATTTTGTAACTGTAATTTGAAACAACGCTTTTTTTTTGTTTAACGATAGTTAGCGCCATTTTGACGTATAAGCGCGGGTCAATTGGACGTGAAACAACCCGGCCTTAAGTGCAGGTTTAGGTCACATAATGCTATAACGTTTTTAACAGGTGTGCAAATATCTATTATTAAGATACATTTTTCTTTCCATCATCAAAAATCAGTGCAAATCAAGTTTACTTACTTACATAGGGTAGCTACCCCTAGCATGAATGCAGCAAACTGAACTAACAGTCCTCCTGCAGCATCTAACCTGCCCTCAGAATACCTACTATAAAATGCAATCAACAGTCAGCTCATCGGTCAATCAGTCGGGTGCACGTTCCAGCGACTCGGCGACTGCTTGCATTCCGAATCGGTAATCGAATGCAACTGTGTGTATTCGAGTATTGTTAGCGGATTTCTCCTATGTGGTGATGCGATGCTAGCTGCAATTTACTAGCTGTGAATTTGAATACATACATCTATAATTGTTCTCATAACAAAACGCTTCATTCCTCGAAGGTGTATGCACAAAAGTGTTGCTGCAGCTGTATAGTACAGACGCCAGCACATTTTTAACTATATTGCTAAAGCATTAAGGTTCAAGGTTGATTGGAAAAATTAGACAGTTTCGGGTAGCTTGACCTGCTGGCGTCTGTACCTACATCCATATTTCGCTATGATTCGTCCCCAATTAGAATAAAAAGAGAAATTAAGAAAGACAAAGTACCGGAAGATCACAAACTAAACTAAGCACACCCAATCAAACTCAAACTCAAACTCAAATCATTTATTTCAATTAAACCCTTTCAGGCACTTTTGAATTGTCAAAATTAAATTGTCGGTCAGTTAGTCAGAAAATTGAAGCTAGTTGCCCATTCCAAAACGTAGATCTCTGTGGAAGAACGGGCAAGAAACTCCACGGACACTCTTTTAAATCAAGATATTATTACAAAATCCTGGGTACATTATTTTTATTGCTTCTACGTATATGTGAGAACAATGTAAAAAAAACTAAACAATTTAAAATATAAAATTCAAAAATAAGCCCTGGCAGTTAAGAGATGACCAGTCTCAACCGACGGCGCCCGTTCACGAACATGACGCGTGGATCAGCACCATCCAGCTCAACCATTTCGTAGGGAACCGAATGATCCAACACACGCGCCACCACCAGTGAGACATTTAAGTGAGCATGACATATTCTTAACTGCCGAGCTCTGTCAAGTCAACATCAAAATATCGTAAAAAAAAGAAACGAATCCATGGTTCTTACATTTACAAAATTTAAAAAAATGCTTCTAAATTATACAAAACTATAGTTTGCAATTTATTTAAATATGAGAAAAAAGAAAAAAATACTACCAATCGGGAAGAGGTATATAATATTGAAGTATATTAAACAATTTTAAACAATAAGTAATAAGAAACCAAATTATATTATAAAAAATGTAACATAAAGTAAAGTGAAACAGAAAGTCCTATACGAGGCCAAAAGGCTCCTATCACAGCATGATGCTGCGACATTTAAAAAATAAATGTCTCAGCGCTGGATTTCTGATTATTTGAACTACTGTTGGGCAGGGCACTTTCCAGGCCTGAAAAGGCATAGTCGATTTCAATTATACACTGCCGAGCAATGAAAAAGTTCCACCCACAAAATACCGACAAACACATTAATATCTCCTAAGACATATAGTTTAAAATTTGAACACAATATTTACGTTTTTAGTTGGTAATATTCTGATGCGCTGTTAAATGTACTTTAATATTGCAGACGGCGTCATTAAGCTAGCCTTTCCCGATTAGGAGTAATTTGGTGCTATGTCACTGGAACTTTTTCACTGCTCGCGAGTGTATGAGATAACTAGCTGTTGCCTGCGACTTCGTCTGTGATCCAGGATAAAAAGTAGCCTATGTCCTTACCCAGGGCATGGTCTATCTTTGTGCATCCGTTCAGCCGTTTTAGCGTGAAAGCGATACAAACTTTTTTCGCATTTATAATATTAGTTAGAAAGTTAGGATCACCGCTTGTCAATGTGATAGTTAGTTAGTCTCAACCATAGGGTGGGTCACGTCATGTCCACTAGACGTACGCGTATACGAGTACGTCAAAAATGGCGCTAACTCAGTATCGTTACACCAGAAAAAGCGTTGTTTCAAATTACCATTACAAAATTATAACCTTGCCGTACGTCAAATAGTAGCGAGTACGTACTCGTTAATATTTGACATACGTATTTTACGTTAACCAACCGTTTGAAACAACCAGCCCTTAGTAAAGTTTCATTTTTTCAAAAGTTATAAAAAAAATAATTAAAATTAAATAAAACTTTAATTCAGACTAGGTCCATAAAACTTTTTTAGTGTTAGTTACTGAATAATGCTTATATAACTAGGTTAGTATTGTCGGGTACTTCGTGGAGTTGAAGATGAGGGATTACTGTCTGTAGCGAACTTCTGGATGGGGGACCGACCAGTTGTGGTCAAAAGAGTGGTCGTCCAAGTTTCCTCTAACTATTGTAGGGTACAGCGGAAGAGCAAGAGAAGAGTTGTGGCTGCGGTGTGCTGTGATATTTTACTCCACGCAGGATGGGCTTTCAGGGTCACTGTACAACCCTGCAGGCACAGCGACTAGCTGTGACCAAGGAGGTGGTCGTACACGCCCAACTAACATTTTGGTGTTAAGAAAAAGTGCTACGTGAGCTGTTTAATAGAATTTTAAAAACCTAAGGTCCTATATATGCACTAACATATTATGGTGATATAGCGCTTTTTAACTGTCTTATAAGCATGATTTTTTATAATTCTTCTAATCATTATTAATTCTTCTTTCTTTTTTTCTTTTTGTTATAAAATGTTGCCACACACTAGGAATTACTCCTGTTTCGTGAGTGCGTTTACAAACATTTAAACTCACATACACAAACAGCTAGACCCGGAACAACTACCTGTAGGCAATACAAATATTTGTTCCGTGCGGGAATCGAACCCGCGACACGCAGCGCAGCAGTCGATCGCTCAGCCACTGCGCCAACCGTGTCGTCAAATTCAGAGCTAGGACTGTCGCCACCCAGTGTCCCTGAAAGGGACAGTCCGCTCTGGCAGCGATCACTTTTAGAATGCTGTAGTTACTATCATGCGGGCGCTGTAGTAAGGAGGCCGCTTTCTTTCGCATAATGGCATGGAAACCATCTGTGCGACCCTCTGCGAACATTCCCGAAGCACGCCAAAGCAGTCTCAACAGCACCCTAAAAGCATTATTAAATTGAACACGCAGAACGTTGTATGCTCGGCGCGTGTATGACACCCACAGGCCACTCGTGTGAAACGATTGACGACTCGTGTTGAACGCCTTAAACAGGGTAAGGGTGAGGGTAGCGGTGCGCCTTATAAAGCTACTGCGAAGTCGACTATGACAATGAAGAATTATTAATGGTAAAAATCTAGGGTCTTATACTCATCGTAACGTTTGCGACCACTACTAGACTAACGAGGCAGGCACACTAAAATATTGAGGTCATACTGGCATACAAATAGCCATCATCGCTTCGCATACCCACATAGTACATCTAAACAACAGCTAACCCTAAGCAACTGTCCCGCCGCGGGCGATTAACGATAAGCGGGTACAGCTAGCAACTACAAACGAGTTCGAGAGTATGACAGCATAATAATCATCAGCGTATAATGTTCCCACTGCTGGGACACAGGCCTCCTCTCTGTGAGAGGGAGTGGGCTGTAAACAATAAAAAAAAAACCACCACGCGGGCCCAGTGCGGGTTGGTAGATGTCACATGTCTTCGCATTTTTGGTCTTAGGACATGCCGGTTTTCTCATGATGTTTTCCTTTACCGTTTTGAGAGCAGTGCTGATGAAATAATTTACACAAAGTAAAGCCCCTGTCAGAGTTAAAACCTACGACCTACATCTCGTAAGTCGCGGCCGTTACCATAGGGTTACCACTGCTTACTAGATCACCACCGCGCGGCAGCGACGAGTGATTTACTGCTAGTATGTGCCAAGCGTGAGTCACTCAGCGAGTGTTCTGCCCGCCAAGCGAGTGTTCTGCCCGCCAAGCGAGTGTTCTGCCCGCCAAGCGAGTGTTCTGCCCGCCAAGCGAGCGTTCATCTCTTTGATATCTCTTCTTACGACAAAAGAGTACTCGCCTCGTAGTCAGCGATCAACTCATCATCAAGATATGTATCTCTTTTACTTACACTGGACCTACAAACTTTCAGTCGCTTCCTCGTTGGCAGTGGGACAGGTGCCTTAGCTTACCTAACTCGATAGGTAGCACATAAGTACCTACAATATCCGGGTAAACGGAACTCGGTGCCTATTGTAGATCCACCAATTGATTCCCAGGAGATCGGGCATTGCATTGAAATTAGTATCTAACTGAGCACTGGTGTGCCGCTTCGATTCAACTTGGATTAAGAAATTTGGATATGCTAATGATCTTATACATTTGTTTGTCACCGAGATGAGACTGCGACTAGATTTTTAACTTTTTAAATTACGAGAATTGGCCTCTTGATTGTGAACTTTCTTAAAATTACGAGAATTACCCTTATGGTCATACATGCACGTCGGTTGCGAGTACTACGCATCTGACCTTTCTGAAGAACATCATCAATGATCTTATTAGTGCCCTATGTTAGATTTAGTTCGATGACATATCAAACTAAATAAAACCTTGACAGAAGCATATCCACAACTAGCTTCTGCCGGAGACGTCTCACATTATATATGCCACTCCAGAATCTGTCGGCCCCATCGGCCATCTGTTCGCGTACCAGAAGACGTACCTAGCGTTGGAAAGCCTCCCACAAGGTGGACCGATGACCTTGTGAAGGCCGCAGGAATCCGCCGGATGCGAGAAGCACAGAACCGATCGGCGGTGCCTATATCCTTCTTTCAACTGAAATGATGATTATGTCATCGTCATTATCATTCACCCATGCTGATTTTGGCAACAGTGACCATTTTTGTTTTTGACGACTGTGAGAGCCTCATACGCCACGAGGGTGTGTTCTTATGTGGCTAAATCTTGGCCGTGAAGGCGCGTGCACTTTGCCAACATGTTAGAATATCATTTTGGTAATTATATTGTATGTTGGAGGGTGGCTTACTCTTGGAGTCCTCTCGCCTGCTGCCGAGATCACTCTTCCAAAAGGGGTAAAGGATTCGAAGGAGTGAGGCGAGCTCAAACAAATCCAATATTACCTCTATTGTGTACAAGAATGACAACAATTTAAACTTTAAAACAATATCCAAATCATTTCTCCTGATTATTATTATATTTCATTTCATATTTCAAAGGAAAACTTTCTTCGCAATCAATTTAATTTGTAACAATAACTCCAAATATCAATTATGAAACGCATAACTGAGTTTCGTTAACCATGATTCCAAATTCAAAATACAAAAGTTGTTCAAGTTCTAATTTTGAAAAAGGTTCTGTTCTATATTCAAACTGGATACGCCGCCGCCGTTTTAATTGGCTGCAATTCATTTTGGCGGGAGAGGCTGTTATTTTAGAGGAATTGAATTCTTAATTCTTTTTGGAATGGGCTCGCCCATGATAATAATGGCTGGTTTGGCGGTTTCGAGCTTTCCTGTGATGGCGACTGATTGATGATTTGTTACTTTTCTGTTTTAGTAGGAAATCTTTGTAGATATTCCAGCTGCCGTAATTTCTATTTTTGGGAAATCTTTGCTTTATATTTTTTTTAAATATTTTTTTATTGCTTAATGGGCCTGCACTTGACTCGATCACGCCTGATGGAAAGCGCATAACAATAAAACCTGTTAAACTACATCTCACATGGTAATTTCGGGTGGAAAATAATAAAGCTTCCGAAAAACAAATTAACTTCCAGCGATCTGTGGTTAACTGTAATACTAACTAAGCTGTGTTAAAATGAATTACCGAAAAGTTAATACAAAATTAACCGACAAAAAATGTTGTATTTAACAAACAAACTTAAGAAGCTTATTCAAATTATAACTCTACGAAAAATATTCTATACTTTCAAATAATAAACTAAATTTCCAAAAAAAAAAAATACTAAACTTCCGACAAAAATACTAAGTTTCCGAAAAGTTATAGTTTAGTGAAATTTAATAACGTAACACGCATATATCTTCTTTAAATCGAAAGAGCTAGGTTAGGTTAGGTTAGAACCGTGACCACATAACGCACGAGCCGAGCGAGCGAATCGAGCGGTGCCGCGGCAGCGGCCGGCGAGTGCCAGAAACATATTTTTGAATGTAAAACCAAACCACACAGCTACAGCGCCACAGTTATAAAATGTGTAAGATTGATTCTAAATTTATAATATAAAATAGGTAAGTTACGATAAAAATGATGACCTGTAGATTTCGGTAAAAAGCAATTTAAGCTGGTGGAAAAATATAACGTCAGCAAATATTGTATTAATTTTTCGGAATTTTCAGCATTTTATTCGATCGTTTCTTTATTTGTATTCGCTTATAAGTTGTCGGAAAGTTAGTATTTAAAGCAGTAAATTTCATATTTTGAGTATGCTCATATTTTAATTTTTTTTCGGAGCTTTTATTACTACCCATTTCGGGTTTGCCCAGTTAATATCTGAAATTCTGAAGACTTAAGAAATAAATATTATAATAATTTATATTATTTATATTTATATCCACTCAATATTATCAAAGAAACGCTCAATGGATGTTGTTGTTGTTCTCTGTTATGAAGAAGCCTTGGTTTCTACACTTAGTCCTTCAAGTGAACAATTATGCGTGCGCCATGGCGGCCGTCGGGGGTTACTCCAACTACCTCCAAAAGTTGATTACGTCACCATGAATGGATTGTGTGAATGCTGATTTTTATAATTATAGGTATGGCTCGAGGGAAGACGAAATCCTGTCAGGGTAGCGGGATCGTCCGAAAGGGTTACCGCTGCCCTGGAACATAAAGGGCTAAGGAAGGAACACGGGTGGGTTTTAGTCAGTAAGAGTCTGACACTCCCTTCCGCTCCACCCAGAGCGGGAGGGGTCATTTGATGATTTCCCATCCTGAAAAGGGAAGACGAAATTATTAAGACGGTTGGACTGGGTTGAAAGAGATGTATTATAAAAGAAGAAACAAAGAAAATACGTTTGTTTGCGGCAAACATGACGCATAAAAAGAACACAAACACAAAAAAAAATAGAGAAAAGTTAGGAGAAAATATCGTTTATTCCCAGTAGAACTCTAAACTCAAACTCAAAATCATTGCTCAGCTTAATGCAAAAACCCTATACAAGACAGAGCCCCAGCGCCGGTTTTCAGCGTCAGCCGGCGTTGACGTGATGACGTCAACCAGTGCAGCATATGATTAGAAGAAAAGTTGCTACGCCGACCAAAAAAAAAAATCGGGTTGAATGACAATTTTCCTTTTGACCGGACTACCAGACGTACCATCCACACTTGGCTGATATTCCGACCAGTATCTACTCAGCGCTTGTCCTCAACATTTGTTATGCGCATAGCCAGTGTGGAACTCTTTGTCAGTGTCTGTGTTCCCTCCCACATTCACCCGTCTGCCTTCAAAGCAAGAGTAAGCAGGCATCTTCTGGGCACGTTTGTTCCATCATAGACGTTCTCCGTCGCTTTCCATCAGGCATGATCGAGACAGAGCAGGCCTAATGACCAATAAAAAAAAAGACTTTATCTCATGAATTTAATTCATCTGCCTGGCCTTCTCCCAACTATGTTGGCGTTGGCTTCCAGTCTAACCGGATACAGCTGAATACTAGTATTTTACATGGAGCGACTGCCTATCTGACCACCACAACCCAGCTACTGGGTAATACGATACCCCAAGGGGCCCGAAAGCCTTTCGGGTTTCTGACGATCCGTAACGACTGATCCGAACCGAACCGAATGATCTATGAATGACAGCCGGAACCAACGGCTTAACGTGCTTTCCGACGCACGGAGGGCCTTAGTATGTACCCCATCCAGGGATCAACCGCGGCAAGCGTAGCTTAACCTGATCGATCGACCCGTGTAGCTGTTATTACTCACCCACAAGCTCCTCATCTCATGAATTTAATTATGCAAAAAAAATGTTGTTTGTACTTATAGGGACAACAATTTTGTTAGGTATCTGCTGTGTAATTATATAAATATACACTCTTTATCTGTAATAATAATTCATGCTTAGATAATGAGATGTTTTTGAGACGTATGGTATGCAGATAAGAATAACATAAGAGTAGTGATCATGGATTGGTACCGGGCAGTTGTTTTGAGGTAGGCAAGATTATTTATTTATTTATTTTTTTTTTCTTTCTATTTAATACTTTAATCACATTATTCTCTTCTCATCTTATTCGCAAAGACACAATAATTACAATTTACAAGCTAACACTAAAATAACAAAATTATATCCTAACTAAAACTATTTACAAATTAAAATATAGCGTCGAAAAATTCATCCACATCGCTGTCGACTGGTAATGTACCCAAGACACTGGCGGCATTGCCACGTTGTATGGCAATGCTTTTAGCCTATGGCCAAAATAAAAGTCAGCCCGTTAAAAAATATTTAATTTGAGTGAATAAATATTTATACCATAAAGGAGAATGGGTAAGAGCGTACTCAGACACAAAGTTAACTGTAGCATTATGAACTATGTCGAACTTTGTTGCCCTCATGGAGTAATTTACTAATAAATATTATCTTTGGCTTGACATACCAATTGGAACCGTGCATCTGGCTTCTGACGTATCATAAGTGCCCATGTAAGTTTATGTGGAATAAAATATTTTGATTTTTTAATTAACTTTAAGACAGCATGACTGAATTCACTTGGTTAAATAGAGGTTTCATTATTTTAAAAACGTGTATCAATAGAAGCGCAAAATGTTTTTTGAGGTTCATTAATTGCAAATCGTGAGGAAGTAAGATTAAATAAAAAAAAAAACTTTACTAGTTTGCTTTACTTTACTAGTTTTTTTTTTTAATTTAATCTTACTTCCTCACGTATCTTTTTTCTCCGAGTGAATTCAGACATGCTTTCTTAGGATTAATTAAACTACTCCCTGAGGGAATAAAATATAGACATAGTTCATAATGCTACAGTCAATTTTGTTTTGGCTACGGAACCCGTACTGAGTAGTTACCCATTGTTCTTAACCATAGTCGTGCTAATTTGTTGACACTTACAATAATTCAGTAAAAAAAATACCATCAATATTAATATCATCAATTACCGACAACTATTCGTGAGTTCCAGAATGACCGGTCAATCTTAGAATAAAAAAAAAACTCATGTAATTTATAGTCTTGGTACGAAAAGGTACTAGGGGACTTACCACCGGCTCTTATAGGGTAAGGGTCAGTAGACTTAAGTATTTGATATAAATTCCAGCTTGATACCACCACGCGTTCCTGAGAAAAAGGGTCTTGACAGACAGACAGACGGACGGACGGACAGCAAAGTGGTCCTATAAGGGTTCCGTTTTTTCCTTTCGAGGTACGGAACCCTAAAAACAAAACATTCTGTAAGTCACAGTAGGTATCAGCATGTTTTCTGATAGTTGAAGGCGCTACCATGACTGACGTGATTCGTGCTAGGTGTAGGAAATATGGTAGGAAAAATCGTAAGGAGGATTTAAAAAAAATCGGATGTCTTAAAACAAAAAATTCCGAAGACATATGATGCACCAATCTTCACTGGGCACGCTTGGCTTCATAAGCACGGCCCATTTTCTCACATCATCATCATCAGCCTATAACATTCCACTGCTGGACATAGGTACAGTCTGCAAAGGAGTTAAGTAACCAGTTTTGTAGTGTTTTGTAGTGTGCGTGACACTACAAAACTATATCGCTACTGTACGTACTGCTCACAATGTCAGCCACGCACACATCGCATTCGTAGAGTGAGTGAGCTAACGTCTTCTAAATGATAGTATAACATAATTTCGCATCTAAATTTAAAGCGTTCGTAGCCCAACGCAAAACCCATATACTTCTGATTCCAACGGCGTGAGTTCGAATCTCGGAAATGGTGAATCTTTTGTGATTTAAAATTTTAAGCTAATAATATTTTTTTTTGTTAAGGAATGGTTTTATTTATTTAAAATAGCTTAAATAAGTAAAACCATTTTCAATAAAAATCTTTATTTAAAAAATAAAAGAACATCACAAGTTCGGTCATAACTTTATTTCTCATTAAGACTCACTTACATCAGAACAATAAATCTTATTGCTAATTATATTATATCAGTGCGGGTAGAAGAAAACAAAAAAAAAAAAAAAAGTATGATCATTGTCAACAAAATTGGAAGCGAGTTTACCGCATTCCTAAGATAAGGCGGTGGCGCAAGTTAAAAGATGTTGCTGTTTTGGACAAAAATAAACACAACACAATTAATATAGTGTTTCGACGTTGTAAATAAAAGTAAATATTTCTTTTTAAATATGTTGAGTGAAGTCAATTCTTTTGCATTCTTTGGAAGTTTATACAATTATGTAATAAACAATGGGCGGAGTGAATAAACATGTCACATAGATGAAAAATATAATCCTGATCCAGTAACAATAACATCACTCACACTCCAGTACCGCCGACTTATTTTATTATGGCTAAATATGCCGTGAAAGTATTGAAGATGTAATAGTATTAAGTATTTCGTTTATTCAGTTATCAACTATCCGGTATCGGGAACAGTATTACCAACACAGTTTCTAGGATAATTATAGATTTAAATATGTTATGTCTGAAATTTTAAGGTTATAAATGTTACGATAAGTCGGCGATGATTTTCAATATTACACTTTCTCAAGATGATCCGTAATTAATAATATTAGTGGATATTTTATATAGTAATAATTATTGTTATTATTACAATAATTATTCATTTTTGTCGTTATTTTAATAATGCCGGTCTGCAACATGCCAAACCGTCCGCTCGCAGGTGGTTCCGTACAGTTTGCTTAGTGATGTTGTATGCTGCTGCTGTTATACTGGTCTTAGCAAATGGATCAGATGTATGAGTGGCAACAATCTCACGGTGCCGAGGCGAAGCATTTGTGTAAGGTAATGGTTTCGGTCTAGACTGGCGACGGTTTATTTCACCTGTGTCAGCGTGACGATGCACCCACAGTCGAACGGTTTTTCTCTACAAAAAAGGGAAAATATTAGCATTAATAATTAAAAAATAAAAATGACACAATATAAATACAATGCGGAGAATATTTTTTTTATATATTATTTATATAAACATAATTCATATACTTATACACATATAGGTATATATAGTTTATACAAATTATGTAATACATATATAAAAAATGTAATATTTATATAATATGATTATTATAACACTTATTATTTACTTTATTTGCACATATAATTTTTTTTACTTTTTTCTAATAAGTATTAATCAATATGTATACATTATTTAGAGTTGTTATTTTATTATTATTTCCTAATCATTTACAAACACTATTCATTATATTTTTGAATATTTCATTTAAAAATACAGATAAAAAAACTATTATCATAATACTGTGTAAAAGATAATGGTAATTATTAAATATCGATACCTATAGTGAGTGGCTTTGCAGTTAATAAATAAATATTCCGGTGTTATTTCATATTATTTTCAACTATTCATATCCACAGAAAATCTCATTGGAATTACTGGGTCACGGTGACATAATAAATTAATACATTATTATTAATAATAATTTTACTCACCGATATCATTATGCGCCTTGCGATTTCACTAACAGAAATATTCTGCTCAGACAAAACAATAATCTGAGCTTTTTGGAATATTGTCAAATGATGCATGGTTATTCAATTTATCACAGTAACAAACTTCGTAAAAGTGCAAAAGATGGAGTATTAGAGGTGTGTAGTTGCTAATGCAGACTGACTCATACACAAGTTCACAATTAAAGGCAGGAATATAGTTTTAAAGCAGGTAGTTAGCTTCTAAACCGGCAAATAATTTTAAGTAATCGAGAAACTTGTGGTAGTTTCTCAAACCGGTCAGAATATCACTTTATTCAGTTAGTATATTAACTCTAAATTACAAAATCTCAAAAATAATATTGTAGTAAACTCGCGACTCGAACTCAAATCATTTACCACTGCAGGTTGAATGCTTACCTGTTGCGCCACGAGAGCAATTATCCTATATTGCCAAATAATGTTGTACTATCATTTAGAAGACGTTAGCTCACTCACTCAACGAATGCGATGTGTGCGTGGCTCACATTGTAAGCAGTACGTACATTAGCGATATAGTTTTGTAGTGTGCGTGATTGGTTACTTATCTCCTTTGCTTTGTGTACGTATGCACGATTTCAAACAGGGTCAAATTAAATTAGCTAGCGAAACTGCAGACGTGATGAAAATAAAAATGATTTGATGTTTTTTTGGAGGGTCAGCGATCTCTGGTAGTGTTGTTACTTTAAGTATGAATTGAGAAAATCTGTTACCTTTTGTTGTTTAGATATCGATGCCAATCACGTCTGTGAAGTTTACACAAAAAAACTGATATTTCAAGTGACTGCAGTAACTGCGGTTGATGACCTCATAAAGAAAATCATCAAATTCATTTCGTTTGAGTTTTATCATGTTTAGATATTGATACCCATCGCGTCTGCGGAGTTTCACTAGCTAATTTAATTTGACCCTGTGAAGGAGGTTTGAATTCCACCTGTGGGAACATTATAGACGGAGACCAGCCTTCGGAGCGGTAAATATTATAGTGGACAAAATGTGTGCAACTCAGGTCCACTCTCTTTTCCCTCGAGTCTCATAGTCCGATGGGACGGCAATCCGCCACGACCGGAGAGAGATCAGAGGGGTAATTCTTCTAATTTTAAGAAGAACGTTCACAGTCTGATCTCAGACTCAATCTGTCAAAAATACCTCCAATTTCCCTACATTTTGACAAGTTTTTGACATTTGTTTGTCGCCGAGATGAGACTGCGACTAGATTTTGAACGTTACGAGGGTTGGCCTTCTGGTGCAGGACCAACGGTTTAACTTGCTTTCCGAGGCACGATAGTATCACACCGCTAACTTCCTAACTCCGGGCAGTTACTAAGATATTAATAATGGAAAAACCTAATAACACTGCCCGACCTGGGAATCGAATCCAGGACCACACGTTCAGCAGTTGCGCTTGTGACCACGAGACCAAGGGGGCAGTTAGAATCCAGTTGGTACTACACGAGTACCTACAGTAGGCATCTAGTAAACAAGTACAGTAGGTAGTCAGTACAAGAGTGCAGTAGGTACTTACGGGAAAGTCCTAATGTTGTTTATGCATCGGGTCAAGTCAAATGCAAAATGTCACAAAATGGGTTTTTACGTTCAGAACAACGATAGATCTTAGATGATTCATAAATTAATTAAATAAATAGGTTTTATTGATAAGCCCTACTAACACGGACGCTAATAAAAATAACAATAATAACCTAATGTCAGTGATTATCAAAAACCCTTGGTCCTTGACATTGGGGAAAATATGATTCTGATATGATTGTGAAAAACCCAACATCACTTACAGACAGTCGCAGCAGCTGCGCTTGCGACTAACTACTAGAAAGCGAAAAGTTTAATTAACGAGATCAACAGTGCAATTCTTTTTAAATATCAGTGAAAATACTTATTCGGTCAAAAAACTTGCTTCACTTTACTCTCCTTCTTGAAGAAACTGCCTCAAAATACCGGGTCTAATCAAGTTAGCGAAACTCCGTAGATGTGATGGGTATATGTAAACATGATAAAACAAATAAATTAATTTGATGTTTTTTTTGTGGGGTAATCGACCGCTGTTAGTTTATGTACAGACGCCAGCAGGTCAAGCTACCTGAAACTGACAAATTTTCCCAATCAACCTTGAACCTTAATGATTTAGCTATAAACTTGAAAATCTATTAAAGAAATTTGACAGATTGTAGTAGCTTGATGTGCTGGCGTCTGTTTGAAATATCAGTTTAAAAAATCTTTATTTTGTGTAAACTTTACAGACGTGATCGGTATCGATAATCTAAAAACGATAAAATACATTTTCCCTACTTACAACACAACTAGCGGTCAATTGAACCCTAAGAAAAAAACATTAAATCATTTTTATTTTTAACTGACTTCACAAAAAGGAGGAGGTTGGCCTTACTCCCGATTAGTTTTTACCCGTTTGAAAAAGTTACAAGTTCGGAATACATATGTTACATATGCGTTCATTACGAAGTACCGAACTACTTTTGTACGGGCCCGAATCTTCGTTGACTGACTTCGTTTGTTTTTGTTTGCTCAGCTCCTATGCGTGCGTATAGCGTACTGTTAAATAGCCTCTAGGCTTCCTCAAGAATTAAGCTCTAAAACCAAAAAAAAATTTTTCAAATCCATCCAGTATTTCCAGAAACTAGCGCGTTCAAACAAACAAACTCTTCGGCTTTATTATTAGTAAATACATGTATATAGGTGTTGTTTATTTAAATGATAAATGATTTTATTTATGTAATAGGTTTGTACAAACAATTTTACACGCCATACATATTTTTAAAAAGTAGATTAGTGTGTGTCGCCGTTGCAACAGACAATCGATCACCCACTGCGCCAACCATGTCGTCAAATAATTATATTATTATGTTCAGTGCTCATCTTATGGGACATGTCTGATTTATTCCACAGCGCTGTGCTATCCGTGTCTTGGTGTGCCGAAGACCTGAGCTTTCCACCAGGGTTCAAGTTTGGCGCGGCCACTGCTGCTTACCAAGTGGAAGGTGGCTGGAATGCCAGTGGTAAGGAGTCGTTATTAATAAGTTACAAACACGTCTCAAACACACATAATCAGCATATAACGTAAAAGAGAGTAAGAGGGGAGCCCGATTCCCAGTAGTGCCTTCAGCTATCTATTTCGTAAATTTTGTAAGTCAACTGTGGAGGTAATTTGATGCAGTTCAACTTCAAAAAAGTTTTATACACTTAATTACAAAAGCCCTCATCATCAGTTGAACCCACAAATACTCTCATACACACTGAGAAATAAAATATGTGAGTTTTACAGATAAAGGAGAAAGCACATGGGATCGGTTCACCCATGAACATCCCGAAATGATTAAAGACCGGAGCAATGGAGACGTCGCCTGTGATTCTTACCACCAATGGAAGAGGGACATCGAGATGGCTGTGGAACTGGGGCTGCACTTTTATAGGTAAGAATCACACATTATTATTTCTCTCTAAGAGCGCTCAATACCAATCTGTGATGCTATGCAACGAGGCTCTTGAAGATTTTAAAAAATACTTGTTTTTAACCGACTTCAAAAAAGGAGGAGGTTCTCAATTCGACGGTGTTTTTTTTTTCTGTGTTTGTTACGCGATTATTCCGCCACTTGTGGACCGATTTTCAAAATTCTTTTTTTGTTCAAAAGGAGATACTTCTGAAGTGGTCCCATAGAAATTTCATCAAAAACGGTTCAGTAGTTTGGTTTTTAAACCAAAATTACTGGTAAAAATTACAACTTAAAAGTGAAAAATAAAAACTTTTTTGCAAAAAAAAACAACCGACTTCCAAAAACACTACAAAGTGAAAAATAACTTTAATTTCGGAAGTCGGTGGCAAACAACGAAAATGCGAACCCAACGACATCGACTTTCGAAATTAAAGTTATTTTTCACTTCGTAGTGTCGTTTTTGGAAGTCGGTTGTTTTTGCATTATATAAATTCAATTTCCTAGTATTGTATAATTGTATAGCACATGTGTGAGTACTATGTAGTACATACTATATATCTACCATTTACTGGGTACGTCTTTCATTGACTTGAATGTGCCTTGGCGGCTGAGAGTATGTCATGCTCACTCAAATGTGTCGCTTATGGTGGCGCATGTGTTGGACCATTTAGCTCCCTTAAAAATGGTAGAGCTGAATGGTGCTAATCCATGCGTCATGTTCGTAAACGGGCGCCGTCAGTAGGAACTGGTCATCTCTTTGCTGCCATGGCTGATTTTAATTTAATTTAATATTTGAATTGTTTTTATTTTTATTTTATTAAACTTTTCATTACGGACGCTTTTAACGTTCTGCATCGTTCTTACATGCATAATTTCTAACATGAATGATGTAACCAATACCTTGTAACCATATTATTTTGATTTAAAAGAGTGTCCATGGAGTTTCTTGCCCGTTCTTCTCCATAGGTGCCTACGCTTTGGAATGGGCAACTAGCTTCATTTTTCTGACTGACCGACCCCTTGACAATTCAAAAGTGCCTGTAATTAGTTTAATTGAAATAAATACTTTGAGTTTGATCGAAAGATCAACGAGGATGTTGTCGAGGATCAAATTAAATGGCGTGCGATTGGAGAGGTCTATGTCCATACAGAAAGGACTGATGATCATCTGCCTAGCTTTTTTCCCAACTACGTTGGGGTCGGCTTCCAGTCTAACCGGAAGCAGCTGAATACCAGTACTTTTCATGGAGCGACTGCCTACCTGACCTCCACACCCAGTTACTGGGCAATACAATATCCCTTGTTAAGACTGGCTGCTAGACTTTCGGGCTGCTGAAGGTAACGACTGTCAAAGATGCACGACTGACAGCCGGCACCAACGGCTTAACGTGCTTTCTGAGGCAGAAAGGGCTGATGATCATGTCAAATAAGAAGAAGAAAGAATGAAAATACATTTATTTAGCAAATCCAGCCTTCATTAAATCATAATCATTCAGTTGTTTTTGATGCTATTGTGGATGTGTCCCATAACGTACGAGTTGGTCATGCAAATTCTGCGACTAACCCTTCCCTTACTGACCAGGTTCTCAATATCCTGGCCTCGTCTGCTCCCGTCTGGGTATTCCGACCACATCAGTGAGGATGGCAAGAACTACTACAACAACCTGATCGACGGTCTACTGGAGAAGGGCATTCAGCCCTTCGTGACTCTGTACCACTGGGACATGCCACAACCACTTCAGGATCTCGGTAAGGCGATTTTAAGTATGAGATTAGGCGTAGAAATAAAGGAAAATACATCTTCATTTACTCAACTATCTAACGAGGTACTTGACAAATATTTAAAAAATATTACGAGCTGTCCATGTGCTTTATGGGCTCCTAATATTTTTTGTCGATAATGCTTGCAAGGGTAGAATTTGTTAATTGTTAAAATATTTAAAACTAGCTTCTGCCCGCGGCTTCGCCCGCGTGGATGTCGGAAATTATCCCACGGGAACGTGCTAACAGGATAAAATGTATGTGCACCAGGATGCCATCTATCTCGCGGGCCCTTTGTGGCTAATTACAATAGAAAACCAATTGTGTCCCATTAATGGTGATTAAGAGGGTACCTATATGATATCTTTACCTAAGTACCTAACTAATTAAAAAAATAAATAAACTCAATAACAGAAAATAAAATACCTACCTACCTAAATAAACCTATTTATGACGATAACTAATCTAAACTCAATCATCATCTGCCTAGCCTTTTCCCAACTATGTTCAGGGCCGGCTTCCAGTCTAACCGGATTCAGCTGAATACCAGTATTTTACATGGAGCGACTGCCTATCTGACCTCCACAACCCAGTTATTGGGTAATACGATACCCTTGGTACGACTGGTTGTCAGACTTTCGGGCTTCTGACTACCCGTAACGACTGTCAAAGATCCACGAATGACAGCCGGGACCAACGGCTTAACGTGCTTTCCGAGGCACGGAGGTGTCTCGGTATGTAAAGATGGTCACCCATCCACAGACCGACCGCGGCAAGCGTAGCTTAACCTGACCGATCGACCTGTGCGGCTGTTATTATTTAGCCACGGGCCCCTCAATCTAAACTCAATAAATAAGCAAAATCTCTAAAAACTAATATCTATACGAATGACTATCCTACCTAACAGTATTATAAAATAACCTACGGTCACTACGTACACTATCAAATATACTACCTATACTTTAAAATTAAAATCTATACCTACGACTTATATAAAAATAAACCTAAATAACTCTAAAAAGTAAAAGGAATAAAAATGAACTCCACTGCGTGTGACCTAACCTACGACAAACTTATTATTTGCGGTTGGTACAGTAATCGGATCTAGGGATCGAACCGCAAAATTAAGTTTGTTTTTTATTGTATATACTTTTCCGGGATAAAAAGTACCCAGTGTGGTGCCCAGGATATTAAAGAATAATTATACCAAGTTTCATCGTAATCGAACCGGTAGTTTTTGCGTGATACCTGAACAAACAGACAGACAGACAGACAGACAGACAGACAAAAATTTTTTTAATCACATTTTTGGGTTCGGTGTCGGTCTAGTAACACCCCCTGCCATTTATTTTTTTGATATTTTCAATGTACAGAATTTTCACTTCTACAGATTTATTATAAGTATAGATAATCGAATAGCCCCATACTGGGACATTGGATATAGGCATATCCAGTGTCCCAGTATGGGGCTATTCGCCCCACTGGCATGTAGGCACATGCCAGTGGGGCGTACGTACGTAATCAGATAATTTTATTATTCCGGGTACCTATAGGTTAGTATACAAAAAAAAAACTTAGAACTAGTGTCAATGGACTCTGTCTGAAATATAAGATTTTTATTTATTACTGGTTTGTTTTCGGAAATGGTCGAAAATGTTCACTTTTCCGGAGCGTGTAGTTCGAAAATAATAGAAAATTCGGAAAAAGTGAATTCATAAAAGTTATAGGGAAAATGAGCTTTCATTTGGTATAAGAATATGTTTCACTACGACGCACCGTTTTTGAGATACATGCGAAAAACTCAAAAGTAGGAATTTTGTGCTCCCTCCGGCTTACCTCTTAGACGTCAAGACTTTTAGTATGTTCACTTCCTAAGCACCCTGAACAAATTTCTGAAGGAATCGCTTAGAACCCTGCTCACGCACCCTACAACTCCATTATTACTAAAATCCATTATAGAAAATTTATGTTATTTTGTTTCATTCTTCTTCATAAAACGTTTGGTTTGGCCCAAAATTCAGCAACGCAGATACCATTCACTGACGCAGTCATTCGGTGCTCACGTGTGCAGGTGACAGGGCAAGTGGTGCAAGATGGGAGGTGAGCCATTGTCTGTGGAGAGATACCGCAACACCGAAGGTCTGAACCTTCACTGATTTCCCGAAAAATTCGGTCATTGGCTTCTTCTAATTCAAATAACTCTCGCTCTCATATTATCTTACAAATACGTAACGTTACTTAATATTGTGTAAATATGTACCGTTATGTAATGTAACTTTATATAGTGTAAATACAAGTATGTACCGAATGATGTTGATGATTGCAACGTAACGTGTGTGTTTATAAAATGATAATTTTGTAGTCTGTTTGACGAATGCCGAATGTACAGACGCCAGCACATCAAGCTACTACAATCTGTCAGATTTCTTTGATAGGTTTTCAACTTTATCGCTAAAGCATTAAGGTTCAGGGTTGATTGGGAAAATTTGACAGTTTCGGGTAGCTTGACCTGCTGGCGTCTGTACATCTAAAATAGGCATCAGCATCTTTGTTATTTTTGATGTTGTTATACACGTCATGGACAAGTGGTGGCCCAGTGGGGAGAAGTGGAGGCTCAGTGGTAACCGCCCTGACCTACGACTTGTATGTAGGTCGTAGGTTCGAACCCAAGGAGGCGCTTTACATTGTGTAAATAATTTCATCACCACTGCTCTCAAAACGGTAAAGGAACACATAATGAGGAAACCGGCATGTCCTAGAATCAAAAATTCGAAGACATGTGACATCTACCAACCCGGGCCCGCGTGTTGGATTACGGCCCACTCCCTCTCACAGAGAGGAGGCCTGTGTCCCAGCAGTGGGAACATTATAGGCTGATTTCATCATCATATTCTATGACTATGCTTTCGAACATTATTCTGTCTCTCTTTTAAACGCAAAGTTTTATCTCATTGTTTCTCAGGTGGCTTTGCCAACCCTCTTATAGCAGACTGGTTCACCGACTACGCGAGAGTAGTTTTCACTCTCTTCGGCAACCGCGTAAAATGGTGGCTTACCATGAACGAGCCGCTGATTATCTGCGACGTGGTCTACAATTCTGGTATTCTGGCGCCACCGATAGTGAGCCCTGAACGGGCTTACTTGTGCAATAAGAATGTTCTGATAGCACATGCTAAGGCTTGGAGACTGTATGATGAAGAGTTTAGGCCGAAATATCATGGTGAGTAAGGAAGAAACTGTTTTATGTTTATTATTTTTTGGACAGAACTTCTTTATCGCAGCTTGCGTTAGGAGTAAATTGTTAGAAATCGTCACGTAAAAGCGTTATGCCCTAGTAACTATGGAAACTATCTAATATTATAAAATAGAAAGTGAGAGAAAGAGATAGTTTTCATGTTTTTCTGGGTGCTGAAGTCAATAGTGAGCTTAAATAAAAAATCCAAGATGGCGGTTGTAAAAAAAATCAAATTTTTCGTCATGGGTGTCGTTTTCATGGTTTTCGAGGGTGCTGAAGCCGCACAAATATGTGCAATAACAATGTACTGATAGCTTATGCTAAGGCTTGGAGGCTGTTGACCAGTTTAGGCCGAAATATCATGGTGAGTAAGAAACTGTTTTAAGATTTGAAATTGACCTGGTGGACCTCTATCTCGCCTGGTGGAAAGCGAATGTTTGTTATTTGATACATTACCGGTTCCTGCATCATAACAACTGATTGTTCAGTGTGGTAGCAGCTGGATGAGGGTAGCAAAGTATTTGAAGAGGAGGAGGAGTATGTCCAGCGGTAGACTGCATCATAAACTGATGATAATGATGGTATTTTGTGGATCATCATCAGGAAATGTAAGTACCGTTATTACTTTTGGTTCGTACGAACCAGCCTAAAAATTATACTGTGGTACCAATTTGATTACAGGTAAGGTATCAGTAGCCAACCACCACATTTGGTTCGACCCTTCGACGCCAGCAGATGCAGAGCTTGCAGAACTGGCTAGACAGACCTGTGTAAGTTACACTTTTGTACCTGCATTTTTGCTTTAGCTTTTTTTTTTACTATATAATAAATATTTTATTATTAAAATTTAATAAAAAATTTTATCAAGTATATTATATATATACAAATCAATTGATGTTCGTTTGAGTCGCTAAAACTCGAGAACGGCTGGGCCGATTCAGCTGATTTTATGGGCCATATGGGAAGTATACCCTTTCCAACAAAAAAAATATTTTTCAAATCGGTTGGCAAGCGACGGAGTTATGCGCGAACAAACATAAAATATATACAAACATCCGAATTGAGAACCTCCTCCTTTTTTAGAAGTCGGTTAAAAATAGGCCAGCCCTCTGGTCGCGTGAAGAGTCGGCCAACAGCTTGGTAATGTCCTGAAATACTCGATGAGCAATGGGACCCTAAAACAGTGCTTCAACCCCAAACGGCTTAAACATATAGCTCCTACATATATTGCATATATTTCCACCGTTTGAGGATTTCTGCTTCTGCAGCAGCCACCCTAGCACAACCCACCGTACTAGAAAAATGGGAAGGTGCGAGGGTGTCAGGTTGCGTCCCACACCAAAGGCCTAGTTAGAGTGTTTAGATATCGATACCCAGAGTCGGTCTACAGAGTTTCGCTACCTAATTTAACTTGACCCTGTATTGATCATCTATCCTTTCAGCTAACATAGAGTTTAACAACAGCTGATGATGAAAATTGTTTCCAGGTTGGCAAATACGCCCACCCGATATTCTCCGCAACGGGTGGCTGGCCGCCATCTTTAGAAAAACACATGGAGGAGCTTAGCATAAGGAGGGGGTACAATAAATCCTCATTGCTAGCGTTTACCCACGAAGAGGTTGCGCTTGTTAGAGGTAATACCTTAATACTAAACAAAGAAGATTTACCTTCAAGTTTTTTTTAAGATGACATCTTCTGCTGCGCTGCGTGTCGCGGGTTCGATTCCCGCACGGAACAAATATTTGTATGACCTACATGTATTTGTTCCGAGTCTGGGTGTTTTTTCTATCTATAATATGTAAGTATTTACAAAAAAAAAAAAATGTATATAAGTAGTTTATCAGCCATCTTGTTACCATAACACAAGCATTAGGTTGCTTAGCTTGGGACTAGATGGCGCTGTGTGAAATGTCCAAGGATATTATTATTATTATTATCTTTTTAAGACTTTGATGGGATAGTTTCATAATCTTGGTATGCAAAATGATAAATGGATTACTGCAACAAACATTCAGCTTTCCATCAGGCGTGATCGCGGGCAAGAGCATGCCCATTTTTTTTTGCCCTTAATTTCCCACTGCTGGGCAAAGGCCCTACTCTCTTTCCACTTCTCTCTGCCCAGAGCTGCCAAGGACCAATCTTTATCATGTGTATTTTTCCCATCCTCACGTACAGACGCCAGCACATCAAGCTACTACAATCTATCAAATTTCTTTAATAGATCTTCAACTTTATCGCTAAAGCATTACGGTTCAAGGTTGATTGGGAAAATTTGACAGTTTCGGGTAGCTTGACTTGCTGGCGTCTGTACATGGTTCTCAAACATGGTCTTTGACAATTCAGCAGAGGTCCACGGTCGAGGTTTGCCAAAGAGCCATGGAACGGAGTATTCTGGGTATTTAACATGTGGACCAGGTTAAGGCCCATTTAGCAATAACAAAGCAACCTTGAGTGCCTCGACCAAGTCACAAGCGCTACTGCTCTGTGGGGTGTTGGATTTTGACCCTCGGACAAAGTATTTTTGGGTTTAGTATCAATCAATCAATCAATCTTAATTTGTAAACATAGGTTACAACAGTACAGATGTTACAGTCAATGTTATACATTTTTTATAGTTTCTCTATGTTTTGCCATTTGGCGTACAAATATACATTTAAAGGAGGCTTTTGCCAATCAAATGAATAAATTAGCTATATAGGTATGTACTAGTATTTTATAAAGGTAAAAGTTTAATTAGTAATGTCAATATCAATTTTAATAAAAATGCATAGGTAATGTCAGGTAATGTCAATCTTTAATGAAATAGGATAATGTCAATAATAAATAGTTATGATGTCATGTCATGAAGTTACTGCTTGGCCACAGTGCAGTGAGAGTCGTCATGCTTTTATAGTCAAGTTATCTATCTATCTATTTTTCTCTATGGCAATGGTGCCGATGTATAGTCAAGTTATGAGTATACAAATATGTTATGTCAAAGAACTGTCATCAAAGTAGTCGCTGGAATAGTAACATTTTTGTATTAATATAGTATATAATTTACGCTTGAAATTGACTAAATTTAGATTTTTTATTGAGCAAGGTAATTTATTAAATATTCTTTGGGCTACACAAAACACGCTTTTCCTCATTACGGCCGTGCCTGTATATGGTATTTTGAGCTCTAACTTATTTCTATCACGTAGTTGTCTATATTGGCTTTTGAAAGCTATTTCGTATAGGTTCATGTTTGTTTTAACAAATATATTTACCTCATAAATAGACAGAGAAGGCAAGGTTAAAATTTTAGAGACTTTTAAATAGAGGTTGACAGCTGTCGGTACTTTGTAATCTCTAGCTTTGTAGCTCTGATGCATCTTTTTTGGGCTTTGAAGGCATAATCCTTATTTACTGAATTGCCTCAATATATTATACCAAATCTTAGTGTGGATGCAACATAGCCATGGTAAGCCATTAAAAGAGATTCCAGGCTAACAATTTTAGTCAGTTTATAGAGGGCATATGCAAATTTATTTACGTTTTTACAAATATGTTCCGTTAACTTCGTAACAACTTTGAATCTCGATTTGTGCCCGTAATTAGCCTATAATATTCCCACTGTTGGGACACAGGCCTCCTCTCAGTGAGAGGGAGTGGGCCGCAATCCACCACGCGTGCCCAGTGCGGGTAGATATCACATGTATTCGCATGTTTGGTCCCACGACATACCGGTTTCCTCAGATGTTTTCTTTCACCGCTTTAAGAGCAATGGTGATGAAATAATTTACACAAAGTAAAGCGCCAGATTAAAGCGACAGATTTTATTCATGTTTATTTGTTTAGGAACCTACGACTTTTACGCATTGAACCAATACACGAGCCGTCTGATCCGCCAGGCGAAGGAAGGGGAGACCTTCTCCGCCTGGCCTCTCGGGGACGCTGTGGATCTGAATGGTATCGTAGAGAGACGGGAGGACTGGCCCGTGGCGACTTCTTTTTGGTTCTATGTGAGTGTTCACTGTAAGCCTTGCTTCTGGCGTTATAATGTCATCATCATCTCCCTAGCCTTTTGCCAACTAAGTTGGGGTCGACTTCCAGTCTAAACGGATGAAGTTGAATACCAGTATTTTACATGAAGCGAATGCCTGTCTGACTTCCACAACCCAGTTTCTGGGTAATACGATCCCCTTTGGTAAAACTGGTTGTCAGACTTTCGGGCTTCTGACGACCCGTCACGACTGCCAAACATCCACGAATGACAGCCGCGACCAACGGCTTAACGTGCTTTGCGAGGCATGGAGGGGTCTTGATATACAAAGACGGTCCACTGACCAACCTCGCCAAGCGTAGCTTAACCTGCTAGATCGACCCGTGCGGCCATTACCACTGGGCCATAGTGCCCAGCCTGGGATTTGGTTAAAGATAATATAAAACATAAATGCTTGCTACAATACCTGCAATAACTATTTACAGGTTCACCCCGAAGGCATCCGTCGGCAGCTCGTCTGGTTGAAGCAGCAATATGGAAACTTGGAGTTTGTCATAACAGAGAATGGTCTCGCTACCCATGCAGGACTCGAAGATCAAGACAGAATCGATTTCTACAACAATTACTTGAGACAGGTAGATGTTGATGATGAAATATGAGAGAGATGGTAGAAACTATGAGCTGTGAAAGTTTAGAGGACACTTTAGAGAAAAAATTAACCCAGAGGGAGAAGAATAGACGTGTCAGCAGCCGTCAACGTGTCAAACTCTGCCGTCGACAATGTAGCAGTGCGATTCTGTAACCATCTCACCGTGAAAACTTATGTGAAGTGAGCGTGGAGTGAGCTGTCATACTACTAATTTCAACTAACGCTAGGGATTGGCACTGCTGCTCACTCTAAGCTCACTTCATCTAACTTTTCACGGTGAGAATTTATAGAATCGATCGGCTGCTCTTGTATTTGATTACCGCGCCTACCCTACCTACCCTACTCGATGACACGAGCGGCACGTTGTCGACGGTAGCCATCGATGCGGTGACGGCTGCCTTCAACGAGTGTCGCCGGCTGCAGTTGTCTCTGACGTGTGCCGCTCGTGTGTATGTACACTTACTTCCTCACAGAACTACACGCTATCATCACCAGTTAGATGGAAAAGTACAGACACTGCAGAGCTCTCCTACTATTGACACACGGTTGTATTTTCATTATTTTTTTCTCTTTTTAAGAACATAGGCATAGACGGTCTGTTATGGTTATTATTATTACCATACTAGCTACTTGCTCCTGCTTCGCATGGGTACAATCTACTGATGTGACGACATGTTGTCGAAACTCTGAGATTTCTGTGCTATATTTAAGTATAGAAATAACTTATGAAAGAGAGAAACATAAAACTTCCGGAATAAATTGTCTAAAAGTCAAAACCAGATCGAAATTGATTATGTACATAAGAGGAAGTAAGCGGTCACACAGTAGACACAAAAATCAACTCTCTCTCTTATCACTATCTGTCACTATAAGGCTTGTCGTCTCTACACCGACTCGATCTCTTTCTCTATATGGCTTGTCGTCTCTAAATCGACTCGATCTCTTTTTCTAAATGGTTTGTCGTGTCTAAACCGAAACGATCTCTTTCAGCAGCGGTACTCCAAGTTTATTTAGTGTACTTACAAACGTGCCTAAAGCAGTTCTAATCTAATTACAGATCCTGCTGGCGATAAAAGAAGATGGCGTGAATGTTACTGGGTACACTGCGTGGACGCTCATGGATAACTTCGAATGGATGGATGGATATGTGTAAGTGTATTTATTATAATGTAACTATAGATTTGGTATCCGTTATGAATAGACCCACAAAACAACATTGTTAACAGTTCCAAAACCAACAAATGCAAAAAAAAAAAAAAGTAGGAGTATAAAGTATATATAAATAAATAAATAAATGCACATAGATAGACATAGTGTACTTTACACTCACACACTATCATTTTTGTTGACTTAAATCCGAATCTGAAGTCTGGAAATATCTGGACAAATTATCTGGAGTTACTACTATGACTCGACATGGGTCTACCAGTGATTGCCTAGATTACCACGGTTGGCAATACAATTAATGTCTTTGTGCAGGAGTAAATAGGTTTGATGACACTCTACCTACTATCCTACGGGTAAGCAGTGGCCGGAGTAATGATCCCACCGTGTAAATTGTCACAGTTGCTGTCACCTGACAGTTCCCAATACAGGGTGGCAGGGATATCGACGCGCAAACTGTAACCATGGATTCAGCACATGAGTTTAGACCCCATAGCATAGAAATTTGTCGTCGGTTACCAAAAAAAAAAATCTTCTGTTTCATAGAAAACTGTAATAACTACGCGGTCAAAACGTATGGAACAGCAATATTGTTTTTTTTATCAACCGACGAAAAATTTCGACGCTATGGGGTCTAAGCTCATGTGCTGAATCCATAGTTACAGATTGCGCATCGATGTCCTTGCCACCCTGTATGTGTATAGTTTTTGTGATTCTGTATTTACTAAAAATGTATGACTAACAGAATAAACTCTTATCTTCCAGGACAAAATTCGGGCTATACCAGGTAGACTACTCAGACCCGCAGCGCAAACGGACTCCCAGGAAATCAGCGCGGTTTTACGCAGACCTCATAAAGAAGCATTCACTGGACCCAACCACTTCACCAAACGTTAAAGATGAGATGAAATGATGATATTTTAATGATATGTTGGATGTTACATATTGAGGAGACAATATGATTTTGATGCTGTTATTTTATTTAATAAATATGATTTAAAAATTTGAAAATTGTAGCTACATACCTAAAATTTATTGTTAAAACGCCATATAAATCAACCACGACATCTACACGGCATCCACTAAGTCCAAAACCAGTGGACACCTGAAACAATCCTGCATCATTATGCGTATAAGAATTCGATTGCTTACAATAAATGTATGGCTAGTGACAGCTAGCTGTCAAATTCTTGGGACGGAACACAGCGACATCTGAAGGGAGCAAGTGGCAGTTCATGCTCATTTTTAACAATACATTTTTAAGCCACATAACCTCTTTGTCATTTTATCAAAAATATGAAACCTTCAAAACAAAATTAAGAAAAAAACACCAAAACTGTCACTTTAACGTCAGACAAAAATGAAAAAAAAAATTCAAAAAAATTATAAAACTATGAAATAAGAATCCATCCCATTGACAAACACAACACAACAACACAGATATTTTACACCTATGTCAACAGGAATTATTTAAATTGATTCGTTTAACTAAAATGGGAAAGCCGCCATACGTGTACACGGACTCGGAAACTGAGGACACTAATTCTTGCAGTTCTATTGAGAAGAAGAAGAAAAACCGGTTTTCGTGAGTATTATACTATTCTTTCTTGAACTTATATAATTATTTGTCCGTATGTTATGTCTTACCCGTACCTTATTCATTCTCTTGCCCTCTAACCTGTCCAATAAGTAAGCCGTTTTTTGACAGATGGAACTAGTGATTGCAGCAACACACAATACATTGATTGATACACGTACGGTATTATAATGTCTGTAAGATGCCATAAATAAGATAATTCAATAAGTTATGGCAGTTTATATATTTATTTTATTACGCATTTTTAAGTTAACTTTTACGTAATCTGGAATATCTACGTTCTAAGACAGCTGTCAAAA
Source organism: Apamea anceps (assembly GCA_951799955.1). Taxonomy (NCBI): domain Eukaryota; kingdom Metazoa; phylum Arthropoda; class Insecta; order Lepidoptera; family Noctuidae; genus Apamea; species Apamea anceps. The sequence continues at coordinate 14,791,703 of OX637521.1, read as the reverse complement.
AACGGTTAACCTAAGAGACAGAGTATAATTTCATTTTATTTGGGGTCGTTTTTTTTTTTTGTTTTGTAATTCATTAGGAATTACTCCTGTATCGTACCCTGCCTTTACAAACATTTAAACTCACATACACAAACAGCCAGACCCGGAACAACTACCTGTAGACATTACAAATATTTGTTCCGTGCGGGAATCGAACCCGTGACACGCAGCGCAGCAGTCGATCGCGCAGCCACTGCGCCAACCGTGTCGTCAACGCTTTGGCAACGCTTGAGGGAGGCCTATGTCCAGCAGTGGGCGTCTTCCAGCTGAAACGATGACAATAATGATAATTTCCACTGTATTCCAAAGTTTTGCTAACAGCATCCTCAAATATACAAACGGGAATGTGAAGAAGAAGAAATGTAAGACTCACAGTAAATCGGAGCCTGACGACTCCGACTATCGAAGCAGGAGTCGAAGTAACCAAAGAGTCAGATACAAACTGCCTGGCATACTGAAGAAAACTAACAACGATAGTAACAGAGAAAGTGAGTGCATTTTACCCGACCGCCCCAGAAGCAGGGTAATGTTTTTTGAGTGTATGTATCATTGTACTTACGTATGTCTATTTCTTTGGCACACCCTGTAGCCTAGACAAGATCACTTTTCAGTTCAGTCCAATTTCAGTCTAATGTAGTTGGTGGCATCAAATCAATCTTGCCTAGCCCTTTACTATGTTGGGGTCGGCTTTTAATAGTTTGACCAAAACCGCGCCTTCGGTATGCGCGGCGAGACGGGGGGGGCAGTGCAGGCCGCTCATTCGTCATCGCTCACGGCGTCCCGCCCCCCGCCTCGCCGCGCATTCCTAAGGCGCGGTACAGCAGTTTCGGTCAAACTATAGTCTAACTGTATAATCAGCATATAATGTTCCCACTGCTGGGATGCAAGCCTCCTTTCTGTGAGAGGGAGTGGACTGTAATCCCCCACGCGGGTCCAGTGCGGATTGGTAGATATCACATGTCTTCGAATTTTTGGTTGTAGGATATGCCGGTTTCCTCACGATGTTTTCCTTCACCGTTTTGAAAGCAGTTGTGATGAGATATATTAAGTACAAAGTAACGCGCCTGTCTCGGTTTGAAACTACGGCCGAACTGACCTACGAGCTGAATACCAGTATTTAACATGGAGCGTCTACCTATCTGACCTCCACATACTGATACTGGGTAATACGATACCTTTTAGTAAGACTAGTTGTCGGACTTATGGGCTTCTGACTAACCGTAACGACTGTTAAAGATCTACAAAAGACAGCTGGAACCAACAGCTTATCGCCTTTCGATATGATTGTAATGGAACCCATCCACGAACCAACCGCGGCAAGCGTAGAGCTAACCTACGATCAAGCCGTGTAGCTATTATTATTTAGAATCAAATATTAAACTGAAATAACTGTCACCAACTGCATCATATTGCTGGAAAAGGGATCAAGTTTTGAAATTGTTTGATGTCTTTGCGGTAATTTTTTTAAAGGGAAATAAATACTCGTAACAGTCTTTCAACATTTCACAAGACTCGTTTTTGAAAAATATTCCACATTTTGCGTCATCTACAGCTAAAAGAGTGTGTCAAGGATTATCTTTAGAAAATGGTAACATCATCAAATGGCTTCGAAGGTCTAAAGCAGTGTTTTTCAACGTGGCGTGGCCCCCTTAATACGGAAAATATTTCGTGACCCCCTTGCCTCCGCTGCTTCTAACTTGGAATTCAAGTCTGTCACCTTGGGTACCTTTTGGTTAAACAGAAAAATAGAATTCCCACAATCAACCACTGAAGCTTTGAATTGTTTTATTCCATTTGGAACCTCCTATAATTTTAAAGAAACGGGGGCCCCATTAAAGAGGCTTGGCTACCGCCCCCCCCGTGTGGGCCGCGAGCCACACGTTGAAAAACGCTGGTCTAAAGCATACCTACTCTCCGCCATTTTGTTTCTTTTTCAAAATGGCGGCCATGCATGTAACCTATATAAGTTGATAGCTGACATCAATGCAAACAGAAAACATAATAAGACTAAACTCCGTAAAGCGTCACGTTTCCGAGATTAACGTTCGAATGTCAGCTATCGATTCATATACAGGTTTATTTTTCAAAGACCAGCCAAATTTAAGGATGTGGTACAGACCATCAAACTGAACAACTTTCTCCATGGGGCAAATAGCGTAATCGCGAAAATTTTATCAACTGTCCCATAGAAAACTTCAATACCTACCTACTCGACCTAAATGTATGGGACGGCTGAATTTTTATTCGCGATTACGATGTTGGTCCCATGGAGAAAGTTGTTCAGTTTGATGGTCTGTAGGTACCACATCCTTAAATTTGGCTGGTCTTTGAAAAATAACCTTGTACAGGTGTCTTGCGTGAACGCCACTTTGAAAAAAAAAAAGGAAAATGGCGGACATTGTAGGTATTCCATCTAAAAATCTTCAATCTCCTTTTTGATAAGTAAGTCTTGACCATTCGAACTAGCCTGCACCCCAATTGCGTGACCCACTATCAATCTCTATCTGAATCACTTTGAAGGATATCGCTAATCCATTGCCTCGTATGTATGCAAAAATGTGTCTGCTCAACAACGTAAATAACGCAATGAATGTTGTTGAACTGTTAAAATGAAACCCGTTCCTATTGATAGTGTGTTACGCAATTATCCCGCTGGATGTGGTCATCCTCAGACTATAGCAGTCAACTGCCTGATATATGCATCATACCATACAAGTCTCTTCCTCTAGCCTAAAGCCCAGTTATGAGTTACTTTTGCGGATCCTCCACAGAGCACGGGATAGCCGTGCCGGCAGCGTCTAGAGGCAGTACTAATAAAAATATCGCGGCGGGATGTTATAACGCACTGGATTTTCAACTCGCGGTGTTGAGCCGAGCGTTGAGAATCCAACAGAGCGCGTCCCAGCCCGTCAAAAATACACTTTTGGATTTTCAACTCTCGGCGCTAAGCAGTGCATTATAAATCCAGTGCGCGAAACAGAAATGCGGGTAAAGCTTTAGGGTAAATTAAAAAATGTAAATTCCATGCCGAAGATGCCTCACTGCGATACCCCGCGGTCGCTGTTTAGCTCGCTGCCTCGATGTAAAATGTCCATGTAAAACAAATGCATGCTAATGGACACGCACGCACATGCCAGACATCGAGGTAACCCCCCAAGCAGCCCGCGATGTATCCTTTGGTATGTGCGTGTACCTTTAGTTTGCATGGGAAGTGTTGACAGCCCACCTCTAGCAGTGGCCGCGAGGCATCTCGTCCCTGATCCTCCAATATAGTTTTAGATAGAGTTCTTCACTCCAATTTTGCCCAATCAACAAACCTTATTGTCCTCTCTTTCATATTTACAGCATCTGAGGAAGACGAAGACAGCGAGCCGTGTAAGCCTCGGGCCCTGGACAGGTACCTGGTGGGGCGGGTGCCCCGGCCGGTGGGCGCCAAGCCCGGCAGGGGGGGCGGCGTCGCCATCATCGTCAAGAAAAATATTAGCGTGAGTGTTGTGTTGCTAGGCTTTTTAAAGTAGATAAAAGATCCGTTGCACCGTGTCCGGATAGGCAATATCTAGTGTCCATCTCTTTAATTAAAACATCAAACATTGTATATGAAATTGACGGCCAGATAATAAATAATATGTCAATGGGAATTAATCCGGAGATGGTGAACCAGCGGGGTGATTGTGTAACACACTAATAAAAAGAAAAAAATTCGATTCGAGATTTTGAAAGAAATTCGTAAACCAAGCTTCCTATGCTTGAAAAATTCATCAGCTCAACAACATCAATAACGCAATGAATGTTGTTGAAATGTCAAAATGCCAAAATTACCCCGCTAGTCATTAGATTTAGTACATACTCTTGAATACTTCTTTATTTTTTTTATAGGCGGTTTTATTAAGGCTCCCGCAGACAGGCGCGACGCGACTCTAGTAGAATAATTTATATGAAAACATTTTGAAAATTGTTCTGCTAGAGCCGCGTCGCGCCTGTTTGAGCCTTTAACCCTACCTACATAATTATAATCATATTCATTACGTATGCTTCATACAAATTACTGGGGGATAAGAGTTATGACGTAATCGTTGCAAAGATAAATCAAATGAAATATTCCTCAAACAGTGTACAAGTAATATACTCTTAAATTCTATTTAAAACAAAGCGATGTTTCTGCTGGAACTAGATCGAATTGTGAGTCACAGTCGGTCTGCCTCGAGGCATACAAGTTGGCTGCAAAAGACTGCACGAGGCAGACTTATAGACAAAGCTGTAGTATTCATCCGACGGAATTTCTGAACATACTCCAATTGAAAGGTCTGGTTGAAAATGTTAACAGATTTTCTCCATTTCTGTTAGCAAGTCTTTTAAAGTTTCCAAAGTTTTGTTTTGTTTCACATGATGAAATCGGCATCTTTTTAGATACATTTGGTAAGGGCCCATTAACACGTACCATAACTATACCACATCATCACCTGCCTAGCCTTTTTCCAATCATTTATTTGCCCGAAATATGGTGGGTACACAAGATGTTAAATCAAATTATAGCACAGGACATATTTCACCCTCATTACGGGCATGCAAAATTATAGTTAATTTACAACAATCATTTTTAAAATTACAATTATTAGAACTATTTGAATTATTACAATTTATAAGAAAATTTGAATTACAATTCCTTCACCGTAAATAAATGACAAAAAGTAAAGCACCTGCTTGGGTTCGAACCCACGACCTAAGCGTATACATTGCGTCAAACAAAAAATAAAATTGCACACATACCATGGAGCACAAATAAGTGAATTTAAGTAAATGAAACTGCACGTCACCCTTTTAGAACCTTAATAAGTCTGAAAGCTCATACTAAACTTTCATCATTTCACCCCCTCGTGTAAACAGAGATGACTCTAAAATACAGAAAACTCTAAAAACATTTTTAAATCTACCTGTATCACTATTTACACTCATCTTCACGTAGTTTAGAGCTGTGACTACGTTCTCGCTCCTAATATTGTCGTCTGGAGACTAACTAACTGATACGTGCCGATCGGGGGCCCCTCTTGGTTTATCCACACATAAATTCACCTTTTACTATAACGTATAACAATAGATTTTTGTAAGATTTCAATGCAAGGGCATTGAAATCTTGCAAAAATCTATGAAGAGAATAATCTCTGCTGACATTGTATTTTTTTTGACATTTATTTATTCATTTTTTGACTATTTTAATTTAATTAATTTTGACGACTAATATTGCTGACATTGTTTTATCTTTCTGTACTATTTTATTAAACTTTTGAAAATTCTTATTTGTTGACATTGTGAGTTTAAGAGAATGTTTTCTTTTTACAAATAATTTAATTTTGATCATAGCATCACTATTTTGTATGCCTGTCGGCGGAACATAGGTTGGACCAAACACTATACTATATACATAAGATTATTGTACCCTGTGTTCACAAAAAATAACTGAATTTGAATTTGAAAAAAATATTTCTTGTTGGTAGTTGGGATTTTGATTTTATACAATAACATAACCTAATCAGTCTGTAATGTTCCCACTGCTGGGACACAGGCCTCCTTTCAGTGAGAGGAGCCACTACGCGGACCCAGTGTGATTGGTAGATGTCACATGTCTACGAATTGTTGGTTCTAGGACATGCCGGTTTCCTCACGATGTTTTCCTTCACCGGTTTGAGAGCAGTGGTGATGAAATATTTTACACACATTGAGGTACGTGTCTGGGTTCGAACCTACGACCTACAACTTAAGTCGCAGCCGGTACCACTGGACCACCACTGTTCTGAGTTTTATATGTATATAAATATAGCTTGCATTTATTAACAGCGTTAGAAATACATACATTGTTATGTTGCTAATATCTCCATTTTTACCCAACTATGGCGATTTCCAAAAAGAGGGTAATGTTTTCACCGGTGATTTACGTCTCAAAAGGCGCTATGAATGAACCGTGATAGATATAAGCTCTGTCAACTTGACCCGTACTTGATCCGAATCGGGGCTAGGCACAGCTAAGCGTAATTATTCCAATTTTCCGTTTCAAGTAACTTAGATTAATAATAACATGAGTAATAACAGCCGCACGGGTCGATCGATCAGCTTAAGCTACGCCTGCCGCGGTTGGTCCGTGGATGGGTGACCATCTGTATATAGCCATACCCTTCCATGTCTCAGACAGCACGTAAAGCCGTTGGTCCCGGCTGTCATTCTTGGATCTTTGACAGTCGTTACGGGTCTTCAGAAGCCCGAAAGTCTGACAATCAGTCCTACCAAGGGATATTGTATTACCCAGCAAATGGGTTGTGGAGGTCAGATAGGCAGTCGCTCCTTGTAAAATACTGGTATTCAGCTGCATTTGGTTAGACTGGAAGCCGACCTCAACATAGTTGGGAAAAGGCTAGGCAGATGATGAATGTGCGCATTTCACGAGAGTGGCGCTAGGCCGAACTTGTTAAGAAAACTAAAACTATTTTGACACAATTACTTAACATAAACATCACGCCCGTTTTTCCAGAAGAGATATACAGAGGAATACCTATATTAATACACCCACATTTCGCCAGTTATGTTTAAGTCGTATGTAATAGAGGGGGCGAGCCTGTTGCCATTGGCATATGTTACAAATGCAAACTCCAGGCTGCTACTGCACTGATTGGACAGATCCTCTCAATCTGTGTGATTCTTTCCTCAAAAGACCATCTCAGACATCGATCTACATGGTCTTCATATAATCTGACCAAGATTATGTCTGGACTCTAAAAGAGACTGACCTCTGAGTTTGTTTCGGCCTTGCATCTCAGACTAGTCAGATAGGAAACGCCGACCTCATCCAGTTTTAAAATATGATTGACGTGTAAAAGTGTTTGTACAAACCTACTTACAAAATAAAATCATTTATCATTTACAAAGAAATTCTTGTTGAAAAACCCAATAACACTTTAGTACTTACAAATACCGCCCATTGTATATTATGTAGTGTTTGATGTACAGACGCCAGCAGGTCAAGTTACCCGAAACTGTCAAATTTTCCCAATCAACCTTGAACCTTAATTCTTTAGCGATAAAGTTGAAAATCTATTAAAGAAATTTGACAGATTGTAGTAGCTTGATGTGCAGGCGTCTGTACGAGTATTTTTGGTGTACCTACCTACAATAAAGTATACAAGCTGTTGTTTTGCATCCTCGTCAAATTTCAGGAGGCTGTTATGAAAGAGATAAATAATCAAATAAAATTGCGATCCCTGGTAAATAATGAATACATACTTGTTTTTTTAGTTATTTAAGTTTGACAGTATTTCAGAATACACCACTTTCAAAGAACAGAATCGCGTTATGGTATCGTATAGCGGCCGCGTTTTTATGTGTGTTTAAAAGGGCAGTTACAGTGCGGTCTCACACAGGCCGCGTTTTAAAATGCGTATCCCACACATGCCGATTTCCGAGAATACCTATTTAAAAAAAAAACCTATTTATTTTATTATTGATTCGTGTCGAAAATCAGTAGCATAGCTTGAATTTGACGAGGATGCAAAACGACACCTTGTATTTATATAAACAATACTTACAGCAACAACCTATAAAAAGACCGCCAAAACATAAAAAGTACAATTCAGCCGATCGATTCTGTAAAAATCTCAGCGTGAAAAGTTAGGTGAAGTGAGCTTAGAGTGAGCTGTCAATAGTGTCATTCGACTTCGAACCTGCTCCCGACATCGGTGGATCACTATTTTTAAATGTCTTTTCTATTTTTTTTTATTATATTATAAGAAATATTTAAAAATGTTACAAAATAAGATAACTAATCTGCATTCGCAATTTATTTGCCAAAAATGTAAACAAATATGAGTTTATGGAAAAATAACTTTCATTCCTACACAATACAGTTCAGTTTACGCTACAACTTCAAACATTTTTATAACTTTTCAATAGTGATAGTCACTCTGTAATCAACTTAATTACCATTAACATAAAGTTAATATTTCTCTAATTGGAAATAACATCAATTTGAAACATTAATTTAATTAGACATTAAATAAATTCTTGTAATAACGTCCAAAAACGATTGACTCGTGAAGGACTTGCACCCCCGACCTCCGTAGTCAGTCGCTCCTGGCGAACGAGCGATCAGACTAGCGACGCTCTTACCTACTGAGCTAATGAGTCCATGGATATAGTGGCGAAATAAAAGTCCATATTCAGAGATATTATGAGAATTGTCCGAGCAGAACAGTCAAGATATTGAAACGTAAGTTTTACAACAGGTTAACACGTTCAATCTTGTCAGATATTTAAGCCCAAACGGCCTTATTACAAAACAAGGTTTATGTTTAGACCCAGAGGGGCAATTCTGGTAATTTTAAGAACGTTCACAGTCTGATCTCAGTCTCAATCTGTCACAAATACCTCTAATTTTCCTTACATTTTGATAAGTTTTTGACATTTGTCTGTCGCCGAGATGACACTGCGACTAGATTTGGAACGTTTTAAATTACGAGAATTGGCCTTCTGGTTTAAACCATAGAGCCATTTTTTAATTTGGAACTTTATTCCGACAAAGCTAAAGTTGGAATTACAAAAAAAAAAAATCGATAAAAACTTGCTCGAAACAAAGTTTAAACTATAATAACGGGCTTAATGGCTAAAGCTTGGACTAAAGTTAGAACTCGTTTTGTAATAAGGCACAAATAGATCAAATAATAGACTGCGATATCTATTTAACAGCTGATTTTTCCAACGCCAGATAAATTTCGCGGAGGAATAATTTTAAATTTTTGACAGTTCTTCCATACAAAATCTGTCAGACGTCAATTTTATTCCACGAAAAAAAATTATCTGTCGATTGAAAAATCAACCCTAATTCAGTTAAAACATTAATAATTTTATCACAACATAATGCCAACATAGGACAGTATAAATTAAAGATTCTTAACGATTTTTTTTTGAGGATGGGAAATCATCAAATGACTCCTCCCGCTCTGGGTGGAGCAGAAGGGAGTGTCAGACTCTTACTGACTAAAACCCACCCGTGTTCCTTCCTTAGCCCTTTATGTTCCAGGGCAGCGGTAACCCTTTCGGACAATCCCGCTACCCATTTCATTCACCCTAAGTTAGTGATGTGTTTGGGAAAAACATAGATTTTTAAAGTCGGATTTGAATTCCCTCCGTCTAAAATATAAACTATTTAAATACTTAGCTTCCTCCATTCTAATAATTTAGACTACCTACAGTATTTGTTTCTCCTTCCTCTTTTATGTCTATCCAAAGGTTGTCTATAAAAGATCGCTCTGAACGATAAGTCCGCCAATAGTGATTAAAAAAAAAAAAAAAAGAATGTCTGTAATTTATATGGTGTACATAATAAACAGTATTCTATTCTAATTCAACGTAGAAAAACAAAAAAAAAGGTATATAAATTATTGTTAAAAAAAGAATTGACTCGTGAAGGATTTGCACCTCCGTCCTCCGTAGTATTCCCGCTCCCAAGAAATGAACATTGAATACGGTGAGCAGGAGCCAACCGGCGCTCTTCACTACTGAGCTAACGAGTCTCGTGGTTGCTATGACCAAATTACGATACACATACAAAAACTCTAAAAGAAAAATAGAGAAAAAAGTATGTTTAATTATATTTTTTGTGGGGTTTGAACCCGGCGTCGGAGGGAACTAAGCCACCTACAGCTCTTAACCACTGAGCTAAGGATACTATTGGGTGCTAGGATGAAATTGCGATACGTATTTCGCGTGACCGTAAAAACTTTTTTGCAAAAAAATACAACCGACTTCCAAAACCGACACTACAAAGTGAAAAATAACTTTAATTTCGGAAGTCGGTGTCGTTGGGTTCGCATTTTCGTTGTTTGCCACCGACTTCCGAAATTAAAGTCATTTTTCACTTTGTAGTGTCGTTTTTGGAAGTCGGTTGTATTTTTTTGCAAAAAAGTTTTTATTTTTCAGTTTTTAGTTGTCATTTTTACCAGTAATTTTGGTTTAAAAACCAAACTACTGAACCGTTTTTGATGAAATTTCTATGGGACCATTTGGAAAGTATACCCTTTCCAACAAAAAGAAAAAGAATCTTTCAAATCGGTTGGCAAGCGACGGGGTTATGCGCGAACAAACATAAAAAAAAAAATACAAACATCCGAATTGAGAACCTCCTCCTTTTGTAGAAGTCGGTTAAAAATAGCTAGAATGAACAAAAAGTATAAGGTCTATTAAAATTTACGTTTCCAAATTATGTTCTGTTTAAAGTTAAACAAATATTAACTTTGTTGCAGTAGTAATTAAGTTGATTTCAGAGTGACAAGCATTATTTAATAAGTCATAAAAATGTTTGAAGTTGTGTCGTAAACTGAACTTTATTGTGTAGGAATTAAAGTTATTTTTCCATAAACTCATATTTGTTTACGTGTTTGGCGAATGAATCGCGAACATAGATTATGTAAGTTATGATGCGGGATTTGAACCTGATGTTATACAGTATGTTTTTTGTTGTAAATGGCTTCTCGCAGTTCAACCTATGAAGTTGTCGTCTGCTTAACCGGGTTGTCTGAGGTTGCCTCAGTAAATTAAGGCCTCCAGCCCCCCTTAAAAAACTTAATAAGTAAGCGACTGCACGCTAAGGGCACCCCCTGTGTAATGGACCTCTGCTTAGGGCGTCGCTGGGAAAGGGCAGCAAGGGACAGGGTGAATGGGAATTATTTAGGGACGAATTTAAAACTACAGGCTCAGCGGCGCGGGCTGGCTCGAGCCAGAGTTGGGGCGGAATACAGACTGGAAGGAACTTGGTCGGGAATCAGCTATCTGTGTATTTGTAAAGATACACGAAACTAAGCTGTACTTTAATAAGGGGAATTTATGCTGTCTTAGATTTTGTTTAATGCCACTAAAAATTGTCTGTAAAGGATAATTTTTAGCGTTGAAGCCGTCCATTGGGGCATTTGCATAATCAGCGTCTAATGTTCCCAGTGCTGGGACATGGGCCTCCTCTCAGAGAGAGGGAGTGGGCCGTAATCCACCACGTGTGCTCAGTGTGGGTTGGTAGATTTCACATGTCTTCAAATTTTTGGTTCTAGGATATGCCGGTTTCCTCACGATGTTTTCCTTCACCGTTTTAAGAGCAGTGGTGATGAAATATTTTACACAAAGTAAAGCGCAAGTCTCGGTTCGAACCTACGACCTACAACTCGTAAGTCGCGGCTGTTACCACTGGGCCGCCACTGCTCTTATGGAACACTTATTCTTTTCAATTTTAATGTAATTTATACGCCATTTTGTATTTTTTCTGGCATATTTTTGCTCTTGAGTGTGCATGGCCGTGATTACCTTCTGATATGTGATTATATCGTGAATATGTACAGTTGTTCAAAATCAGTGTCAAGTGGTGTACAAGTACAAAGTGTTACCATCTGACATCATGCTTAGGGTGGGTAGTTCGTCCACTTGACGCGTGCATAACCGTCAAAAATGGCGCTTACTATCGTCAACCCAATAAAGCGTTGTTTCAAATTACAATTACAAAATTATGGCCTTGCCGTACGTCAAATAATAGTGAGTACGTAATTGTTATCTGACGTACGTATGTTACGTTACCCAACCGTCTGAAACAACCGGCCCTTAGTTAAGGCCCTTTCTGTACAAGCATTTATTTTCATCTATTTAATAGTTTTAGTGTAATTTTTGTTGTATGTACAAATTTTCGTTCTTTCCACAGTGTGTTCAAGGCCAGCAAAGCTCGACTACTGGCAAGAGCAGGAGTAGCAAAAAAGAGTCATGGCATCGGCGGCTGTCGAGGAAACGGTCTTACTAGGTAAGGGGTACTACTATAGCAGAATAGGGCAGAATAAGGGCTAGCACCAATATCACATTGAAAACCCTAGCCGAAAAATACGATGCACCAATACTTACACACGCTGTCCGGTTGCTCGTGCGGCAGGATAATAATAATAATAATAATATATTTATTCAAAAAATTATAAGGCATTAAAATTAGTACAGTTTTGCTTAAATTTAAATTATATTTCTAAGACTTACGTGCCTGAACTAGGTAATCCTGTGTTTCAGGCGAAAAGAGCTAAAATAGTCTTTAAAAATTAATAAATAAACAAAGTTGACAATAGAAAAATAATTATATGTTGAGTAGCATAACTCCTAGTTTCTAAATTTGATAAATATTTGTATACCTATATTTACTTTAACACAGTTAGTAAATTCTCTGTTTCTTCGTAAGACATGCTATGGAGAGCCTCCTTGAGGATTCTCTTACAATTTGTATAGTTCAGAGAATAAATGCTTGCTTTCGAGTTTAGTCAAAAATAGAAAAAGAATAGAAATTGTTTAATTTAATTAATATTACTAACCCTTAGTTTATAAGTGATTGTTGTACTAACCATTCGACCAATGTTGTCGAATTAAATAAATAAATAATAATTATTATAGTCTGTTTCAAAACTATCTGATGAAAATGTAAACAAACCCTGTTCCAAGTTAAATCTTACGTAATCACTCTCTAATTGGAATTAGTATTCATCATTCGGCATCAAGTTCTAAATACAGATTATTTAGAAAGTTTTAAAAGTAACCTCAATCGTCAAATTAAAAACAGCTTTATGGTGATATAAAATTAGAATAATTAAGAAACAATTAAAGGAGATGTTTCAAAATGTATGGAGCCCCGGCTAGGTCTTTGTACACCATACTAAAAAATGGGGAAACATAACTGAAACAGTTTTCAATCATCCAATTACTAGAAATTTGCTTTGTTTGGTAGTAAAGCACAGGAATGTACACTTGAAATTGCAACACACAACAAAAACCCGTCATGGCGGTAAGCTGTCATATTACTAAAATTGATTATTGACGTTTGATATGTTTATTTCTGTCATATTACATTGTCAAACAGAATCACTACGTTACCGTACTTTTAGTCTGACAAGATGTGACAGTAGACTGTTCAAGATTTATGATCAATGGTCAATCTATGGTATACTGTCATTGTTTTTTAACCACAGAGTACCTTAATTGGCGAGACGCCATATTGAAAGTCGATAAAAATAATTGATAAATATCAAATGATTACAAGAAAAATATACACTTATGCAATTTATCTGTATTTTTCCCGAATTCCAGGGATTTTTCTCGATTTTTCGAGGTACTGTACATATACTGGGCCTGTTTTGAAACATCTCCCAAAAAATTTAACCCGAAATGAAATAATTAAATCAACACATTTGTAAGTGGCACTATTGGCATCCACAAGTACGATTTCTGAACAAATTGTTTACATTTTCATGAGAAACTTTTGGAACTAACCATATGTTGTCATTCATTATGTCATTCCCACATATTTGACAGTCGTTACGGGTAGTCAACAACCCGAAAGTCTGACAACTAGTCTTACTAAAGGGTACCGTGGTTACCTAACTGGGTTGTGGAGGTCAGATAGGCAGTCGCTCTATGTAAAATACTGGTATTCAGCTGTATCCGGTTAGACTGGAAGCCGACCCCAACATAGTTGAGAAAAGGCTAGGCAGATGATGGTACCTGTATTGTAACTCATTTGACATAATGTAGGTAAAAAAAAAATAATATATTTTTAAATAGAATTGATAATTGATTTTTAACCAGAATTAACAATTGCATTTTTTTTTCAGTTCCGTCGAAGATTTCGGCATATTATTATTGATTTCATAACCAGCGATATATAACGTTAGATTTGCTCTCATCGTACTTAACGTCATGTGAAAAGGGTCAACATTAAAGTTTGATTTACATGGTGCGATTTAATATCTTATGACATACTTTAAGTTAAAGCAACAATAACATTTGTATAGTCCAAACTTAGAGCCAGAAATTTGAGATAATTTTCAAGTTATGGAACAACAAACTGAATGTCATCCTTAGCAACTTTCAAATTCCATTGCAACTAAGAACTTTTTGTTACAAATCGTCATTCAAAAATCAACTTTGAATACATTTCGCTAAAGTAGATAACTGATTCAGTGGCGATGGAATGTAAGTTAGCTGAGATTATGAACACTGTTTAGACGATGCAAGTCATTTTTTGCTTCATGCGTCAATTGCATTGAATGCCACAGGCAAGACACTAGCATTGTATAAATATGGCTTAAGTTGTGCGATAATACATATCGCGAATTACCCGTTTCGTAACAACTATGCCGACGGTACGAGTCGACGAATGCAATACGTCATTGTGTGACAGATAGCAACTTGTAGCTGTACCTATAATCTATTCACAGTATTTCACCTTTTATTATGCATCATTGTCAAAATCACAGTGGTCTTTATACTACTTGTAATAAGATTGCTATTGCGGTTGCTTACAGAGGTAAAACAACTGAAAGGATTGTACAAGGATCTTTTGGCGCGTGGCCAAAATCGGAACTAATGCCGCCATCTCGTTTTTTCAATACATTTCACAAAATAATTGCATGATTCTTTACCAACAGCGCCCCCCTTGTCAACGTCATTCAAACGCCAGTAGATCCAGAGCCTTAAAAGATTGTGGACACAAATGTGATCATCTTTTGACTCTGTAGGTCGAGTTTAACGATATATATCTCTGTTCGTAACGCGTTCCGGATTGTTGCGGGCCCTTGCGGAGCGGCTGCAACGAAACGAGGCACACGCAACGGCGGGCGCAATCGTACTAATTGGTAGGCGTATATTTTTATATAATTACAGATGTCTGAGTTCGAATACATGCGTAGTTTACTAAATAAAGGTGTCTGTTTGGATTCTAGTGATTGTTTCATTTGCATGCAGGTATACTCCATACTCCATATACTATTTCAGCATTACAAAATTAACGGCCAAATAACAATAGTTACTGTGTAATATTGTTGAAATGACTGCATTTTAAAGTTATTTTTTAATGGTTAATGGTGAATAGATAACATTTCGTTTTATTTATCGTTAAATAACGGAACTTGACGTATACTGCGAGGTATCCTGGAAGGACTTGGTGGCGACCTTTGCCCAGCAGAGGGATAGTATAGGCCAAACAAAAAAAAAAAAACGGAACTAAGTATACGTTCATATCTAAATAACGATAGGGTTATAACCGTTATTTATCTAATGTCATAATATAAATAGTGAATCTGAGGGTTGTACATTTACAAACGCCAGCACATCAAGCTACCCGAAACTGTAAAATTTTCCCAAGCAACTTTGAACCTAATGCTTTAGCGATAAAGTTGAAAATCTATTAAAGAAATTTGACAGATTGCAGTAGCTTGATGTGCTGGCGTCTGTACATTCGATTATATTCTGGACTGAGTGCTAATGATTATGTTAAGATTTTATAAAATACTAGCCTTAGCCCGCGGCTTTCCCACGAAAACGTACTACCAAGATTAAAGGTATCCTTTGTGTTAATTCAGGTTATAAACTATCTGTGTGCCAAATTTAAATCAAAGCCGTAAAGCAGTTCGCAATCTCATCTCATACTGGTTTCATTCAGTTCGATTTATTTGATCAACTGCTAAGTCGAAAGGATTTGAGAACCGTCTGAACAGACTTTCAATCAAATTGAGTTTTAAAGTATTTTTTGTTGAACAACAAAAGTCGTTCAGGTAAAATCGAACGCAGGTACGCAGGTATTTTTGACAAGTTTTTTAAATTGATTGTTGCTGATATCAGCAACCATCAATTTAAAAAAACTTGACAAAAATATGGTATTTACATATATTTTTGACAGGCTTAGGTAAATTAGAGAATTTTATGACAGATTACTAAACTGTATCCGCGATTTATTCCGAAAATGTAAACAAATATGAGTTTATGGAAAAATAATTTTAATTCCTAAACAATAAAGTTTAACTTACGCTACAACTTCAATAGGGCTAGTCACTCTGAAATTAACTTAATTTCCATTAAAATTAAGTTGATATTTATTTAACTTTAAATAACATTAATTTGAAACATTAGTTTGAATAGACTTGAGAATTAGGACGTTCCTACAAATACGGGACTTGCCCCTCTGTTCTGTTCTAAATAATTAAAAAGGAGATGACTTTATTTATCATATACTAGCTGCACCCCGCGGTTTCACCCGCATAAGTTTCGATCCCGTGGGAATGTCGGGATAAAGAGTATCCCATATGTTAATCCTGGTTATAAACCATCTGTGTGCCAAATTTCATCCAAATTCGTTCAGTAGTTTCTGCGTGAAAGAGTAACGAACATCCACCCATCCATCCATACAAACTTTCACATTTATAATATTAGTAGGAAGTAGAATGAATGTAAACGAAGCAAAAGGAGCATTTAAGTATCGTAGCAGATGGCATATATACTTAGTTTCTGTCTATCCCCTTGGGAAGAAGGCGCGAATTTATAAATGTATGTATGACTATTTAATAAGGACATGAAGAGACGAAGGAGTTTTTACATAATTTATTTTATGTCCGTGTAAAAACTACCCACTTTACATCAATAAATCAAACGCTGAAGGATTTATAATGTAGACCCTACGCAAGCTATAACTTTATGGTTCCCTAGGGAAGAAAAGAATAAAACGGTTTCTACTGCAAAACTATTATAATCAGTTTGTTCCAGGAATACTGCCTATTTTGAGAATCTGATATTATGCGAATAAAGGATCCTATTTACAGAATAAATAATTTCATTTTATTTTACTTAAAAAAAAAGCAAATTTAATTGAATTCATGATGATAGTAAATTAAATAAACATGTTTTTTTAATAGCTAAATATGGCTTTTATACTAGAAATAACATGAACGAATCTAATATAATCACTGTACATACCACCGCACAAAAATAATTATTTACTGATTTCATAATAGCTCATGAGTTGCCAAGTATAATAATAATTCTTTCTGCCTTTCGTAAAACATGGTCAGGAGAAGTTTGGGCCAGTGTCTGTCAGTGGGTAGTGGGTAGCGGGATCGTCCGAAAGGGTTACCGCTGCCCTGGAACATAAAGGGCTAAGGAAGGAACACGGGTGGGTTTTAGTCAGTAAGAGTCTGACACTCCCTCCTGCTCCACCCAGAGCGGGAGGAATCATTTGATGATTTCCCATCCTGAAAAAAAAAAAAAAAAGTGTCTGTCAGTGAAAGTATAATAAATACTCGTATTTTGTAAATAGTACAAGTACAGTATAAATCTGCCAAAGATATTAAACATAACATGGCGCCTCGTAGGCTAGGCTAGGTAGAAGTCCCATAGTTACCAATTATGTTCAAATCCTATGTAATATAAAAAAAAGTTAACAGTGTACAAAAAAACGTACTTCTATTTCTGGTAATTAAATAGAGAAATCAAATTAAATTGATTACAAAATAAACATTAATCTGTAAAAGCACCTCGGATATTTATAACGCATCTGCAAGGAAGGTGGACCGACGACTTTGTGAAGGTCGCAGGAACCCGTTGGATGCGAGAAGCACCAAATGGTTAAAATGGTGGTGCTGAGGGGAGGCCTATGTCCAGCAGTGGACGTCTTTCGGCTGAAGTGATGATGATCTGCAAGTAGTTTCTTTTCAATACATTGATAACTAAAATATCCCTTGATTATGTTGAGGTGTGTATTTAGCAGAATACCGTATGTAAAATGTAAAGTAATAGTTACTCATTTTCAGAGGAAAGCAGTCCTTTATTTTCTTCACCTACTTCCAGATATATAAATAATACACTCGTAACAATTTAAAATAAATTGGTACACTATTCTCACCTCCGCACGAAGCAATCTGCTTCTCTGCTGCCATTGAATTAATTCCTTCGGCCACGGTATAATGCACAAGCAGTTGGGGTATGAATAATGAAATTATCCGGAAAAGAACCGGAGTTACAAAGTTGCAGGGTGAGCAAACTGAAGTGGCAGTGGGCTGGTCGTGTTTGTCGAAGGACCGATGGCGGTGGAGCAAACGAGTCCTGGAGTGGAGACCGCGAGTCGGCGTAGTGTGGAACGCCCCCCAGCTAGATGGACCGACGACCTAAAGAAGGTGGCTAATTGATTGAGTAGGGGTAAGCAGAAGTGAATGTTCAAATTTTGGGGGAACGAGCATGAAGTGCAATTAAGAAGAATCTAGCGAACCAGCGCTGGGGCTCTGCTCGCATAGGGTCTTAGCATTATGCCGAGCGATGGCCGTTTTGCGTGGAAGTGACAAGTTTTCCCCTATTTTTTTTTTGTGTGTATGTGTTTTTATGCGTCATGTTTACCACAAATAAACGTATTTTTTTTCTCTGACTTGGCAATACATCAAGATTTTTTATAGTTAAAAATCTTGATAGGTAAAACATAAACCTTCCGGAATAAATTAGGTTAAAAACTGCATCAAAATCCGCTGCGAGGTTTATAGGAACAACGTGGTAAGGCTGACAGACATGAAAAGCGACTTTGATGTATGGATTGTGAGATTTTCGTCTCGTAAATTGAAATTACACGCTTAGCTGTAATTTGCGACGCATATGAGAGGCAATTCTCGTAATTTTAAGAATGATTACTCAGTCTGACAGAATGAGACAATTTTTTTGACAAAAATACCTCTACCCCTAAATACCCCTACATTTTTGACAAGGTTTTGATATTTATTGTCGCTGAGATGAGATTGCGACTAGATTTTGAACGTTTTTAATTACGAGAATTTGGCCTTCTGAAGTGTTTCAGAGGAAAAGAGTGATCCTTGTAGGTATTGGAGCTATCTGAGGGTCAATTCTCGTAATTTTAAAAACGTTCACAGTCTGATCACAGTCTCAATCTGTCAAAAATACCTCTTATTTCCCTACATTTTTGACAAATTTTTGACATTTGTTTGTCGCCAAGATCGAGAACGTAAAAATTACGAGAATCGGCCTTTTGAATTCTGATAAGCACAACGTTTTAGCTACGAAAGAATGGTTTCTTTACACTCCTTCTATACAGGTTCTTCATAATTCTCTTACTCTTTTACCAATTTATTAGTGGTTGGCGCAACATGTCTTTATCTTCCATACTTCTCTACAGGGGAGGGCCTTTTGTTGCCACTAGTACCATTAACAGTTCCATGATGGAACTATTGATGTTTATTTAAAAAAACAACACTAGTTCCATTTTAAAAGAATTTGAAAATAATGGAACTAATGTTGATTTTATTATCACTAGTCCACATTATTATTTTAGGCACTTGTGAAATATTTTAAAGTGTAAAATCACTTAGTTTTTATAATAATTTTATTCAATAAATGGGACGAGGGCGCCCATGAGCAACTTTTGTCTACGCAAGTTATTTGTCTCTCACATTAGGTCTACGGGTGTGTAAGAAAGTGCGCGCATGTAGCGACGAGACAACTGGGAGACATTTTTGTCCGCGGGTGTGGACGCAACTTTCGCCCGTCTATTGGTTGCAATGCAAGTGCGCGCACGATGACAAAAAAGTTGCCAGTTAGTCAGTTGCCGCTCAACCGAAAATTTAATAAAAAAAGTAGTGTTGCTGTCGCTCCCGTGTGCGCATCATCCAAACATCGGCGAGGAAACAGCGACAGAGACAAAAAGGTTCAACTAAATTGCTCGTGGGCGCCGTTCCCTTAGTCATCTATGTCGGTAGTCACCCCTTTCTAGCCACATCACTTTTTTACGGTTACTTCTTCTAATATATAAAATTTTCGTGTCGCAATGTTTGTTACCAAACTCTTCCGAAATGGCTGGACCGATTTGTATGAAATTTTGTGTGCATGTCGGGTAGGTCTGAGAATCGGCCATTTATTTTTCATACAAAAAAAAAATCCTAGAAATAATGTATATGGGAAAACAACGTTTGCCGGGTCAGCTAGTATCGTATAAAATTGCTAATCATTTCGTAAGTAAATATCGGTTCGCGTAATTTGATTGATAAAAACGCTGCTTCTTGTAATATAGACCCAATCCTTATTTCCCACACCTGTAATGACATAAAATGAAAGTAGGTCAAGACCTAATTAATAAAGCTTAGCTTTCCACACTATCTTGATCTGAAAAAAAAACAGCATTTTTCCACGAATAGTTTTTAGGGTTCCGTACCCGCAAAGGGGGCCAATGGGACCCTATTAGCGTGTTAAAGCTATTTAATACAACTGCCAAATAATGACAATTGTGTTTTGATTATACGGACAATTTAATTTGGTAGGCAGCTGCCAGCAATTAATTTACCTGACTTTACCTACCTTCCACTTTACCCGGTCTACTGCGATCGTGGGCCAATCTTTTAAGGAGAGCTCATCCCGTCATGACTTTCTGGGCCTGCCGCATAGTTGTTTCCTGCTATTTGGGATCCACTGAGTGGTATGTGCGTATGCTGCACTCCCCCACAGACAATGGCACCTTCCATCCTGCGCCGCATGGGCGTCACCTGTGCACTTGATTACCTTATGACTATGAGGAGTGAGCGGAGTTCCCGCAGCTGAATTTTGGGCTAAAAATATTTGCACTTTTTACCATCTACACTAAGGGCCAATTTTTCGATCCATAGTTAAACTCAACCAATTGTTAAAAATGGTAACTAATGGTTAAATTTTAGCATAATGTGCTTTTTGATCAATTTTTAGTTTATCCAATGATATAATTTCATTGCTAATGGTCAAATAATTAACTATTAGTTAAAAAAATAACCATTAGATAAACTAAAAATTTATCAAAAAAAAAAACACATTTTCCAAAAATTTTACCACTAGTTACTATTTTTAACAATTGGTTGAGTTAACTAGGGATCAAAAAACCGCCCCTTATAAGAAGTTTGAGTGGTGGTTTTTGTGTATTGCTGCTTCGTCTTGCGACGCAAAGATGCTTTAGCAAAGATGATGTAATGGAGAAGGGGGTTCTTGACAATAGTGCGTCAACAGGATATTGAAGTCACGACCTGTCTAGCCAGCAACACAATACATTCACATCGTTTTCAATCTGGTTACATTCCAATCGTAAAAATAGACAAAAATATAAATAAACTCTTGCTCGAATATTTCATATTCACAGATAGTTTTATCGTTGGTAGTGTTTGATTGAATGTGTTAGCATCGCATCAATTGTTTCTTATACAGGCTGTTAAAAGAACTATCACGAAGCCGTCACCTACGTATTCTGTACATCAAAGTAAGTAACTTTGTACAAATTGGCTGATACTAAGAAATTCCAGTTGGAAAAGCTCAATAACGCTTTGCTTGATCTGGGAATCGAGCCCAGGACCTCAAGCAACAGTAGCGTTTACAACCAGTAGAGGCAGTCCTACTAATTCATGTAAAAGTATGTATGTTTGTTTGTTACTCAAACACGTAAAACCGGCTGAACGGATTTGAATGAAATTTGGTACACAGATATTTAAGTATAACCTAGATTAACACATAGGACAGTTTTAATCCCGGTTGTACATTCCCGTGGGATATTTTCCGGCATCCACGCAGGCGAAGCCGCGGATAAAAGCAAGTGATATTATAATTGAACTCACTTATATACGAACACTTCAACAGTTTCATCCCCGCTCCCTACCTCAACCCCTCCATCAGTTCATACCAGCAATATTTTATTCAATAAAAGCATATGCAACTCACAAGTGACTGGGAGATCTCTAATATTGTGTAGGAGTCGTTCACAATGTAGTGTAAGAATTTTTGTATAGAATAAAGTTTTATAATTACGAAAAAAAAAACGGCTGTTCACATAAATTGAAATAATTAATGTTGGTGTGGCAGAGCAGATATTTTTTCTGTTCATAATGATGAGTACAATGACCCATTTTAGGGTTTAGTGTAAACAAAATCTAACACACAAAACACACTATCCTAAGACCACCCCTGTCTTACCCTTTGAAGATTACAGTCGTGATGTTACGTTAAGTAAAAACTAATGTTGTATAAAAGTGCTATCAGGATACTTTGATAATTTTTCGATTTTAGCAGTTGACCCTTAAAATTACTACGCTAGCTAGCCACGCTTGCCGCGGTTGGTCTGTGGATGGGTGACCATCTTTACGTACCGAGACTCCTGCGTGCCTCGGAAAGCACGTTAAGCCGTTGGTCGCGGCTGTCACTCGTGGATTTTTGTTGTTACAGGTAGTCAGAAGCCTGAAAGTCTGACAACCAGTCTAACCAAGGGGTATCGTATTACCCAGTAACTGGGTTGTGGAGGTCGGATAGGCAGTCGCTCCATGTAAAATAAAGGTATCCAGCTTAATCTGGTTAGACTGGAAGCTGACTCCAACATAGTTGGGAAAAGGCTAGGCAGATGCCAAGTAGTGGACCCTTAAAAGTCCATAAGAAACATCAAACATCAAGATATTTACTATGATAATTTTATTATTAGCTTTTGCAAAGGTTTTAGCAAGAAATATTTAGTTTCAATATTACAATGGCTAGACTAATAGAAAAGAAGTCGGAAGAATACGACATGACACCCCAAATAAATTGGGATATGGACAAGACCATAACAATGATCGAGTCTAGTGCCTGCATCTGGCACCCCTATAACGCGACCCAAACACTGATGCTGGAAAACGTACAGAAAACTTTCCTCAGATGCCTATTCCAAAGGGAGGGATGCCTATTCCATTTCTTTCCCTACATATACCCTACGAACTATCTTTTAGGAACGTTCGGCTTTAACTCGTTGGAGGTAAGAAGAGGCCTTGCTCAACTCACTGTAGCCTGTAAGATCTTACGGGGACGTATCGACTGCCCAGAGCTCTATGGTCTTTTCTGCCGACTATTTGTGCCCGACAAATACATCGGACACCGTCAGAGCCGCCGGCACAATCTGTTTGCGCAACTCCCAGCGAAAACCATCCAACCAACCCAACCCAATCTGTCGTACTCTAAAGGTGCTGAATGACCTTCTGGCTGCCAACCCTGAATGTGATGTGTTTGCGGATGAATGGATTAAAATTATGCGTATATGTCTGGTGTTCTGTGAGAGAATGTATGCAAGGGAGTCCACTGTTCCATGTTAGTTTTAAGTCATATTATTGTCAACTTAACTATTGTCCTCTATGTTAATTAATGTAATTAGTGTTGTACCGTTTTAATTAACTATAAATAAATAAATAATAATAATAAATAACGATGATAGAGGCTAACACTAACAATGCTACGCTTCGGTGTGACACAAGGCCACTTTATTGGAGACGAGTGAATTGACACATGAAGCTTC
Source organism: Apamea anceps (assembly GCA_951799955.1). Taxonomy (NCBI): domain Eukaryota; kingdom Metazoa; phylum Arthropoda; class Insecta; order Lepidoptera; family Noctuidae; genus Apamea; species Apamea anceps. Next base: position 14,768,527 of record OX637521.1, on the reverse strand, counting down.
TATGGAAAAATTGCATTTTCTTAAGCAACTGCTATTCTCTATATAAATGAAGTCCCCCATTTCTCTGTAAATGTGTCCCCTCATTTTCTATATGCATGTATTCCCCCGAGAACGTTTGAATCCTAACAAACACATAAAACGGACTGTTTTAAGTGTATTGACAGACACTTAATTTTATAGAGTTCGACACCAATGTTGGGGTTTGATGTTGGGGCCAGTATTGGTGTTGGTTTGTGTGGGAAGAGTAAGGGCTCCCACACATAAACACGATACGACGTTGCGTCGTAAAATCCTTCGATTTACATAACAAAGGCGCCACCATTCATTGTCAGATGGTGACCGTCAACGATTGTCCGGACGGCTGCTAGTGACAGACTTGGCATGTATCATGCTGTCTTGTATATGCTTGAAGGCGAGATCACAACGTAATGGCATTGTCTGACATTGGCATTGTACGACGCGACGTCGTATCGTGTTTATGTGTGGGAGCTCTAAGGGTTACTTCGCTATTCGTGATAATGAATGATAATTATGGAAATTCCTCTTTTCCTTTGTATTACCCGCAGGCGTGGTTGAGACTGCTAAACGCCGGGTTGGGTTCGGTCCTCAGGTTATTGGGTTGTCCCGCATAGGAATTTCTCAGTAGAAAATAATAATCATTATTAAAAGAACTCTTTCTTTATAAATTACAGACATAAATATAGAAATTTTACAAAGGGAGACACAATGGACGGTCTTATCGCTAAGAGCGATCTTTTAAAGACAACTTTTGGATGTATCAAAAAGGGGAATGAGAGACAAATACTGTAGGTAGTCTGTAGTGTACCACCACCAATAGCAGCTTGGAGTCTGGATTGAAGCCCATTTGAGGCAATAGGCCACCCCTTCATCCCCATCCAATATAACTGACGAAATGTACTATAAACCTTTGGCAAACCCTTGAGGAATATATGCGTGAAGTTATAGCATACTAGCTGCTGCCCGTGGTTTCACCCGCATAAGTTTCGATCCCGTGGGAATATCAGGATAAAAAGTATCCTATATGTTAATCCTGGTTATAAACCATATGTATACCAAATTTACAAATCTGTTCCGGAGTTTTTGCGTGAAAGAGTAAAAACATCCATCCATTCATCCATCCATCCATACAAACTTTCACGTTTATAATATTAGTAGAATTGATATCGTAGCAAATTCCACCATCAACTACGGTCGTTTTAGGGTTTGATGTATTTTTCTTCAACTATATACCTCCCATATTTTTCCCAACATTGCCACCAACTTTGCTGACATTGTGCTAAAGCTTAGCTCACACAGAAATAAGTCTTTACCATCAAGAGGCCATAAAGACACTCGTATAAACTTAGCTCATAAATAGTGAGCTCTTAACGATTGTTAGTCAATCTTTAAAGGACGTTTTTAATTAGCTGAGTAGTGTGCAATAATAATAAAGTAATAATAATAATAAAGTTTATTCTTCAAAAAGTAAAAATACAATGTGACGGATTCGGTGAGCCACAAACTAAGCATCGCTTGTATCTTGTGGCTCTGGAGTGCAATTTAACAATATTAAACATTACATTACAGTTTGAGGATGTTAGATAGTTACAAAAATAAAAAAGATAAGTGTTAAAATAAATAAAACATTCGTGCGATTCTGATCACAAAATAAAATATTTAGGTATTGGTTTATCCTAGGCTTGTACTATGGTGTGTGTGTGTGTTTGCCTGAGTGTGTGCGTGTTTGTAGGGGTGTGGGGGTGTGTGGGTGTGTGTATGTGTGTGTAGGTGCTATATCAAAGCTTCGGTGGTGTCGTATGATAATTTTAAAAGAGCTGTAGTTAGGATTTTTTTACAGGTGGTGGTAGAGCAGTCTTTTAGGTCGCAGATTTGGTTAACTTTATTGTACGTGTTGGGATGGGAAAAATAGGTACAGCGTCTGGCTAGTTCGGATTTGGCATTTGGTATGGGTACTCTGAATACACGCTTGTTTATTATGTCCATGTAGTAAGGTCGATTTTTTATTGTTGCATGATATTTAAGCGTTGCTTGGAGTACAAATATTTGTCTTACCCTGAGGACTTGAAACCCGTGGTATAGAAGGTCAGTGGGGAATCTAAACGGTTTTTTTATTGCGACTTTGATCAGTGCCCCATGCGCCCTTTCTAGCGTTATAAATGTGCTCTTACCAGCGCGTCCCCAAATGCAAATACAGTACATTATGATCGACTGGCAGAGTGCAAAGTAGACCATTCGCAAAATATCGATTGGGGTGCAGTCCCTGAGTTTTTTCAAGACGTGTATTAGTTTTCGTACTCTGGAGGAAAGGGCAAAGATGTGGGCTTTGTAAGTTAAGTTGTTATCTAATGTTATACCGAGGTATTTGATCGTGTCAGTTCGTTCCAGGACTTTACATGCGCAGGGTTGGCGTTGCAGTTGTGAGGGAATTATGTGTATCTGTGGACAGGTATGTATTTTTAAGGACATAGTTTGAGAGGCACTAGAGGAGCTAGTTTTGGAGAACGCAATGTATTTACTTTTACTAACGTTAAGTGTCAAAAGGTTAGAGTCTAAGGATTGCGCTATCTTAGAGAGGCCTTGTTCCGTCGTTCGATAAACTCGGTCCCATGACGTGTCGTGGAACACGATGGCTGTGTCGTCAGCATAGGAGATCAATTCAGCATTTCTAAGAGGCAGATTTACTACGTCATTACTGTACAGCGTAAACAACGCTGGGCCAAGAGTACTGCCCTGCGGAACTCCAAAAGTGATAGGAAGCAACCTACTATGGTGACCGCCTATTTTACAATATTGATACCGCGATGTTAAGTAGCTATGAAACCATTCTAGAGGGGTACCTCTTATACCTATTGCCTCAAGTTTCTTGAAAAGTAGTCCGGGAGACACAGTATCGAATGCTTTTGCCAAATCAAGAAAGACACCAATACAGCATTCTCCATTCTCTATGTGGTGAGAGACTTGATTTGTCAGAAGTGACACCGCGTCTTCGGTGGATCTACCCCGGCGAAATCCGAATTGCCTATCAGAGACAATGTTATGATTCTCAAGAAAATTTACCAGACGCTTGTTGACTATTTTTTCTAGAATTTTAGAGACTATACTCAGCAGGGCGATAGGTCTATAATTTTCTGGCATGTCTTTGGGACCACTTTTGTAAATTGGGGACACTGCAGCAATTTTCCAGGAATCGGGGAAGACACCTGATTCTAAACTTAAGTTAAAGATGTGCGTAAGTGGCTTGATTATGCTCTCTCGGCAATTTAATAGTAATGGAACTGTTACTTGATCTGGCCCTGGTGCGCTGTCAATTTTTAAGTTACGTATTATGTTAGAGACTTCTTCTTCGTCGGTCGGATGCAGAAAAAAAGATTGTGAGTTAGAACTAGATACTATGTTTGATTCTATTAGTGACTGATGAGTGGTTGAGAGTTTGTCTAGGATCTTGGCTGCGTGTGTCTCCCCGACAGAGACAAAGTGCTGGTTGCAATTGTCTAGTGATGATGTTGGGGAAATACTGGACGCAAGTAGGTGAGATGATACATTGTGGCGAGTTTTAGTTCCACAAATATCCTTTATAGCTGTCCATAGTTTTTTTGGATTTTTCTGGTTCCCTTCGATTTCTTGTCTGTTGTGTAAGTTTCGGAGTTTCCGAAGTAGTGTGCACATGAAATTCCTGTATCTGGTGTAAATTAAATGTTTTGTTTGATCGTTAGGGTTAGCTTTGCATTCAAGGTGAAGCTTGTCGCGTTGCCTCATGCACCTAATTAAACCAGGAGTGACCCAGGGTTGGATGTTGATCATTCTACGACTAATTTTAACATTTTGTGAATGTTTGTCAGTGGAACGTGAGATAACGTTGTTGAAGTACTTTAAAGCAGTGTTTACACAAGATGAACTTATAACTGGATCCCAGTTAGTATCGGTGATCTCACCAGCTACAGCGGGCCAGTCAGTTTTGACTCTCCAGCGTTTGTTGTTTTTAGGGCGTTCCCTTTTAATGGGAATACTACATAAGGCTAGGTCGTGGTCGGTAATGGATAAGTTACAAACGAGACCAAAAGGTTTTGCTGGTGATTTTATAAATATGTGGTCAATACAAGCTCCGCATCTTGTTGGGAGAGTTATAGCAGGGGATAAACCATGTGAGGCCATGAGGCAAGCGTAGTTAGATACTTGGTTATTACTTGGATCGTTAATGTTTAGGTTTATGTCGCCAGCTACAATTATTGTTTGTTGGTTTTTAAGATCAAATAGGGTGGTGTCAAGGGAATTAAGAAATTGCTCTGGGTTTGTAAAAGAGGGAGACCGGTAAATGGCTAGGAGGCTTAAATTGTTATTGGTTTTTATTAATATACTATCGGCGTCAGCAAGGTTAGATTCTACAGTGACAATATTGCTGCTCCAGGCTGTTCTTATGTAGATAACAATTCCCCCGTTTTTGTTTACTTGCTTAGATGTTCTGTATGCGCTATATCCCTGTAGGTTCTCTATGATGGAGCCGTCAGACAACCAACACTCAGTGAGCACCATAACGTCAATATTTGAGTCTAACCGATTTAAAGCAATTATAAAATCATCAAAATTTTTCTGATAGCTTCTGATGTTGTATGTTAGCACCTTAATATTGTCTTTGGAAGCATTTAAGATACTCTTGCAGTTTTCAGGAGATTCTACTGTGTGACATTCTATATTAAAGGTTTCATCTAGGTCGTTGGATACGCTAAGTAACGCCATTTTTAAGTGTTATAATATTATTATGAAAACCAAAACTCAGTGAGGTGATTTTTTGTAGAAAGTTTGTTGTTGCAAGAGATTTCATTTCTTTTATGTTACAGAAGATTCTTCCATAAGACGAATTATGTAGTGTAGAGTTGTGTGAGTGTCTTTGTAAGGGTGTGTGCATTGGTATTAGTGTGAAAATTGGAGAGTTAAGATGTGTGTATTTGAGTACAAGCCGTTGTAAGAATTTGAGCAAATTTAGTACAATAAACAAACAATAGAAATATTCATAAAGTATAAAAATTGAAGTGAAACATACCAGGTGCATGGGTACTAGTGCTTCTAAGAATTTGACCAAAAACATTTTAAACAAGCGATTAAAAATTGTCAAAATTGCTGTTAAACTTAAAAGGAGATTTAACAGGTGCCTAAGTCCTTGCCTTCCTGCGTATTTGAGCGTTAACATAGTAATCAGGCGGTAAGAATTGATAATAATTTTTATTACAGCGAAACATAGCAGGTGCTTGTGTTTGTTTACAAATCCTTGTTTGTGTTTGAGCAACGTATTAAACAAACAAAAAACGTATTTAAAAATTAGGTTAATAGAGGAACATAGTAGATGCTTAATTTCAGGCCTTTCTAGGTATTCGACCTTTAGCATAAAAAACAAATAATAAAAATATTTAGGAAATATAAAATTTAAAGAGAAACATAACAGGTGCTTACATAAAAACTTCCCTGGCTCGCTAAGCCTCTGTTTGTGCAGTTGAGATGGAGCAATGGCGCGATAAGTCATGCTGGTTCCTAATGGCGATGGCGGGGTTTCCTTCTTGCCTACGAATATTGACCGTTCCATTTTTGATCCAGCAATACTTGTAGCCGCATTCCTTAGCGCGTGGCTTTGCTTCTCGTAATAACTGCCGGTTTTCTTTGGTCAGTCGCTCGTTGAAGTATACAGTCCTGCTGGTGCCGGGTAATTCTAGGTCATCACTAGAGAGGTTGCGTCGTAATTTCCCTGCGCGTAAAAATTCGTTCCGTTTGTTGCGACGTAGAAACTTAACTACCAGCGGACGGGGGTGTTTATCTACTGGGGCATTACTGGTGTTCTCAGTGTTGTTACTGTGACGTAGCCCAGCCCTAGTAACGTATTCTAGATCGGAGTCTTCGAGATTTATGCCAATTTTTACTGCCGCTGTGAGAATAATGTGAACAGGATTTTCGTTGGCAGTTTCGTTCACGCCTAATATTTCGACTTGGTTTTTCAAGTAAGCTTGGGCGTGCGACTGTACTTGTTCATTAAGTTGTTGAATTGTGGATTTTAGGTAGGGGATTTCACAGACTTGTTCCTCAAGCGCTTGAATTTTGGCTTCTGCGCGGGCCAAGCTAGTCTCAGATACTTCAAGGCGTTGATTACACACTGTTAGGTGTTCTGTGAGCGTTTTGAGGTGATATTTGAGATCACCTACGTCTTCTCGTAGTAGTTTAATTTCAGACGTTAGTTGAGACAGACTACCGGAGTCCGATACAGTGGTTGGGGTATTGAATAGCAAGCTGTTGCTGGTATTATTTGAGTGGTCGACGTGTTCATTATGTTCCAGCGGCGTGTCAGAGTTACTCGAGTTGAGCTTTTTATTTCGACAACCCGTGCATAACCATGTTGCTTTCGCGGCCTCTGATAATTTACGAAAGTCGGTTATTTTCGCGCATAAAGGATGGTAACAATTGTCGCACTCAATGCATTTAGTATAATGGTTAGCTCTTACTGTTTTAGCACAGGTAGCGCAGGTGTTTATCATTTTGAAGTTTGCAGTATGAGTCAAAATCAAAGATAATAAGAATAAGCGTTGTTGTTTACTTGTTTGGAGATTTATTTATTGTATTCGTGATGGATCGGGAGACATCGGGCAAGCTCGGGAGGATCGTGTCCTTGATTTCGTCAACCGGCCCTTGCCGTCCTTCGGAGTTACGCGCGTGCGACAAGGACGATTTATTTTGATTTCGCGTCCCGTCTCTTTTCCGCAAGGGGGAGAAGAGCTTGCCTCGGCACACGTGTGTTATCGGATTATTATTAATTCACTTTTTTATTTGTTTATACTGCACTCCACAATAGTTTTTATCACTGTAGGTTATGGGTCATAGTTCCTTGTAGTTTTATTTGTATTTTTGGGAGAGAATTGGACACGTCCACTCCTCAAACGCTTTATATTGCAAGGCGATTAGCTTTTGTTTTTTTACTATTGTTGATGAGTTAGCGCGATAATGCTTTTTTATAACGTTATAACGTTGTTGTGGACGACAATTTAAAAGCGTCTTCATATATTACCATACATTTTAATTCTCTGTATTCTTGTTCGCTAGCTGTTCACGAAAATATTGTCACGATAGGAATTATAAAAACGCCCACTTTATTAAAAATACAAATATATTTTACCGACCTCTAGGCTTGCCGTGCTAAGATCCTCTAGCATCTAAGTCAACTCGGAGGCTGAAGACGAAAAAAGGACAATATCGTCGGCAAAACGGAGATTAGATAATCTTTTATGGCCAACGATAATGCCCCTTTCCGTCCAGCCCGCTGCCAGCTTTCGGAATACTTCCTCCAGCGCAGCGGTGAATAGTTTTGGAGACAGCCGGTCTCCTTGTTTAACTCCTTTCTCAATATTGAGGGACGGTCCCGTCATGGAACTGATCTTAATCGCTGCAGTGCTGTTCTTATAAATATTTTGTAGAAGATTAATATAAGTGGTGTCTATGCCTTGATTCTGCAGGGCGTTAAAAATTGAGCTATGGGATCACCCATAGCTCAATTATATAAAAAATTATTATGGATATTCAAAAGAAAGTTCTTAGGTTAGTTGAGTTTCAAGAAGAGGCAATATAAAGTGGAAGCTAGAATTCTAAGTGTTTCTCAATAATCTGGTTGATGGAGTGCAGGTGGTCAGTAGTAGAGAGGCCGCGGCGAAATCCGGCCTGTTCGGGAGGCTGCTGTTGGTCGAGTGATCCTGATATTCGGTTTTCAATTACTTTATTAAAGGCTTTGTACAGGTGCGAAACCAGACTAATAGGGCGGTAATTATTGATATCTGTTTTGTCACCCTTTTTACGGAGAAGAATGATCAATGAGTTGCAAAAGTTTTGTGGTAAAATTCTTAAAACTTTTTAGATCGCCTAATTATTATTTTCTTAGCTTTCTTTTTTAAAAAAAATATTTTTCTTGTGTACTTCTTCATTTTTTTTAAATTGTATTTTTGTTTTTTTTTGTATTTTACCTAGCTTACCTAATTAAGTATGTTTCGTGTAAATTTTTAGTTTGTAATTTGCTCTGTACAACGTCTTGGAATTCAATTCTGTAATGTTGTGCTTGTAATCCAAATAAATAAATAAATTTATTTCTGAAAAAAAAAAGAATACTTTTATGTAAACAGCAATAAGTATGGTAGTTGTGTGAATGACGTCTCATCATCGTCATCATAACCATTGTCATCATAATCACTGGCAGGCTTGTTCCACCCACTGTGCTTTGCTTGTCTGGTCTGTGCGAGTCTCATCCAAGTCTTCCCCGCGATCTTCTGAAGTCTATGAGCATAATAATCTTTATAGCACTGTGTGACCTAAAGTCGCGCTTAAGTCACGCGTTTCTGTGACTTAAGTTGTCCATTTTCTGTGCAAAAATCACACGAGTCACACGGTCACACGAGCTATAAAATCATTAATTTTGCGAACTGCAAATAAAACTTTTACAACAATCTCAATCACTAACAATTCCAATACATTAATCGTGTGTATTGCTTTCATCTCCATATAAACCGAATACTATAAAGGTCACAAGGACTAAGTTTATTTACCAATTCACCGAGGTCACGAGGTGAAGCAGTAATAAAATATATACTGCTGAACATCAGTAAGATAATCACTAAGATCTAGTTTATTACTGTCATATAAATTGTTATCTAACTTTGACTTGAGAAAATTACGTGAAGGTTAAATTGAGCATTTGATTTCATTGTTTTGTTAGTGAATGTCGTGGTATATGATAAAAGGATTCCATTTGTAGAATTTGATGTACAAAACCATTACGTTCTCATTTAGCTACATTTAAAGTTGTTACACTTATTATTTTGTGGCCTCCTACGGCAACCTGACATAAGCCCAAAGGGCAGGCGGTCCGGCATCGATATATAAAGAAACAGTGTAACAGGGGCCCCACGTTGGGCGCCACTGTTACAATTTTTAATCGTAACAAAGTACATAATTATATTGATTTTGTAGTCACCATAAAGCACCAGAAGTGATCATCATATTATTATTAGTGGTTCAGCAGCTGTAATATCATCAGTCTGTTGTGGACGACGTGGACCTAAATAGTACTATTTAGTACCACCTAGCTCTAAAAAATTTTGTACCACCTTCAGAACAAAATTATTTCGAAATTAAGGTACACCCGCCATATTGACATCAAGATGGCGGGTGTTCTGTAATATTTTATTATTTAACCATTACTCGTAAATTATAATTACACCAAAAAATTTTACCTAAAAAATACCTCAAGTAAAACAAACACACACTTGATCAGTTGGATAGTTCCTGAGAAATAAAACGACCGTGTCTTGTGTATAAGTAAACACGATAACTACCATGATATATTGATATAGTTATACAATACATTTACATTTTACGGATATTTTTAATTACGATTTATAAGCACACGAATAATAATTATTATATTAATAAGTTACTAGTAACCGCCCGCAAGTGGCAACTAGCTTCGTAAATGCACTTTCAGCCGCCAGGCAACCATCCTTGAAAAGTTCTGCTAAAGTGACTGTCACCAGCCAGTGTCAGGCTGTGTCTACTATTTGGTGATTCCAGTAATTTCATAACAAAACTAGACGGCTCCAGTTGCTGTGCCGTCTATGTACTTCCATCAAGTAATTTCTTTCTGAGGTATTGCAGCGTTTGATGGTACCTATATCATCGTGATATTGACAAAGGTGTGATGTCGCTTCCTTAAAAGCCTTTAACTAAGAGTTCTAGTTGATGTTCCTTTTTGACAGTGCTTCTGGTTTAATACCTTCGCAAATCATTCTGAAACTCGGACATGAAGGGAGCGAATCAATGACTTTAAAAGAGTTTTCTGAGGACTTCAGAAAGCGGACATTCGTGCTAGGTAGTCAGGAGCCCGAATGTGACCTTAATTGCGTAACACACTATAATCTCAACCTGAATAATTTTGAAGGATATTGCTAATCCATTGCTTCACATGTTTGAACAATTTGTCAGCTCAACAACGTAAATAACGCAATGAATGTTGTTTAACTGTCAGAATGAAAGTCATTCCTACTATTAGCGTGTTACGTAATTAACCCGGTGATCTAACCTTAGAATATGATTAGAGTTGAGACTTAAACAACTCATATGAATACGATATGAGTTGTCAGTTGTCAGTCGTCAGATGACATTTACTTTACATAAAATCCTGAAGTGCAGTCATATCTCTACAGATTGAAAGCCCGCACTTTTTATTTATTAGCCTTTAATGTCCCACTGCTGGGAAAAGGCCTCCCTAATATCCTTCCACTCTCTCTGTCCAGAGCTGCCAAGGATCAATCTTTATTAAAGGAGTCCAGCTCATCCCGCCATCTCCGTCTGGTGATCAAAATTCTGTCCGTCTGGTGATCAAAATTCTGTCCGCCTGGTGATCAAAATTCTGTCCGTCTGGTGATCAAAATTCTGTCCGTCTGGTGATCAAAATTCTGTCCGTCTGGTGATCAAAATTCTGTCCGTCTGGTGATCAAAATTCTGTCCGTCTGGTGATCAAAATTCTGTCTGTCTGGTGATCAAATTCTGTCCGTCTGGTGATCAAAATTCTGTCCATCTGGTGATCAAAATTCTGTCCGTCTGGTGATCAAAATTCTGTCCGTCTGGTGATCAAGATTCTGTTCGTCTGGTGATTAAAATTCTGTCCGTCTGGTGATCAAAACCTAGTGATCAAAATTTATATTAGGCAGATTTTGTTTTTCTCATACTTCCAAGTGACGAATATTTAAACAGTCACATCTTAAGATCACGTCACTCTATTTTATAATTTAGGTGCAGTTTTTAAGACCACCTTAACATCCGCTTGCCTGCTGTCCCCGGGGAAATTATACCGCTTCAATGATATCAACGTTGTATCACAGAGGGGATATAAAACGGTTGCCTTTTATGATCGTATCCAGTTTTTTAGTTTAATTTTTAGCAGGGATGAAGATATTGTTTTTAAGAAGTTTTTTTTAAATAATTTATGTCCAACTTTTTTTTTTATAAAGTTTTACACGTTAAAGGTGCAGGAGCAGTGGAAGCCCTATGGTTATGGCCCTGACTTACGAGTTGTAGGTCGTGGGTTTGAACCCAGGCGCTTTACTTTGTGTAAATTATCTCATCACCACTGCTCTCAAAACGGTGAAGGAAAACATCGTCAGGAAAACGGCATGTCCTAGAACCAAAAATTCGAAGAAATGTGACATCTACCAACCCGCACTGGGCCCGCGTGGTAGATTACAGCCACTCGAAGAGCGGAGGCCTGTGTCCCAGCAGTGGGAACATTATAGGCTGATTATGTACACGTTAAAGGTGCTATACAAAATCCTCATTCTCTTGCCATTGTATTAATTATTTTGGGGTCAACACAGCATGTCTTCTTCTTCCATAATTCACTATTTATTATTTTTTCACAGGCCATCCATCGTTTCTTTGGTCTTCCCCTACTCTTATAGCCATCGAAACTCACACTCTAAACTTTCATCGCGGCATTTTCGTCCAGGGGCTTTACGACCGAATTCGGTCGCAAAGTCCTGTTACTGCAAAAATTTATCAAATCAAAAATGTTTATTTGTTAGAACATGGTACAATAGACGTTACAATATTGGTTCCAGCATATCCTGCTACAATATGGCGTACAAATATTTCTATTTAAATAAAAAAATAAGGATTATATTACTAGCCTATTAATAATTATGAAAATAAAATATGAATCTATAATAGTTAATTAATAAAGATTGAAATTGTAGTAATAATGAATTATTTAACTGTCCATACATTACATCTGTCAATCCGGGACTTTGCGACCGAATTCGGTCGTAAAGCGATCGCTATGAATGTCGAGACTGCAGCCCTAGAAGTTTTAGGGCTGATTTTTCAAACGTCAGATAATTTTTATTCGTGGAATAAAATTGACGTCTGACAGATTTTGTATGGAAGAACTGTCAAAAATTAAAAATTGTTCCTCATATAAATTAATCTTGCGTTGGAAAAATCAGCCCTTAATGATTTATCTCAAACGAAATAATATTCATGATTATTATTGTAAAGATTTTTTATTGTAGAAATTTTAAAGAAACTATACTAATTTCTATTTTAAAAATGAACTGTACCCTCTACCACTTTAAAGCCACAAAAGAAAAAAAAATTAGCATTCGACATCATTAAAGTCTTTAACGCTACGCCGTAGACCTCGTAGCGTCGTAGCTTCGTAGGCCTCGTAGCGTCGTAGACCTAGTAGCACCGTAGCTTACTACGGCGTAGCTTAAGTTCATCGTTAAGTTTATGAGTTCTACTTTATGACAGGCGACAATGTATTATATGACGTATTATTATCCCTTTTTCGGTAGGCAGGAGTGTAGGTAAGGGATAAACCACATTGTTAGGGAGCTTTTAACTTTTACGTAGGTTTGTGAGAATAGAATTTACGAGGTTTGTGTTTTGGGCTGAATGATTTTACTCTGGCTAAGGATAATATGTTTCTCTACGAGTATATTGTTAGGGACTACTTGGGGCCTAAAAACTTTTATGCAAAAAAAAAAAACAATCGACTTCAAAAACGACGCTACAAAGTGAAAAATACTTTAATTTCGGAAGTCGGAGTCGTTGGGTTCGCATTTTCGTTCTTTTGCCACCGATTTCCGAAATTAAAGTTATTTTTCACTTTGTAGTGTCGTTTTTGGAAGTCGGTTGTTTTTTTTTTCAAAAAAAGTTTTTATTTTTCACTTTTAAGTTGTAATTTTTACCAGTAATTTTGGTTTAAAAACCAAACTACTGAACCGTTTTTGATGATTTCTATGGGACTATTTGGGAAGTATACCCTTTCCAACAAAAAAAAAAAGATTTTTTCAAATCGGTTGGGAAGCGACGGAGTTATGCGCGAACGAACATAAAAAAAAAAATACAAACATCCGAATTGAGAACCTTCCTTCTTTTATAGAAGTCGGTTAAAAAGGCCACTTTGGCAGAATCATAATAGGATAACAATATAAATCATATTAAAAGTCGTAAAATAGTCAGAAACTGACAATTTATAATATGATCTGTGTGCAATTCATATCACAATGAAATAACATTTAAACTGTAGAATTAAAAAAATGAAAACCAATTTGATTAATAAAAACTGTAATGAAAAATTTACCGATAAAATTACGGTTTTTATTTTTTTCATGCGGCAATGCTTACACCAAATATGAAATGAAATTTTACGAAAATTAGAGGAATTGCTAATGATCTGCTGGGAATTCAGAAAATGAATAGTTTATAGAGGTATTGCTTAAGGTTGCCTTTTTAGGTCCCCTTATGATGGACAGAAGATTAACTAACATTGCATTATTAAACAACGTCATTTTAAATTGCTATTACGTACAAGTAAAACATTCAGAAATAAAAAATTCATAGAAGTATATTAATTATGTCATAATATCACTGATTATCAGTCAAAAGGTCAAACCATTTCTGGTAATTTGGGGATATAACAATTAATATTTGTAGCAGATTATTTGTTGTTGATTATTTGGAGTTAATACTTATGTATTTAGTACATTAATTGTCCATGAAACTCACAGCATTAATGATTATCGCCCTAAACCGCGTTTCATTACAAAACGAGTTCAATGTTTGGTCCAAGCTTAAACTTGTATTTTGAACCTTACTTCGACTGAAATAAAATTCTTAATACAAAATTGACAGCTTGAACTCGGATTCTAAATCAGTTTTTGTACTTAGAACTTTACCGTTGTCAGAATAAAGTTCGAAATTAAAAAATTACGGATGATATAATATAAGTAATACAGTGAATCCATTTTCTTCGTCCTTCCTTTAATCGTCTTCACATATAATTATATAATTAATGTATGCAAAATATTGTAGTGTAATATTGTAGTGTAGTGTAGTTGTTGTGTTGTAGTTTCTTGCCCATTCTTCTCCACACGAAAACTACCTTTTGGAAGGGGCGACTAGAATCAATTTTATTTTAATTTTGTTTTTGACGTTCAAAAGTGCCTTTTATGTGCCTATTTGAAATAAATGATTTAACTTTGGCTTTGACTTTAAAATTCCGGTTTCACTTCATAACGTCATCATCTGCCTAGCCTTTTCCCAACTATGTTGGGGTCGGCTTCCAGTCTAACCGGATGCAGCTGAATACCAGTATTTTACATGGAGCGACTGCCTATCTGACCTCCACAACCCAGTTACTGGGTCATACGATACCCCTTGGTAAGACTGGTTGTCAGACTTTCGGGCTTCTGACTACCCGTAACGACTGTCAAAGATCCACGAATGACAACCGGGACCAACGGCTTAACGTGCTTTCCGAGGCACGGAAGGGTCTCGGTATGTAAAGATGGTCACCCATCCACAGACCAACCGCGGCAAGCGTAGCTTAACCTGACCGATCGACCTGTGCGGCTGTTATTATTTAGCCACGGGCCTCTCACTTTATAACGTAATCCACTTAAAAATATGAGCCCAAAAATAATTGGAAGCCAAACATGAGACGAGCCCATCTGCAGCCTCAATTCCCAATAAAGGCTGTTGACGGAGTGTTATCATCATATAATTTATCAGCACGTCACTCATATGCGAAGCGACGACGTCATCGGTGACGTCACGGGTGTTATAAAGGAAATAATAAAATATCCAATATGAGGTGAAGGCTAGCGGTTTTTATTTTAGCCTTTGTTGGGGACTGATAATTATTAAAAGTAGAATGTTTTGATATTTGTGCTAAGCAATAATTCGGTCCGGTAGGCGCTGTGGTACCCCGGCTTACGACTTGTAGGTCGTGGGTTCGAACCCAGGTGGGCGCTTTACTTTGTGTAATTTATTTCATCACCACTGCTCTTAAAACGGTGAAGGAAAACATCAGGAGGAAACCAGCATGTCCGAGAACTAAAGAATTCGAAGACATGCGACATGTACATGTTTTTTAAAAATAAAATGGGGAAGTTTCTTTTGAATACCTTTTGTCAAAGCCTCATAAATGGAGATAGACTAAATCTATGCCATTATAGCTTATGACCGCGGCATCGCCGACGTGATTTGGAATGCTGTCACGCAATTTATAATGTTATTAGCAGTACGTAAAAGTCAGCCTTTGTGCTGCTGTAAAATATGTGTGTAAAGTTTTTGATTGTTTGCTTGTTTAGTTATAGGTAATGTTTAGCGGTAAATGTATTGTTTATAAAATATAAAATTGTATATGGGAGCTACATCTGCCAACAAACTACTCTGCAGTTTGGCAGAAGTAAAATTTGTTTGGAAAATTTAGGCTGTCACCACGAATAAACGCTTTTTCATTTCATTTCATACCAACCCGCACTGGGCCCGCGTGGTGGGTTATTTATTCCTTAATTTTCATGATTATACCTACCACTGTTAGTCTCTGCAACATCAAACTCAAACTCAAACTCAAATCATTTATTTCAATTAAACCATTTCAGGCACTTTTGAATTGTCAAAATTAAATTGTCGGTCAGTTAGTCAGAAAGTTGAAGCCAGTTGCCCATTCCAAAACGTAGATCTCTGTGGAGAAGAATTGGCAAGAAACTCCACGGACACTCTTTTAAATCAAGATATTATTACAAAATCCTGGGTACATTATTATTATTGCTTCTATATGTGAGAACAATGTAAAAAAAAAAAAATAAACAATTTAAAATATAAAATTTAAAATAAGCTCTGGCAGTTAAGAGATGACCAGTCTCAACCGACGGCGCCCGTTCACGAACATGACGCGTGGATCAGCACCATCCAGCTCAACCATTTCGTAGGGAACCGAATGATCCAACACACGCGCCACCACCAGTGAGACATTTAAGTGAGCATGACCTATTCTTAACTGCCATGGTATTTCAAGTCAACATCAAAATATCGTAAAAAAAAAAAAACGAATCCATGGTTCTCCAAAGGTCATCCAAAGGTTGACTGGTAGAAATTGCTTACGGCATTAAGTTCGCCTCTGTACATTTGTGTGCTGGAAGTGTTAAATCGTGTCGTATTAGATTAAATATCTGTAATGTCAAAGGAAACATGTGATAAATAAATACATTATGGCCCACTCCCTCGCACAGAGAGGAGGCCTGTGTTCCAGAGGTGGTAACGTTATAGGCTGATTATGCTTATCCAGTGCTTTTCGCATCCAACGGATTTTTGCGACCTTCACCAGGTCAGTTCACCTTGTGGGAGGCACATGTGGAGCAGTGGATACTTTTCGGCTGGAATGAAGCCGTTGTTAGGTCAGAAGTCAAAGACTTTTTTTAACAAAAACGAGTATCTTTCAATAAAGGAGAAAGAAAGGAAATACGTTTATATGCACCAAACATGAGCTAGAGAAAAAACACGTCTGACGCCTGCGGCCTCTTCGCTGGAATTTGTCAAGATAATTATGTTGGGCTAACTTCGGCTCTGGGACGATCGTACGAATCAAATTCCTGGCTAATTTGGCAATATTTATTAATGTTAACAACATTCTGTTCTGCATCGTGTTGTGTTCATGTTTTCTTTTTGTTTTTTATTGTTTTCATGCTTTTGTTAGATTTAGGGCTGATTTTTCAATCGTTCGATATATTTTATTTGAAGAATAAATAATGGCACTTTGACATATTTTATAAGCAAATACAAAAAAATAAATAAAAATGAAAACAGTTATCAGACCATTGAAAAATCAGCCCTTAACGTTTTTTTTTTTTATTGTTTGTATTTCCGAAATATATAACTTCCGAAACCTCGCATTGGGGCAGGATAAAATGTATAATGATAAAGTACCTATTATTGTACTGATCGGAAGTTTTCACGATGAGATTTTTACAGAATAGCACTCGTTGTCTGGATAAACCCCCACAAAGAGCTTTATTACTATAAAAAAGGTTTTTTTTTTGTAATTTTATCTTGATTGGAGGCTTCTAAGGTCTGGTTTTATTAGGCTAGACCTAATATAACTAGACCTTAGAAGCCTCCTTTTTAGTAGGCGTTCGTTTGTTCAGAAGGGTATGGGAAGGGGTTCATTCTCGGTTGCTAAGCCAAAAAATATTACTTTGTCAACGAATGGTATGTTTTTGTTATTAAAAATCAAGGAGAGACAAATATAGTAGGTAGTCTGTGGTGTACCATTTACACTATACTATTAAAATAATACATAAAGTATTTTTTACTTACCTAAATAAATATATACATATAATAATAAACACGAAACAAGAGCAAAGAAAAATAATAATAATGTAATAATGATGATGTTTAAGGAGAGAGAAAGTGCTTTTTTATCATAATTTTGAAAGTGAAAAAGAATAGTTGGTCGCCCTAATTAACTCAAGACAATGTTCATGTTCTTTCTCCAGAATTAGCTTAGGTACTGACAGGTTAATGTTATTAGTATTAACTCATTTATTTATTTCACATCGATGGTGCTAGTTCATCATCTGTGACTGCAAGTGACACCTATGTGACGAACCCAGCAATGCATAAATATGTGTCACGCCCTTTATGCCTGGAGGCTTTTATTTAGGTAGTAAGTTTTTATTTTAATTTTAATTAATTATTTTTTAGCTTGAGTACGTATAGTTTTTATTATTTGTTGGTATATTAGCGTGGCTAGCTGACATATGGCAAATAATTTAAGTTTCTTGTAATGTTAATTACTGAACATAGGTTCCTAGTATTGTATATATGCAACTATATTCTAACTAAACAGACAGCTGTGCTGCCGGGGAGTTTGTTTGCGCCCAAAGAGATTTAAGATAGGTACAATAAATAATTTAATGTCTTTGTTTGCGCCACTTCTTCTTCCCAGCGATAGCACTAGGAAGTGGTGAAGGGCGGGCGTTTTTAGGGGAATGTCTTTTGTAATTTTGACGTTCGAAAAGTGCTGATTCTCAGCCTAATTTGAATAAATTACTTTTGATTTTGATTGAGCACGCTTTACCGACACGGGCAAGTCATTCCATAACCATACTGCTTGAACAGTAAAAGATTTGTCAAAGAAACTGGTGGAATGCATTGGCATCTCTAGTCTCTGGTTTTCCGATGACCTCAGATATCTATTATGTGTGTCATTAAGGAACTTGAAACGTTCTTTAAGATAAGAGGGGGTTTTAGGATTAAACAAAATACTGTAGAGCTGAAATAAGATATGAGAATTCCGGCGAAGACGTATAGGAAGCCACTTGAGCTTTGTACGAAATTCAGAAATTGTGATCATATTTGCGCAGGCCAAATATAAATCTTATGCATCATCGTCATCATTCCGGCCGAAAGACGTCCACTGCTGCACACATAGGTCTCCCCCAAGCATCGCCACTTCGACCGGATGGCACGACAATTAGATAGGCTGCATAAAGTACTCAAACTGCCAGACCATCAATGATATTATAAGTAAAAAGGTGTAGATAGGCCATAAGGGCTCAGCAAGCGGCACCTTAAAATGTAGACAAGTGACCAAACTGGACCTCAGTGTCGCGTCGCCGACGTCAACGGATGCACTCCACGTACCGAGTGCATTAAAAGTGACCCAAAAACACCGAAAATGCCGTCGTGTGTTATGAGATATTGCACAAATTATACAAGAAAAATTTCTAAAACTCAAGGAATCACATATCATTCGTAAGTATACTATTTATCTTAATATTTTCAAAAAATCAAACATTATATTCGTAAAATATGGTGTCAGAAAAGAATAGACGTCAAATAGAGATAGACGTCATTACTGATCATAGAGTAAAATTATGCCTAAGAACAGACAAGTCAGCCTGACAGTAGGTAGGTATAAATGGTGGCACATTGTTTAGACTTAAATGTAATTTTTATTTTAGTTATGATGATGTAGGATAAATTAAATACATACATATAGTGTATGTAACACTATTATATTCAAATCAAAACATTAATGGTTTTAGTGAGTCGTAAAGGAGAATGTTTTCTTTCGGTGTAAGTATTAAATTTATTAATTGTTTCTAGATTTCCAACAAATGAACTAAAGCGCATCCAGTGGTTGGATATTGTCCGCAAAGAGAGAAATGAAGAATTTTGGCAACCGAGTAAATATAGTAAAATATGCTCCATTCATTGTAGAGTCGAAGACAAGTACACTACTGGCAAGGGATACATTTTATTAAAAAAGTCTGCGCTTCCTGCTTTGGCTGTAATTTATTTACTTTTTTATAAATATCGCATTTTAATTGTTGCATTGCGGCTTCTTCGCCTCACTTGAATTTTTTATCCTAATTCAGAAAAAAACTTGAGAGGTGTCAAGGGACACCCGGATGGAACGAAGTTCAAAGAGAGAGAGAGAGAGACAGACAGAGAAACACGCGCACGCCGCACGGCTTACAACTAACTACCTATAGCAAAAAGTGTCGTTCCAACTTTTGGTCTTAATTTTTTCCGTCTAGCCTCCTTTCGCAACGCGCGATATGGAACTTCGTTCCAAAAAATGCTAAAATGTTAAATGTTTATAAAATCAACAATATTTTTTATTTACCTACCTACCTACTTTCAATGCAATTTTCCTACTTTATTACTTTTACTACATGAACTCATGAGTGAATCAAATTTTTAGGCAAAAATCACGGTTTTGCGGTAACATGTCATATCTGATTATTATTCTATATAGTTTCTAGTACACGAGACGACGCACTGTCGCAAATTATATTTGTCTCTTTTTCGCCCGCGATAACTGAATCGTGCCATCCAAAGACGTATAAACGTAATTTAGTGTGCTATTGCAATATTAAGTTATTTATGTGTGCATAGTGTGCCGATTCTGAATATCGAATGTTGTATATGTAACCTATCTACACCACTTTACTACTTATAATATCATTGCAGACCATCATTTAAAATAACTGAGAAAGAATAACAAGAAAAAAGTGGCCCACATATTCCTATGTGGGCCACTATTTTCACATTCATAATAATTAAAGTAAAATAATACTTTACAAGGTAGCGTTGGAAGACTTTGTACAAAGTGGACCGATGACCTTGTGAAGGCCACAGGAATCCGCTGGATGTGGAAAGCACAGAACCGGTCGAAGTGGCGGTGCCTGGGGGAGGCCTGTGTCCAGAGCTGAGTTGTTATCAGAGAAAAGAATTCCCTGAACTGCTCTGGGTGGATCTGATTTTTGGTTAAACTTAACTGAACGTTAATAATATAAATGTTGCATATATAATATATAATGTTGCCGAATGGTGAAATATGGCTGAGTTTTAATGTATTACACCTATTATTTACAATAGAATATATTTATTGTAAAACATGAGTATACATCAAATAATATGAGCGAGGTTTTAAAATAACAGATAGATCTGCATGTTTTGCTATTTTTTGGCGTACAAAACAACATATTTTTGATAATTTGGTAACCATAAAAAATTGAGTCTACACAACAAACTATGAGATTAATAACTTAATCCAAATGCTAATTAAAAAGGGGAAAAAAATCAAATTCAAAAGTCAAATTCTTAAAATGTCGTAGGTAATTACAGGAATCTATTTAATCAATTGCGGTCATTTAAAAATTCCGATATGGTTTAATAGCATTTGGCTATGAGATATTTTTTTTAATGTATTTTAAACAAAGCACTAAGCATTTGTCTAATAGGTTTTAGGGTTTTATTATAAATGATTGGTGCTAAATAAAAAATTCTTTTATGCATCAATGCCGTGTTTGATCTTGGTACGCATAATTGTAGTACCCATATTTGCAATATAAATATTTATTCTATTCTAACAGAATATTTTATTGCCATGACAATAATAACCATACCAACACAAAATATTTCCATATCATAAATATTTTTTATGTTCATTCTTGATGCTGAAACTGCTCTCATCATACGCAGCAGGTACTGTTAGCTTAGGATAATGGTACTTTACGAGGTGGCTGCGAGGGAAATTGAAAAAGTTTCGTCTTACTCAAGAGGGGTTAGCCGACTACGCGCAGTCTGGGAGGGTACTGTGTTTACGGATAAAAGTAAAGTCTGGGAATATTAAGTAGGTATGGTTTTGTGAATCTAGGATAGAGATTTTGGGTTTTGAGTAGATTTTTCTATGAAGAAATATGAAATGATAGGGACTTGTAACATACCTGGCAAAATGTGGTGAGCGTGACCGTTTTGCGTGTATTTTGCGTGTTTTTGTGTTTGTGTTCTCTCTCTGCGTCATGTTTACCGGAAATAAAAATATTTTCTTTCTTTTTTTATTTCTTTCTTTCATAAAATAGAATACTCTTTATTATGTACACCGTACTATGTACACAATAGTACGCGTTAAAATAACGGATCGCTCCAAAACAAAGATAGCTGACGTGGCTCAAAAGGCTGCCCAACTTAAATGAGACTGGGCAGGACATGTCTGCCACACCAACTGTGGGCCCAAATAACACAGAACTGGTGCCCTGAGACTGTGAAGCGGGGTCGCGGCAGACCACGTAGGAGATGGCGGGACGAGCTGCAAAGGTTCCGTTAGACCTGGAAGGAGGACGCGCGGGCTCGCTGAAGATGAAAGGATTGGAAGGAGACCTTTGCCCAGGAGTGGGAAAGCGTAGACTAGTGACAACAACAACAACAATTAATTTCCCTGACATTACTACACACCTCTGCCTCCCTTCAGTGTATACAGTCGTGATGTTTTATGTAACAATAGCTGCGCCCCGCGGTTTCACCCGTGAAATTTTCGATCCCATGGGCATATCGGAATAAAAAGTATCCTTTGTGTTAGTGTTGGTTATAAACTATCTGTGTGCCAAATTTCATCCAAATCCGTTCAGTAGTTTTTGCGTGAAAGAGTAACAAACATCCATCCATTCATCCATACAAACTTTCGCATTTATAATATGTATTAGTAGGATTATCATCCTCTGTATCATTGAAGTTATTGTCTGTTCATTATTACCGAATTTATAAACTTGTTTGTTAACGTAGTATTTCTCAACCAAGGATATCAGAATTCTGTCGTGCCATAGTTATATGATAGTGTAGTAAAATACTAACATCAAACTATGGAGGAAGTTATGGAAGGAAGGTTGAACGCAAGTATGAATGCACAAGTATGTATGCGCAAATATGTATGAACGCATGTATGATTTTACGCACAGGATGGATGCAAAGTAGCTCATGAAGCGATTTTTTTGCTCCATTTGGTGTAATTGTTGTATGGCGTTCTAGTGTGAGGTTAAATAAATAAAAAAGTGGCCAAGTGCGAGTCGGACTCGCCCATGAAGGGTTCCGTTGAGTTGATTGAATGAAAGGTAAATTGCGGTTTACGATTTATGACGTATTAAACAAAAACTACTTACTAGATCTCGTTGAAACCAATTTTCAGTGGGTGTTTACATGCTAATCTACATCATATATTTTTTTTAGTTTTATCATTCTCTTATTTTAGATGTTACAGGGGCGGGCACACATTTTACCACTTTGGAACTGTCTCTCGCGCAAACTATTCAGTTTAGAAAAAAAATATATTAGAAACCTCAATATCCTTTTTGAAGACCTATCCATAGATACCCCACAAGTATGGGTTTGATGAAAAAAAATTTTTGAGTTTCAGTTCTAAGTATGGGGAACCCCCAAAATTTATTGTTTTTTTTTCTATTTTCGTGTAAAAATCTTAATGCGGTTCACAGAATACATCTGCTTACCAAGTTTTAACAGTATAGTTCTTATAGTTTTGGAAAAAAGTGGCTGTGACATACGGACGAACAGACCGACAGACTGACAGATATGACGAATCTATAAGGGTTCCGTGTTTTGCCATTTGGCTACGGAACCCTAATAAATGAGGTTACAACTGCGTAGCTTATTTAAGAATGTTATTGAAAATTGTATACAAGTTGATGTATGTTCCGTATAGTTGTGATATATGTTGATGTATAGTTCCGTGTATTTCTATGTAAAGTAGGTCTAGTTTAGTGATCAGTGGTGGCACAGTGGTAACGGCCGCGACTTATGAGTTGTAGGTCGTAGGTTCGAACCGCGTTACGTATACACACATTTTCTCAACATCACATACACATATTTTCTCAACTTATACTTCAAGTAACAAAACCACCAGCGGTCGTTGACCCCAAAACAATAATCATTTTTTTATTTTGTCATGTTTAGAAATCGAGGGGCTCGTGGCTAAATAATAACAGTCGCACAGGTCCATCGATCAGGTTAAGCTACGCTTGCCGCGGTTGGTCTGTGGATGGATGACCATCTTTACTTATAGAGACCCCTCCGTGCCTCGGAGAGCACGTTAAGCCGTTGGTCCCGACTGTCATTCGTGGATCTTTGACAGTCGTTATGGGGCGTCAGAAGCCCGAAAGTCTGACAGCCAGTCTTACCAAGGGGTTTCGTATTACCCAGTAACTGGGTTCTGAAGGTCAGAAAGGCAGTCGCTCCATGTAAAATACTGGTACTCATCTGCATCCGGTTAGACTGGAAGCCGACCCCAACATAGTTGGGAAAAGGCTACGCAGATGAATACACGTCACGCCTGCGGACTTTCGCTAGCTAATTCAATTTGACCCTGTATACGATGGATTTATAAGTTCTATTACACATGATGTAATGAAACAAGTTTATCTGAAACTATTGATGGGCGCGAGTCCTTACAAAGTTATCGTCGATCTCGGACGGTTTATCAATTTATCCAAAACACATTATAACAACTTTTCAATTTATCTTATAATGCGGGGTATTCGTTGTAGGATGACCAAATGTTTATATTGATTTCCGGACACTGTCTAAAATTGGACAAATGGATTCCATCCTTCGATAGTCAAAATAATTACTGTTACTGGTTACTGTTAGCCTGCATCATCCCAGTGTCGGGCAAAAGCCTCTCCCCATGACTTCCAGTGCTTGCGATCCAAGGCTAAGGTGGACCACTGGTCGTTTCTTTTTCTCTAGCTCATCTTCTACGGGGTCTGCTGCAACGCCTTCTGGCTGTGTCAGGGCTCCACGACTTATTGGACATACGGCAGACGTGACCACCCCAGTCCTACTTCAGCTTAGTGGCTTTTTGAGCGACGTCAGTAATCTGCATTTTGGACTGCAGTGTGGTGTTGTGAATATGGTATATCAATTTGACGCTTAGAATACTGCGCTCTATTGCACGTTGACAAACTTTGAGATCGGACTTTTGAAAGTTTGTTAAAGACCAAGCCTGGGATCCATAGATCAAGATTGGAAGAATGCACATGTCCATAATTTTTCGCTTGAGTGACAAAGTAAGGTTTTCTTTTGCTCTTTCATGGACCAGTAGCTCTTCCAGGCTTAATCATTATTTTGTTAAATTAATACCCATCAAGTTTTCCGCAAAAAAAACAAATCATTATAAGTGATTTTATTTTGTAAGTAGGTTTGTACAAACACTTTTACACGTCAATCATATTTTAAAACTAGATGAGGTTGGCGTTTCCTATCTGACTAGTCTGAGAAGAAGGGCCGAAACAAACTCAGACGTCACAGTCTCTTTTAAAGTCCAGACATAATCTTGGTTAGATCATGTGAAGACCACGTAGATTAATGTCTGAGATGGTTTTTTGAGGAAAGAACCAAACAGTTTGAGAAGACCTGTCCAGTCAGTGCACGCCTTTGTCAGAAATCGTGCAGCTCAACACAACACTTAAGGAGCTCGACGATTCGACGAACAATACCAAAGAAAGGACATTTGGGTAGGCCACATTAATTACTCAAACTGCCAGAACATGACAAAAACTAACAACATTCTTAAGGAACCCATCGAAGGATATAATTATAATGACCTAATCGGTGATGTTCTTCACTAAGGTGACGTGCGTAGCTGTCGCAACCGGTGTATGTGACCTGAGGCGCAATTCTCGTAAAGGAGATGTTTCAAAACGGGCCCAGTGTGGGAGTGGGCTGTATAAATATACGTATAATGACTAGCTTCTGTCCGCGACTTTATCCGCGTGAAAATCCTTGTCCCCCGCCCCACCGCGTCGCATCGCATCATCTGCCTGCGCTATCACATCGTTTTCGTTTAACGTTCTTTGTACAGTACCTCGAAAAATCGAGAAAAATCCCCGGAATTCGGGAAAAATACAGATAAATTGCCTAAATGCATATTTTTCTTGAATCATTTGATATTTATCGATTATTGTTATCGACTTTTAATATGGCGTCTCGCCAATTTAGCTACTCTGTGGTTAAAAAACAATGACAGTATACCATAGATAGACCATTGATCATAGATTGTGAACTCGTCTACTGTCACATCTTGTCAGAATAAAAGTACGGTAACGTAGTGATTCTCTTTGACAATGTAATATGACAGAAATAAACATATCAAACGTCAATAATCAATCAACATGACAGCTTACCGCCATGACGGGTTTTTGTTGTGTGTTGCAATTTCAAGTATACATTCTTGTGCTTTACTACCAAACAAAGCCAATTTTCCAGTAATTGGATGATTGAAAACTGTTTTAATTATGTTTCCCCATTTTTTAGCATGGTGTACAAAGACCTGGCCGGGGCTCCATACATTTTGAAACATCTCCTTTAAGAACGTTCACAGTCTGATCTCAGTCTCAATCTGTAAAAAAATACCTCTAATTTCTCTGCATTTTTGACAAGTTTTATACATTGATTGTCGCTGAGATTACGACTAGATTTTGAACGTTTTTAATTACGGTAATTGGCCTTCAAAACGTACAGACGCCAGCACATCAAGCTACTACAATCTGTCAAATTTCTTTAATAGATTTTCAACTTTATCGCTAAAGCATTAAGATTCAAGGTTGACTGGGAAAATTTGACAGTTTCGGGTAGCTTGACCTGCTGGCGGCTGTACATGCAGTATGTAAGGCAGGTGGCGTTCTATAGTTTCTGCCTACCCCCATAGGAATAAAGCGTGAGCTGATGTATGAACCCATCGAAATTCAGCTGTTATTTATGCATCACTATATACTTAAAGCGACTAAACAAGAGAGCGTAACAAAATGTTTACTCATTTTCGTCATCGAAGCCGTCTACGATCCCAATACATTTACCACAGGCATCGTCAGTCGAAGTAATAATAATGCACCCAATCTTCTAAAAGCGTTTACCAGTTACATCACCATTTCCAAAGACCTTGCTATTATCACCATATGGAGAGTAACCTTGACCTCTTTAGATGCACTCCTAAAAGGGAATCGATGACTTCCTTGTCGTTCCAGTATTTGCAAACGCTATTGCTGTATATATTGCATGTCGTCGAGCACCCCAATTGCGTAAAACACTTTCAATCAACGACACTTTCAAGACGACACGGTTGGCGCAGTGGTTAAGCGATCGACTGCTGCGCTGCGTGTCGCGGGTTCGATTCCCGCACGGAACAAATATTTGTATGACCTTAAAGTAGTTGTTTCGGGTCTGGCTGTTTGTGTATGTGAGTTTAAATGTTGTTTAGTTTGTTGTGTAAACGCACCCACGATACAAGAGAAATTCCTAGTGAGGGGCAAAGTTAAAAAAACAATCTGACAGATTATGAAAGTAATTTCTAATCAAATGCTTCATGTTACATACATACAACATACTCAATCTATAATGTTCCCACTGCTGGGACACAGGCCTCCTCTCTTTGAGAGGGAGTGGGCCGTAATCCACCACGCGGGCCCAGTGCGGGTTGGTAGATGTCATATGTATTCGAATTTTTGGTTCAAAGACATGCTGGTTTCCTCACAATGTTTTCCTTCACCGTTTTGAGAGCAATGGTGATGATAAATAATTTACACAAAGTAAAGCGCCCATCAGGGTTCGAATCCACGACCACCACTGCTCAACTGCTCACTTGCTACACGTTGAATTGACAAAATCAAAGGTATTGCAATTGCGTGTATGGCTGCTGGGTTCGATTTTCAGGTCGGACAAAGTATAAAATGTTTTTTGTTTTTTAAAAAAACGTTGCCCCACACTACGAATTTCTCCTGTGTCGTGGGTGCGTTTACAAACATTTAAACTCACATACACAACAGCCGGACCCGGAACAACTACTTGTAGGCCATACAAATATTTTTGTTTCCTGCGGGAATTGAACCCGCGACACGCAGCGCAGCAGTCAATCGCTTAACCACTGCGCCAACCGTGCCGTTTAATTGTGTTTTTTTGTCGGGAATTTTTCAGTAGCAGTCCCGAGTCTTGATTTCTGCCAGGTTGATGGCAACAGCTCACCCCTATTACATAGGTTTTATATATAATATATAACTGGTGAAATGTGGTGTACTATAGACACACCTCTGTCTTACCCTTCGGGGGAAAAAGGCTATGTTATGTTTTCTGTGTATGAATATTTAAAAACTTTAGACGACTTTTTTATTACCTAATAGCATACCCTACGTTGGTCACCTGGTTTAAAGTGCTTTTGGAGGCATGAAGAACAGGGTGTATAGTTCACTCATCCTCCATAGAAAAGGGAGGGTCCTCCGACCAGACGGGTGTTGTGTCTGGCGGGCAATTGCCCAACGATTGATGTTGGGAAATTGTATCTATGCAAATTGCGCGGTAAACTCTGCTTGCGAGATGCAGGATTTGCGTGACGTCAGTATGACGCGTTGTTCGCATGTGGCGTTGTAGATGCTTTTTATTTTTTAGCCGCACAGGTCGATCGATCAGGCTAAGCTACGCTTGCCGCGGTTGGTCCGTGGTCTGTCCGTGGATCTTTACATGCCAAGATCATCGATACGGGTCGTCAGAAGCCCGAAAGTCTGAAAACCACTCTTATCAAGGGTTATCGTGTTAACCAGTAACTGGGTTGTCAAGGTCAGATAT
Organism: Apamea anceps; assembly: GCA_951799955.1. Classification (NCBI taxonomy): domain Eukaryota; kingdom Metazoa; phylum Arthropoda; class Insecta; order Lepidoptera; family Noctuidae; genus Apamea; species Apamea anceps. Next base: position 14,740,729 of record OX637521.1, on the reverse strand, counting down.
GCAGGCGCTCCATGTAAAATACTGGTATTTAGCTGCATCCGGTTTGGCTGAAAGCCGACCTCAACATAGTTGGGAGAAGGCTAGGCAGATGAACTAGGTACTCGAGTGTGAAGCCGAAACTATTCATGAACTCATGAATAAAATACTTTCCCAGTACACTCTCTAATGAGTATACGAGTAACTATTAATCCTAGTATGCTCAAAACACTGCAGTGTTGAAGGAAAAATTATACAACGTGACGCTACAATGGCGACATTAATTTAACACATGGGTAGGACTAGTGGCCAGTAATCATAAAAATTATAACAACATAAAATAATTCGTAATTTGAAAACTACCACCTGCGCCGCTTGCCGACATAGCGCTCTCTCTCTTTCCTTCAATTCGCCTACTCTTTGCACGTTATTCGTTTTAATTTCATTGATGCGTTGTTGTGATCCGTGACCCGGAAAATGAGCCCTGCGCTATAGTTCTTTAAGTACAGGTTGCTGCAAGATGCTATTTTAGAGAATTGAAAATAAATAATAACGTTTAGGGCTGATTTTTCCAACGCCAAATAATTTTATCAAACGAATATTTTTGAATTTTTGACAGTTCTTCCATACAAAAACTGTCAGACGTCAAATTTAATCCACGAAAAAAAATTATCTGTCGATTAAAATCAGCCCTTAATGAAATTAAAATATGTTTCTAAAGCTTACACGCGAAACCGCGTATACGTGTGAGAAATCAGCGGCACTCTGTATGCACACTCTGCCTCATCCTGTCAGGAAAACAGTCGTGATATGTTAAAAGGAAAAGTACACGAAAAACGGAAATACAAGGCTACATCAATTTTTGCGTCAACAGAATATAGTTAGGAAAGTTTTATTTTTTGCCAATAACCCCTAAGGGCAAACTTGTATTAGTTTTTGAGTTAAGTGCCCAAGATTTACAAGCCAAGGGGCCTTGGGACAAGATCGAGAATATTTCCAGCTTAGAAATGATGGGATTATGATAATCTTTTGAATTTGTTTTTGTTGTTTTTTGCAGGAAATAATATGGCTTTTTTAGGAATTCAAAGGTAGGTTTTTGTTTACCTTGTGAATGAAATCTCCGGCCTGTGTGCACTGTAAATATTTCTTTTTATTTTTCGTGTATACATACAATTTTATGCGTAGGTTTATGTAAGTAGAAACTTGTAATCGACCATCTTCTACATAATGTGACTGCATACTTAAGAGGAAATGCGGGTGGTGTTTTTTCAATAGAGACGCTCTCGCCTGTTTTCTTTCTAGTCAATGACCATATGGCTATGATTTTTTACAGAATAATAAATGTTAGTTACTTGTATGTGCCTATGTTTTCCTTTTTGATAATACATTATTTTTATAAGCACTAGAACCCTCAAAAAATGCTCTAAATTGCCTATTTAGACCGCTGTTAACAGAGGCCTAGGGTACAAATTTGACAACTATTAATGAAAAAAGGAAAACATGGCGACTCAGTATATATCCTTCTTATCCAGTTTATGAAATATCTTTTAAATTGGTTCAATACTCGTGGAGAAAATAGGCGAGAGCTAAACCTCGAAAATGTGACTTTTTACTTAGGCTATTCAGTCGGATCTGCAGTTGTCCTTATCGCACGAATAGACGGGAGATAGCGAGACAGAGCGACAGCGATAGTTTCTTCAAATACCTAATTTTCAAAAGTCTTTCCACCCGCATTTCTTCTTAAATGTGTGAGAGCAGTGGTGGCCTAGTGGTAACGGCCGCGACTTACGAGTTATAGGTCATGAATTCGTACCCTTTTTTTTTTTTTTTTTTTGAGGATGGGAAATCATCAAATGACCCCTCCCGCTCTGGGTGGAGCAGAAGGGAGTGTCAGACTCTTACTGACTAAAACCCACCCGTGTTCCTTCCTTAGCCCTTTATGTTCCAGGGCAGCGGTAACCCTTTCGGACAATCCCGCTACCCTGGCAGGCTTCGGCCCTATCGGGCCCCGTCACTCATGCTGACATCTCTTTGAGGCGCGCGTGGAACACATACACGCCGTCCGGCACGGGCCTGGTCCTGATCGGACGGTGAGTTACCCATTACTCACCGCCCGCAGGCCCGCGCCTACGGTGGCCGGGAGTCGTCACGCGTGAATTCGTACCCTGACAGGCGCTTTACTTTGTGTAAATAATTTCATCACCAGTACTCTCAAAACGGTGAAGGAAAACATCGTGAGGAAACCGGCATGTCTTAGAACCAAAAAATTCAAAGACTATGCGTCATCTACCAACCTGCACTGGGCCCGCGTGGTGGATTACGGCCCACTCCCTCTCACAGAGAGGAGGCCTGTATCCTACCAGTGGGAACACTATAGGCTGATTATGTACTTAAATGTGCTAGCTGTAAGTTTTCTTAAAATTAATAAAATAAATAAATAGCTTGCTGTTTGGTGGTGATGGTATTTCCTTACCTTTCAGTGAAAAAAATTCAAGTCGTGGTTCACAAAGCTGTGGCTATGGGCATATCCACATTTACCTGCTGCACTGCTGTCTTGCACCGGTCAGCCCATTCTGAAAAATCTCACTGTGAAAACTTAGGTGAAGTGAGCTTGAAGTGAGCTGTCAACAGTGTCAATCCCTAGCATTAGGTGGAATGACAGCTTAATCAGATGGCAGACACATTTACCCAACTGCGGGGAAGGTCAAAGGATGAATGTTATAACTATTCAACATTTAAAATCATTTCATTTTCGAAACGCCTGGTTGACACTTCCCGTGACTCAAGGGTGGGAAATCATCAAATGACCTCTCCCGCTCTGGGCTGAGCGCAAGGGCGTGTCAGACTTTTACTGACTAAAATCCACCCGCGTTCCTTGTAATAATTATAATTCAAATTTTTTTATAAATTGTAATAATTGAAATAGTTCTAATAATTGTAATTTTAAAAATGATTTTTGTAAATTAACTATAATTTTGCATGCCCGTAATGAGGGTGAAATATGTCCTGTGCTATAATTTAATTTAACATCTAGTGTACCCACTATATTTCAGGCAAATAAATGATTTATTTATTTCAGTTGCCTGTCCCAGGGGCCACGGTATCTTTTTCGAACAACCCACGGCCCTGGCAGACATCGGCCCTAGCGGACCCTGTCACTTAGTGCTGACCCAAGGGCTGGCTTTTACCTTGGCCAGAGGTTAAGCATTGCAAGACAACGTGGTAAGGCCGCCAGTCTCTTGGGTACATTACAAGTCGACAGCGAAGCGGATGAATTTTCCGATGCTATATTTTAGTTTGTGTATAGTTTTAGTTAAGTTAGTATATCATTTTGTTATTTTTAATAACTAATTAGGTATTAGTTGTTATTTATTTATTTATTATTTTAATTTATAGGCATAAAATAATTATTTATGAAAAAAAAAATCATAAAAAATAAAACATTCCAGAAGAGTCGTTATAACATGTTTCCTAATAAAAGTTTAGTACCCTTTAATGAAGCATCTACAAAACCCTGCCGTTTCCGTTACACAAAAGGCTTAAATATTACACTATCAATATCTTTAAACGACTCAACTCTTCGAACACAGCCGTTCATTAAAAACGTCTTACTTTTTAAAGTTCGAACGAAGTGCCTTTCAGTACAGTCGCATGAATTAATAATACAACCCCATTTATTAGCGAGTCTGTTTGTGTCAACCGTCTTGATGTTTGTTCATTAACTGTACTCATTAGTAGGGCGCACAGAGTAGGGGCGGACAGAGAATGCGGGGTTGATTTAGAAGGGGTAACACATGTTGATAGCAGCCCTGTAAAGATCGTCGCTTGTTGGAGAGGGTGTCTAGGATTAATGCACGTGCTTATTGATGGTAAAGTGTCAAGCTATCAAATGTTTTAGAATCACATGCATGCGATGTAATATGTTGGCCTGCAGGTTCGCACGTTGTACACCAGAAGTAAAAATAACTCTTTTCAGGGCTTTCTGTCAATCATTGTACACGTGCACTCTGTGGGTGCGATATACGCAGAGGGCATACAACGCCCTCAGAGTTCAGTATAATAATACCTTCAGGATGTTGTTGGGGCTCCCACGTTACTGTAGCGCGTCAGGAATGTTTGCGGAAGCACGTACTGACGGTTTCAGTACCATTCTACGTAAGAAGACTGCTTCTATGATGCGCAGAGTGCGTGGGACCGGCAATGAGATTCTGATACACAAACAGCCAGAACTGGAACAACTACCTGTAGGCAATACAAATATTTGTTCCGTGCGGGAATCGAACTCACGACACGCAGCGCAGCAGTCGATCGCTCAGCCACTGCGCTAACCGTGTCGTCGTTTGCGTGTAAAATGTGTTCGAAATAATAACAGCTACACAGGTCGATCGATCAGGTTAAGCTACGGTTGCCGCGGTTGGTCTGTGGATGGGCGGTCATCTGTACATACCGAGACCTCTCCGTGCCACGGAAAGCACGTTAAGCTGTTGGTCCTGGCTGTCATTCGTGGATCTTTGACAGTCGTTACGGGTCGTCAGTAGCCCGAAAGTCTTACCAAGGGGTATCGTATTATCCAGTAACTGGGTTGTGGAGATCAGATAGGCAGTCGCTCTATGTAAAATACTGGTATTCAGCTGTATCCGGTTAGACTGGAAGCCGACCCCAACATAGTTGGGAAAAGGCTAGGCAGATGATGACTTAATTCGCAATTGCTCAAACCAACACAATTAAAATATACACAACATAAAAATACATTTACTACAATGCAGCCTCTGTCCCAGCTTACTCTATAGCCATGAATAAACAAGTGATCTCCCGTATGAGTGAATCCGTCATCATAGAGAACTATCTGCTTACCACCGCTTACCGAGAACAGCCTGTATCATATACTACTTACCTAATGGACCAATGCTCAAAGGGAAACGGCATACGTAAAGGTACATCTGACAGTCCGGGCTTACAACCATGGATTGGACCATATTGTCAGGCGACAGAGGTGATGACAGCCTGTTAATGCTTTAAGCCTACTTTAAGGCTACAAAGCTTTGCTTAATTCTATATACAAGGTTAATTTAAATTGGTTAGCTAAACTCCGCAGACGCGATGGTTATTGATATCTAAACACGATAAAATAAGATCACTGATGTGTTTCTAGGGAGGTCAACAACCGCTGATAGTTTTGTTACTTGAAGTATGGCTTGAGAATAACTGTTTTCTTATGTTTTATCGTGTTTAGATATCGATCGCGTATGAGCAAGCGTAGTGTGGGACGCCCCCCAGCTAGATGGACGGACGACCTAAAGAAGGTGGACCTAGGTGATGGCTGGACCAACTGGAAGGAGGCCGCGCGGGCTCGCGAAAGATGGAAGAAGTTCAGCGCAGGCTGGTAAAAAATAAAATATCATAATTATTATAATAATAATATAATAATATCCCTGGACATTTCACACAGCGCCATCTAGTCCCAAGCTAAGCAACCTAATGCTTGTGTTATGGTAACAAGATGGCTGATAAACTACTTATATACATTTTTTTTTTTGTAAATACATACATATTATAGATAGAGAAACACCCAGACTCGGAACAAATACATGTAGGTCATACAAATATTTGTTCCGTGCGGGAATCGAACCCGCGACACGCAGCGCAGCAGTCAATCGCTTAACCACTGCGCCAACCGTGCCGCCAATTATTCACTGCATCACTGCATCTTGCTAGAGTTTCTTATGATTAACTATTTTAGGGCGAGTTGTTTCACGTCCTCTTGACGTACGCGTTTACGTCAAAAATGGCTCTAACTATCATCAAATCAAAAAAAGCGTTGTTCCAAATTACAATCACAGAATTATGTACTATTACGTACTCGTTAATATTTGACGTACGTTTGTTACGTTAACCAACCGTTTGAAGCAACTCGCTCTTAGTGTCAGTCACCATAGTTTTGATATAATGGATAAAGATTTAAAAAAAAACCGGCTAATTCTGACTCATGTATTCCGTACAATAAAAACTTTTAAAGTTTATCTTCTTTTTATTATTTGCCGCGATAAAGGCTATAAGTGTAGACACTTATGGCCCACTTATGGACACATATTCTGCGTAAATTTAAAGTGGCTACCTGTTGCGGTTACAAGATACAGCCCTGCGACAGACAGGCGGACGCACAGAGGACGTAGGCTTAATAAACCTAAACAGGACACACAGTCTGCCGAGTAATGAATCGTAAAAGGTTGTAATTTCCCCTAAAAAGCCAAATTAAGCGTTCCTTTTTAACCGACGAGAAAAAACGGAGGAGGTTCTCAAGTCGACGCGTATATATTTTTTTTTGTAAGAACCCGCATAACTTTTACAGAGTAATCGGATTTTGATCATTCTTTTTTTTTTTAAATTATACAATAAAAACTTTTTAACAAAAAAAAAAATAAACTACCGAAAAAACTGAAAAGCAAAAAATAATAAACCTTTTTTATTTAACCTTTAACTAAGTTCTTAAACTAATGTAAGTATACCTAAATAATTTTGAGTCGGCGCCGTTTAAATTTAAGGCAATTTAGTGATCTTTGTTTATTGATTGTTTGGCGCCGACTCAAAATTACTTAGTTATACTTACATTAGTTTAAGAACTTTATTATTTTTGCTTTTCAGTTTTTTCGGTGGTTTAATTTTTTTGTTAAAAAGTTTTTTACTGCTCTGACTCCGTATTAATTTGTAGTAGATTTCTAACCTGGCATTATAAAGGCTATTTCAGAACGCAACAAGTAAATAAAGAACTATAATTAACGACCTAATACTAGTGAACACGGGGAGAGATTCGTCCCACCGCGTGTGCCTCGTCTGGATTTACGCCTCGTTACGTGCGAGCTTGAGTCTGTGGCTTATAGCACGCACATAAACTCACGGAGATACTACGCAGATGCATGGGGTCATACGGGTGGTGCTTGTGTCGAGCGTTTTTTTTTTTGGGTGGGATATCATTAAATGACCTCTCTCGCTCTGGGCTGAGAGGAAGGGCGTGTCAGACTTTTACTGACTAAAACCCACTCGTGTTCTTTCAGCTGCCTGTGCCAGGGGCCATGGTATCTCTTTCAAACATCCCGCGGCCCTGGCAGGCATTGGCCCTAGCGGACCCCGTCAGTTCGTGCTGACATCTCTTTGAGGCGCGCGTGGAACACAACGCGCCATCGGGCCTGGTCCTTACCGGGCGGCGAGCTGCCCCTTGCTCGCCGCACAGCAATACTGCGAAGCAAAAAAGACATGGCGGCTCTTGAATCCATTGTCATTTCACTTCATGGCTAAGTATAGATCCATGTTCTCACATCTGAGAAATGTTCTGCAATTTTCGTCCCCGTATGTTTCAACAAACGTAATGTAAATGCAAGGGATCAGACGCGACTTACTGGTAACGTAGACTTTTTGTCAATGCCCCTCCAGCACATAAATCATTTGGGTTCACTCCCAATAACATGTCATTTGCATACTTCAGTACCTACTTCTACGTTTGTAGAGTATGGGGATGTTTTAGCGTGTAATGCAATATTTTTGTTATATTTTACAAGATTCTCATTATTTTTACTTATACTAGAGCAGTGGTAGCTCAGTGGTGCCGGCCACAACTTACGAGCTGTTGGTCGTAGGTTCGAACTCAGGCGCTTGGCTTTGTGTAAATTATTTCATCACCACTGCTCTCAAAACTGTGAAGGAAAACGTCGTGAGGAAACGGCATGTCCTAGAACTAAAAATTCTAAGACATGTGACTTCTACCAACCCGCACTGGACCCGCTACGCTTGGTGGATTACAGCCAACTCCCTCTCACAAAGAGAAGATATGTGCCCCAGCCATACCATATGTCTTCTGCCATACTTCCCGGTTCCGTACATCCCTCATCTAGGAGTTTCCCGCGACTTTGTACCATCTTATCCTATCTTAGACTGCAAAAGTCTCAAGTATAAGCTAAATATTTCTTACACAATCTGTCGCGAAATTGCACCAAAGTACTGTAATATTTACCAATACATAAACTACTATAAAATGCCATCTCCCTCACAAGATTCGATGCACGTTAACTTGGAGCCGCGGGCAGTATCCTCAACTACATTCACTGCCATTTGATGCAAATATCTATAAAATATTTTGTAAATTCGTGGGTATAAAATTGCTATACATATTTACAGGCGACATATACGACATGATTTGATGGCAAACTAAACCGTAATCTACCTACCTACGCTTTTCGATGGTAATTTCCGATGTCGATAAATTTCCGACCCACACAACACATGATACACAGGCTACATGATGGTCGATTAGGTAATAATAACACCACACCTGCTTTCCTTAAAGGTATAGGCTTTTCGCCAGTAAGTGATCATACAGACGAGCGAGACGTGTCAACGGCAATGATGAAATGACGAAGGTAATGATTATGAGGCTCACCCCTACTATGTAGTAGGGTGGCTCTTAAAGCTTAGTGTGCAGACAACGACACCCGTGGACGCCCGCTGTCGAAACGTCGGCGGCTGCCGTCGACAGCAGCTGCAGTTGTCTCTGCTGTTGACGCGTATCGCTCGTATGTTCTATGTTTGGTTTCCGCACTTAGTCTTTCAGATGGACCGTTGTGCGTGGGCCATGGCGGCCGTCGGTAATTGTTATTCCAACCAGCCCACCTCCCTCCAGAAGCTTATTAAGTCTCCTGGTCTGTTGAGAACATCTGTGTAAGATTATTTGGACAATCAATCGAAATCAGAGTCATTTTGAAGCAAACTGCTCAACACGTAAATAACGCAATGAATGTTGTTGAACTGTCAAAATGAAACCGATTCCGATTGATTGTGTGCTACGCAAGGTGCTTCAGGTTAACCGTTTCTTGACAGCTGTCTTAGTACATAATTAATCCAGATTACGTAAAGGTTAACTTTAAAATGCATAATAAAATATGAACTGCCTTATCTTATTGAATTATCTTATTTATGACTTCTTACAGACATTATAATAACGTATCAATATATTGTGTGTTGCTGCAATCACTAGTTCCATCTATCAAAAAACGGTTTAAATGATAAATGATTTTATTTTGTAAGTAGGTTTGTACAAACACTTTTACACGTCAATCATATTTTAAAACTAGATGAGGTCGGCGTTTCCTATCTGACTAGCCTGAGAAGAAAGGCCGAAACAAACTCAGACGTCACAGTCTTTTTTAAAGTCCAGACATAATCTTTACTTATTGGACTGGGTACAACATTTTACCCGACTGTAAAGTAGGGTTATGTTTTTATGAATATTTATCTTAATCACCAACTTCAGCTCTCGTTACAGCAGTTACTAATCAACACCACTATGACAGTCATCCCTCCCGGGCCATTGGCTGAATATAGTGTCACATGGAAACATCTGAAGTTAGATTAATATATCTATTATTAACAGCTCCACACAACTTTGACACTGTTGACTCCCCGTTGCTCTGGGGGCCAAGGTATAAGCGAAGGCGGCGGGGTATTTGCGTAACAGACTATCAGTAGCAATGGCTTTCATTTTGACAGTTCAATAATGTTTATTTTTATATTAATTGTTAAGCAAGCCCACACAAGCCAGTTACTGGTTAATATGATACCCCTTGGTTGACAGACTTTCGAGCTACTGACGACCCGTAACGACTGTCAAAGATCCACGAATGACAGCCGGGACCAATGGAATAACGTGCTTTCCGAGGCACAGAGGGGTCTTGGTATGTGAAGATGGTCACCCATCCATGGGCCAATCATGGCAAGCGTAGCTTAACCTGATCAATCAACCCTTGCGGCTGTTATTACATAGCCCTAAGCCCCTCACTAGTTTACTAAAAATATAAATAAAACAAAAGGACATTTAGCCGTCGAAGTACTCGTCCGCATCGCTGTCATCCGGAAACGTACCCAGCATAGCTATTCACAACCATCCGACAGGTTATCGTATCGAAAATGACACATTTCGATAACCTGTAGGTCAATTCTCGTAATTTAAAATGTTCAAAATCTAGTTGCAGTCTCATCTCAGCGACAACAAATGTCAAAAACTTGTCAAAATGTAGGGAAATTAGACGAATTTTTGACAGATTGAGACTGAGATCAGACTATGAACGGTCTTAAAATTACGAGAATTGCCTCTCTGATTTGCCTTGCCCCCGACAGCAAACAGCTATCGGAAGAATAGCGTTCGTCTATTTGATTTAAACTGGCAACATTTTCGAGTTTTGCATTTTATGTTATATTTAACCATTTTATATGCTTGAGTATGAGGTGTTTGACTACGTTCTATGTGTATATTTTTGTGTCTTTTTTTGTATTTGTAATGTGCGTTTCGTTTGTGCAGAGTAAAAATGTATTCTTTTTCTTTTGTTTTTGAACTTGTGAAAAGCGTTTAGAGGACTTCTACGACAACATTGATTGTTTTTCGACACGGTACGGAAGCTGGCAGCATTGCCTCGTTAAATGGCAATGCTATTCTTTGGTCACAGAACGACCCAGCCACCTGGTACTTACTTTGTAAGTTTACAACTTGGCCCCAACAACAATGTTCCAGCATACATATTATTGTAACAGTGTCGACGTAATAATTAATTTTAACGCTCTCGACACATGCACAAAATTATAGTTGACCTAATTTAGAGATTTAATTATAGCTAATTGCTGTTGTTTTGTTTTTGTTGGGGAGAACTACCGGGGTTTTCAATCTGCGTACAGGTATTAGGTAAGCAGAAGGACTGGTAATCTCACCAAAAGATTAATGTTATGAACGTGAAAGTTTGTGAAGATTTTTGTATGGTTGTTACTCAATCACATTTTAACGGCTGTATGGATTTGATTGACCTCAGCTTGGCCATGCCCTCCGAATCGGAAACGCAATTATTTTCATCCAAGTGCTTTAACTAGTTTCCTTACAATGTTAGTGAAACCGTGGGTAGGACCATTAGAATATTATTATGTTATACAATCATAATACATACACAGTTTTTTTTTTTTATTATAAAACATTGTTTATTTATTTACATTATTGATTAAATTAGGTGTACTGATTATAGTTACAAGTCTACGCACGCTCTCTGTCGCACACGTATAAGGATCTAGCGTAGTATAATATAATACTTCGTCTATTTTGGTTTGTTTTGACTTTACAGCGGAAATGTGACGGTAATTTACGCAGTTTTATTTATTTTTGGGATAAAAAATTGACGAAATTGATCAGTAAACGATTCTGAACATACTACTTTCATGATGTGCATAATTAATTTAATTAGTAATTCAGTTACACATTGTAAACTACTATTTCTAAGTTCAAGTTTTATGCTTTAACATTTAACAGTTTGGTAATTCACACGGTCCATTCTCTTGACATATTTAACTTCATACTCGCCTTCTAAGATACCCAAAAAAAAAAGAAAAAGTGGCGTAATTATTAGCGGTGAGCGGTAATTATACGGACCGTATGCAAATCCAACGGTGATTTTAATTGAATGAGCTTGAAAAAAGTGGACTAAATGTCGTTTAAAATGTAAATAGGGATCTCTTAAGTGTTCTTTCAATACAGAGGAAGGACATTTGCATTATGTATTTGCATAGGTGTCCCGGATTGGAATGCTTATAAAATTGATATGAACAGATTGAATATTGATATCTGTCAATTTTTTTAAATAGATTTTCTACTTTATCGCTAAAGCATTAGGTTCAAGGTTGACTGGGAAAATTTGACAGTTTCAGGTAGCTTGATGTGCTGGCGTCTGTACAATATAAAAGAAAAAAAAATATTTTGGGACACACACAGGAAATACAAATAGTAAAAAAGGAGTATTTTTAAAACTAACAAAGTTACATTAAAAGAACAAAAAAAAAAAAGACTCGTCTGAGGCCAAAAAGTGCTTGAACAGTTAAAGATTCATCGTAGAAACTGGTGGAATACATCGGGGCTGGGCTAAGTAATAACAGCCGCATGGTTCGATCGATCAGGTTAAGCTACGCTTGTCGCGGTTGGTCTGTGGATGAGTGACCATGTTTACATATCGGGACCAACAGCTATTAACGTACTTTCCGAGACACCACCTCCGGGTCTCGGAAAGTTCGTTAAGCTGTTGGTCCCAGCTGTCATTCATGGATCTTTGACAGTCGTCACAGGTCGTCAGAAGCCCGAAAATCTGACAACCATTCTTACCAAGGGGTATCTGATTACCCAGTAACTGGGAGATGGAGGTCAGATAGGCAGGCACTCCATGTGAAATATTGGTATTCAGCTGCATCCGGTTAGACTGGAAGCTGACTCTAACATAGTTGGGAAAAGGCTAGGCAGAAAATGATGAGTCATTGCATATAACAATGAAAAAAAGAATGACAATTTGGACATATGGAAAACATAAGTTGGTGGTCATTTTAATCATTAATTTCCTGCAAGTAGTAAGTATGACAAATCCCAAAGAGATTTCTCACGAGTCGAACTAAAAAAATAAACTCAATCCCACCCGCGTACCTAATAAAGCAGTAGCCATGTTTGTGACAAACAGCGCCGACACAATGTCATAATTCTCGGTAACATACAAAGAGGGGATTTCCACACAAACAGCGTCAAAATAAGCGGAAAGCTAAACACGGAAATAAAACCTGATATTTTCTTTAGGAAGTACCTAACAAAATGGAGGGAGTGTTTTACTAATGGGTGCAAAGTCAAAGTCGAATCATTTATTTCAAATAGGCACATAAAAGGCACTTTTGAACGTCGACATTTACAAAAAAAAAAAAATGGAACTGATTCTATTCGCCCCTTCCAAAAGGTAGTTTCGTATGGAGAAGAATGAGCAAGGAACCACCGTTACTCTTTTAAAAGGTTTTGAATACATTCATTATATAATTATACTAGCGGACCCGGCAGACGTCGGCCTGCCCGGAAAAGTAGCGCCACCTATCGGGTCTAATTATGTTTTCAAACCATCCAGGAACCTATTGAAATAAACACACAAAATTTCTTCCAAATCAGTCCACCCGCTTAGGAGGAGTTTGGTGACAAACACACGTAAGTACAGAAGAATTATAATTATATATTAAGATGTGAAGACGATGTACCTAGAATAAAATTACTCTATCACAAAATAATTAAAAATAAAGCAATGTTTGGTAAATCAATTATGTGATGTCACATATTTACAAATATTGTACAGATGATTTCTAACAAGTGTGTGAGTTACAGAAAAGTGTTATAGTAGTTACAGAAGGGTGTGGCTAAGTAATAACAGCCGCACGGGTCGATCGGTCAGGTCAAGCTATGCTTGCCGCGGTTGGCCCGTGGATAAGTGACCATCTTTACATGTCAAGATTCTTCTGTACCTCGGAAAGCACGTTAAGCCATTGGTCCGGCTTTCATTCTTGGATATATGACAGTCGTTATCTACGGGTCGTTAGAAGCCCGATAACGGAATGTTAGGTTTCTGCTGTCAGAGGTAAACTAACTGTGAACAGACTGTACAGTTACGAGCACCAATATGTCAACACTTGGCAACTTTCAATTTCGATTTTTTCGTGAAGTAACGAATGCAACGTTGAAATACGACATTATTACATAATCGAAAATGCTATGTTCGTAACAACATAAAATTTAATTCCAAAATAAAGGAGTAAATCGCCTTTGAATAAAGCCGAGTGTATACATACTTTTGCTCGTGACTGTACAAGGTTGACTTAGCGTGTAGCCAAAATCAGTCTTTGATTTTGTTTAATAGAAGAACAAGAATTTTATTTTTATCCGTTTCATTTCACGCATGACGTCACTGACGTGTCATTTGTTTTTAGATTTGAAATACAAATAGGTAAATCTTAAATGTTTATAACGAATGTTGCTTAGGTTTGTGAACGGCGCCGTCGGTTGAGACTGGTCATCTCTTAACTGCCAGGGCTTATTTTTAATTTTATATTTTAAATTGTTTCTTTTTTTACATTGTTCTCACATATAGAAGCAATAAGAATAATGTACCCAGGATTTTGTAATAATATCTTGATTTAAAAGAGTGTCCGTGGAGTTTCTTGCCCGTTCTTCTCCGACTATTTAATTTTGACAATTCAAAAGTGCCTGAAATGGTTTAATTGAAATAAATGATTTTTGTTAGTTTGAGTTTGAGTTAGGCTTTTTTAAGATGGTGACTCACCGGGACCATTCGCGTGTATCTAAAACGGTGGATACAATATTATGGAATAAAGGTTTTTTTACAATAAAATGTCAACGAGTGGATTTTAGTTGCCCTTTCCAAAACGTAGTTTCGTATCGAGAAGAATGGACTAGAACTCCATTGTTAGGTAGGTACTCTTCCAAATGTTTTATGATATTTGAAAGAGTACCTACCACAAAAGAGTATACATACATTCGTCGTAAGCATGTATTATCAATTCAAATTTTGCTAAAAGTACATTGTGATTTCTAGTCTTTAGGATTCAAGATTTTTGTTGCGTGATTTCATTGATTTAATTTAAAAAAAACGTATATTATTTTAATACCGCATTATAATGTGGCAACACTCTCAAAATACAAATGGTTAATGTTGTAACAAACTTTTAAAATGTATTTTCACTATGGCAATTAAATGTGTTACTTTACTTTGGCAACACTTAGAAATAACAGTTACAATATTATAGTTATTTAATCTGTGAGGGGCAAATGTCGTTTTAAATGGTAAAATCTAGTGCAAAGCTAGTCGTTGTTGGATTGTGAAAGAGTACAGTTGTGCGATTAAAAAGTATGAGCTAGAAAATAGTGTTTTATTTATATATGCATTCACAGACGCAAATCTTTCGTACACCTACACCCAGCCACAGATTAGATATGTAGTTACCAGACGCTGCAGTCTCGTATTCATAGCGATCGTTTTACGACCGAATTCAGTCGCAAAGTCCCGGATTGACAGGTGTAATGTATGGAGTGACAGGACTTTGCGACCGAATTCGGTCGTAAAGCGATCGCTATGAATGTCGAGACTGCAGCCCCAGCCCCAAAATAATCATTTCAGGGTCATATTTTTTTTTAAGAAGTGTTCATACATAGGCTCGCAGGAGAACCAAGGTAATTGACATAGCCCGAAGAATTGCCAAACTTAATTTTAGACGTAGCGTTGAAATGCCTCTCACAAGGTGACCGACGACCTTGTGGGAGAACCCGTTGGACGCGAGAAGCACAGAACCGGTCGAAGTGGAGGTGCTTAAGTGAGGCCCCAGCAGTGGAAGTCTTCCGGCTGAAATGATGATGGTATCCACATGACCAGTAGTTCAGAAAAAATTAAAAACACAAAAAAAAGCAACAACTTTGACTAGGATTCGCACACAAAGGGTTCCGTACCACAAGGCAATAAACACATTTCTTGTATGGAGACCGCCTTTCATTTTTAACTTTGAAGTTGTGTGTGTTTCTATTGCAACACTTTTTTATAAAAAAATGCTGGAATAGAAATACACACTCAGTGTAAATTTCAACTGTCTACCTATTATGGTTTATGAGTTAAAGCCCGCTGACAGACAGACGAACAGACGTACGGACGGCGGAGTCTTGGTAATAGTTGGCACCCTTTGGGTACAGAACCGTAAAAACCATTAAAAGAAACAGAAATAATGTACATTTTAAAGCAGCAAGTATTAAGAATATATTCTACGACATACACCAACATCTTACAGGCTGTCGTGAAAACCAGCCCAGAACTTAGTCTACCACAGTGTAAATCAAGTGTATGCCATATTGGGGCCCCGCTCAAAAGTAAACTACTTTAAATTAATTAAGGCAGTGTTTGTTTCCCTCCCCGCTCGGCGTATTACATCAATCACGGCATATTAATTCACTGACGACCAAGTTTCCCATACGCCGGGAGTTGGGAATACGAAACGGCGTTTTGTAAGAATAATACGCCATTTCGGGTTCATACTAGTATTGAAACTAATGTTATAACCTAATGTTGTTTATTTATTAACAGCACTAGCTGCGCCCCGCGGTTTCACCCGCATAATGTGGAAATATCGGGATAAAAAGTATCCTATGTATTAATCCTGGTTATAAACTATCTGTGTGCCAAATTTCATCCAAATCCCTTCAGTAATTTTGGCGTGAAAGAGTAACAAATATCCGACCATCCATCTATCCATCCATACAGGCATACAAACTTTCGCATTTATAATATTAGTAGGTAGGATAATTTGGATGTAATAAATACAGAAAATTAATAAGGCTAATTAAGACGGTTTTGGTTCACCAGTCGGCGTAGTACATCGATCACGGCATATATTAAATCACTGATGAATAAGTTTTCATAAGCCGGGATTTTTCGAATATCAAATTGCGTATTATGATAATAATTCGCCGTTTCGGGTCCGTATTGTGCGTTGTAATTTGTGACATAATATTTAGTGTTTAGTGTGTGTTTTTGTGTGTTTAGTGTTTGTGTTTAGTGTTTCATATGACGGGTGTACAAATACGCTTAACAAAGCCGTGTGTCACTAGATCTTCCCGATTTGATTGTGATTAGTTTTTATATAGACCATACCTGGAACCTTATGGTTATGAAGATATTGAAGGTCAAAGTTCTAATCTGTCTTGACGTTTTTTACGAAATCAAGATTTATATGTTAGTACTTAACTTTAAAGAACCTTGTACTGTTGCATGGACCCATAAGCACAATGTGTTAAATTGCCTGCGTTTCATTGCGCGCTACTATAAACAGCGATTATTCACACCAAAAATAAAAGTTTTACCCCGGCAATAATTTTTATTCAATGTTACTTAGTTTGATGTACAAAATGGGTAGTTGACTTATCACATAGCTACGTAATAGGTATACACCGTGTTCCGGACGATATACATGAACTTCGACTAGATGTTCAGACCATGGAAGTAAGCATTTTTCATTATGGATATGGACACATTCATGAATTCTTATTTTTTATTTTTTGTTAATTTTCATACAAACTAAATAAATATCTTGATGTAAATCACCCAATAGCCTATAATCTTCGCAGCAACTCGCCACTCAATCACACAAGACAGCTGCTTTCAGGGGAAGTTTTAGGTATGCTGCATCTAAATGCTGGAACAATATTCCTCCGCCGATAAGGAATCTTAAATTTCTTGGTACCTTCAGAGTTCGACTACGGCAGTTTCTTATCACCTCGCAGAAGAATCTAGGGATGACTGCTTCGAACACGTCCATTATATAAATGGCTGTCGTGACTTTCCCGAATCAATCTGTCTATTTAGCGTATCACGTGATTACAACCTGTGAGCAAAGATATCGTAATTGAGTAGTCTGTGGATCTTGTGTTGGATCATGTTATTTACCTATATGAAATGTCCAGGGATATTATTATTAATATCCTTTATTTCACTTAAATACTTACAAATTACATTTTTAAATATTTTTATAAACAAAAGGATAAAAAAAAACATTTAAAAATATAAAAGGTAGTAGCCCACCGGTATCGGGAACAGGGTCTAAGTTACCGGCGGTCAGGGCTCCAGAGAGAGGAACTTCCTTCCTTATTAATATTATTATTATTATATTTATTTATTGTGAACGCATTTAATTCTAATTTTATTCTAGCCAAATTGTTTTTAATTTATTCGCACCAACGTCACTATAATTGTAATATTATTCATTTACACATTATATACTGCATGTAACTTTGTAATATAAGAATCAAGTAATCAAAGCACAATACTAAGACACCTACGAACAAGAACGTTACACAATGCAAAACTTAGGTACTGTAGAATACATAATTATAGTGTCGGGTATACTTACAAAGCCTCACTCTGCACTTAACACCTGTCACAACACTAATTTATCTCGTCTTCTCAACGTCCGTGTGTCACAGCAGGGATCCAGCAGAATATCAGCGTTAGGTACATTTGCCTGACACATGCTGAGCTGGACTCCCATTTGGTGCAACCTTGAGACGCACACCGCACTGTGTATGTTTCATTATTAATTTAATTCGTCATAGTGTCACTTTGATTTCGATATTTGTGTGTTTTTCATTTTTTTTTTTGTCGGCACCTAGTCAGGATTGGGAGCGCCTTAAAGGGCTTTTTAAAAATAAAAGTAATTACTTTACTAATTAATTCTACTTTAATGAAGACGTGTTACAAAGTCGGATGCAAGTCACGAAGTAACTACTAGCTAAGGCTTAGACTAAATAAACATTATATTTTAAATATGCAAGCTCAGCGACCGCACAGATCGTGCTGGGCAAAACTGCTTACACCCGCAGTATTTGTAAGGGCTGAGGTTCCATAACTCCTCCCTCACCAAGTGCGAAATTATCGGTAATATTTGGATTCCGATGATTCCGCATACAAGACAATTTTCTCCAAAGTACTATACTAAGACATACTATAGCTAAAATAACATAGAGTAATATAGTTGCTAAACTAACACTATTTGTTTTCACTGCACTATCACTTTCCGTTATTTCACTTTTTAATGTGTAAGATAGATGTTTTAAATCGTCAAAGTCCAATTTGTTAAGATTTACTGTTTTGTTCCAATTAACAGATGTTTCCTCTAATTTGGGTAAAACCGCAACTGGTGTTACCCGATATTGTATTTTTCCTGAATGATGTTGCCTTTTGTGCAATTTAACGTCTTTCAAATAGACACTGCAGTTTCCATCAATTTCCAATAAATATGTGCCCTTAATCGGTTTCCTGATAACATCATCGGCACATGTTTCGGTAAGCATTATTTCATTTCTTGTGTAAATTATCCAGTTGAAGAAGTCAATAGGCTGTACCTTTAGACTTTCCAGGTTAACTGCAAGAGGCTTGCACAAACTAATGTTTGAAGCAAAATTCATTAATTGTTCTATACACGTATTTTCAGGATACAATATCACATCGTTTTCCTTGCACAGGAACTGGTTGGCTCCCACCTCTTCACATGGGCTGGCTAGCGGTAAGTATGTAGAACCTTTCACCATAAGGTATGGATATTCAGGGATAATGATGGTAGTTTTGTTTTCCTTGAAAATTGGTAGTGAATAGATTTTAAAATAATTATATGTTTTTTTATCTATTAATGGGATTTCCATAATGAATGTTATATGGTTTTCTTTTACATAAGCTTTAACAGACATTGTTCTTTCTAGCATTAATAACGTTTTTTCTGTGACAGGATACATTAGTCTTTCAGTTTCAGAAATATTGCTTAGCAGTGCTAAGAGTTCAGATGGCTCAACAATGGTCGGATGTACAACAGAAACTTTTGTAAATGATAATGCAGTTTCGATTTCATTTAAAATAGTATAAATTGACCTAAAATTACTTATAAACATATCAAACATACTTAAAACATATGTAGAGTAAATAGAGTTATCTTCTTTAGTAATTATATTTTTTACTATTCTTTCTATGCGTTTCATGCGTTCATCCAAGATTTGAATATTTTCCTGCATAGATGCAGATTTATTAGTGATAGAGTCAAGCATTTTTGAAATTATGGTTATTTTCTTATCTACGTGTGTTTGACCAATTTTTAGCTGTACTATTTCAGCATCGTACTTAATCGCGTCTTCATGGGCTAGATTGCCAGTAAGTATTTTAATCATTGACCCAAGAGGATCAATAAGGCCGCGTTTGAAACGTTTTGATGGGATAAGCTGCCTGAATTTTCTGACTGTCGAATTGCGTAAGTATTCTACCTGTGATTTCATATTTTGGAACTCATTTGCGTAGGGCTTATGGATGTCAATTATATTATTAAATTCATTATATCTATTAATATTTAATGCTAAATCATAATCTATCTCCTTAAAATCTAATATCTTAACTAAGGTCCACTTATCTTTCTCTATCACCGCCTGTCCTTGTTTAACAGGTAATACACCGGGGTTATTTATAATCTCTTGAAGTTGAAGGCCTTGGATCTGGACCGTCAGTTTCAAGATCACGATGATCAGCCACAACCTGTGAAGGGCGTTTAACGTTCTTTAGAGGCACTTTAGTTTGTCTTTTACCTATCTGTACTGGTACTACATTCTTATTGGTTTTTCCTGTTACTTTTGCTTTATGATATCTAGGTTTATCTTTACTTTTTCTTATATTAATGTCTTTTACAAATATATTATCTTCCTCTTGTATGCTTAATTCAATTTCACCACCTTTCTTTTCCCTGGCTTTTTGTTTAGTGTTAAGAGTCTTTTCGGCTATATGTCTATACAGATATTTTGTTCGTTTGGCATGATCTTTAACTAACTGTTGTGTATACGCCTTTTCTAAATCTACATCGAATATTTTATTTGAGTCAGTGTGTCCAAATGTTACTTCAAAAGGTGTTAATCCCGTAGTGGAGTGTATTGTATGATTGTATGCCATTATGGAATAGGTCATGACAGAAGCGGCATCCGTACATTTACGTTCATATTTTGCAAGCCTATATATCTCTATTATGGTGGAGTGAAATCGCTCTACGATGCCAGTAGAGTTAGGGTTATTTGGCGTGGTTATGTGAATTTCTATTTTGTACATAGACATAAGTTCGCGCATAAGTTCATTGTTAAATTCAGTGCCAGGGTCACAGGATATTTTCCTGGGAACACCGTATATTGAAAAATACTTTAATAGAGCTCGCGCTACTTCTGTCGTCTGCCTACTTGAAATCTCAATAGCTTGCCCTAATTTGCTGAATGCGTCTACGAGCGTTAGGTAATATTTACTTTCTATATTAAATAAGTCAATGAATATTTCTTGAAAAGGGGCATCTTGTGTTTGTGTTAGTTGTAACATTGGTTTTATGGGCTTTCTATCGTATTTCATTAGTTTGCAGGGCGCACACATATTTATAATTGCTGCTACCGTATCTTGCATGTTTTCCCAATAATAGTTTCTGCGAATTCTAACCATAGTTTCTTTAATTCCTCTATGGCATGTTTTTCCTTCGTGATGCTTTAATATAACAGATTTTTGTTCTTTTTCGTCTTCTATATATATTACTCTTTCTGTACATTCAAAGAACTCTACTGAATCTTTCTTAAAAATTTCTATAATGACTTTTGTAAATAACCGTCTATGTATTTCGTTCTCAAAATAAATAAAATATTTACGCTTGGGTGTAATATATTCTTTTAAAAATTGCTTAATTAATTCTTCATTATCTGCTGGAAGAAACACTTCTAAAACTTTTTGGTTTTTTCTAGATAAATTTTGAACTTGTATTTTATTTTGAAACCAGGTAAACACTAATATTTGGTTTGGTTTGGTGTCAATTGCCTCTCTTAAGATTGGAATCCCTGATGAGTCTGGTTCTATGTTCGAAGCTACTGTACCTGTATTACTGCTACTGGTTACTGAACGAATAGGGAAATTATCTTGAAATAGGTCCGCAGGTGTAGTCACGTCAGAGTCAGAATCTGAAATGGTTACTATTTCTGTTTCATCTTCTATTTCAGTTTTAGTTGTAAGTTTTTCAAGTTCTTTTATTTGTTTTATTACTTTTTGTATTTCAGTTTCATCTACATTAACATCCATTGATGTGTTATCTTCGGAACCCATAGCATTAAGTTTTATGCGTGACAATGCGTCTGCATTACTATTTTGTTTTCCATCTTTATAAATAATTGTGAAATCATATTCTTGAAGGCGGAGGCGCCAACGAGTCAATTTACTATTGGGTTCTTTCAGGGAATAAAGCCAAGCAAGAGGTCTGTGATCTGTAAAAATTTGGAATTTATGTCCGTACAAGTAGGGTCTAAAATGTTTTACGGCCCAAATAATAGCTAATAGTTCTCGTTCAATTGTGCTATAACGCATTTCAGTGTCACTAAGGGTTCGACTAGCATATGCGACTGGTTTGTCTGCTCCTATAGGTCCTTGGGATAGGACAGCACCGAGTGCCACATTAGAGGCGTCAGTTGTTAAAATGTAGGGTTTAGTCGAGTCAGGATATTGTAATAGAGGGGTATTAGTCAGTACTTCCTTGCATTTTTCGAAGGCATCTATGTAGTTTTGGTCTATGATAATTTTGTTTCGTTTCTTTAGACAAGCCGTTAGAGGCTGGGTGATTTTAGCGAAATCTTTTATAAATTTTCTATAGTATCCGACCAGCCCAAGAAAACTTTTTATTTCTGTTGTCGTTCTAGGGAGAGGATAATTTATAATAGCTTTAATTTTGTCGTTGTTTGGTTTTAGTCCGTCTCTTGTTATCGTATGCCCTAGGTATAAAACTTCTTTCCGTAAAAATTCAGATTTGTCTAGTTGTATTTTTAGGTTAGTCTGTCGTAGTCTGTCAAAGACGGCTCTAAGTTTCTGTAGGTGGTCCTGAAGGCTAGAAGAATAGATAATGACGTCATCTAAATATATGAGGCAATGTATTCCTTGGAGACCTCTCATAATGTTGTCCATGGCTCGTTGAAAAGTTGCCGGAGCTGTTTTAAGTCCGAACGGCATCCTCAAAAACTCGTAATGTCCGTTTTGGGTGCTAAATGCTGTTTTTGGTATGTCGTCGTTATTTAATTCAATTTGATGGTAGCCACTAGCTAAATCAAGTGTTGTAAAGTAGGTGCTTTTACCCAATTTGTCAAAAAGGTCAGTAATGTTAGGAAGGGGATACTTGTCATCAACAGTAATGTCGTTAAGTCGTCTATAGTCGATTACCATTCTGTATTTGACTTCACCAGAAGCATCTGGCTTTTTGGGAACGAGATGTACTGGTGAGCTCCAGGGGGAAAAGGATTCTTGGATCACGTTGTCTTTCAAAAGTTTTTCAACTTGTTTATTAATTTCTGCTACTTGAGCAGGGGCTTGTCTATATGGTTTGGTATAAATCGGGTCTTCATTTTTTGTTCTAATGCAATGTTTTACCTGATTAGTGAAGCTTAAAGGTATTTGCTCACAATAAAATATGTCCTTATATTCTTCACATAATTGTCGTATAGATGCTTGTTCTTCATCATTCATATGGTCTAGTCGTAATTTAGTTAGATTGTCGCGTAATAATTGGTCTGTCTCTATTTTTTGGTCATCTATGGAATGTACATGGCATTCATTTTCCTCATATTTAGATACTATGAACGATTTGGTGACACATAATTCCATCTGTTTATCGAGAGTGTTTTGTATGATGGTGGTTGCAAAACCGTTTACACATTTCACAAGAGCAGTAGGCATTCGTATTCCTTCACAGAATTCCGTGTAATCTAATATTCCTACACCATTTAATAAATTAGTTGGTAATTTTGCTCTAATTTCTGATCTCGGTGGAAGTACTACCACATGTATAATATTAGTATCTGAATCGATACATATAGGTATTTCAGCTGACTTTGTTAATAGAACATGTTTCTTTAAATCTATAACGGCTTCTAAGTGTTTTAAAAGATCATTTCCTATCAGCCCGTCGTATAATGAGTCGACGTTATATATGTAGAACTTATGATGATCTTTACTTTGAAATACAGAAAACAAGGGTATTTGCAGTACCTCATTATGTTTACTTGAGGCGTGCGTACTTACTACTTCAAACGGTTCGTATGATACGTAGTTAGAAAAATAGGTAGACGCTACTCTAGGATGTATAAATGAACGAGTACTGCCAGTGTCAATCATGAATTTTCCGTCTATTTCCGGTATGTAAATATGTGGTAGTTTTAGTTTTACTGTATTATAATTTAATATTATTCTTTCAGGTGTCGGTCTATGGAGGCTCGCATACAAAAATTTTTTACTTGTTCTGGTTCAGTGGTACTCTCTATTTTTTTATTCTGTTCATTTTTTCCCAAGTCTTGTGTAGGGTTTTCGGTTACAGGGTCCGTTGGAAACTCATTCTCTACACTAGGGAAATATTCGGATAAATCATAAAAATATTCGTATTCCGCAGGGTAAGTAAAATAGCCATCATAGGAAGGGTAGAGTTCTAATTCATTTACAGGGAAACCTTGCTGAGGTGCTCTTTGCGGAGCAGTTCTCATAGTAGCATCGGTGGTATCTGGTTGGGGTTTGTTTTGTGTGTTTTGTTGTGGAATCGGAGAACGATTATTACTACCAAACTGACGCGGAAGTATTGGCATCATTTGTTGATAACCAGGGGGTCTATAACCAAAATTAGGTCGGTAACCAAACTGCTGTGGCACCAAGTTTTGTTTACTCATACCGAACTGACCTTGATTGTTCCCTGGCATGATAAGTGGTCTATTAGGTGGAATTCCGAAATTAAATTTAGGTGTTACACCAACGTTATTTTTAAATGATTGATTTTGTTGCATCATTGGCATTGGTCTGAAACCTGGTGGCAGTGGTGGTAAACCAAATTTAAATGTTGGTTGTGGTGGAATTGTGCCACTAGCCTGCGGTTTAGTATTATGGTTTGTATTCAACATTTTGCTGCGCATCTGATACTGATCATAGAAATTAACTTCTTCTAAAACTACAGATAAGGCCTCTTCTAATGTGCGTGGATTTTTCAAACGCACAATGCGTACCATGTTTTCTGGTAAGTTATATAAAAATACCTGAAGGGCTGAGTTGTTATAAATAGTAGTCTTACTTACTCGCAAATTTTGATCACTAATTTGGTTAACCTTTGACAACAAAACTGATTTTACTGTTTGAATTCTTGCACAAAAATCACTATGACTCTCATTACTTTTAATCTTTAAAGTTTCTAACTCGATAGCCAAACACTCTTCGCTTCGCGGATCGCCAAAGTGTAACTCTAGCAATTCCTTGAATTCCGCCCACGATTGAATGTCTCCGCGCTCACTGATAAGCGCGGCTGCGTCACCCGTTAAGCGGCTAGACACAACATGCATTAAGTATTCCTGTTGTAATTCTGATGATTTAAACTTATCAATAATATACTCACATTTGCGCAAGAATAAATTCAAATGACGTTTGTTGCCATCAAAACTGGGTAGAATTTTATACAATTCATTTGGAATAAGTTTTATTTCTGACATTCTGGTATTTAATTAAAAATCCTAAGTAATCTCTATGAACTCTACTAATTTTACTTATTACAATAATTACTACTAATATCTATGGTCATCAAATGTTTCTGAACTCAATATAATTATAACTACTTATATCTATATTTAGTGTACACATATAATACTTAATTATTCAAGAAAACCATTAACAGTCAAAATGGAAAACTTCCAATTCCAAGTTTAACAAAAGGATGTGGACACGGATATCAAGGAGGTGAAAAGTCGTACTCACCAGCCTGCCACGCCCATCATCAGCTCTCAGGACTCCACGTCGCCGACGATATTTGTTTGGTTCGTTGGATCACCTTGCCGTACACCACGCGTACCGTTTTGAATATCACGAAAAGTCTTATCGCGTAAAATCGTAACGCGTGATAGCTTCCTGTGATCCTACCGGCTGCGCCAGTCAGGATTGGGAGCGCCTTAAAGGGCTTTTTAAAAATAAAAGTAATTACTTTACTAATTAATTCTACTTTAATGAAGACGTGTTACAAAGTCGGATGCAAGTCACGAAGTAACTACTAGCTAAGGCTTAGACTAAATAAACATTATATTTTAAATATGCAAGCTCAGCGACCGCACAGATCGTGCTGGGCAAAACTGCTTACACCCGCAGTATTTGTAAGGGCTGAGGTTCCATAACTACCTTGTTTTATATTATTAATCATGTGGGTAGTTTGATTATCATCTAATAATGTACTTTTGTGTGTTGTGCTGTCTTTTTTGTGTGCGCCAAATAAATGGTTTATCTATCTATCTAACATTAATATGACTTATCCAGGTAATGTTTGTTCCCTGCTCGACGTGATACATCAATCGCGGAATATTACATCACTAATGACTAAGTTTTCAAAATAAGCCTGGAGTTGGGAATACGAAATGGCCTATTTGGCGCTATTTCTGATTATTATACAAATTAACAAGTACAATTTGTCAAAACACTAACGACCTGTTCGGGTCGTGGGCAAATTTTTAAAGAAATCTCTATGTTTGGTCGAGTCGTAAAACCGTGGCCACCGCCACCACACCACCACCACAAACCAAGGTCTAAAAACGACTTGACAAAACATCGAGATTTCTTTATTATAATGTAAGTTAATATTAATAGCATTCATTCAGAATAGCGTGATTCGGGATAGAGTGCTTCGGGATAGCGTTCTTGCGGGATAGGGTGATTCGGGATGTGTTCATTCGGGATTTCGAGTTTTAGCCTAACGTATAAGAGTCATTATATACATAAACATTCCGGAATAAATTCTCTCAATGTGACGACCGTATCCAAATTAGCGTTGAAAAAAGCAGGAAAAATTCCCGTTTCTTTCCAATACCGTTGTTTTTTTCAATGTTTCATTCGAAAGTTTCAAGAAAATTTGCCTGTATATATTTCTTGTTTTTTTCCAATAAAACCGAAAAAAACCGAAGAATATGAAAGAAACGGGAAACTTTTCATGTCTTTTTTATCAAATACGTACTTACTTATAATTTAACTTCTATGCTTTAACTCTTCTCATAATAATACGTAGTAATAATACGTAGTACGTACCTACGAACCACCACCTACTAACCTGTATTTCACCTATTAAACAATATTTTAATTTCAATTAAACTTGTTTTTTTCAACTTTTCATAACATCACCCGAAACATTCGAAAGAATCCTGTTTCTTTCCAAAGGATTCCTTTTGTTAATTTTTCTATGTGACAAGCGAAAAAAACGGTAAAAAAAACACAAATTGTTTTTTTCGTGGAAAAAAAACAAATTGTTATTTTCGGCATTTTCAACGCTAATCCAAATCCGTTACGTCGTTTACAAGAACAACGCGGTCACACAGACAGACACGAAAAGCGGCTTTAATTTATAATATACACACAACACACACACACATACATAAATACACACACACATACACACATGCACACACATACATATTATAAATTAAAGCCGCTCTTAATTTCTTGCGCGTAGAATTTCTTGTTCCCCCGTCCGACCCCGTCGCATTGCATCGCCTGCCCGCGCGATCACTTCGTTCGATCGCTGCGTTCTTTGTGACTTTTTTATCTTTGCTCCGCTCCTAGGGGTCACAGCGTGATGTTAAATAGCCTATAACCTTTCTCGAGAATTCGGGTATCAGATGCAAAAAAAAAACCAAATCTGACTGTTAGTTTCAGAGATCAGCGCGTTCAAACAAACAAACTCTTCAGCTTATTATTGGTATAGATTGAGTGGTAACTAAGAGCCTGGTTAGTAATAAAATCTTGATTTCTATTTTGAAATGTCCCGTAAAACTCATTAAAGCAATGTTTGTTGTCTTCAAGTATACATCAATCACGCCTTAATTAATTTACCACGACTAAGTTTACTTCACATAGTCCAGGAGTCGGGACTGGTGGGACGGCGTATTATACGTACGTGTGATACGCAGTTTCGGAATGATTTGAACTTTGTAGTTTTGTTGAAGTCTTGTTTGCTATCTTTTCTTCTTGTTTTAAGCAATGATGAGCTATGTTCAGAGTCTCTGCGGGATAAAATCAGGAATGAATATTTGGTTTTGTTAGTTTTTCGTTAGTTTCTTTCGTACACTATCAATCTCAATCTGAATCATTTTGAAGGATATTGATAATCCATTGCTTCATATGTTCGAAAAATGTGTCTGCTCAACATCATAATTAACGCAATGAACGTTGTTGAACTGTCGAAATGAAACTCATTAAGCTAACTGATAGCGTGTTCCGCAACTACCCCGCTGGTTCAGGTGAAGGTCTCTTCCGAAGATACCCATTTGTCTCGGTCTTGTGCTATGATGTTAGGTGTAAAAGAACTTTATTTCAGGAAGGCTGTTGGAGACAGCATTTACCGAGCGGTCCACGCTGCAGAAGACCGCATAACTTGGAAACGCCACGTATATGGCCGCGATCCCCAGCATTGAAGAAACGTCTAAGTAGAGAGAAAATATAGCTTTAACACCTGTGTATGTTTTTGTATACCCTTAAAAAAAAGAAAATCATAATTTTGCTAGTTTTATTTAAGGCGGGTTTTAGAAAATTACTCTTTTCAGAAAAATAAAATACGTTCCACACTCCTGTCCTACACCGGTTGCGAGCTCCTCGTCTTACAAACAATTTGTCGTCGTATATCATTCATATTTGACTACACCTGTGTTGACTACCTACGATTTTCGACGCGTAATGTTGAATGTTTCTTATCTTCTCGTATCATTATGTTACGTTAACCAATCGTTTGAAACAACCGGCCCTTAGTCGTCTTTTACGACACCGACGGGAAGAAATAGGATGGTGCTATTCCTTTTGTACATTCAGCACCACACGGAATTGAGCTATAATATATCAGGAGTTGTCGGTGGGTATAGTACCAACGTGTCTGCCAAATATTGGCCCTGGGTTTAATTTGCATAAGCTTTTCGTTTAAATGATAAATGATTTTATTTTGTAAGTAGGTTTGTACAAACACTTTTACACGTCAATTTGAAAATTCACAAGAAACCTGGAGTTTAAAATGTTTCCAAGAGAATGGCAATCCGATTACTCCACGTAGGTTTCAAAGACCTTTACCGAAAATGGCATTATTCCAATAAATAAAATGGTGCGCGTTTCCGGACCTCGTTCTAGGAATTCCGGGTGTAGTGATTTTAACTCAGTAAAAACCTACGTTAATTCTAACCATTTCCAGCGCACAATTTGAACAGTGTTCAACAATACGCTTCTACATTCTACTTACTTATGAAAGTTTCAACCATTTAATATATTGAGATAGTTTGTCCCGCGACTGCTGTTTACATTTACTAATAGAATTTGTTTTAAGGAGTTTTGTAGAATGTTTCATATTTTAAACTTATACAGCTGTGCCCCGCGGTTTCACCCGCATAAGTGTCGATCCCATCGAAGGCCTCCAACAAGGACCGAACCGGTCGAAGTGAAGGTGCTTGGGGTGGGATGTCCAGCAGTGGACGTCTTTCAGCTGAAATGATGATGTTGAAGTTACTATTGTATACTGTTAGCTTGTTGTAGTTGTGAGATTATTTAGTCATGTTGAGGGGATGAGTGAAAGGTGACTAGCAAAAGGAATTCGTGAGTGGAAACGTCGACAGGGAACGCCCTAGAAAAACATATTATATTGACATACTAGCTGCGCCCCGCAGTTTCACCCGCATAAGTTTCGATCCCGTGGGAATATCGGGATAAAAAGTATCCTATGTGTAAATCCAGGGTGTCAGCTACGTCCATACCAAATTTCATCAAAATTGGTTTAGCCGTTTGAACGTGAAGAAGTAACAAACATACAAACACACACACTTACAAACTTTCACCTTTCGCAAATTAGTGTGATTTGTTACAATGAAAGTACTTAAAGAAAGTTCGGTCGAACGAGCTTATGAACCTGCTTCTATTATAAATGGGCTCCTTGCTAATTGAGGTGCTTGTGGCTAAATAAAAACTTTGTACAGACGCCAGCAGGTCAAGCTACCCGAAACTGTCAAATTTTCCCAATCAACCTTGAACCTTAATGATTTAGCGATAAAGTTGAAAATCTATTAAAGAAATTTGACAGATTATAGTAGCTTGATGTGCTGGCGTCTGTACCAATGACGTCACGCAGCGTCTACAGAGTTAAACTGTCTTTAGTTTAAACCACTCAGTCCCGGCCCCCACCCTAATTGTGTAAACACGATCAAACACAATCTGAGTATTTTGAAGGATATTGTTAATCCATTGCTTCATAGGTTCGAAAAATTTGTCTGCTCAACAACGTAAATGACGCCATGAATGTTGTTGAACTGTCAAAATGAAACCCATTGCTTCTGATAGTTTGTTACGCAACCACCCCGCCAGCCGTCATACGAATATAAGATGACAGTCGTTACGGGTGGAGTCCCGTATATACTTAGTAGTCTCAATCTGTCAAAAATACCTCTAATTTCCCTACATTTTTGACAAGTTATTGACATTGATTGTCGCTGATATGAGATTGCGACTAGATTTTGAACGTTTTTAATTAAGAGAAGCGGCCTTCTGGTTTTGCATATAAACTACGTAAATCTCCAAAATGTGAAAAGAAAAATGTCAGTTAGAGCTGATTTTCAAAAAACAAAACAAATATGACAGTTTGACAGTTTTTCCTGATACTTGAACTGTCAGACGTCAATTTTATTCCACGGATAAAAGATATCAGAGGGGCAATTCTCGTAATTTTAAGAACGTTCACAGTCTCGTCTCGATCTTAATCTGTCAAAAAAAACTAGATTCCCTACATTTTTGACAAGCTTTTGACATTCATTGTCGCTGAGATGAGATTGCGACTAGATTTTGAATGGTTTTAATTACGGAAATTGTATTCTGACTTTGGTAAAACCAGCCCTAGTAAAAATTGCGGTTTGACAGCTTTTGTAAAGTAAATAATTATAATTATCATACCGCCATACCTAATTAAAAATCGGCCCCTCTAAGTCTTATAATAGTTCCATCGCTCTTTTGTTTTGCCTGTTAGTACGAGTATATTCCTTACCAATATCTGCATCATCGATATCAATATCATATATCGTCATCAATATGATTTATAGCATATACAAATATTCACTACTTGTGACTCTCAGGGGCTTGCGGCTAACTAATAACAGTCGCACGGGTCGATCGATCAGGTTAAGCTACGCTTACCGCGGTAGGCCTGTGAATGGGTGACCATCTTCACATATCAAGACCCCTCCGTGGCTCGGAAAGCAAGTTAAGCGTTTGTCCCGGCTGTCATTCGTGGAACATTGGCAGTCGTTATGGGTCATCAGAAGCCTGAAACTCTGACAATCAGTCTTACCAAGGGGAATTGTATTACCCAATACCTGGGTTGTGGAGGTCAGATAGGCAGTCGCTCCACGTAAAATACTGGTACTCAGCTGCATCCGGTTAGACTGAAAGCCGACCCCAACATGGTGGGAAAAGGCTGGGCAGATGATGACATATGTTAACTACTTACAGTAAACTACACACGTTTATACGCTATTCATGTTTCAGCAACACGAACTACCGATTTGTTTCCCCCAATTTGTTGTTTATCCGTTATTTCAGCCTGAAAACTAAATAGCGGCAAAAACGTTGACTTTTAAAGCAGGCATCAGCATTGTTTGGAACGGTAACGAAAGCTGATGGTAAGTCAATGTTTGCACGCCGGTCGATTGGCACAGAGTAGAAATGTCAGTCTGATCAGTCTGATAATTCAGGCTAGGTAGCCCATAATATAGTATAAGTCATAATCTCTGGGGTAGCCTTTTTAGAACGAAGTTCTTTAGCGCGTCGAGTAAACTGATAGAAGTCGCCATGTAATGAAAAAGCGTTATGGCCCCTTTATTTTTTATTTTTTTGGGTGGGAAATCATCAAATGACCTCTCCCACTCTGGGCTGAGCGGAAGGGCGTGTCAGACTTTTACTGACTAAAACCCACCCGTGTTCCTTCAGTTACCTATGCCAGGGGCCACGGTATCTCTTTCGAACAACCCAAGGCCCTGGCGGCAGCGTTATGCTCCCTCCATGCGAGATTCTCTTTCTCTGTTTTCTTCAAAATGAAAATCCAAGATGGTGGCTGGGAAAATTAACAAAAAATCATGATTGGTGTGTTGTTCTTATGGTTTTCAACGGCTAAATTCTATCGTTAGGTCAAAATGAAAATTCAAGATGTCAACAACTTTATGAGAGCTTCTAAAAACATTTAAAACGCGACTAAAGTAGTCCCGACTTAAATCCTTTACTATTATGTGTCGGGAGCCCGGGAGATACTTGTACATTCGGCGCACCCCCGACTGGTGGCTAGACAGCTCCGTTAGCAACTTCTTGACAAGCTAATATTTTGCCTAGCTATGAGCTTTTCTCATATCGCGGCAAAGTGCCGCGTACGAGAGAAAGACACGTTACAGCTGAACAAGGGATTTAGGTATTTCACAATCTCCATTATAATTAATTCGGTATAAAGTATTCCTCCCGAATTCATTTGGGGATTGTCTCACAAATCCATACTAATATTATAATCGCGAAAATGACTCTGTCTGTCTGTGACATTTTCACGCTTTATCCGCTTAATGGATTTGGATGAAATTTGGCACACCGGTATATCTTGACTTAGGTCAGGATGTCCTGACCATTGAATCCATGTGGATTCACTCACTTTTTTTATTCATTCAGGTAGTACGTTTCAGTATGATAATTTCCGATCTCCACGCGGGCGAAGTCGCGGACAAAAGCTGTAATATTGTTGATCCATCTTTCAGAGACACAGTTAAATTTTTTGAGATGGAATGAATTTCTCTTCAACTCAGCTTATAGCGGTCCACTGCTGGACATAGGCCTCCCCCAGGCTGCCCCACAACACCCTGCCCTCCGCCCAATATCCAGTCTGTCCCAGCCACCGTCTTAAGTTCGTCCGTCCATCTAGCAGGGGGGCATCCTACACCACGCTTGCCGATACGCGCGAATTTCCCTTACCTACTTACCATTAAATAAGTTGCTAAGGGAAACTTTGTCTAACTGATATTTGTACACTGTGGCAGCAAGCTTCATTACTCTGTAATCGATTGTACAATCGCCCATTTGGCAGTTTTTTTTCGAGTTTTATTTTCCTACAACAGTTTTATAGGCTGACCTGATTATTTATGAAAAAAATACTTGGAACAATTGCCACTTTTTCCGAAGTACCTACTTTGGCTTAGTTACCCGTTCAGAGGTTCATAATCTGGCAAAGTAATAGTTCTGGCTTTTAATTTTATTTGATCTGATATATGTACATATGTCGGAAACGCGTTGCTTTGTCGTTTGACTTATGAGACGCCAGCGCAACCAGGTGGTGGTTGACAGAGTCCAGCCTGAGTTCGTGGGAGTCGTCGAGAGCGGTACAGAGCCGTGTGGAGCTCTCTTGACCATTGAACATCGTACGGACAACATAATGCTCAGAAAGTCTCGCATTACGTAATTAGTTGTGTCGTGTAGCTGTAGTGTGTGATTCGCTAGTGTGATTATTTTGTTCGAAAATTATAATTTGATTTCGCGGTGGGGCTGAAGAACCTTTCAGCCCCATCGGCCATCAGCCGATCGATTCTGTAAAAATCTCACCGTGAAAAGTTAGGTGAAGTGAGCTTAGAGTGAGCTGTCAATTGTGTCGATCCCTAGCATTAGTTGAAATGACAGCTCACTCCACGCTCCCTTCACCTAAGTTTTCACGGTCAGATGGTTACAGAATCGCACTGCTGTTTTGCGAGCAATGTGCCCTGCCCACGGCCACTAAAGTTTGGCAATTCTTCGGGTTATGTCGGTTACCTTGGTTCTCCTGCGGATCTCTTTATTTCGTATTCGTAACATGTAGGGAATTTCTAGAGATAGCCCTCTCCATTACATCACACTTATATTATAAGCGCGAAAGTTTGTGAGTGAGTGTGTGTGTGTGTATTTGTTACTTCTTCACGCTCAAAAGGCTGGACCAATTTTGATGAAATTTAATGTGGACGTAGCTGACACCCTGGATTTACACATAGGCTACTTTTTATCCCGATATTCCCAGGGGATCGAAACTTATACGGGTGAAACCGCGGGGCACAGCTAGTATAATAATATGTTTAATTGTGTGTATAATTATTATCTAAATGCATAACTCGGTTAACGCGCTTGAGATCCGATATCGCGTCGGTAACAAGGATGTAGTGAGCTGTATCCAATGGAACTAATCAATTAGTCAATGGGACAGTGAGACTTAATGCATTGTGTGTAATAAGATGCCTGTATCTTGATCTTAATGTAATGGAAGCAATGTGTGTTGGAATGTGATAGATTAGCTGTATATGTTCCTGAGTACCAAGGTGGCAAAGTTTTTCTTGTTTTTGTTTTTTTTTTGTTTTTTAAAAAAACGTTGCCCCGCACTAGGAATTGCTCCTGTATCGTGGGTGCGTTTACAAACATTTAAACTCACATACACAAACAGCCAGACCCGGAACAACTAAGTACCTGTAGGCAATACAAATATTAGTTCCGTGCGGGAATCCAACCCGCGACACGCAGCGCAGCAGTCGATCGATCAGCCACTGCGTCAACCGTGTCGTCAGAAGATCATTTAGACATTTTGACATACATACAGACATACACTCACACCTTCTTCCCATGGGGGTAGGCAGTAACTTCAGAACGCCACCTGCTACATCCGTACATAGTCGTCTTGCTTCGTTTGCGTTCATACATCTGGTCATACACGCATGCCTGTCGCGACTACTACGCACGTAACCTTTCTGAAGATCATCACCAATAAGGTCACTATATGTCTTCCCAGGGCGTCCCCTCCCCGACAACCATCAACCATTTTCATACCAATCATACCATGTGTGGTATCTATGTAGGTTATAAAGTGCAAGAAACTATTTTACGCAAACTAAATAATTACGTATAAGACTTTTTGATATTGTGTTCTCTAAGGTAAATAGTATTTAAGTAAACTAGGTATAAAATAGTAAATAGTATTTAAGTAAACTAGGTATAAAATAACTAATTAACAAATTTTTGTCATTATATCAAGACTTCTAATGTTAAATATTATTAAGAAAATTGTCCTACAATTACTATAAAGTATGCTCATGCCGCCTGTGATACAGGTTTATCCTAGTACAGGCATCTAACTTTATTATACCTTTGTAAGTTATTTCTAAGACTTTATGTAAATATTTTACCAATTTAATACTGAATAAAATATTATTATTATTATTATTTTTGCTACTAAAATAGTTATCGTTTATACGTTAACTTGTATCCAGAGAGAAAACCACAACCTTCCTAAAATAAGGCATTGATAAACACTTTTTAAGCAGCTGGAAACACTTTTTCGGTCCGAAGGACTCTAGAATATCGAGCTAAGTATTTTGATAAATGATTCCTTGAACCATTCATCTTGATCGGAGGTACCGTCGGGAGACACCTACGACATTATCACTTTTTACTTAGACAGTTCATTTTTTACCTGAAAAAATTGTTATCTGTAAAAGATGTACATATTATTTTTTTGCAAAAAGATCTAAAGTAAAAGTATTTTTAAATAGTAAAGCGAATAAGTCGTCATCATTTCAACCGAAGGAACTACTGCTGGATATAGGTTTCCAAGCAGAAAATTTAACATCATCTGTCTAGCCTTTTCCCAACTATGTTTTGTCGGCTTCTAGTCTAACCACATGCAACTGAATACCAGTAATTTACATGGAGCGATTGCTCCACAACCCAATTAAAAATAATAATAATAATAATATCCCTGGACATTTCACACAGCGCCATCTAGTCCCAAGCTAAGCAACCTAATGCTTGTGTTATGGTAACAAGATGGCTGATAAACTACTTAAATACATTTTTTTTGTTTGTAAATACATACATATTATAGATAGAAAAACACCCAGACTCGGAACAAATACAATATGTAGGACTTACAAATATTTGTTCTGTGCGGGAATCGATCCCGCGACACGCAGCGCAGCAGTCCGATCGCTCAGCCATTGCGCTATCCGTGTTGTCAAGGCCAATTACTGGGTAATACCATACCCCTTGGTAAGACTGGTTGTCAGACTTTCGGGCTACCGACGACCAGTAACGACTGTCAAAGATCCACGAATAACAGCCGGGACCAAAGGTTTTTTTTTTTTTTAGTGGGTGGGAAATGGGGACCAACGGCTTAACGTGCTTTCGGAGGCACGGTGGGGTCTTGGTATGTAAAGGTGATAATGGTACAACTATACTAATAATAAAGCTGGAGAGTTTATTTGTCTGAACGCACGTGTCTCTGAAATTACCTGTCAGATTAGTTTTTTTTTTTAATTTGATAGCCCTATCCTCGAGGAAGGCTATAGGCTATTTAATATCACGCTAGGTAGGACACTTAAGGGCCGAGCAAAAATAAGCACCATATATTAAAAATTTTAAAAATCCCCGACTCAAACAAAAACCTCTAAAAACAAAACAAAAAAAAATATATTATATGCCCTTTAAGTTTAATATAAGTTGTAGGAAATATTTTGATTCAAGCGTCCTCGCGTCGGGAGGCGGCTCATGAAACGCCAAACAGACGAGGCTTATTCCCACAATACAGAAGAAATTCCTAGTGTGGGGCAGCGTTTTTAAAAAAGAAAAAAAATGTAAGCTATTGTAAAAAAGATAGCTGCTGTTAACTTCTAATTTTCATTAGTTAGCCCCCGACGGGAGGACGCTTGGATCAAAATGTTTCCTACAACTTATATTAAACTTATAGGACATAATAATATTAGACTGGTTCTGGTCAGACTGGCTAAAGTAGACTCTTCCTTCATGGGGTACTGTTTAAAATGTTACAATAAAATACCCCCCCACATACTCCAACTCAATGAAACGAAATTCAAATCTTACATAAAACGTACAGTATGTAGCCAAGCATATTATAAGTTGGGGGTTTACATCGCTGACAGAAATGCTTGGCTAAACGCGGGTCCTGCTCCACAGGACGCATAAATAAATTGATTAACATTTGAAAATACTTCACATCCGCCTACCCTACCTACATACTGTTGGAGCTGCTGAAGATTTTAAAACACTATCTTTGCATTATATAAATTTAATCTCCTAGTATTGTATGATTGCATAGCACATATGTGAGTACTATGTACATACTATAAAGCTACAATTTACTGTGTACGACTTTCATTGAATGGAATGTGCCTTGGCCGCTGAGAGTATGTCATGCTCACTCTAATGTCTCGCTAATGGTGGCGCATGTGTTGGATCATTTAGCTCCCTTCAAAATGGTTAAGCTTAAGGTGCTAATTTATGCGTCATGTTCGTGAACGGGCGTCATCAGGAGGGACTGGTCAACTCTTTGCTGCCATGGTTTACTCATATTTTAATTTAATTTAATATTTGAATAGTTTTTTTTTATCTTTTCATTACAGACGCTTTTAACGTTCTACATCGTCCTCACATGCATAATTTTGAACATAAATGATGTAACCAATACTTTGTAATCATATTATTGTGATTTAAAAGAGTGTCCATGGAGTTTCTTGCCCGTTGTTCTCCATAGGTACCTACTACGCTTTGGAATGGGCAACTAGCTTCATCTTTTTGACTGACCGACCTTTGACAATTCAAAAGTGCCTGTAATTGGTTTAGTTGAAATAAATTCTTTGAGTTTGATTATAATTTTTAGTTTTTAGAGGTTTTTGTTTGAGTCGAGAGTTTTTTAAATTTTAAATTTATGGTGTAAATAATAAAGAATATTTTTCCAATCTATCTAATTGTAAAAGGCCTCTACATTATTATCTT
This sequence comes from Apamea anceps, assembly GCA_951799955.1. Taxonomy (NCBI): domain Eukaryota; kingdom Metazoa; phylum Arthropoda; class Insecta; order Lepidoptera; family Noctuidae; genus Apamea; species Apamea anceps. The sequence continues at coordinate 14,703,485 of OX637521.1, read as the reverse complement.
CCCACCAATCCTGCCTTCATCGGTTCTCCCTTCATACCTTCACCACACCATAAAAAGTTCAAACCACGAAGGTACAAAGAACAACAAGCAACGCTAACAAGTTCCAAGCTCCATACGTACTATACTTCAAAACAAAACATATCGCTTTAATCAAAACAAAAGAGATAGGCATCGAACTTGTCTAGCGCACTGCCGACCGAGATAAACATGTTCATAGAATAACAAAATCTGTGAAGAAGCGACACTCATATCATCATCATCATAATTTCAGGCGAAATACGTCCACTGCTGGCCATAGGCCTCCCCCAAGCACCTCCACTTAGACCGGTTCTGTGCTTCTCGCATACAACGGGTTCCTGAGCCTTCACAAGGTCAGACACTCGTGTACAGTTAGGGAATTTCATTGTAAAGTAACACACCCACACCCTACGTCAATATGTCGTGTTATACCCATTTCGTACAACTGTCAAAGAATGATGGTTGTGATTTGAATAAACGAACAAATTATGTTGGTAGGCAACTTGCTTAGCAAGTAATCTCCCTAACGTTACAGTATGCTGCCATTACACATAGAGTTTTGACATGACAAAGTGATAGACGTAGAACGTATGTCACTTTGTCATGTCAGAACCGAACTTTTTCTACGTATCGATGTGCCACAATATTACTTTGTCTCTCCTTTCTCTCTAAATCCACGCAACGGGCGGAAGACAACTTTAAAAGATCGCTTTTAGCGATAAGACCGCCCGTTGTGTCGCCCTTTGTAAAATTGTTACACTCATATCTGTAATATTTAAGGTGTAGATAATAACGAATATTCTATTCTATATATATTCTATGTGATTCCGATATCTTATTTACAGAATAAAGAATTTAATTTCGTTTTCTGATCTATTTGTTTACATTTTCATCTGATAATTTTAGAACAGACTATAGATATAATGCTTTCGGATATTTCACCTCTACATATCTTTATTCTATGATAGATATGTTATCAAAGGTGTGTGCGAACAAAGTTAAATGCGTTCAATTTAAGTTCCACGTCTTGGCAGAGTTTCTTGTAATTCTGTTAAAGACACAACTTTTATAATTACGTGGTGCATTAAGTTATGGGGACGCTTTGAGAGGTACAGATATTTAATTTATTACGAAATCTATGATTAGAGAGGGCTCGTAGGCACACGGGTCCATTTAATTGAGAAAAAAAAAAACACTTCCTGTCTCCTTAAAGGACATCATAATATTTTCTTTACTCATGGTTTCGTGATTATTTCCTTTATTTCAGGTAAATACTTACAATTTACATTTTAAAATATTTTAGTAAACAAAAAGATCAAAAAACATTAAAAAATGGTAGCCCACCGGTATCGGGAACAGGGTGCAAGCTACAAGGTCAGGGCTCATGATTATTATTATTATATTAATTTTAAAAAATTAAAAAATGCCTTATACATCGTGTTCTTCACATTATCCATAAACTTTGGGAAACGCCTCTATAGCTTTTACAAATCAAATCTAGCAAAGGCAAGTACTTAAAAAGGCTTCGTTACAAAGATAGGTATATGTAATTTCATTTAATGAAATTTAATTGAGCTATGATACGTCGCGTCGTCGGAAAGGGTCTTAATTTGACCTTTGTTGCCGCTTAGTGCAATTCAAATGATAAATCTATCAAATGCTTCGGATAAAGAGATAAAGAGGCATGCATATCGGGTGATTTGTGAAAATTAATAAAAATAAGAATTCAATAATGTGTCCATAGTGAAAAGATCAGTCTGGTCGAAGTTTATGTATATGTGTCGGATCTGTTATAATATAATATAATAATAATAAATTTTTATTGAAGTATAAAGTAAAGTAAAAATATGATTTATATTATTTATATTATGATGAGTATGCACTTAAAAACGAGACACAAATGCCTTTGTTTGGTGTTGTGCGGAGTCTAGCGGTATGGTGTCGGATGGTGTCGAATATGGACCATGGTGCGACAGTGATCGTTGAGACGTGGTCGCGACACAGACTGGCCTAGGAACTGTTCAGTGTTTCCTTTTTAAGTTCAGAGTATTAGTTCTGTAGTGTTAAGTAATGTCCCTATAATCCTACTAATATTATAAACGCGAAAGTTTGTTTGGATGGATGGATGTTTGTTACTCATTTCACGCCAAAACCAACACTCATTCATTCACTGAACGGATTTGGATGATATTTAGTACACAGATAGTTTATAACCAGAATTAACACATAGTATACTTTTTATCCCGACATTCCCATGGGATCGAAACTTATACGGGTGAAACTGCGGGGCGCAGCTGGTAGACTCTATAGCAATGACCAGTATGGAGTTTCTAATAAAGAGTTATTTCTCTATTTTACCCGTATCCCAATTCTGCGCTCACACTAGGTAAGTATAAATCTGATACTATGTCTAATCATGATCCTACGAGTATGTAGAGGGTCTGACATATGAATTTAATGTATTATGTAAACGGTACACCACAGAATACCTACAGTCAAACTCAAACTCAAACTCAAAATATTTATTTCAATTAAACCATTACAGGCACTTTTGAATTGTCAAGGGGTCAGTCAGTCAGAAAAATGAAGCTAGTTGCCCATTCCAAAGCGTAGGTACCTATGGAGAAGAACGGGCAAGAAACTCCATGGACACTCTTTTAAATCAATATAATATGGTTACAAAGTATTGGTTACATCATTCATGTTAGAAATTATGCATGTGAGAACGATGCAGAACGTTAAAAGCGTCCGTAATGAAAAGTTTAGGAAAATAAAAATAAGAACAATTCAAATATTAAATTAAATTAAAATAAGCCATGGCAGCAAAAAGATGACCAGTCCCTACTGACGGCGCCCGTTCACGAACATGACGCATGGATTAGCACCATTCAGCTCAACCATTTTGAAGGGAGCCAAATGATCCAACACACGCGCCACCGTCAGCGAGACATTTGAGTGAGCATGACATACTCTCTGCTGCCAGGGCACATTCAAGTCAATGAAAGACGTACCCAGTAAATGGTAGCTTTATAGTATGTACATAGTACTCACACATGTGCTATACAATTATACAATACTAGGAGATTGAGTTTATATAATGCAAAAAAAAGTATTTTAAAATCTTCAGCAGCTCCAACAGTATTTTCAAATGCTAATCAATTTATTTATGCGTCCTTATGGAGCAGGACCAGCGTTTAGCCAAGCATTTTTATCAGCGATGTAATCCCCCAATTTATAATATGCCTGGCTGCATAGTGTGCGTTTTATACAAGATTTAAATTTCGTTTCATTCTGTTCTATTATGTGGGGAGGTATTTTATTGTAACATTTTAAACAGTACCCCATGAAAGATGAATCTACTTTAGCCAGCCTGAAACCTGGTTGAACTAATTGCTCCCTATTTCTAGTGATATAATTGTGTCTTTCACCTCTTTTACTAAAAAGATGTAGATTTTTCCTTACGTACATAATGTTTTCATAGATATATTGACAAGGTACCGTCATGATGTTAATATCTTTAAACAATTCCCTTAGAGAATCACGCCTGCGGAGGCTATATATGGCTCTGATGGCTCTTTTCTGCAGAATAAAAATAGACTCGATGTCTGCAGCCCGTCCCCATAGCAAAATACCGTACGACATAATACTATGAAAGTAACTAAAATAGACTAGTCTCGCGGTATCAACATCAGTAAATTGACGGATTTTTCTCACAGCATACGCTGCTGAACTTAGTCGTCCTGCAAGGGATGTTAAATGAGGACCCCATTGAAGCCTTGAGTCAAGCGTGATCCCCAGGAAAACAGTTTTATCGACGAATTCTAGTTTCTCTTGATTCAATTCTATCGCACAATGACTACTTTTGACATTTGGTAAAGAAAATCTTATGCACTTCGTTTTTTTCCCATTTAATACTAAATTATTAGCAGTGAACCAGTTTTGGATCTGCAGTAGGGCGTTATTTACGTCGTCAAGATTTGATGCACGTCTATTAATTTTAAAAATCAAGGAAGTATCGTCAGCAAATAACACCATCTGTGGTTGGGTTTTTAACAAATGGGGTAGATCATTAATATATACTAAAAAGAGGAAAGGACCTAATATCGAGCCTTGTGGTACACCCATTTTTACTTTTAAACCGAGTGAATTGACACCATTTATTTGAACTTGCTGTTGTCTATCATTTAAATAAGATTTTACTAAACTGAGCGCAAGTTTTCCAAGTCCGTAATGCTCAAGTTTTAAAAGTAAGGTTTCGTGGTCGACGCAATCAAAAGCCTTGGAGAGGTCACAAAAAATTCCTATGGCGTCTTGGGACTCTTCCCACGCCGTAAAAATGTGTTTTAATAAAGTGACACCGGCATCAGTCGTACAACGTCCCTTGGTGAAACCATACTGTTGGTCGTGCAATATTTTATTGGTGTTAAAATGATTGAGCATTTGGTTCAGCATAACCTTTTCAAACACCTTGCTGAAAACCGGTAACACGGATACGGGTCTATAATTATTGGTAACTTTACTGTCCCCCGATTTGAAAAGTGGTATCACCTTGCTGTATTTCATGAGATCCGGGAAGACTCCTTGATCCACACACAAATTAAATATTAAGGCTAAGTACGGCGCTATAGTCTCAATAATGGAGGTACAAACTTTAATAGACATTCCCCATAGATCTTCGGTTAGTTTGATCTTGATTTGCTTGAAAGCTTTTATTACTATTGTGGGGTTTATATGCTTGAATTCAAATTCAATCTGGCAGGATGAGACGTTTGCTCTTAATAAATCAATAGAACGTAAGGGCGAGGAATTTAAGATTTCAGTGGTTGTATGTGGGATACTGGTAAAGAAATTTACAAATTCATGAGCAACTTCTTTGTTAGTGCTTATGAGACCACGCGAAGTCTCTATTGTGAAATCATTATTATGCCTTTTATTCCGGTTAGTTTCATCGTTGATAATTTTCCAAACCGTCTTTATTTTATTATCGGCCGATTTGATCTTGTTGCTAATATAAGTAAGTTTTAGAGTAGGTAGCAACGTATTTATTAAAAGTTTCAGAGTTAATGTAAGGCTTAAGGCCATACAGCTCAAACAATTTTTCCCTACTTTTCCTTATACCCTTAGTTGCCCAGTCACTAAACAAAAACCTTGGGCAAATAGTTTTAGTTTTCTTTTTTAACGTATTATTGAACTCGGTGCGTACTACCGAAAAGAACCTCTCATATAATTCATTTACATTGTTTTTAATATGGCCTGGTACACTTAACTTACTAATTAAGTTATTATTAAATCTATTTAGATTGCTTGGTGTTATTTGTCTACTTTGTATCAGAATTTTTTGTACTGGTGTATTGGATTTGAACACAACAGTTTGACCGCTGTGATCAGAAGGGAGATAGTTTACTATGGCTTTATCTAAGTATTCACAGCAACAAAAAACATTATCAATACATGTAGCAGAATTTATGGTTATGCGGGTTGGTTCTGAAAACACATTTAACAAATTGAATGATTTAAAGAGACTTAACAATCGACTGCTATTTGAACTATTCTCTAAGATATTAATATTGAAGTCACCACAGATAATTAGCGATTTTTTACCAGTTCCAAGTTTTGCTAGAACATCTTCCATTACCGACTCAAATATGGAGTAGTTTTGATAATTAGGGGGTCTGTAAACGCACACTATAATATGCTTATCTAGCTCAACACAGGACCGTTCAATGTTATGTTCAACTGAAAGATCAACTATATCTGTACGAGTTTTAGCTTTAATAGAATTTTTAACTAAGATTAGTGAACCCCCACGCAGCATAGATTTTCGGTTAAAACAACTGCCCACACTATAATTTTCATAATTAATTAGCATTTCATAATCTTTCAACCAATGTTCAGTTAAACAAATAATTTCAAACATGGTTTTTTCTAAAAACAGCTCAATTTGTAATTGTTTGGAAGAAAAACCTTGAATATTTTGATGAAATAATTTCAAGGAATTCTGCTCAGACCCTTTTTTACACTTTACTAATTGCGAGCTAATTGAGAGCAAGAAGACACCTTGTTGTTGGTAGGTATAACAATATTGTTACTAGTATCTTCTGTTGTCTTACTAACTAGTTTAAATCAACATCCAGAGTGAGCCCCAAGACTCCCAAGCCATCACCAGGCAATGATATCCCGCTACTTGTGGACCCCACATTAGGACAAGAACTTGCCAAAGTGACACATGGATCCTCCTTCGTACAATCATTGTAAATAGTTATAGCATTAGTGCTATAGTTATTTCGAGTGACCACCTGTACATTAGAATTATTACTAATAATTGCAGTGTTAATTATAGTACAAGACTTCGACATACTACTTATGTCTGAGTTTATATAAGCTAATAGCCTCGCTATTTTATGTCTAAACCTAATGAGCAGATACACTGTATTCCTTGTCGATTTCAACTTAACAACAAAACTGTTGGTGTCAAAAAATATAAGTTTGTCACTGTAGTGACTTGCTAAGAAATGCATATGCTTATTAAGCATATGTATATAATTGTTTTGTCTATTTGATAATCTCTCAGTATGTTCCCTCCTTCCCTTTTTCAATCCATCCAAAGGTTGTCTTTCAAAGATCGCTCTTAGCGATAAAACCGCCCATTGTGTCACCCTTTGTAAATTTTCTATATTGATATCTGTAATTTATATGGCGTAGATAATAAAGAGTATTCTTTTCTATTTTATTGAAGGTTAAGCTATACTTGCCGAGGTTCGCGGATGGGTGACCATCCAATACTTAACGAGACCCCTACGTGCCTCAGAAAACACGTTAAACCGGTGGTCCCAGCTGCCAGTAGTCGATCATTGAAAGTCGTTACGGATAGTTAGAAGCCCGAAAGTCTTCAAACTTTTAAAGCCGTATGTTGTGTAGTTCTTCATAAATCCATTTTAATATAAATATAAAATATAAGTCTAAAAGTCCTTAAGTGGCAAAAGCCGATTTTTCCACAACTTTTCCTTAATACACAATTAAAAAACATTAATTATTTCCATAAGAAATTAATCGAATTTGCCGGAGAGCACCATTGGTTACCTGCTAACATTTGTGCCACTTTGTAACGCAAATCCATTTCAAAATCATTGAATAATCTACCTAATGTTGTTATGCTCAAAGTTGAAAATGAGGAAATGCTGTTTCGCAGCATATGTCGTTCTGGAAATGGATAAAAGGAACAGAGGTGTTCCATCATTTTCTCGTAGCCAGTTTTCGTCTGACGCTCAGCCCGGTCGGACGTGTCAAAATCGTTGGGGTGGGCGATTTTCGTGTTCGCGTATTTGGTTAATGTTCGTATAGTTGTCGTGCGGAGATAAAAAGATAACGAAAAATTTGTAAAACTTTTGTGCTTTGAGAGTGTCAGTTTCAGTTGAAGAAGAAATAGATTGTACTTCTCGCTTTACAAAGATCATCCAAAAACAAGGTAAGATTTTCTATTCAGGGACTTTCCTCCGACGCAGCGTCTCGTTTCCGAAGGGTCCTTTTCACTTTCGTTTTCATGAAACGATGTATTTTGTATTGAAATGGTTAATTATACGGATTTTCCTTGAGGTAGAGGCGTGAGGACGTAAATAGGAAATTTATTTTTTGATTAAATGCTTTATATTTCCTGCTTGACATATTTTTAAATGAAGGTTTTTTGGAATTGAAAATTGTGAAATTGAACTGAAAATAATAGGCGGATTTCCAGATGAATAAATTGAATTTTCCTCTTCATCCATGCCTGGTAATAACAACCTACTGGTCCGTAAATTGTGGCGATATTCATATTGCTATATTAATAACATTTTATCCGATTGTTCAGAGTACCATTGGTTGTATTAAAGAAATATTTTTTGACATAGATAAATTATGGACTATGGATACGTAAATACAAATTCTATAAAATAAAACTTCATGATTTTTTTTTGCTTTATTTAACTTTCAAAATATCCCCAACTTCATTTTGTCTGACAACCAGTCTTACCAAGGGGTATCGTGATACCCAGTAACTGGGTTTTGAAGGTCAGATAAGCTCTATGTAAAATACACACACACGGCTCTATGTAAAATACATACAGTATTCAGCTGCATCCGGTTAGACTGGAAGCTGACCCCAACATAATTGGGAAAAGGCTAGACAGATTGTTGATTGAATATCCCCAACTTTATACGACATTTTCAGGCAATATATTTAGCAAATTTTCCATTTCATTCGGACAGATGTGATAAAAAGGGATTGGTCCTAAATCAAAATAACTTAACTTCCTAATCCGTTTTGTGACAGGACAGTAAAACTACCGATGTTAGGGATTTGTTTTATATCGGATACATTTATTTTTTTCACTCAGTTGGGTGGATGAGAACGATTGAATGTATACACTTATCATTCTGACAATAGTAAAGCTTGCGAAAGGGAAAATATTACTATTTTACGCGTAGGAAAGCGTTCATCTTTTAGGAAAAACAATAGTTTTTTTAGCTGGTTTTGCAGGGTTATTTTACTATTTTTAGAGGATCGTTGTGGATAGATTAAAATTATACGGGTTGGCAGGGACATCGGCGCGCAAACTATGTATGAATATGAATTCAGGACATGATTTTAAACCCCCTAGCATAGAAATTATCCGTTGGTTATAAAAAAAAAAATCTACTGTTTCATAAAAACGTGCGCTGCCTACGCGGTCAAAATGATGAAAAAAAAATGAACAGTTGATTTTAAAAAAAAAATAGCCGACGAAAAATTTCAAAAATTTTTTTCAGAATCTTAATCCTGAATCCTTGGTAACAGTTTGCGCGTCGATGACCCTGCAATCGTGTATACTTTATTTATCTGCTTAGACTATTCCCAACTATGTATGTTGGGGTCGGCTTCCACGCAGGAGACGCCCTGGACGGGATTCAACAGCCGACTCCCGGCCACTGTAGGCGCGGGCTTGCGGGCGGCGAGCAATGGGCAGCTCGCCACCCGGTAAGGACCAGGCCCGGGTCGACGGCGCGTTGTGTTCCACGCGCACCTCAAAGAGATGTCAGCACGAATTGACGGGGTCCTCCAGGGCCAATGCCGCCAGGGCCGCGGGTTGTTCGAAAGAGATACCGTGGCCCCTGGCACAGGCAACTGAAGGAACACGGGTGGGTTTTAGTCAGTAAAAGTCTGATAAGCCCTTCCGCTCAGCCCAGAGCTCATTTGATGATATCCCACCCAAAAAACAAAAAAAAGGGGTTGGCTTCCAGTCTAACCGGATGCAGCTGAATACCAGTATTTTACATGGAGCGACTGCGTATCTGACCTCCACAACCCGGTAACTAGGTAATACGATACCCCTTGGTAAAACTGGTTGTCACACTTTCAGGCTACTGACGAGCCGTAACGACTGTCAAAGATCTACGAATGACAGCCGGGACCAACGGCTTAACGTGCCTTCCGAGGCACGGATCCTGTATACTTTATTGTACACCGAAATTGTTACACAGATCTTTTAGAATAGTGCTGATTCTATCATGGTCTTATCACTGATAGTAATGTCTTCTAGGCAATCTATGGAAGGAAAAAAAAAACTTAAAATAAATAAAAAGGGGGTAGACAGTGTTGTCATCATCATAATCTTGCTTGCCTATCGGTCTTCTACAGACTATACTTCGGAGTGTGTTTGCAGGAGCTCCAGGACCTGATCCCACCATCTCTCTTTTACCACCAGACAACCAGACGTACTGCAGCGTACCATCCACACTTGGTTGATATCCCGACGAATGGTGAGTACGACTCGTCGGGATTACAACCAAGTGTGCGTTTCTCCTCCACGTTTATTATGCGCACAGCCAAAGTGTAGAACTCTTTCTGCGTTCCCTCCCACATTTAACCCGTCTGCCTTCAAAGATAGAGTGAACAGGCATCTTGTGGGCACGCTCGTTCCATCATAGACCTCATCCATCGCTTTCTATCAGGCATGATCGAGGTCAAGAGCTCCTGCGCAATTTGCAATAAAAAAAAATTAAAATCTACAGTCCGACGTCACACACTGCTGAACATAGGTCTCTCGTTTCTTCTGCCAATTCCCACGCTCCTGTGCCAGCCTCATCCAGGTTCCAGTACATAGCTGTACTGCTAATAAATATAATATTAAACGACGTTAACATTCGTACACCTATCTATGTTTATACTAATAATATAGTTGAAGAGTTTGTTTGTTTGAGCGTGCTAATCTCTGGAACTGCCGGTCGGATTTAAAAAAATATTTTTTGCATCATCAGGAAAAAGATGGCATCGCTTGTGAGTAGGATTCGGGGGAGTAGCAATAGCATCCTGAAACTCGTGGCAGAGGACCCGAGAGCTCCTGAAAATGAGTGCGTGAGTGAGTGAGAAATGAGAGAGAAAATGAGTTAAAAAAAAACAGGTTATCAACCTGTTTTTTTTTTTAACTTTGCCCTTGCTAGGAATTACTCCTGACAAACCTTTAAACTCACATACACAAACAGCCAGACCAGGAACAACTACCTGTAGGCAATACAAATATTTGTTCCGTGCGGGAATCGAACCCGTGACATGCGGCGCAGAAGTCGATCACTCAGCCACTGCGCCAACCGTGTCGTAAAAAATTTGTTACTAATCCTAGTGTATACGTTGTAGTATCTAAGGTGTGTACTAACAAAAATGGTTCCTATGTTCTTCTAAATAAGACAATTTATTATTATTATTAGATAGCCCAACTCTTGCGCTATAGGCATATTTAACATCAGGCTATGAGCCTTAGGAGCCGAGCAACATGAAAAAAAAACAGTAAGTGCGCTAAGCGAAAAGGAATAGTGCGCGGGCGGGCGATGCGATGCGACGCGGATTTCACGCGGACGAAGTCGCGAGCAGAAGCGAGTACTTTGTAAAATAGGAAGTAATTTTGTCAGAGTAATGAAAGGTAATTGAAGGTGCTCTTAAGTGAAATTACATTTGATCTTTCGCATTTTATTAACATCTAAGGAAACTTTAATGAGTAAAAGTGTCAATGATGAACTTCTCAGATTTGGAGAACTTTTTAAAGGGTCTCCAAAGAGAGGAAATTGTGATTTATGGTCTGTATCTTTGTGTCTCAGCTTTTAGGTTTCCGTATCCAAACGGTATAAATGGGACCCTATTACCAAGGCTCCACTGTCCGTTCGTCCGACAGTCCGTCTCTCACAAGGCTGTATCTTTTGAACCGTAATAGGCAGACACTTGGAATTTTCACAGAGTATGCACTACGATGTCCGCTAAAACAACAAATTACAAAAATAAGATAAAGAAAAAAAAACGTGTTAAAGAAATATATAGAGTTAAATATTGTACGATGGTACATACTGAACCTTTCGTGTGCGAGTATGGCTCATAATTAGTCGCTTTTTAATAAATAATAGCCTCCCGACCGATTTCAGTCACGGTGGCCAATCTCAACGGAGATTAGCCAGGTACGCACTAGATATTATAGTGCACAAGTGTGTGCGCAAACACAGGTGCACTCTCTGTTCCTTTACTCTCATAGTCCGATGGGACGGCAATCCGACACGACCAGGGAGAGATCAGGCGCAGGACCAACGGCTTTACGTGCTTTCCGAGGCACGGGGGTATTAAACCGCCAACTTCCAAACTCCGCACTATTACTTAGAAATTCCTAATGGAAAAAACCCAATAACACTTTGTCCCACCTAGGAATCAAATCCAGGACCCCACGCTCAGCGGTCGCGCTTGCAACCAAGAGACCAGCGAAGCCTTCTTATTGCTATATACAGATTTCTAAGTAGAATAATTGCTAGCAGAACGAATGAATTCTATTAACTATTAAACTAAAGACTGTCTTAAATAATAATAGGTAATTTGTTATTTAAATAGAAGGTTTCAAATTAAATTAATCTGAAAATCTGGAATCCGATTTCTGTGAAAACAGCCAGATGTCGGAATAATTTAAATAGTTCAAGTCTACTCAGGACTTTGTATTATAATTGTAAATAAATTAAATACTCATTCAATTTAGAAGGTAAAAGGTAAGGGATAGGTAAGGTTATAGTTTGTCTTAAGGTCGTTGGAAAATTTGAGGCTAGAGATGCCGGAAGCATTCCAAATTAAATCTTTTACTTCTTCTGCGTGTCGCTGGCACGACTGCATTTTAATTAAATTTTATTTTCCCAAAAACTATGTCACTTCCACGGCTTTGTCAGTGGCAGCGCAGATGTCACTTTGACTACATGTTTGAACACATGATAGGAGGTGGAGCATGGTTTGTGACATAGCTCCACAATCACACCCTACTGCCGTTCCGTCAAGGTAGCCCCACTTTATCAGGTTGGACATCTTCCCAATTGTGTCCGGAGACGGTTCAGAGACTTCCAATTAGACCACGGAATTTAATCTTTTACTGTTCAAGCAGTACGGTTATGGAATGTCTTGTCCGTGTCAATAAAGTGTGCCCAATCTTTGTCCATAAATTATGATAAATATGCACTATTACTCTCCTTGAACGTCATTTATTATGATATTTGCACTTGTTTTATGATTATTATATTTATTTATATAGATAAGTATATGTTTTTATACTGCAGGTTGTCTAATGGTACACCATAGACTACCTGCAGTATTTTCTCTGCTTTCTCTCTAAATCCATGCAAAGATTTGTCTTTAAAAGATCGGTTTTAGCTATAACACCGCCCACTGTGTAACCCCTTGTAAAATTTCTACATATATATCTGTAATATTTAGGATGTACATTTTTTTCCTCAACTTATTGTCCCACAGCTGGGCAAAAGTCTTCTCCATATTTTCACAATTCTCTTTGATGTAATATGGTGTACACAATAAATAATACTCTATTCAACTCTCAAGACCGTGACGGTGTTGCTGACAATCTTGTTTTCGCATCTTTGCACGCATTGAAGTTAATAATAGGATATTTTATATCCTTCATGGGTAGGCAGAGTTGTTAACTTCACCCTCATTTTTCGCTAGTTGTGTTATAAGTAAATCCCATGCCATAGGAGAGGGGACAAGCCTTAACTTTGACATTTTTATTTGGTTGAGCTCCTCAAGTTCTGTTGAGCTACACGATTATTTATTTATTTTGTTCAGAAGGCATCTACAAAAGGTAACAATCACAGTACAACAGGTTCACCTTATAGATACTAGGTACTAGCTGCGCCCGTGGTTTCACCCGCATAAGTTTCTATCCCGTGGGAATATCGGGATAAAAAGTATTCTATATGTTAATCCTGGTTATAAACCGTCTGTATGCCAAATTTCACCCAAATCCGTTCGGTAGTTTTAGCGTGAAAGAGTAACAAACATCCATCCATCCATCCATGCATCCTTACAAACTTTCACGTTTATAATATTATAGATAAGTATAAGTATTATAAGTATATAAGTAGAAGTAGGATTACTGATAAATGCTTGCACTGACTGGACATATCCACGGAGTATTTACCCAGATACTGGATAACACGATACCTCTTGATAATGTAATGGACGGTCACCCACCTACGCAGAGATCGCGGCAAGTGTAGCTTAACATTCGATCGACCTGTGCGGCTGTTTTATATAGCCACGAGTCTACTAATTTCTTTTGAAGAAGCCTATTCTCTGCAATAGAATAATGACTAGCAGTGCCCGGCGGTTTCACCCGCATAAATTTCGATTCTGGGGGAATATCCGGATAAAAGAATCCTTTGTGTTAATTCTGGTTATAAACTGTCTGTGTATAGAATTTCATTCAAATCCGTGCAGTAGTTTTTGCATGAAAGAGTAACAATCATCCATCCACCCATCCTCACAAACGTTCGCGTTTATAATATTAGTAGTATATTACTCCCAATAATATCGTATTTTATTTGTATTATTCATTTTATAAAAAAAAGTCATTTATTCAAACTAGGCCGAGAATCAGTAAATGATAAATGATTTCATTTTGTAAGTAGGTTTGTACAAACACTTTTACACGTCAATCATATTTTAAAACAGAAGATGAGGTCAGCGTTTCCTATCTGACTAGCCTGAGAAGAAGGCCGAAACAAACTCAGACGTCACAGTCTCTTTTAAAGTCCAGACATAATCTTGGTCAGATCATATGAAGACCATGTAGGTCGATGTCTGAGATGGTCTTTTGAGGAAAGAACCACACAGATTGAGAGGACCTGTCCAGTCAGTGCACGCATATGTCAGAAATCGTGCAGCTCAAGTCAAAACTTAATGAGCTCAACGATTGGACGAACAATACCAAAGAAAGGACATTGGGGTAGGCCACATTAATTACTCAAACTGCCAGACCATGACAAAAACTAACAGAACAGAGAGAAAAATAAAAAATAAAATGACCCACATAGTCTTCACATTTACAATAATTAAAATAATATAATACTTTACAAAGTAAGTAAATGTCATAGATCAAATTCATTAATGTCAAAGTGTATATAAAAAAAAACAACAAAACAAAAATAAAATAAAAGTACTTTTTGAACGTCAAAATTATATAAGACAGTCCCCCAAAACGCCCGCCATTCAATATTCCTAGTGCTTTGGCTGGGAAGAAGAAGTCGCGGAACCAACTCCCCAGCAGCACAGCTGTCTGTTCAGTTAGAAGAACAAACAACTAATGTACCTAATCAATCAATCAAGATTTAATTCTTAATACTTGAATATTAAATACCTCTTCCTGATTATTCCTATAGTTTTATATAATTTAGAAGCATTTTTTTTAAGTTTGTAAATGTGAGAACCATGGATCCGTTTTTATGATATTTTGATGTTGACTTCAAAGAGCATGGCAGTTGAGAATATGTCATGCTCACTTAAATTCTCACTGGTGGTGGCGCGTGTGTTGGATCATTCGGTTCCCTACAAAATGGTGGGGCTGGGTGGTGCTGATCCACGTGTCATGTTCGTGAACGGGCGCCGTCGCGTCGGTTGAGACTGGACTTAACTGCCAGGGCTTATTTCTAATTTTATATTTTAAATTGTTTCTCTTTTTCATTGTTCTCACATATAGAAGCAATAAGAATAATGTACCCAGGAATTTTGTAATAATATCTTGATTTAAAAGAGTGTCCGTGGAGTTTCTTGCCCGTTCTTCTCCCTAAAGATCTACGTTTTAGAATAGGCAACTAGTTTCAACTTTCTGACTAATTGACCGACTATTTAATTTTGACAATTCAAATTCAAATGGTTTAATTGAAATAAATGATTTGAGTTTGAGTTTAATAATATCGTATTTCATTTGTTTTGTTCACTAAATTATTGATATTAGCAAACTTGTCCAACATAATCCCGTATTTAGTAACTTTTAGGCCTAATCGTGCAGTCCTGATAATTTATTGGCTATAACAATACGATTGCAAAAGGGTTCGATTTAGCGAAAATTAGTATATAGGGTGGCAGGTCCCTGATAACTTATTTTCGCTAAATGATAAATGATGATGATGCCTTGTAGCCGATTTTAGCCACAGCGACGGCATTCAATGACTTTTCAGGGTTATTTAGAGAGATGTTCTACGCTTTCATGTGATCTCATGTGGCTAACATATTCAACTTTTAAGACACACAACAGACACGACAACGACGACAGACGACGACAGTTGTATGTCGACTCTCTCGACATACTTAAGAAGTGACTGCTCAGCACATTCTTTATACAGGGTGGCAGGGCGCAGGTGACACGCAAACTGTAACCATGAATGCAGCACATGATTCTAAACACCCTAGGGTAGAAATGTTTCGTCGGTTATCAAAAAAATAATCAGTTTTATAGAAAAGTGCAATACCTATGCGGTCAAAATGTATGGAAAAGAAAGAAAATGCATTTATTTGCGGCAAACATGACGCATAAAAAAAGAACATAAACACACTAAAAAAAAATAAGTTGGGGTAGACATGCGTCACATTCACGCAAAAAGGCCATCGCTCCGCATTATGCTAAGACCCTATACGAGACAGAGCCCCAGCGCTGGTTTTCAGCGGCAGCCGGCGTTGACGTGATGACGTCAACCAGTGCAGCATACAATTAGACATAAATAAATAAAAACAACAATCAAAACATAAAAAATAAAATAAACCATTGCAACATAATTATGATTAGACACAAACAAAAAAAAAACAACGATCAAAACACGAAATAAAATAAAAAAGACATACATTAAAAAAAGATGGTGAAACATGAAATATAATTATGATGTGGTAACATTCCGGGCAACGAATCTCGCGCCGCCGCCGCCGGGTATTTGTAATCTGTGCGCGTGCGCGATTTTCACAATGCTATAGATTTGACGTTTTGACATATTGAACGTATTAGTTAGCAATAACATGGCTCATTGTTAATTAATGTTATGATAGAATTATAATTATGTATTGGGTGAACGTGTACCTGTGATTTTTGGGTCAGTGGGTCACCTTAGGGGAACAGTGTTTGTTAAAATTGTGCTAAGTAGAAGGTGCAAATGACAAACTTGGTGACTCAAAGGAGAACCAAAGTCCTCAGTCCAGGAAGAAAATGGTAAGTGCAACGTGATTATGATGAATAAAAGAATAAATTAAAGGAAGCATTTTATTTATAACTGACAAAAAATTTGAATGCAGGACGGCCCTGAATCATGTACTAATCCATGGTTGTTGGTTGGTTGATAGGTTGCACGTCGATATCCCTGCCACCCTGTAAATTTCAGGTAAGTAGGTCTTAGCTGCCAGGGCTTGTTTTTTTTTTGGACGCGTTTATCGTGAACGTCTTCCTACATCGTTCTCACATGTATAATTTCAAAATGAATGATGTAACCAATATTTTGTAACAATATCTTGGTTTAAAATAGTACATCTGGACTTTTATGCCCGTTCTTCTAGGTGCAGTCGACAAAAGAGATAAGTATGCAGGGTCGTCGGATATACTTAGTTTTCAAATGAAATTTAGTTTGTTAAATTAACTGTTTGTTTTCTATTACATAAATAAAATTTTATCCGAAAACATCAATCCGTTTCTTATTAAACTTCAACGATATCCGACGACCCTGCATACTTATCTCTTTTGTTGACGTACCTACTACGCTTTGGAATGGGCAACAAGCTCATCTTTCTGACTGACCATCCTTGATAACTCAAAGATGCCTGTAATTGGTTTAATTGAAACAAATGCTTTGATTTTGATTCATTCACAACCAAAACAAGACTCCAAATATCGTATTTGTCTCGAACTGGTCACTAAATTATTGTTAACAAACCAACTTGTCGAACATAATCCCGTATTTAATAACTTTTGGGCCTAATCGTGCAGTTCTGATAATTTATCGGCTATAATGATACGGTAATGCGAGAGAGAACGGTAAACGATTTGGCGAAAATTATAGATTTCGAGGTACATAGGTAGGGTTGGTGTGCATACTATGTAGCTTAGTTCCGATTTTGTAAATGATATGCTGCAATGTATAATTTAGAAAAAAGTAACTTAGGTTTAAGCTGAATAAATGCTTGTAAGGGCCAGCCGATTACTCCTGTAAAACATGCCGAAGGTGCGATATTCACTGCGGTACCTAGCGATCGCAGTTTAGCTCACTACCTCCATATATACACGTACATACCGAAGGATGCCTCCCTGCGATACATCGCGGGCTGTTGGGGGTTTACCTTCGATGTCTGGCATGTGCGTGCGTGTCGATTAGCATGCATTTGTTTTACATGGAGGTGACATCGAGGTAGCGAGCTAATCCGCGATTGCGAGGTATCGCAGTCAGGCATTTTCGGCATGTAATTATCCTTAGGTAGAGTGAGTTTGAAGTGACAAAGAAAAGAAAGAAAATGTATTTCGTTTCGTTTTCGTTTGTCGTTTTTCGATTATTTTTTTTTGTGATCTCTCAATAGTGTAAATTCCTAGCATCAAGTGCAATGATAGCCCAGTTTAAGGTCACTTTACTTAAGTTTTCACGATGAGATTTTTACAGAATAGATCATCAGATCACTGTTATTTTTGTCGCACTAAATCTTAACACGTGAAACCAAATGTAATGTTCATCGTTGTTTTGTCCACTTATTTCGAACGAAGTAAACAATGCTGGGTGGAGTAAGCGTGGTGCACCCTCCCTACACACAGATACCATAGCATTACGCCTATTAGTACACCCACATTTGCCCAGTTATGTTTAAGTTCCATGTATTATTTATTTATTTATATAAATAAATAAATAAATAGTAGGTATTGGGCGAGCCTGTTGCTGTCAACTGGGCACAAATCCAGGTTTCGGACCGACTTCACACGCATATGGTTTTTTCCCCCAACTTGTTCTTTTTAGGGTTCCGTACCCAAAGGGTAAAAACGGGACCCTATTACTAAGACTTCGCTGTCTGTCCGTCTGTCTGTTTTTCATCAGGCTGTATATCAAGAACCGCGATAGCTAGACAGTTGAAATTTTCACAAATTATGTATTTCTGTTGCCGCTATAACAACAAATACTAAAGACAAAATAAAATAAATATTTTTGCTCAATATCAATAATGGCAACAGGTAGGCACTTGAAATTTTCACAAAATACTCAGTTGTATTTTTACTTTAATCTATATCTACATCTATACTTATAATAAATCTGTAGAAGTGAAAATTCTGTACATTAAAAATATCAAAAAAATAAATGGCAGGGGGTGTTACTAGACCGACACCGAAACCAAAAATGTGATTACAAAAATTTTTGTCTGTCTGTCTGTCTGTCTGTCGGTCTGTCTGTCTGTCTGTCTGTCTGTCTGTTTGTTCAGGCATCACGCAAAAACTACCGGTTCGATTACGATGAAACTTGGTATAATTATTCTTTAATATCCTGGGCACCACACTGGGTACTTTTTATCCCGGAAAAGTATATACAATAAAAAACAAACTTAATTTTGCGGTTCGATCCATAGACCGATTACTGTACCAACCGCAAATAATAAGTTTGTCGTAGGTTACGTCACCCGCAGTATTATCTGTGCGACCTTTTTATTCCTTTTAGTTTTTAGAGTTATTTAGGTTTAATTTTATAAGTCGTAGGTATAGATTTTAATTTTATAGTATAGGTAGTATATTTGTTAGTGTACGTAGTGACCGTAGGTTATTTTATAATACTGTTAGGTAGGATTAGTCATTCGTATAGAATTATAGATATTAGTTTTTAGGGATTTAGCTTATTTATTGAGTTTAGATTAGTTATCATCAGAAATAGGTTTATTTAGGTAGGTTATTTTTTTTTAATTAGGTAGGTACTTAGGTAAAGATATCATATAGGTACCCTCTTAATCACCACTAATAAGACACAATTGGTTTTCTATTGTAATTAGCCACAAAGGGCCCGCGAGATGGATGGCATCCTGGGGAAGCACATACATTTTATCCTGTTAGCACGTTCCCGTGGGATAATTTCCGACTTCCACGCGGGCGAAGCCGCGGGCAGAAGCTAGTAATAAATAATAAAATTAAAATAAAATAAATATTTCAGGGGGGCGCCCATACAACACACGTGATCTTTTATAGATAATGGTACGGGACCCTTCGAGTGCGAGTCCGACTCGTACTTGGCCTGTATTTTTTATGTTTGTGTTCTATCTTTGCGTCATATTTACCTTAAATAAACGTATTTTCTTACTTTCTTTGTTTTCAATTTGTCGCAGCTTAAGAATCAATTGCCTATCTAGATCTAGAAACAATGAGAGCAATGGTGGCCCAGTGGTAACGGCCGCGACTTACAAGTTGTAGGTCGTAGGTTCGAACCCAGACAGGCGCTTCACTTTGTGTAAATTATTACATCACCACTGCTCTCAAAACGGTGAAGGAAAACATCATGAAGAAACCGGCATGTCCTAGAACCAAAATTTCGAAGACATGTGACATCTACCAACCCGCACTGGGCCCGCGTGGTAGATTGTAGCCCACTCCCTCTCGAAGAGAGGAGGCATGTGTCCCAGCAGTGGGAACAATATAGGCTGATTATGATACGTTAAGCCGTTGGTCGCGGCTGTCATTCGTGGATCTTTGACTGTCGTTACGGGTAGTCAGAAACCCGAAAGTCTGACAACCAGTCCATTGGTGTAATTGCCGTATGGCGTTCCAGTGTGAGAATAAATAAATAAATAAATGACTCTCGAAACGAAATTAAACGTAGTTTCGTTGAACTCGATATACTTTGAGCGGTTGAAATTTGAGCTTGGTAATACTGGGTTTTTGTGGCTTGGCCGTATCCCCGTACCTTATGGTTAAGTAAAGTACAAGCCTTATTTTGTTGCATTTTATGACTCAATTACAAAAAGGCATCTGTTATAATCCAAACCGTTTTGAAACTCAGGCTATCGTTACACTAAACTAGTCATTTTAAACTTAGCGACTTGGTCGGCCATAATCCACTACGCGGGTCCACCGTAGGTTGGCAGATGGAACATGTCTTCAAATTTATGGTTACTTACAGTTTAATTAGAAGCGTCAATAGCTTAGTCAGTAAATACCTAATTGACTCAGTCACTGCCTGCTTCATGAGGCCGCAGGAAACAGCAAGTAACTAAAGAAAAAACGAGTTGCACGTATTAGAAAAAAACGTCCACATTTTTTCTCGTTAAAAAAACAAAAGGAAAAAATATCGTGCGATAGCCTTTTCCAAGTAACTTGAACTCAATATTTTTCTTTTATCCTTCGTGTAGATTTCGAAAGTTCATTAAAAGTTTACTACATTATTTCGCTAACGTAAGTTTGTTGGCACTTTCTAGTGTCTACGGAGTCGCTGTGTAACTTTATAGTACCGTTACAGAGAATGTATAAAGTTGCAAGGTGATAGAGGTATTTTAATAATGTTTAACTTCGCGTGAAATATGTCAGCTATTGTAGGTACTAATTTTAGCTAAATTATATTCTGTTGTTAGAAGTTTCTTCTCATATAGAGAAGGAACGAGTTTGATCACTGCCTGTTCACGATTTTAGACCGGGCCCTTTGTATTATCGCCTATATATATCTAACCACCGTAAGGACTATTCCTGCTTGCAGCGTATATTATTAGTCGACCTAAAAGGATCCTCTTTTGTTTTACTTACGGACGCAAGTTTTACTTGGTGATGTGCACGGGATTTAGGAATGGTTAGTAGCTCTACCGTGAGTTTACACAGTCAAAACTCGCTTGCGTCTCCGTAAATAGTATACACCGGTGGACAATAAAATTAGGCCACTCCTATTTTTATGGTTTATTCATTAATTACGGCTGTATAAAAATTAAATTAAATAATACGAGTTCATTTGCAATCTTAGTAAAGGGTATATTGATAAAATTATCAAGTGTAAATGTGTCAAATTATGTCATTTGATCAGTTTTTTTAGGTCATACACTTTTATTGTCCTGTCGCCCGCGGCACGCAGCGCAGCAGTTAATCGCTTAACCACTGCGCCAACCGTGCCGTCAGTTTGTGAGTGCGTGTGTGTGTTTGTATGTTTGTTACAGTTCACGCTCAAACGGCTGGACCAATTTTGATGAAATTTGGTATGGACGTAGCTGACACCCTAGCCACCAGCTGATTAACGCATAGGATACTTTTTATCCCGATATTCCCACGAGATCGAAACTTATACGGGTGATACCGCGGGGCACAGCTAGTGAAGAATAAATTGATATTTTCCTTCAGTTCCCTACCCGACAAAAAACCATCGAAATCTTGACTGAAAAACAACAGAAATAATCAAATAAGCTTTCAAAAAGACATGAAACGCTCCCCTGCCCCTAGTCTAAATATATTTGATGGAAATTCCTTTATATTGTATTTCTTTGTATTGGAACAACATTAACAATGACTTTTCCTTTGATCGGGTTTGTATTATTAGATTATACGTTTGGTTTTTCTACGGCTTTATCTATTTTCAATTTGCTTGAATGTGAATGGCTCCTTGAATTTGTATCGGTCGGTTCTATGTTTTTGATCTTTGCAAGGAAATGTATTACTTAAAAACTGTTATACTATCGTTCCATGTAAAATACTGGTATTCGGTTGCATCTGGTTAGACTAGAAGCAGACTCCAACATAGTTGAGAAATGGCTCGGCAGATTAATTATCACGTTTTAAAAAAAAAAAGAACTCTTCATCTATCTAAACTTTCCGTAATACACTCGCGAGCAATGAAAAAGTTCCAGTGACATAGCACCAAATTACTCCTAAACGGGAAAGGCTAGCTTAGTGACGCCGTCTGCAATATTGAAGTACATTTAACAGCGCATCAGAATATTACCAACTAAAAAACGTAAATATTGCGTTCAAATTTTAAATTGTATGTCTTAGGAGATAATAAGGTGTTTGTCGGCATTTTGTGGGTGGAACTTTTTCATTGCTCGGCAGTGTATAATCAATACTAGTATCATAAAGACTGACTTTATGCCCGTGCAACTATAAACTAAACAAGTTTTATTATGACACACTAATTTAGCCCTTATTCATGCATGCACTTACCTTGACGACGTGGTTGGCGCAGTGGCTGAGCGATCGACTGCTGCGCTGCGTGTCGCGGGATCGATTCCCGCACGGAAAAAATATTTGTATTGCCTACAGGTAGTTGTTCCGGGTCTGGCTGTTTGTGTATGTGAGTTTAAATGTTTGTAAACGCATCCACGATACAGGAGTAGTTCGTAGAGTGGGGCAAAGTTTAAAAAAAAAAATTAAAGATAAAGTACCTTAGAACCTTAACAACTAGCAAGTGAGAGTAGGTCATCATCATCATCTGCCTGATTATGTTGAGGTCAGCTTCCAGTCTAATCGGATGTATCTGGATACCAGTATATTACATGCCTATCTGACCTTCACAACCCAGTTACTGGGTAATACGATACCCCTTGGTAAGACTGGTTGTCAGACTTTCGGGCTTCTGACGACCCGTAACGACTGTCAAAGATCCACAAATGACAGCTGGGACTAACGGCTTAGCGTGCTTTCCGAGACACGGAGGGGTCGTATATGAAGATGATCACCCATCCACAGACCAACCGCGGTAAGCGTAGCTTAACCTGGTCGATCGACCCGTGCAGCTTTTATTACTAACCACAAGCCCCTCCTAGAGAAGGTATGAACTCGAAAGTACCTGTTATGTATGAAGACCCTTCCTCAAAGTGGAATACAGCGATCCTGGGAGTGTGGTGGTAGTACTTTCACCCTTCATCTGACCCTTATTTCATCTGAGGGGCAATTCTCGTAATTTTATGAACGTTCACAGTCTGATCTCAGTCTCAATCTGTCAAAAAAACCTCAAATTTCCCCACATTTTGACATGTTGATGACAACACACGACATATGACACACACACACACACACACACACACAAACACACACGCACACACCCCCACACACACACACACACATCCCCACACACACACACACACACACATGACATATGTTGTTGTTGTGTTTGACATGTTGTTGATTTTGACATTTGTTTGTCGCTGCGACTAGATTTTGAACGTTTTAAATTACGAGAATTGACCTTCTGATATTTGCCAAGCCCTCAACATTATACAGGGTGGCAGGGACATCGACGCGCAACCTGTTACCGTGGATTCAGCTAACAATTCTAAACACCCTAACGTCGATAGATTTCATCGGTTATTAAAAAAAAGTTAGCTGTTCTATACATTTTGACCGCTTAGGTATTGCATTTTCCTATGAAACAGCAGATTTTTTTTTTTTTGTTAACCGACAGAAAATTACTTCACTAGGGGGCCTAAAATTATGTGCTTAATTCATGGTTACAGGTTGCGCGTCGATGTCCCTAACACCCTGTATAATATACCCTGTATAATTGTAGTTGTTAAACCAAAAAATCATTGTTAAAATTACAAAATTATGGTCTTGCCTTATGTCAAACAGTAAGTAACGTGTACGCAATCGTTATTATTTGACGTACCAAACCAAACCAACCAAACCTACTTACTGAAACAAAATAATTATGGAAATGAATATTCATTTAACAACCAATATCGATAAAATAAACTGCAATAACACCAACCTAGTTCGCCAATCATTCACCTATCAATATAGTTTAATATAAACCAGCTCCCTACTGCCTAGCCACCCCTTTTGGGGGGTGTAGGCATATTATAATGGCCCTTTGATCCATGGGTACCGTGTGCCATGGCAAACTATTCGGTAATTGGGTGATCATGACTGGCTAGAATTATGGCTTTGTCAGTAGCCTTTATAGCACACAAATGACGCACTTTTGGTAGTAGTATTTTATGTATTTCGAAGCGACGTTGAACAGTTTTGTGTGTGTGGTTTTTAGGTTGATTTATTTTGTAAAGTTTGTAGATTAAGTTGTAGTTTTTAAAAGTTTTTAACAGACTTCAAAAAGGTGGAGGTTATCAGTTCGACTGAATGTTTTTTCAAACTACATAGGTACTTGTTTGTTATTTGGCTAAACTAAACAAAATCTAAGTTGAAATAAGTTACAAGTTGTTTTTATCATATATTAAATTCTTAAATATTTCGTGTTTAGCCTGTTCGGATGCTACAGGAGTTGATGGACGCTTCTGACGGTGCCAAGCTCGTAGACCAATTCTGTACAAAAAAAAAATCTCAAAAAGATTCTCTCAACTCATACTTCAAATAAAAAAACCACCAGCGGTCGTTGACCCCAGAAAGCAATTTATTTTGTCGTGTTTAGATATCGATACCCATCATATTTGCGGAGTTTCGCTAGCTATTTTAACTTGACCCTGTACAGATTGCCATCGGCACGCTAAGAAGAAGTGACGTTTTTCGCCGGTAAATTGCAGACGCTATGTGGCGGACCGCTCTTTAAGGAAACCGTAGCTTTAAGAGGAAGTTATCTGATAGGCAATTTAATATTACGTCAATTCTCATGTCAATTTTACTTGTCAATTTGTATTTGATTGGTTCTTAATATTTTGGCCAGCCAATCACGAAGTAGCTAACTTGATTTTTGTCAGCGAATTGAATTGATTAGGCTTCCAGTTACCTTTCGATAGTCTAACTAAATATCGGAAATATTTTTTTATGTTATTAGAAAGGGTATGTAGGTAGAATAAAACTCGAAATATATACTTTAGCAGCATACAAATTTGATAGTTTTCTTTGAAATTGCAATCAGTGCCGCTCATATTGCAAAAATATATGACATCCCACTGGAAGCATCTGACTGTCATGTTCGAAAGTAGAAATGTCATTAATAAGCGATTTTTCTTCTTTATGGCAACTAGAAAGAAAGAAAGAAGTATATTTTATTCTGTACAAACGACGGCACGGTTGGCGCAGTGGTTAAGCGATTGACTGCTGCGCTGCGTGTCGCGGGTTCGATTCCCGCACGGAACAAATATTTGTATGACCTACATGTATTTGTTCCGAGTCTGGGTGTTTTTCTATCTATAATATGTATGTATTTACAAAAAAAAAAATGTATATAAGTAGTTTATCAGCCATCTTGTTACCATAACACAAGCATTAGGTTGCTTAGCTTGGGACTAGATGGCGCTGTGTGAAATGTCCAAGGATATTATTATTATTATTATTATTATTATTGGCAGATGACCACAAAACAATAACAATCATAACAAAAACAAAAATGCCAATGCAGAGTGGCGAAATAACTAGTATAACAACCGAGTTTTAAAGTAGGTAAGTACCAATCAATTTAAAAATATTGTCAGGTTTTTATGCTGTCACATTGATGTCAGATATTTTTGATCACGACGAGGTATCACATTCTTCTGAATTTAACTGAGTAGGTAGGTAGATATTTATAACGCAAGACATGTCCGAATTTATTGCATTCTAAGAGGTGACTCATCTTTTTGAAGCCGATGTAGCTTCCTAATCTGCATTCGCGATTTATTTACCAAAAATATAAACAAATATGAGTTCATGTTAATTCCTACACTATAAAGTCCAGTTTACGCTACAACTTCAAACATTTTTATAACTTTTTCAATAGTGCTAGTCACTCTGACCATCATTAAAGTAAAGTTAATATTTGTTTAAATTGAAATAACATCAATTTGAAAAATTTGTTTGAATAGATTTTATGTTACGCTGGTTTTTTTGATGATTTCAGTATTTTATAGTTTCAAAATACTCACCTATGCACTAAAGCATTGCCAGTGTTTTTATTTAGTGTCGTAATGTAGCTCTCATATCGTATTCTTTGATCCACACATTTCACAGTGTGCATATTATTAGAAGGCATGTAGGTCAGATACTTTATCTCAGTGTGTACAATAAAATAAAAAGAAACTCCGTTTTCCTCGTGTCGACACGAGCTTTGCAAGAATAGCTTAATACTTGATGAAAAGAAGATAACTAAGCCAACGACTTCATTCTATGCATGATTTGTTTACTTATGTAAGCTGTAATTGAATACATACATAATATCACGCCTGTTTACCACAACAGGTTAGGCAGAGGTTTACCTACCTATCGTATACTCATATTTTGCCAGTTTTGTTACAGTGTTTGTGTAATTAGAAAGAAAGAAAGAAAAAGTATTTATTGCGATTCGTACAGGATCATAAACTAAACAACACAGTTAAAAAAAAAAAAAAAATTGTATTAAAAAAAAAAATTAAAAAAAAAAAATTTTGAAACAATTAACAATCTGTAAATAGAGGTCATTGAACTCATGTTCAATGACCTCTATTTACAGATAGTGTCACCTGTGCACTTGATGATCTTATGACTGCGTCAGTGAGCGGAGTTCGCGCAGCTGAATTTTTGGCCAAAGATGTTTGAACTTTTTTGCCATCGCTACGCTAAGAAAAATTGAACTCATCATTATGGACAATTTTTACTATAAAGCTGATTATTTTTCACAATTTCTGTGTTGGTCCCTTAGTAAAAGTCGTTCGTTTTAATTATCTTTTTCAGGTTTGTAGTTATTTTATTTACACCTTGTATATGTATTTTTTAGAATATACCTAACTTGTTCAAGTTTTTTTCGGTTCCAGATGGTTTTATTTTCAAATATGATGATAATATTTACGTAAAAAATATAAGCCAACAGTCCTAAAATAATAATAATATGTACATGTTTATAAAAAACCGGCCAAGTGCGAGTCGTACTTGCGCACAAAGGGTTCCGGCACCACAAGGCAAAAAACGTCACTTGTATATTTTAATTTAAATTGTTATTTGTTGTTATAGCGGCACTAGAAATACACACTCTGTGAAAATTTTAACCCACTGACAGTCAGATAGACGGACGGACGGACAGCGGAGGCCTAGTAAAAGGTTTCTGTTGATACCCTTTGGGTACGGAACCCTAAACGGAAGGGAAAAGGGCTTTAAATTCGTCCAATTTGCTGTCAACAGGAAAATTGCTCAAAAAGCTGGCAGCATTATTTGTTAAAAAGTTGTCTTTTTGCTCTTGTTTTTTATTTTGTTTCGTCCCCTCATACATTATTACATAGGTATTCTAATTTCAACTGGTCATAATTATACAAAACTAAAACAAAACAAACACGATACATTTATCGCATGAACAAACAGTCATGCATACA
Organism: Apamea anceps; assembly: GCA_951799955.1. Lineage (NCBI taxonomy): Eukaryota > Metazoa > Arthropoda > Insecta > Lepidoptera > Noctuidae > Apamea > Apamea anceps. The sequence continues at coordinate 14,675,965 of OX637521.1, read as the reverse complement.
TTACTGGGTTCCCAAACGGTACATATTTGTCTACCCCACTGAGCGTGAAATGGAATGTGCCTAAAGTTAATAATGTGTATCACGGTGTATATCAAATGGATGGCGAATTATCTTGGCGTTGGTAGTATTGATATTTAGGAGATATTTTATTTTGCAGGTAGCATTTGTTATCAACATTTCTACCGTGAAAGTTTGTATGGATGGATGTTTGTTACTCTTTCACGCAAAAGCTATCGAACGGATTTGGATGAAATTTGGCACACAGAATGATGGTTTATAACCAGGATTAAAAATTGGATACTTTTTATCTCGATATTCCCACGGGATCGAAACTTATGCGAGTGAAACCGCGTGGCACAGCTAGTAAAATAATAATTGTGAAGTTGAAGATAATGTATATGGGGATGGAAAGAGCTCGATTAAAAAAAAAAAAACGCACATAGAGGCGTGTGTTTATGCAAAATTCACGCCTTCTTCCCATGGGGGTAGACAGAAACAGAAAGCTTCTTGCTACGATCCTTACCTACTCCTTTGCCTTCATTTATATTCATACATCTTTCACGTTTATACAAAAAGATTTTTGTAAAACTAAATCTCCGAGCTAAAGTATGATTAAAGTCAGGTTGGTGACAAACCAAACAAAAGAAAATGTCTTTTTTACATGTACAGGCCGTGGGTTTGAACCCAGACAAGCACTTTAATTTGTGTAAATTATTTCACCACACTGCTCTCAAAACGGCGAAGGAAAACATCGTGAGGCAACCGGGATGTCCTAGAACCAAACATTCGAAGACATGTGACATCTACCAACCCTCACTGGGCCCGCGTGGTGGATCAAGGTCCACTCCCTCTCACCGAGAGAAAGCCTGTGTCCCAGCAGTGGGAACATTATAGGCTGAATATCTACATTCATATATCTAATATTATATAATATTATGCTAATATTATAAAGAGGTTACGTTTGTTTATTTGTATGTAACCTTTGGAACCACCACTCGGATTTGAAAACCTCTTTTTGCATTTGATAGCCCAATTCTTGAGGAAGGCTATAGGCTATTTAACATCACGCTATGACCTTTAGGAGCCGAGCAAAAAGAAAGAAAGTCAGAAAGAACGCTAAGCAAGAACGGAGCCAGCGCAGGCGATGCGATGACGGGGTGGGTCGGGAAAACGAGAAATTTCACGCGGACAAACTCGCGGGCAGAAGCTAGTGCTGTAATATAGAAATCTCGATGTTTTGTTGAGCCGTAAAACTCATGTAAAGCAGGGGCTGGTTGCTGGCCTTATATATTTTAAAGAAACTCACCGCAGCGGCCACAAAGACGTCTGACTTGTTAAACTGTAGAAACCTGATCCCTTTCACCCTTCCTAAGGCCATTAACGTCACCCCCAAGTACTCGAGTTTGAGTAATTACGGCCATAACACCTCATTGTTTTAATAAAGAGAGCGATGTTGCGATTAATAAACAATGGAAGAATTTTAGGACGATGAAATTGTTGAACGAAAACTTTTTGGGAAAAATTCTTTTGAAAATTTTGCCGTGGTTTTATCGTATAGGGTTGAATTAGCAGCCAGGGAAATGAATTATGACATAACTTCATGCTTTTTTTCCCCGAAGGGTTGGGCAGAAGTGTACCCCACCCCCACGCTCATTTCACCAGTCATGTTGAGGTCGCACGAATTAGGGGGTGAGCCTATTTCCATCAACCGGGCGCAAATCCGAGGAAACCAGCATGTTCTAGACCCAAAAATTCGAAGACATTGTGACATCCACAACCCGCACTGGGCCCGCTCGGTGGATTACGGCCCACTCTCTCTCACAGAGAGGAGGCCTGTGTCCCAGCATTGGGCACACTATAGGCTGATTATGGGCACAAATCCAGACTTCAGGCTGCTACTGAGAAATTCCTGATGGAATCACCCGATAAAACTTTGCCCGACCTAGTAATCGAACCCAAGACCTCATGCTCACAAGTAGCATTTGTGATCCTAGTGATCACAAATTGGGAATTTGAAAAAAAAATAAAAAAATTGGGTTCGATTACTAGGTCGGGCAAAGTTTTATCGGGTGACCAACAAGGGAAATGAATTATTATACGAACTGATACCCACCGTCAATTGATAATTTTTATATTGTCTGTTGATATATTCAAATCACAAACGTCAAAGAATGACAGTTATGATTCGAATATACACATCTGTCAAAGAATAACAGTTGTTATTTGAATATACACAACTCCCAAAGAATGACGGTTGTGATTCGAATATACACACCTGTCAAAGAATGACAGTTGTGATTCGAATATACACACCAGTCAAAGAATGACAGTTGTGATTTAAATGACAAAAAGCAGTTTAGTTCCCAATGAATTTCCTGACTTTACACAGAAGGGTATAATTATATAGAAGTTTTTTATTGATTGTCGTTTGAATTGGTTCTTGATTGGAAGGTTGTATAGAACATTTGACCTAGGTGTTCAACAATTGGGGTTTGGCACCGCCATCGACTAACAATAGGTCTTTTATACAAGGCTATGCGAAGGACGGTTTGGTTTAGATTTCAATAATTTCGTTAGCTTAAAATTTTTTGGCTTTTGATTTTTGCTTGATGGAATAAACTAAATGACTCGCTCAATATAAGGTTACCGGCTTTGACAATCAAAGGTTTAATCTATACAAATTATAATTGAAAGCCTTTGAGTGACCGCGGTTTTTTTCTAAAATACGCCACGAATTTGGTGCGGTTTATATTATTATAAACTTTATAATATTATAAACCGCACCAAATTCGTGGCGTATTTTCAAAGGTATACCTTTCGGAATACATTGCCTAAGTGATGGCATTTAGACAATTTATTCCGAAAGGTTTATGTGAGTTAACATTAAACTTACTTATTATGTATAATCAAGAAATGTCGATGTTTTAAAGTCGTTAAAACCGTACGAAGAGGCGGGTCGCTAGTAAAATTATAATATGCCAAACATTTTCAGTTCTAGTTTGGGACTGAATATAATTATGCTGATTGTAGAGCTTCGGTTTGAAGGCAGGATACCTCTGCTTTGTGGAAATTGACCGCAAATTTTCATTTATTTATTTATTAAAACTTGGGGCGTTTTTGGGGTCCCAAACTAGACACAGCCTGTATCTTGGTGACCCAAACACTACACAAAGTTAATATTTGAATGAGTTTTGCTAGCGCAAGATTGTTATTGATACTTTCATAATTATTGATCAGCGCGAAACAAAATAATGTCTCACCAAAGTCTCATTTATAAGGTGCAATTTTGGCGTACCATTCGTTGAAGCAACCGTCTAAACAGAGTATAGACATTGCCAGTAATTTGCTGCATCAAGTATGCCATACACTTGAATTGTGTAAATGGAGTTCTAAGATCGAGTTTTCTATCACAAGGAATAATATTTGTGGGTATTGTATCTATGCGTGTGGACTCCTAAGTCCTACCTATCATTAGAGTATTGGTATATTGGCGTGGCGAGCTGACATATGGCAAATAATTTAATTTAATGTTCTCTGTCTTGTAATGTTAATTACTTTGCATACCTAGTATAATTGTATACAATCAAGTATTTTCTAACTGAACAGACAACTGTGCTGCTGGGGAGTTTGTTGCGCCACTTCTTCCCAGCGATAGCACTAGGAAGTGGTGAAGAGCAGGCGTTTTGGGGGACTGTCTTTTGTAGTTTTGACGTTAGAAAATTGCTGATTTTCAGCCTAGTTTGAATAAATGACTTTTGATTTTGAGTATGTTTTTTAACTAAACTGCAATTAACTGTTCACATCTACAGCTACTACGTTATTAACGGAAAATTTTCTACAGTGATCAACAAAATATAAAATCTGCAAACAGTTTCGTAGTTAACTCGTTACGAAGTAGGAACGGTTAAAACTTCGCCGAAGTTTGACTCCGTTTTAAAGAGAAGCTCAATTCCGGGCGGGTGGAGTGACTCGCCGGAATAGGAGACTGCTCTATTAACCGATGAGCCATTTAACGCAAGCAAGCTTGAAAATATGGTTGTCATTGTGTGAAGTTTTGGAAGTCGTTTTGCATGGGAATTAGCAATTTATTTGGGGGAAATGTAAATAAATGAAGAATATTTGTGTGTGTGAATATTTATGTGTGGGGTGTGTTTATTAACCGATACGTAAGTTACGATATCAGGCATTGCTTTGCCGAAATCCTTGACAGTAAAATGTTATGCAATTTTAATAACTAAGTTAAACTAAACAAAAATATATACAATGTGTAACTGAATTATTGCACATTATGAAAGTATTTTGTTCAGAATCATTCTCTAAATCGATTTGTAACATTTTAATTATTATATTATTAACATTTTATTTATTTTACCTTTTGTCTCAAAATAATTAACAGGATCAACCTGCACCTGCAAATACGGGAACTTTAGACATTATACTTAATTGTATTTATTTTATATTAATGTACACACAGGCAAATACATTGCAAGAGACACGACATACATTTTTTTAGTACACTAGTAGTTTAGCCCTTCCAGCACCTAGTGACCTGTGAAAGGAGAAATGCATACTTAATTTTGTAAGAAACTAGAATATCAGAGGGGCAATAAAACGCTCACAGTGTGATCTCCGTCTCAATCTGTTCAAAATACCTCTAATTTCCCTACATTTTTGATATTGATTGTCGCTGAGATGAGATTGCGGCTACATTTTGAAAGTTTTTAGTTACGAGAATTGGCTTTCGGATAGCCTGGAAAATGTATTTCACAGAATACTGAAATACTAACCCGATTACAAAGTTCTAAATGTCATAAACTAATTCTACGATAACACAAAGATTCCAGGTCAAAATCATGATAACACAGTGAATCCCTTTACTGCCAAGCGAGCTTAGAACACAATTCCCGATCCTTCATATAAAACGACCCTAGAATTAAAAGAAATACTACTACTACATAAAACTTAACATTTAAGACTCGACCCGACGTCTCGAGATGGTAGTCCGGTGATAAATCTCCTCGCAACGGAAATTAAAATGATGCTTTACAGCCAACAGATTAGGGTGTAATTTAGATTGAAGACAGTATTTAGTTGATGCCTTTTGCGATAGAGGGTATTAGTGTTTGGGTTGATGAGATTAAATGTCGTGAGTATTATGTACTTTGGGAGATAAAGTTGATGGTCAAGAGGGTTAAGTGCCTGCTTGCAGAACAGACGGCAATCTTTCTTAGTTATTTCTTACTAAAATCATTACCAGTCAAATTAACAATCGTGACATCATACCATCACGCTTGTAATCTCCGAAAGGTTAGGCAGGGGTGTATTATAGTACTCCCCCCACATTTAGCAAGTTAACAAACAAAAAAAAATCGAAAAACAAATAAACACACAAGTAAAATGAAGAAATAAAACAAAATCAAATCAAACAACAACGAAAAAACAAAACAACAATAAAAAAACAATGTGATTTTTGGAATGTCATAACTTTACATACTCGTACTTTGGTGGAAACTTGTATCGGTACGGACTGTATAATAGCTCATGTCGTAGTTTTAAAACATTATGCAGCCAGGAATTGATACGGGGTGGACTGCTCATGGTATTACGGACGTACAACATCAGTATCACCAATGGTAGATTACTACTACTAAAACTTTTGCCATTTACAAGCACATTTCAAGACGAAATCAAGTTTTCTTGAACTTATACCCTTTCAACTCCTACTCAAATATGTATTAGTAAGTCTTTTTATGATCTCTAGAAAACAAATAAACTATATAGGTAGGTTAGACTGTTTAGAACTTAACTGACAGTTTTAACTGTTTTTTTTTTTTTTTTAGCCGCACATGTTCAATTTTGGAACTAATTCTAATTTCGCTTGAATGTAACCAGAAGGCCAATTCTCGTAACTTAAAACGTTCAAAATCTAATCGCAGTCTCATCTCGGCGACAAACAAATGTCCAAAACTTGTTAAAATGTAGGGAAATTAGAAGTATTTTTGACAGATTATGACTGAGATCCGAGGGGTAATGTAGGAGTCCAAAAGGCTCCTATCTCAGCATGATGCTACGACATTATAGGTTAGTGAACCGGAGTCATTTTTCTACCAGCCAGAATTAAGGTTCCCTTTTGCAGACAACCTTTACAGTACCTACCACTCGAAAGGTACATAAAAGAAGGGAAAACCACGTGTGGATTTTAAAGGTCATCGTGAATAAGTAATGAAGGGGTCCGGTCTCTATCCTATGTGCCAGATACCGTATTCATGGGTTGTCGTTAAAAAGCGTATTTTCGGCACGGTTAAAGGGCGCTTAATATGTCGCTTTGAATATGGGCATCTTTTTATATAAAGTACTTAAGTTTCCTGATAAAACTATCCGTTTTGTTAAAAAATATCTATACAGGGTGACTTAGTAATTTGGCATATTCCTTCCAGGACGTAATAGTGTGACCCATTTGCAACAATTAAAAACCACGGTGAAACAAAGTCGGGTGTCAAAGTCTCTTTTAAAGTCCAGACATAATCTTGGTCAGATCATTTGTGTGGGCCATGAAGATTAGCGTTTGAAATGGTCTTTTAAAGAAGAACTACACAGAATTGAGTGGACTTGTCCAGTAGAAGTAGAAGAGTATGAGTGCCTGGATAATACCCCTCTGCAAGCGGTGGTTGGTAATAGCCGAGTAAATGTTTGTATTCATCTGCAAGAAAAGAAAGGTGAGAGCGTATGTTTTTTTATATAATGCCATTTGCATTCTATGTTTTTTTTAGTTAATGGGTCATATAGTCTACTGATTTTCGTTTACTTATTTTAACAACAAGCCCTTGAGACATTTCAGCTTTAGGTTGGGCTATCACCTGCAATGCGGTTCATATTTCAGACATTCATTGGCGGTAGTAACCATAACACACAAAAATAAACAGTTTGACTTTTTAGAGTTATGAGAAACAGGGTTTAAAGTTTACTCATCCTGCATAGAAAAGGTAGGATCCTCCGACCAGACGGGTGTTGGGTCTGGTAGGCAACTGCCCGACGATTGATGTCAGAACGTTGTATATATGCTAGGTTCATGGTAAACTCTGCTTGCGCGATGCAGGATTTTGCGTGACGTCAATGTGATTCATGTGTATGTAATTCACATGTGTTGTTGTAGATGCCACAACACTTTCTACAAACTGATAACATACACCTACCAATAAATATACCTTAAGCCATTTTACTTACCCTAAATCAAGGAATATCCGGTAATAACACCACCAGCAGTTTCCTTACAAAAGCATTACTTCCCTGGCTACTCGATCACCCTGCGACCTACAAAAATAAACCCGGTCCAAAGGGAGGGTTTGATGCATCACCCTCCCTGATTAAGGATATAAAAATAGGGATAATGTCGAGCCAAATCATGCTGGAATTATTTATGTACGTTTATTGTGTTGGCTGTACTGGAGATTCGGGTTGTTACGTTGGTAGCGCTGTTTTGCATAAAGGTGTATGGAGAAAGCATAGGTATGATATGTGCGAAAAGTATCATTTGAAAATGTAAACAAATGGATCAGAAAACGTGCCTGTGGATGTCAATTTATAGTGTCCCTTATGAATTTAGTGCTCTGATTTGATTAAAATTTTAAATCACTTTAAAGATGTTTTTAATTACATTACTGATAAATGCTTGCACTGACTGGACAACCTGTGTGGCACTTTCCACAATGGATTATTTCAGACATCAATCTACATGGTCTTCATATGATCTGACCAAGATTATGTCTGAACTTTAAAAGAGATTGTGACCCCCAAGTTTGTTGAAGGATAGGATAGGATTTACATATATTTTTTGGTTGTATGGCGTAATGCAATGGCTTTAAACAAGGCACGTCGTCATAGTTTTCAGAGGTTACCACTTTAAAACAGGTGTGAACACACTCATCCGAAAAAAATGCGTGTCGAATTTTCTTCTGAATTTTTTCCCCAACTTTCGTTGCGGAACCTCGAAACCGGATTGATATTCAAGACGTTAAAATAGCTATCACTCATCATTGCGGTTTTCACGTTTAGCCCTCTAATCATTTTCACCTCGCTTCCAAAGTAGGTAGGGATCCGTGTCAGGAAGAAGTGCCAAATCGCATGATTTAGACAGAATTATTAATACAAATGCTGCCTGAAATTGTTGTTTATCTGAGATCTGAGGTTTGGGGAAATGTAGCTTCTAATGGGGGATTTACACTAAGGTGACTTTTGCCGTACGGCTGGCCGCTCACCAATCGACCATTTTCACGGTTGATTTTAGTCACCCACCGCATACAACCTGTTGTCGCACGACAAAAGTTGAAACATATTACTTTGGAACTTGTTATTTTAGCCACTTGCCGCGGTCAGTCTAAAATGGGTGAATATTTAAAAAAAAAACTAAAGGTACTTACCGTCTCTTCAGTTCGGCCGTCCCATGCTTGGCGTTGTCAGAAGCCCGAAAGTCGTGAAACGGATTAATAGATAGCTAATCGTTTTTATTTTTTAAATACTGCTAATTTGTAACGATATTTTTTCAAAAAAGTACGTCCCATCACTAAAAAAATATTTTACGTAGGTAGTTGCCGTTCGGGAACTGAAAACGATATTGATAAAACTAGTGGAAGTGTGTAGGTGCGGTTTGGGTAAGTGCTGTTAAAATCAGTGTTCTGAGTGGATTACCTCGGTTTTTTTTTAGTCCAGAGACACTATGAAAGCCTGTCATCTCATATATGTATATCTGTCTATTATTTCTCAACTACGTTGGGGCAGACTTCTAGTCTAATCGGATGTAGTCTAACTGGATACCAGTATTTTACATGGAACGACTGCATAACAGACCTCCACAACCCAGTCACTGGGTAACACGATACCGCTTGATAAGACTGGTTGTCAGACTTTTGGGGATTCTGACTACCCGTGTCACAGATCTAGGTATGAGAGCCGGGACCAACGGCGAAATGTGCTTTCCGAGGTACGAAGGCTCTCGATAAGTAATGGATGGAACCCATCCACAAACTAATCGCGGCAAGCGTAGCTTAACCTTCAATTGACCTGTGCGGCAGTCCTTGTTTAGCCACGAGCCCCTCAAAAAAAGCCTATCCAACGTCATAAAAATATGCCATTGTGTTATACAGCCGTAAATCATTGAATAACGACCAAAAACTGCAAATAAAACCTTCATGTTATGTTTAAACCCATTAACTCATAGCAGAATAATTAAGTAATTACAGAAAGCAATAAAATGCGCATGAAATAATTACTATTCATTATTTAATCACACCACAAACCCTATAAAAGTTGAGTAAGGGAAATTGACTGCATTTTTCATACTTATTCCTATTTATAGAGTTACTAGCTGTCTACGACTCCGTGTTTCTTTAAAGTCAAAGTCAAAGATTTATTTGCAGATAAATATGGTTACAAAAGTACTTATAATGGTAGTATAATAGTTGCTTAACATATCGTAGTTCCTATCATCCTAATATTATAAAAGTGAAAGTTTGTATGGATGGATGGATGGATGTTTGTTACTCTTTCACGCAAAAACTACTGAACGGATTTGGATGAAATTTGGCACACAGATGGTTTATAACCAGGATTAACATATACTCGTAGGATTAGATTTAACGTATAGGATTAGAAGCCCTTGGATCACGTTAAGTGTTTAGAGCGGGGAGTGTTATGTTTAGCCGTTTAGAGATTTCGTTGAATAAGCAATGAGCACTCGGACCCCACGGCCCGAGGGTTTCAACCCCAAACGGCTCGAAAACATAGTCACACTAATATTACACAGACGAAAGTTTGTGAGTGAGTGTGTGTGCGTGTTTGTTTGTTACTTCTTCACGCTCAAACCGCTGGACCAATTTTGATGAAATTTGGTATGGACGTAGCTGACACCCTGGATTAACACATAGGATACTTTTTATCCCGATATTCCTACGGGACCGAAACTTATGCGGGTGAAACCACGCGGCGCAGCTAGTTCAATCATAACAATAAGTATAATGACATACAAATTTTCGGTATGGGTACAATTAGATCATTTAGATTAAACTGAAGGAATTCTTTTATACTAGTATAGAAGGGATTATCAATTAATCACCTGTAGCGACTTCTTATCCCCCGTTTTTATCTTTAACCCGGCGAGGATGTGGTAGGGTCAATTAGACCCTGTTCATTTTGTTTGGTGTACAGTTTTTTGTCCCGGAGTCGTACGCTGTCGAACTTCTCAGTAGCTGGAGCTATTGAACTCCCCTCCCCTCTGCGCGCCACCACTCAGTCAGCCGTCGCCTGCGCAAGGAGCTACACGTACGCAAACGCAAATAGGGTAAATATGACCCTTCCACAACCGCGACGTAGGAATTATCTATATTTTTCGTTTTATTATTTTTATTGAATATATTGTGTTTTTAGGTAATTTTGGGCAAAATGAATAACGAAGAGCGGGAGGATGAGCGTATACGTCGTTTGCTGGAGGAGACATCAGACAGTGAAGACGACTTTATGACTGATGGTAGCGAAAATGAAGATCATGAAGATCATATAACTGATTTTGTGATGAAAGTTGATTGATCTCATAAATACTTACCAAAAAATCTTAATTACTGATTATGAATATTCGTTATTGTTATTTTTTTTAATATGTAAAACGGAGTCCTGCTAAAATTGATACATTTAGAGCATTTTCGTATTATTGAAATAATTAAACAATTGTGCGCTCAATGGTGTATTTTTTTATGAAAATCTTTTAATTAATAACTATTAAGTAAGTTTACTTTCCATTCTTGATAAAAAAAATACCAATATATACTTAAAAAATAAAAATGAAATACAGGGTCATCATGACCCTTCACATCCTCGACGTACCCATTTTGTACCACATTCTCGCCGGGTTAAAATTATTATTAGTATTACTCTAGTTTATTTTTTACAAAAGTGCACACTACTAATTTGTACGTAATTATTATAACAACCAGAATGGACGGATGGATGACCCCTGTAACACAGGTTTTGCCTAGCATGGGGGTCATTGATCATTTATTATGTACCAGGCTATTCGCACGCTTAAATTAAGTGTCACCCTGTATCTGTGTACCTTTTTCATGTCTAATAAATTGATTATTATTATTATTCACCCGACCTGCCCGCGCGATTACTTTGTTACTGCTTAGAGTTCTTTCTGACTTTCCTTTTGGCTCGGTTCCTTAGGGTCCTAGCGCGATGTTAAATAGCCTTCCTCGAAAATTTGACTGGTAGTTCCAGAAATTAGCGCGTTGAAACAAACAAACAAAAAAACAAACAAACTCTTCAGCCTTATTGTTGGTATAACTAAGGGCTGATTTTTCCAACGCCAGATAATTTTATCCGAGGAATTAATTTGGATTTTGACAGTTCTTCCATACAGAATCTGTCAGACGTCAATTTTATTTCACGAATAAAAAAATCAGCCCTAAAAAGTTTAAAATACTTAAGAAGTCTGTTTAAAAGTGGTTAACGAATAAAAATATGACTTTTAAGAGGTGGGCGAATGAGAGCGCTACCTGAGGGGCAATTCTCTAACTCGCCGTCCGATCAGGACCAGGCCCGTGCCGGACGGCGTGTATGTGTTCCACACGCGCCTCAAAGAGATGTCAGCATGAGTGACGGGGCCCCATAGGGCCGAAGCCTGCCAGGGTAGCGGGATCGTCCGAAAGGTTACCGCTGCCCTGGAACATAAAGGACTAAGGAAGGAACACGGGTGGGTTTTAGTCAGTTAGAGTCTGACACTCCCTCCTGCTCCGCCCAGAGCGGGAGGAGTCATTTGATGATTTCCCATCCTCAAAAAAAAAAGGGCAATTCTCGTAATTTTAAGAACGTTCACAGTCTGATCTCAGTCTCAATCTGTCAAAAAATACTTCTAATTTCCCTACATTTTGACAAGTTTTTGACATTTGTTTGTCACCGAGATGAGACTGCGACTGGATTTTGAACGTTTTAAATTACGAGAAGTGGCCTTCTGAGCGTTGTTATCTTTTCAAAACTTTTTTGCAAAAAAATACAACCGACTTCCAAAAACGACACTACAAAGTGAAAAAAATAACTTTAATTTCGGAAGTCGGTGTCGTTGGGTTCGCATTTTTGTTGTTTGCCACCGACTTCCGAAATTAAAGTTATTTTTTTCACTTTGTAGTGTCGTTTTTGGAAGTCGGTTGTATTTTTTTGCAAAAAAGTTTTTATTTTTCACTTTTTAGTTGTAATTTTTACCAGTAATTTTGGTTTAAAAACCAAACTACTGAACCGTTTTTGATGAAATTTCTATGGGACCATTTGGGAAGTATGCCCTTTCCAACAAAAAAAGAATTTTTCAAATCGGTCGGCAAGCGACGAAGTTATGCGCGAACAAACATAAAAAAAAAAAAAAAAAAAATACAAACATCCGAATTGAGAACCTCCTCCTTTTTTAGAAGTCGGTTAAAAAGAACATAACTGCTCTACGGCTACGATGCCTCATAAAAGCGTCTGTCAAAATAGCTGTATCTACCGCGACGCCTCTAAACGGTGTCGCGGCCGTGACGCATGAAAAAGAGCAATAGTGAATTCCTAAACTATATTTATAACTAGCTGCGCCCCGCGGTTTCACCCGCATAAGTTTCGATCTCGTGAGAATATCGGGATAAAAAGTATCCCATGTATTGTTCCTGGTTATAAACTATCCGTGTGCCAAATTTCATCCAAATCCGTTCAGTACTTTTTGCGTGAAAGAGTAACAAACATCCATCCATCCATACCAACTTTCGCATTTATAATATCAGTATGAAGGAAGTAGAAGGTTCTAACATGCACAAAGTGTGAGGGATGAGCTTATTGCCATTGCCAAAATAGGGTTCAATCCAAGCTGCTTTTAAGAAAGTTTTAACGGGTTAACCCGTTGCTCGACCTTGGACCTCACGCTCAGCAGTCGCGCTTGTGGCCACTAAACTAACAAAATATTAATGACGAATAAAATCAAACTGTTTATAAACAATCAAGTCAGCCTATCGCAGTCCACTGATGGGCAATATTGGCCTTTTCCAGGCCGCGCTCAACAGCCTGTCTTCCGCCTTCTGCATCCAGTCTGCCCCATTCACCTTCTTAAGGTCGTGGGTCCATCTAGCTGGGGGGCGTCACACACTACGCTTACCGATACGCGGTCTCCACTCTAGGACTTGTCTGCTCCACCAGCATCGGTTCTTCGACAAACATGGCCGGTGTGTTTATAAGCCTCATGTAGGATTTATAAATGTGGAAATTTTACAACCTTAGCCAAACCTCAACCCTTTAGCCTCAACAAAAGTTTGACGCACGTAAAATTTGTCAAACTACCCAACATCGACTGGTCGTAACGCTTGGCCCGCTTGGGCCAGTAATATTTTGGAGCGAAAAGAACTGGTCTAGCGGGAAATAAGAATCACGACACTCGCTAGCGGCTATAAACCGCCGATGACCATAAAATTACTGGAGCGTACTCACTGAGTAGGGAAAAACGCGGCGTTTTTTAACCCCCGACGCAAAAGCGACGAGGTGTTATAAGTTTCACGTGTCTCTCTCTCTCTCTGTCTCTCTCTCTGTGTGTGTGTAGTCTACTATTTTAAACTTTAACAGAAAATTAGGCTAATAATTAGAGCGGTCCCCCGACAGGACAACATTTAATAAAAAAAATTCATACGTACTTACGTGGGGTCATAATTTCAAGGTTATTTTTTTCTTTTTATAGGGTTTCACGTTTATACTTTTTTTGTTCTATTTGAGGCTATTTATTCAATCGTTTTTTTTTTATTTTAGGCTTTTTACATTTATACTATTTTTATTATTATTTTGTGTCGGGGGTTTTTTATTCCTAGTGACAAGGCAATACTATAACGATGGATGGGCTGCGTTAAAGATGATATGGTTAGAAAGGAGGTGACTACCGAGATGACGACTAATAGAGAAGTATGTAAGAAAAACACATGTTGCGACGACCCCAAATACATTGGGATAGCGGCAGTAGAATGATAATGTTATAGGTAAAACTATAATCTTTGTGATCCTGGAACCAGCCAATTCACGTGTTTGTCGTAGAGAAAAACGTTCATCTGTTTGTTAATAAAAAGAAAGAAAGAAAGAAAAATACGTTTATTGGCATTACACAAAATGAATACACCTTAAAACTATAAAAACAGAAAACAAAGATTATAATGCCAAAAGGGCCTCAGCTCAGCATAATGTTAGATGACAACACAAGTGTAGCTGCAACCCACGAGTGCCATACGCTGGAATAACAAACACATAGGGAAGTTTGTAAACACATAGATAGTCAGAGAAATTATTAATTGATAAGCAAATTGACTACCAACTCAAATTGTCCATATATGGCCGATGGGTGTTGTGTTTCGTGGCCGGCTACATGACACCAGTCAGCGAAACACGACGCAGACACTTCATGTGCGTTAGTTAGTTTTTAGTGTAATTATAATGTTGAATGTATTTATAGTATTTTTAAGTTATATTAATATTGTATTGTATGTGTTTATATGGGCCTTGATGCCTGAAATAAATTGATAAATAATTATTTTCAAATCACAACTGTCATTCTTTGAAAGTTGTGATTTGGCTATAAAACGGCAAATTGGCGTAGTTTCAATTTGCCTAACAATTAATTTCCCTGACTATATGTATATAAAGGTACTACGGTCGCGAATAATAAGAGCGGTGAAAAATAAACTGTGTTAAAAGTCACCCCACATTCAGAATTGGCCATTTCATTATTTTTTATTGCAAACATATTTATGTGCGTATATTTTTTTAGAAAAATATAATTCCATTGCTTGTTTTATTATTCTTTTATCCTTTTATAACATCTTAATTAGAGTTTTTTTCACTGGCTAGGGACTGTCATCCCATTATTCCTGGTTAAACGCATTTCATTTTTTTCATATTTAAAAAACTAATTTCACAGTATGAACCCATATTTTATTATTCTTTTGTTTGAATAACCTTGCAAAAAATCTCAATTAGACCTCTTGATTGGCAAGGGAATGAAATCAAAAATCCTTGACCTGGCTGCAGCCTCACAAAAGGGAAGACTTGACGAGTCTAATCCCGAAGGCAATATGAGCGAAATTGCCGCAAAAAGATTGGTAGGTAGGACAGAAGGTCAGCTTCATATCTACAAAGAGCGCAGACGCACGCATATTATATGCACTTCACCTACAGACGGACGAGTGCAAGCGCAATTGCGACTGGCATTAGTTTGAGATCGCCGTATGTATACCTTGTAGCAAACGTGTCTGATGTAAGTGTAAACACAAATTGTACAGGTTACAGAGATTTAGTAAAACATTCATCTGTATAAAGAAGTTGGCAACTTTATACTCACCAATTTTTTCATCAAATTTTGTCTAGCCTTTTCCCAACTATGTTGGAGTCGGCTTCCAGTCTGACCGGATGCAGCAGTATACCATTTTATCCATCAATTATTGTTTAAATAACATTATTAAATGGTAATTGAAAATCATCGACGAAAATTGAGGTTATAAAATTTACCTGAAATGAAAAACATCGTTAAGCTTAAATCGTTTAGTTTAATTACAATTCTGGGTTTAAATATTCAAATAATGGAAGACGGAAGTCGGTGTCGTTGGGTTCGCATTTTCGTTGTTTGCCACCGACTTCCGAAACTAAAGTTATTTTTTCACTTTGTAGTGTCGGTTTTGGAAGTCGGTTGTTTTTTTTTTTCAAAAATGTTTTTACTTTTCACTTTTCAGTTGTACGTTGTTGTAAGTTGTTGTTGTGTGTTTTACCAGTAATACCTTGTATTGTGTGTGTACCTTCTGTACTTCTATTGTGTGTGATTGCAGGCAAAACTGAATTCTTGACATGTTTACTTTTAATATAGTGTTGCCAGGAAATGTCTGACGGGAAATAAATACGGCCGAAGCTTAGCCATGATTGTTGATGGAGGGTTTGCTGCCAGGGTGGGGTAATATTTTGTATTACTTTTAATCTCGGTGCTAGAAATTGAGTCGGTTCCTTATTTATATTTATATTCTAGGTTATTTTTACTTCCGTGTTGTTTTTAGCAAAGGAAAGGTAACTCTTTCTTTCGCCACGGTGTTCAAACATTATTGATAGCGTAAGACCCTTCTGGCATGGATAAAATTATTGTTTTTGATTTTATGTATTTTTTTGTCTATTTTATTCTTGCACGAACAGCTGTTCGTGTATATTTAAACAGTGCATACTCAAACAGATGGATCGGGCGTCTGGGGCCAGTTTCGTGGCCTCCACGTTTACCAGACCTAAATCCACTGGATTTTTTATTTTGGCTGCCTCAAAGAATAGGTGTACCGTAAGCCAATCTGGGGGCCTAAAAAGGCCACTTTGGCAGAATCATAATAGGATAACAATATGAATCATATTAAAAATCGTAAAATGGTCACAAACTGACAATTCATAATATAATCTGTGTGCAATTCATATCGCAATGAAATAACATTTAAACTGTAGAAATAAAAAATAAAAAACCAATTTGATTAATAAAAACTGTAATGAAAAATTTACCGATAAAATTACGGTTTTTATTTTTTTCACGCGGCAATGTTTACACCAAAAATATGAAATGAAATTTTACTAAAATTAGAGGAATTGCTAATGATCTGCTGGGAATTCTGGAAATGAATAGCTTTTAGAGGTATTGCTTAAAGTGGCCTTTTTAGGCCCCCGGGTCTTTAGAAGATTTACGTACCACGGGTAAATAAATCTTCTAAAGACCCGATTGGCTTCAGGGCAGCCACATCAAAAATAAGTGATCTCTCTGAAAAATAAGTCTCCAGTTCCAATGTGTCAAAAATACAGTCAATTTACCTACATGTTTGACAAGTTTTTGACATTGATTGTCGCTGAGATGAGATTGCGACTGACTTTGAACGTTGTGCAAGAATGATTGTAAGATAAAATAATAAAAAAACAATAGAATTAATGATCATTGTACCTGTTCATCATCATCAGCCTATAGCAGTCCCCTGCTGGACAAAGGCCTCTCCTATTGCATGCCATTCAACTCAATTTTCGGCAACTCTCATTCAGGTGCTACCAGCCATCCTGGGAAGATCGTCGCTCCACCTAGCCTGAGGGCGTCCTTACGTTTACCGATTCGCGCTTCCCACCCAAGAACACGTCTACCCCAACGGTCATCGGTTCAACGGCTAATATGGCCGGCCCATTGCCACTTCAGCTTGCTTATTCTGTGAGCTATGTTGACAATATACCTGTACCTACCTGTTGGGAGGTTTAATTTTTTTTTTTGAAAAAAAAACGTTGCCCCACACTAGGAATTTCTCCTGTGTTGTGGGTGCGTTTACAAACGTTTAAACTCACATACACAAACAGCCAGACCCGGAACAACAATTACTTGTAGGCCATACAAATATTTGTTCCGTGCGGGAATCGAACCCGCGACACGCAGCGCAGCAGTCAATCGCTTAACCACTGCGCCAACCGTGCCGTCAATTCAGTTGTGGAAGTAAAGAAAATTAGGGATTTAATACTATGAGTAGTATGGTCTTTCAGAGAAACACAGATTTTTATAGTAGAATATTTTCAAGCCAACCGTTCTTGTACTGGTTTAAATTTGCTTCACTGAAGAGAATGAAATAAAAAAAAAAAAAAAACTCGTAAGCTTCTTACGTTGGGAACAAATTGCGCCGTCAACATTTTTTTTTTTAAAGTGCAGTTTCTCCAATGCGAAGTGCAAATAACTGTGTTGTATAGTGGAACGACGGTTTAATTAATTAAGAAAAAAGATGGATATAATAAATTGCGAATCAGTTTTTTTTTTTTTTTTTTAGATTTTCATTTTGTCTAGATTTTGGTGAGTTATTGGGTCTATAAATTATTTATTAAAAGCTTGTGATGTCCAACTGCAGGGCACAAGCCTCTATACTCTCTTTCTTCTTCTCTCTGTTTAAAGCTTCTGAGGACCAGTCCTTGTTGAAGGACTCCAGCTTACCCCACCATCTCCGTCTGGGTCTGCCGCAATGTCGCTTGCCATTAAAGGGAACCTATTGGGTCGTAAGTTTGTCCCATTGCTCACCTGACATGCGACAGATGTGTCCAGCCCGATTCCATTTTATCGTGGCAGCTTTCCAAGTGACATCAGTTATCTTTGTGATGGAATGGATCGTCGTATTCCTTGCAATGGTCTATAAAAACCTTCTTTTTTTACAATTTTTTTAACTGCCCTTTTTGTCTCTTGGTTCCAAGCACAACTGCTGAGTGCGGGGTCCTGGATTCGATTCCGAGGTCGGACAAAGTGTTATTGGGTTTTTCTATTGGGAGTTTAGAAGTTAGCTGTGTGATAGAAGAGGCTGTCGATACTCAACGTCATCATCATCTCCCTAGCCTTTTCCCAACTATGTTGGGGTCGGCTTCTAGTCTAACCGGATGTAACTGAATACCAGTATTTGGAGCATACTTAAGTACTAAGCAGTATTAGTAGCTCCATGCTCAAATACCAGTATTTGAGCATGTATTTAATATCGCTTAATCCAGCCGCCGTTTCCAATATACCTCGAAACACAATAATAATGAATATTATAACCAATTTCTATTCAGCAGTTAACTACAATTAATATTAGTCCTAGAATTTCTAATCAAATCACATTGTATGTTATAAATATAATAATTAATTTCATTTACAGAGATTCATTCATTCAAATCCAAATATTATATAATATTGTACCTTGAATAATATTAGGGCTATTTCCATTCACAGTTAGATCCAATTATAATATAACTAAATATGTATATTAAATATAAAAACTCGAATAATATTACTAAGGGCTTTATTAAATACTGCTCGAATGGGTAAATTGATCTAGGTATTTTGTTACTGGGTCTTCACGAATGAATATTTTATTCATTCATTCTTTCTGGGGTGAACGAGCTCGTCAGACTTTTAGTCTAGTTATTCCTGTAATAAATATCTGTAGAGTAGGCTATTTTAATATTTTTTTCCGTTCGGTAATTGAACCCGGGACTTTTAGTGCAGTAGGTAGTCATTGAGCCACAAGCATAATCAGCCTATAAAGTTCCCACTGTTAGGACACAGGCCTCCTCTCTGTGAGAGGGAATGTTCCGTTATCCACCACGCGGGCCCAGTGCGGATTGGTAGATGTCACATATTGTCTTCGAAATTTTTGGTTCTATGGCATGCCAGTTTCCTCACGAGGTATTCCTTCACCGTTTTGAGAGCAGTGGTGATAAAATAATGTAAACGAAGTAAAGCGCCTGTCTAGGTTCGAACCTACGACCTACAAATCGTAAGTCGCGGTTGTTACCACTGGGCGACCACTGCTCCACTACCGCCTATAGACGTCTGAAATGTCAACGGTATCGCAGGTGCTGGCCCAACCTTTGTACAGACGCCAGCATATTATCAAGCTACTACAATCTGTCAAATTTCTTTAATAGATTTTCAACTTTATCGCTAAAGCATTAAGGTTCAAGGTTCATTGGGAAAATTTGACAGTTTCTGGTAGGTTGACCTGCTGGCGTCTGTACATATTTGTATTATTTTTTGTTATAGCAGCTGTAAACAAAGCCGTGACAGTATTTGAGGCTTCATGAGGTTTGTTTTTTTTTTGCCTGAAAAGGGTCAATTCAATGACTTACCTACAAAAATCATTTGTTAAATAAATATGTGCCAACGTGTTCTTCAGAGGAGTGTACCTTCGAAAGGACTGACACTAATAAAATAAGGTTCTATTCACAAATCGATCGACATCAATAAAACATCGCATCCTAAGGTAATATTTAATTCAGACAACGTATTGGGAGCGTCTGAAGTAGTCTGAACCTCGGATTGTTCGTACGATTGTTTTAACCGTGCCAGTTCTGATTTGTTAATATTTAATTCAAACCTTTGAAAGTGTTTAATCAAAGTTAGTATTGTATGTTCGATACTTAAGGTGGATGCTCCAAGGTAGCCCGTGAAATTAAAATTTTCTTACGTTTTTTTGCAATTTGCTGGTCAGTGCTAAGTTGTAGGTACGTTGATTAAAATATGATTCGCGGCCGTAACAAATATGTATTTACAGAATTATAATCATTAAACTCATCAACACAACTCTCTAAGATCAAGTAATTCTACTGAATGACTATTTCTGAAATCTTGCCATTTTAGGATTATGCTAACTTAACAAGTTGTATTACTGATTCTATTAAAATTGAATCACACTTTAAATATTAGTCAACATATTTCTTACGATTACGTAAATCTCACATTAATTGTAGGTATCAAAATCTGAATATTCACCCAATAATACAAATAAAGACAAATCTACAATAGAATAATTACGGAATCATTTTATTCCGTATTGCATAGTAAATACTAAGCAATTGTATAGTCAGCAAATAAACACAATACAGCTGAGAATTTTCAAATAACCTAGCGTCTCTAAAACCTTGATAATCCAATAAACTTTCCTATTAACGCCAATCATAAAAACGCTACAAAACCGCGGTGTCACCGGAAACCAGTGCGTCAGTAAACTATGCAAATGTCGGAATAAATTCTGCCACGAGCAACAACGCCGGTTTAACGTGGAACATAATTTTGCAAGTTTATAATAGAGGGCGCCGTAAACGATGTGAAATTTCGAGTACCCGACCCGACCAGCAACTATAAATATTGGAAACTTGGTCACTTATTAATAAGTAATGATTGAGTTTGTCCGAATTTATTTGCAGCACTAAATAAGAAACAGCCAAAGTTTTGCCTGAGAAAATATTGTAATATTCAGAGGGGCAATTCTCGTAATTTTAAGAACTTTCACAGTCTGATCTCAGTCTCAATCTGTCAAAAATACGTCTAATTTCCATACATTTTGACAAGTTTTTGTCATTTGTTTGAGACTGCGACTAGATTTTGAACTTTTTAAATTACAAGAATTGGCCTTCTGTTCACACTCTGAAGGTGTATTCTCGTAATTTAGGAACGTTCGCAGTCTGTCCGTCTCAATCTGTCAAAAATATCTCTAATTTCCCTACAATTTTGACAAGTTTTTGACATTGATTGTCGCTGATATGAGATTGCGACTAGATTTTGAACGTTTTTAATTACGGAAATTAGCCTTCTGTTCCAAAATACTCTGATGAAAGTGTAAACAAACACTGTTCGCGTTAAATTCATATGCAATCACTTAGTAAAGGAAATTAGCAACACATTCTATTCTTTTCACTTTTTTTATTAAAAATAAAAAATAAGCTAGATGAGGTCGGCGTTTCCTATCTGACTACTCTGAGAAGAATGGCCGAAACAAACTCAGAAGTCACGGTCTCTTTTAAAGTCCAGGCATAATCTTGGTGGGATCATGTGAAGACCATGTTAATTCTTTATCCTATTACACTCGGCAATAGTGAAGCTTTCTGTCGATAATTCAGATCAATAATTCCAGAGATTACCTCTTAGAAACAAGCAAAAATTAAATACAACAATACCTTTCCATAATATTAGTTTCAATTTTATAAAGGTCACAACCAGGCCCTCGTTTGGGTACTACAGTCTATAAGTACTGTAGCTGATTTACAGAAACCACAAACCGCTCAAAAATAAATTAAATGTTAAACCTACATTAATTTTATTCAGGCTGTAAACTTGAGGTTTTACGACTTACGATTTACGATATATGTACACCGTACTATTTTTATGGTCACAACGATGACTCATGTAAGAAATGATTACTCTTCATTTGAATTTACTATGCATACACACGAGTGACACGCATCGACGATAGAGGGAACTGCAACCGTCGACGCGTGTCTGCGACAGCCGTCAATGCCTGGCGTCGGCGGCTGTCATCAACAACATGCCGTTGGTGTCTTTGAGCACCGTACTCAAATACACGAGCGACGCGTGTCAGCGACAGCCGTCGACACGCGTTGACGGCAGTTGCCGACACGCGTCAACGGTTACACTTAAGTAATATAAAATATAATCAGTAAATAAAAATTAAGAATAAAAATTATTAATTTATCAGCGAATGACGTCACTAAAACGTTATTGGTGAAAGAAAGTTTTTGAAAGCGTTTTCTGACACCGTAAAGTCAAACCTCGCTGCCATCATTTTCATGACAGCCGTCTCTGCGGCTGTTAAGTGGCGGCCACCGCTATTTTAGGAAACCGTAGGTAAACACACAGGCGTGATCAAGGTCAAGAGCAGGCCTATTCAGCAATAAAAATAAAAAAAAACGTTGCATATGAAAACTAAACACAGGTCAACCGTTTAAAAGGCTAGCATTCTGTAATAAAACCCTACTCAGCCATTCCGCCATTTCATTTCAATTATGTACCCGCATTAATTAACATTAAATTAATTTCGTTAAATAATTGAGGGCGGAAAAATTATTTGCAAATTACCGTGAAGTATTTAACGATAGTAATTTAATTATGATTGTAATTAACGGTAATTTATGAGTGATAGCCTTTTCGGAGTTGCAGTATTGAATAATGAGGTGAAGAATGATGATTAATTCTCAATTTGACTGTTCGGTTGGTTTCCTTTTTAACCGACTTCTAAAAAAGGAGGAGGTTCTCAATTCGACGGTATGTTTTTTTTTTTTTGTGTGTTTGTTACGCGATTTCTCCGCCAATTGTGGACCGATTTTCAAAATTCTTTTTTTGTTCGAAAGGAGATACTTCTGAAGTGGTCCCATAGAAATTTCATCAAAAACGGTTCAGTAGTTTGGTTTTTAAACCTAAATTACTGGTAAAAATTACAATTTAAAAGTGAAAAAAAACTTTTTTGCAAAAAAAAAACAACCGACTTCCAAAAACGACACTACAAAGTGAAAAATAATTTTAATTTCGGAAGTCGGTGGCAAACAACGAAAATGCGAACCCGACGACACCGACTTCCGAAATTAAAGTTATTTTTCACTTTGTAGTGTCGTTTTTGGAAGTCGGTTGTTTTTTTTTGCATAAAAGTTTTTTCTTTTCAGAAACCCACCACCAATAATATTATGTTTGGACTTTAAAAGAGACCATGCCCTCTTAGTTTGTTCTGGCATTTCTTCTCAGGAATCAGTCAGCTAGGAAATACCAGCGCTATCTAGTTTTAAAATATTATTATGTAATGAAATCCTTAACATTGGAAAATTGCACTCCAGAGTCACAATACAAAAGTGATGCTTAGTTTGTGACTCACCGAATCTGCCACATTGTATTTTTACTTTTGGATGAATAAACTTTATTATTTATTACTTACTTATTTACCAACAAAATATTGACGTGTTAAAAGATCTATTATACAGAAATAAATATTTCATTTCATTTCTACGTTCTGAAAAAAAGAGAACATTCTCATCATTATGCTCTGACGCCTTCTTCTTAGTGTTCACTTGTAAAGCGATCTAGTTAACTACTGGAGGCGCTGCTGAATGTTTTATAAAAGAAACAAAATGAGTCTGGTCACGAAGACGTTTTAATGTGGACTAACTCTAGCTTAACCTTAATCAAATACAGTTCTTAATACTAGGTCCTTATCTCTACTGTCGCCGGGTGATGGTCATAACATCCCGCGACTCTACCGTGAATGCTGTATCAGCGTGGGCCGCCCAAGGCGTGTTCCCACTAACATGAAGTTATAATATTAGGGCTCGATACAGCATGTATAATTACCTACTTACATGATTCAAGTTTCTTGCCTGTGACATAAAATAGAATGGTATCAACAAATGACTTGCAACTTCTAAACTCTGTTATGAAGGTGCAACTTATGGTATTCCACAGGCAATTAATTCACACCGTGTAAGTCAGACTTTACTCTTCAGCTTTTCTCTACCTTTTTTATACATTTGGCATCTCACCGGTCAACTTAGAAGGTTCTCGGCTGCTCAACCGGGCTTGCCTAAGAGGGCCTCAATAAATTAAGGCCTCCAGCCAGGGCTTAAAAGCTAAGCGATTACACGCTAAAGGCACCCCCTGTGGGATACGGACCTCGGCTTAGGGTGTCGCTGGGGGAAGGCAGCAAGGGAAAGGCTGGATCGGAATAATTTTCTCTACAGGTGTTCAAGCTTTTTCTTATTATTCTCATTCCTAGTTTATGCAGGATGAATCGAACCTTTTTTTTGTTGGATCGGTTTTTATCCAGTGTGGGATTTTTACCTCACTAAAACCACCTCTGTGGTCATCTGCATCTGCACATGAAATATATTACCTCTCAAAAGATCAATCCGGAGCCCCCTCTGTGCAACGCCTGTTAAAGCACATCTCTGGGGAGACTGTCAAGGGGTCTCCCCGAAACCTGACTATGCATGTGTGCAAGGCAGCACATGACCACTTGGCGCCGTCTTCCCTGAGGTCACTCAGTGGGCCGACGGAGTCCCCACTCTAATCGCCCGCAACCCCAAATTACCGCAGGAAGAATTTAACCTAGGACCGTATGATCTTACAGCCACTAGACCAGATGAGAAACAGGAAAATATGTCTTCAATAATTAAACCTCAGCTCCCAAACTTGAGTTACAGTTTGGCAAGAAAGTCCTGAAACAGAACTAAAATATTTGATAATTGGCAACACTCGCTCTGCCTTGTCGAGTAAGGTACATATTCTGTCATTTCTTGTAATCGGTGACTGTTTCTCGTGTTTATTATTTATTTATTTGCTTTATCGTGGTGATACTGGTGACCCATTGTGTTCATAATGAACAGATCTGTTATTCGCAGCTCCGCAAGAGCGATAATATATAAAGTATACGTGAGATGTTAGGTGGAACTCGATGCCGGACAAATTTTATCCTATCTCAACGATGTGTTTAAAAGAACCGCTGAAATGACAGGTAGAATTATATTTTATACGTGTAATTAGATCTAATGTGTGTATTTCAAGGTGCAATATCTATTATAAACCTTTCATACAATTATTGAAATGTACATTCACGAATTTGAGGTTATGTTTACAAAACACATTCGGAATGCAGCGCGTTCGTATAATTTTGATACTTTTTGTTAATACTGCATAAATCACTGAACAAAAATAACTATAGTATTTTTTAGGTAAATCCATCAGTACTATAAGGCGAATTGCGATAGAAGGACAAGGTGCCAAGTGTTTTACAAGACCCCAGGTTTTGTAAAACATAAAATTGTCTCATATAATGTGGGATTAGTTGACATCAAAGTATTTTGAAATACCTAATAATTTTATTTTTAATTCATTAAATTAAATAACTGCAAATGTTATCGTTCTAGGCAGTGGCTGAACAAACGTTCCAGAGCTTTTCTTGTTTTCATAAAACCTGCCAATATTCACATTAATTTAAAAAAAAAAACTAAGTATCAAAACCGTTTTAGTCGTACTATATAGGGTTACAACATGAACGATAGTGGCGCCACCATTATTTTCACGACTTTTTGGACAAGCTGTACTCTCCCTAGTTAAGCCACTAAAGTAAGTAGCCCCTTGTGACTGTACCTAAATCACCTTAGGCTGATAAAATTTTAGTTTTTCCTAATTATGTGAAATATCACAGTTAAGATCGGCTCTGCCTGTGGGAAAGGGAGCACGCCCCAATCCACCGCGTGCTCCTGTAGGGCCAGACTTGGGCACCCTCCCACCGTATAAGAAATGAATTCCGTTGAACTAATGTGCCTTATCCCGACTTACAAAGCTTGGGGACAAGGACGGGATACAAGGTGATGTTAATAATGGGAATTCACAGTTAGGAAACATAAGTATTACAATTATCAATATTTTAAGAAGCTAAGAAGACAAGAGGGTATGCAAAAGTATATAATATAATATTAGGATTTAGTATTATGTTGCTCGCAGGTTGTCACTGATATATGCAATAGTCTTGATGATGAGACGAGGTAAATAAAGGGATCGGTGTGGGGGAAGGGTGCGGTGATGGGGAATACTCCCCATCACCGCACTAGAACACATAGCACGCCGTGATCACCCCAGGGACCAAACCAGCACATGGGCGCCAGACGACCCGTGTCTGGGCACCCTTGGTCCCCCTGCGGGGATGATGCCCAAGCGGCACCGCAACCTACTTGTTAGCCGCTACGTCATCGGCTTACTGGCAAAGCCCTGACGAGCGGCCCCTCCTCGGGTTCCTCTTGGCTCACCGTGGGTGACCAAGCCACGGCTACTGAACCCCCCCCCCGCCTCGACAATGCGGGAACCCACCGGGGGGTCAGACACCGCTCCTGCCCCAACTGTCTTCTGCCGCGTCTCAGAACTAACTGACTTATTACATCAGTCTCCTCACAATTCCTAAAAAACACTGCCACGAACAGCCACACTTTCGCAGAATAGCTCTTTTTGTACAATTTCTCCTTTGTTTTAACGGTTCTCTTGGCACTCCGTCAGCCCATCTCATGGTTGCCAGATGTGAGTCTAGTATTGTTTGTTAAAATTAGAAATCGGATAATTCACAAGATTTTTTTGAATTCGTAGATATATTGCCCGTCGGTAATTGGCCCTTTATTTCCCTTAATGGGAAATAGAGAATTTATATAGAGTGTTCCTTTGAGGCCCGAACCATATGGCGATTTTAAAATGAATATAATATTTTGTTATTAAATAGGCAAGTGACAGAGAGTCACACCCTCTACCTAACAATATTATTTTTATGCCCCGGATTATATAAGGTCCAAGGTTTATATAGGACGATAATGAAATGATAGAGGAGGGCTAATCCCTTTTGAAAGGTGTGTCTCGAGGGAAGGTAGGCTTATTCAGAGGATATTTTGATAAAGACATTTTTGACATGGGGCTTAAGTGATGAGTGCGGGCGGTTGAAGTGTCTGCGGTAGTGAGGCGTAAGGTTTTGAGGTCAGAGGTGTCAAAATAAGGGTTGAAAAGTCTATTTTTAGTTGTGATCTGAGGTTGAAATTATTCTTCGTATGCAATAACTAGCATAAGCATAATCTCTCTCTCGGTAAGTCTGTCCCTCATGTCTGAGGATCGTGGTCAGCTTCGGAGTTGCATCTGGAGAGGATGATCTGCTTCCACCGGTTTCTATCCAGCGCATCCCTTACTACCGTGTAGAATTTAGAGGACGATGAATCCTTCACCTAATCGGTCCATCGTGTTGGTGAACGACCGCGTGAAGCATAATAGGCCTATAATGTTCCCACTGCTGGGACACAGGCCTCTTCTCTATAAAAACTGGGCCCCAATCTACCAAGCGGACCCAGTACGGGTTGGAGTCACATGACTTTGAAATTTTGGTTCTAGGATATGCCGGTTTCCCCACGATGTTTTCCTTCACCATTTTGAAAACAGTGAAATGAGTATGCTAAGATAGTTTGGTCATGTTGAGAGGATGAGTGAAAGATTACTAACAAATGATATTTACAAGGCAGATGTGATTGGAAGACCCGCGAGGGGACGTCCTAGAAGGGCATAATAGTGACCTTATTGGTGATGTTCTTCTGAAAGGTCAGTGCCTAGTACTTGCAACCGGCGTGCGAGTATGACCAGAGAGGCAATTCTCGTAATTTTAAGACCGTTTACAGTCTGATCTGTCAAAAAATACTTCTAATTTCCCTACATTTTGAGAAGTTTTTGACATTAATTTGTCGCTGATATGAGACTGCGATTAGATTTTGAACATTTTAAATTACGAGAATTGGCCTTCTGATCTCAGTCTCAATCTGTCAAAAAATACTTCTAATTTCCCTAAATTTTGACAAGTTTTTGACAATTCATTGTCGCCGAGGTGAGACTGCGACTAGATTCTGAACGTTTTAAATTACGAGAATTGGCCTTCTGATGTATAAACGTAAATGAAGCAAAAGGAGTATGTAAGAATCGTAGCAGGTGGCATTCCGTTGTTTCTGCCTACCCCTATGGGAAGAAGGTGTGAGTTTATTTATGTACAGACGCCAGCAGGTCAAGCTACCCGAAACTGTCAAATTTTCCCAATCAACCTTGAACCTTAATGCTATGGGATAAGGTTGAAACTCTATTAAAGAAATTTTACAGATTGTAGTAGCTTGATGTGCTGGTGTCTGTACTTAGTGGGTTCTATACCCTGTCCATTTAGATAAACCGTTTTTTGACAGATGGAACTAGTGATTGCAGCAACACACAATATTATATTGATTGATACATGTACGGTATTATAATGTCTGTAAGTAGCCATAAATAAGATAATTCGATAAATTAAGGCAGTTTATACTTATTTTAAAGTTAGATTTTAAGTAATCTGGACTATGTACGTTCTAAGACAGCTGTCAAAAAACGGTTAACGTAATGGACAGGGTATCTAATTATAGAGGGATGCTGTTATTCTGATATAACTAATAGTGTGTGAGTAAAGTATCCAAACTGACCTAAGGCGATAGTGGAGTAGAGACAGTAACATTTGGCTTTGAATTTATCTCACAGAAAAGGCTTGTAAAATATCCGACAGTGTGAAGCCTACGCGATCGTAGCACTGTGCTACGGCGTAGCTCGAAGCGCGTAGCAGCATTTAAGTGTTTGTCAGTCACTCGAATATATTATACAATGTATAAAAAATCAGAGTGCATTTTGGAATGTTTTCATGGTTTTAGTTTTCAGTTATATATAGAATACTCTTTATTATGTACACCATATAAATCTATACTAATATTATAAAGAGGTATTTGTTTGTTTGTAGGTTTGTATGTAGGGGGTAATCTCTGGAACTGCTAGTCGGATTTGATAAATTATTTTTGCATTTGATAGCCTAATTCTTGGTAAAGGCTATGTAGGCTACTTAACATCACGCTAGCAGCCTTACGAGCCGAAAAAGAAATCATAAAGAACGCTGAGTGAAAACAAATTAATAGCTCGGGCAGGCGATGTTACAGATATAAATGTAGAAATTTTATAAAACGTGACACAATCTGCGTTTATATTGTTTTACTAGCTGCGCCCCGCGGTTTCACCCGCATAAGTATCGATCCCGTGGGAATATCGGGATAAATTAATCCTGATTATAAACTATCTCTGTGCCAAATTTCATCCAAATCTGTTTAGTAGTATTTGTGTGAAAGAGTAACAAACATCCATCCATCCATACAAACTTTCACGTTTACAATGTAACTAGCTGCACCCCGCGGTTTCACCCGCATAAGTTTCGATCCCATGGGAAAATTGAGATAAAAAGTATCCTATGTGTTAATCCTAGTTATAAACTATCTGTGTGCCAAATTTCATTCAAATCCGTTCAGTAGTTTTTGCGTGAAATAGTAACAAACATCCATCCATCCCATCCATCTGTACAAACTTTATGATATTAGTTATTATTATAGATATTAGTTAGAGTATTATAGGTATTATAGATATTAGTAGCGTTTATGATATTAGTTGGATATTATATATTACTATTTATAGTAGGAATTGAGGGGCCCGTGGCAAAATAATAACAGCCGCATAGGTCGATCGGTCAGGTTAAGCTACGCTTGCCGCGGTTGGTCTGTGGATGGGTAACCATCTTTACATGCCGAGACCCCTCCGTGCCTCGGAAAGCACGTTAAGCCGTTGGACCCGGCTGTCATTCGTGGATCTTTGGCAGTCGTTACGGGTAGGCAGAAGCCCGAAAGTCTGACAACCAGTCTTACCAAGGGGTATCGTATTACCCAGTAACTGGGTTGTGGAGGTCAGATAGGCAGTCGCTCCATGTAAAATACTGGTATTCAGCTGCATCCGGTTAGACTGGAAGACGACCCCAACAAAGTTGGGAAAAGGCACAGATGATTTATAGTAGGAATTAGGCTAAGCTAAAAATTACTTGCTCAATCACATCTTCTAACCAAAAACATGAATTTTGTCCACAACAATTAACCGACAACACTGTCTGTATTTTTAATCGCCACCAACGTCCAAAACATTTTACAAAAAACCTTTCACAAAAAATAATCCCTACTTTTTACACGCACCGTGATAAAAGCCGCGCTCAGACCTAATCCATCTTCATATCCTCAAGAGATCCAACGTTCTCAGCATTTTTCATCCCTGGATCACCATAAACCAGCATCCAGGTACAAACTTCTTAATTAACACCAGAGTGTTCGCAGCTCTCAGCTTTTAATATAGAAATATGAAAAAAATGCAAATTTTTCTCTCTGTCATAGTACTTATGCTGTGGCCGCTTGTTGTGCTGGACGGTGTAATTTTAATAGAAGTTTGTCAACAGTTTAGGTTTGCGGGAAATTGTGGTGCACTTCGGGTTGTGTTTGTGCAAAGAGGTGAAGTGTTTTTGGAGCTATACACAGGGCAAGTTAATTGCTGGAGGCATGCAATAACCCACTGGGCCCGCGTGGTGGATTATGACCCTTTTCCTCTCACCGCGAGGGGGCCTGTGTGTGAGCAGTGGGCAAATTGTAGGCTAATTATGTTGTATGCAATACATCCTAGAAGAGGCTCGTGGTTTTTTTTTTCTTTCTTTATTTAAGGGGACTCGGTCAATAATGACGATGTCGCCCCGTAATTCTAATTATAATATAACTCTTATGGCTAAATACATCTTATCTCTCTAAAATCTTATCAATATTACAACAATGGAGTGGAAGCAGAGCCCAGCTATTGCTGGATGGTGCTTCTAGGCGAAGGTTAAGCTCCGCTTGTCGCGGCCGGTTCGTGGATGGGTATAACCATCCTTTACATATCGAGACCTCTTTGTACTTCGAAAAAACAATAAGCCGTTGGTCTCGGCAGTCAGCCGTAGGGCTTTGACAGTCGTTACGGGTAGTAAGAAGCCCAAAAGTCTGACAACCAGTCTTACCAAGGGATATCGTATTACCCTGTAACTGAGTTGTAAAGATCAGATAGGCAGTCGCTCTATATAAAATACTGGTATTCAGCTGTATCCGGTTAGACTGGAAGCCGACCCCAACATAGTTAGTAAAAGGCTAGGCTGACTTTGACACGGTAAGTAATAATAAAAGTTACCCCATCGAAACAGCTTAAAGACAATGCAAGGCAATTGTTGCTTGGGTAGCGGGATTGTCCGAAAGGGTTACCGCTGCCCTGGAACATAAAGGGCTAAGGAAGGAACACGGGTGGGTTTTAGTCAGTAAGAGTCTGACACTCCCTCCTGCTCCACCCAGAGCGGGAGGAGTCATTTGATGATTTCCCACCCTCAAAAAAAAAAAAAAAAGGCAATTGTTGCTTCAATTCTATTGTATGCCACAGGTAATGAAGTTGATCATGAAAGTGGACCTTAAGGAAGACCAATAAATAAAAGATGAATGGATGCTGTTAGGGATGCTCTGAATGAAAAAGGAGTGAATGATAGCGTGACGGTTGACAGGGGAGAATGGAAGAAGAAAACGTGTTACGCCGACCACAAGTAACATGGGACAAGGGCAATAAGATCACACACACACTCTCTATGATACACACACAAGCTTTCTACGATACATATACAATAATAGGGTAGTTGTCGGGTAAAAAAATAATAATTATATTTAGTCCGTCAGTTAGATTATCGAAAAATAATTTGTCTTTTGTCAATCAAACAAAAAATGACAAAGATAAAGCGCGTGAAAATTTGGGAGTGGAGGGTCGTGACGTCACTTGCTTGCAAAAGTGTCGCAAGCAAGTGACGTCACGCGGAACTTTAACGGGCGATATCTTCATCATTTTTTATATAATTGACAAAAGTAAAAATACGGATTCAATATCTTTTGATAATCTAACTGACGGACTAATTAGATTTTTTTAGGAAAATAGCCTATTGTAAAGAAAAACAATATATTTATTTGGCTCAGAATAAAAGGTACACAATAATCAAATTCAAATTCATTTATTAAAACTTACACATTATTATTATTATTATTTATTTATTCTCACACTGGAACGCCATACGGCAATTACACCAATGGACTGGTTCTCAGACTCAGACACATACATAGTTCACAAACATACAAGTATTAGCATGCAGTTCTAACCAACAGAAAACTTAGACTGATTTAACAGCGGGTCCCAAACTAGGCACAGCCTGTATCTTGGTGAGAATATACCAGAGACATACATCAGTTAAAAACAAATAAAAAAGTGTAAAGTCCGACGGTCTCTAGGAAAAAACAACAACTTACTTTCATAAATAACTTTTCAGTGAAGTCATGCGCCGGTAAATTGGAGACGCTATGTGGCGGCCACCGCCATTCTAGAAAACCTTTGATAAATGATTTATTTTCTGCAAATAGGTTTGTACAAACACTTATACACGTCAATCAAATTTTTTTAAACTAGATGAGGTCGGCGTTTCCTATCTGACTACTCTGAGAAGAAAGGCCGAAACAAACTCAGAGGTCTTGGTCAGATCATGTGAAAACATGTAGATTGGTGTCTTTAATGTATTAGAACGAATAATACGTCATGTATTATGTGTAAATCCCTTTTGTTTAAATAGCCACAAGATAAACCTCCAAAATAATATAAATCTTCCTTTTATTAGAGCTTTTGTTCCTCAAATAATAATAGTTCCAAAAATAATGACGACCGTATTTTCGGGTTACGTTTGTGTCATTAAATGTACAATGTCTCATTTGGCCGATTATCCTCTTTTATCTAACGAACATAACAATCATGACTCTTTTGAGGTTCGGTCCGAATGGAAGATCTCTGACCCGTGTGAGGGTTGTGTCTAACTTTATAGAAAAAAAAAACGTTTTTCTATTTTCAAAGTTAAACTTTATTTTTTTGCAAAACCTAAATTGCATTTTTGAATAGGATCATTAATAAAAAAACCGTTTAAGTGCGAGTCGGACTCGCGCACCGAGGGTTCCGTACAAATTTGTAGGTATGTAACTAAAAATTTACGGTTTTCGCAATTTTTCCTTTATCTGTGCTATAACACGTTGCTTCGTACCAAATTTTAAGATTCTCACACTACTTTCTGACACTAGGAATTACTCCTCTGTCGTGGGTACGTTTACAAACATTTAAACTCACATACACAAACAGCCAGACCCGGAACAACAACCTGTAGGCAATACAAATATTTGTTCCGTGCGAGAATCGAACCCGCGACACGCAGCGCAGGAGTCGATCGCTCAACCATGTCGTCACAGTATTTGCTGTAGTAACGGAGAAAAAAAAAACAGTGATGGAACGGACGGTGTAGATTTCTGGTCCATTAAACAGGTATATCGTCAGAATTTTCGTCAGTGTATTACTTCTGTATTCTGTCGGACTGCATGTGTCCACAGAAAAGGCTGGAATACCCTATTTTTAGCTAGCAAACATACCAGCACATATCCAATGAAAGTTTCAATAAATTATGTAAATCAGCTTGATGAAAATTTGCGTAGGCGATAGGTTCGCTATATAGTTCAAAAGGTCGTGCTTGACCCCCTGACCTTTGATGGAGAGTCAATACATTTACTGTGTTGATATTGCTTTTAAGCGTGCATATACAATCATCTGCGTAGCTTTTTCCCAACTAAGTTGGGGCCGGCTTCCAGTTTAACTGGATGCAGCTGAATACAGTATTTAACATAGAGTGACTGCCTATCTGACTTTTACAATCCAGTTACTGGTTAATACGATACCCCTTGCTAGGGTTGCTAGGTCGCCAAACCTAATAGACGGACAGACCAGCCAGTGTGGCCGGACATTTGGGTAGAAAGGCCGGACACCCTACATTATTGAGGATTTTGTGTCTCAGTATTAATAGGTACGACAAAAAAAAATTATGTAAAATCAAGCTTTTTTGATTATTGTCAAAATCAGTCATCGGCGCTCGCTCGTTTGCGAAATGTAAAAAGCCTAACAAAAGCCGGACAAGCCAGACACCGTTTATTTTGGCCGGACACGCAATCAAAAAGCCTACCTATGTCCGGCTTTATCCGGACGCCTGGCAACGCTACCCCTTGCTAAGACTGGTTGTCACACTTTCGGGCTTCTGACGACCCGTAACGACTGCCAAAGATCCACGATTAACAGCCGGAACCGAAAGTCTGTCATAATGTATTGAAAGTTTTGTAGCGACCTTAGTGACGCGATTGCTGAATCGCATTTTTGGTATAGTAAAGGAACTCGAGCGCTGTGCTCGCCAGTCTCTTACATACCACCGCCCCGCCACGTCCACACATACTATAATAAGCAATCAAAGTTTTAGTTTTACCTTTATTATCGTATATATAAACAATTTCAGTATAAAACTGTTTCGCGTATCATTTATCTAGACCTTGCACATTAACACGCACAACAGTTTCAAAATAGGTTATTCCAGCCTTTCCTGTGGACACATGAGGTCCAACAGAATACATCATTTGGAGGTTTCTTGCCTCTTCTTCTCCATAGGAACTTACTACGCTTAGTAATGCCCATTTCTAAGCGAAAGATGAAGCTAGGTGCCCACCTAGCTTCTTCTTTCTAAATGGCCGACTCCTTGCAAAATCCTACTAATATTATAAACGCGAAAGTTTGTGAGGATGGATGAATGGATGTTTGTTATACTTTCACACAATAACTACTGAACGGATTTGAATAAAATTAGGCACACAGATAGATTATAACTAGGATTAACACATAGGATACTTTTTATCCCGTTATTACTACAGGATCGAAACGAATCCGGGTGAAACCGCGAGGTGCTGCTAATTCAAAATAAATGCTTTAAGTTTGAGTAAGTAATTAGTGCGTGTTGCTAGTGACGACCTATGGCACTGAAACGTGATCGCTGACAATAGGCCTTTTTGGAAGGCTTAAAGTCACCCAAAGGGCAATGAAAAAGGTAGTTGGGGTGTAGTTTCCTTACATGATCGAATCAAAAATGAAGAGGTTCTTAGAAGAACCAAGGTAACAGTCATAGAGCGAAGAATGGGCAGGGCTCGCAGAAAAAATGGCCGATGTGACCAAAAGGTTCTGGAGTGGTGACCGCGTACCGAAAGAGGTAGTATTGGAAGGCCAAGGCCTTCACCAGGCACCAGGACATTGTAAAGGCCGCAGGAATCCGCTGGATGCGAGAAGCACAGAACCGGTCGAAGTGGCTTGCTGAAGCCTATATGTACAGCAGTGAACGTCTTTCGGCTGTAATGCTGATGATGATGATGAAATAATTACCTATTAGTCTGACGAAAATTCTGACCTTTCGATATAGGTACCTTCGTTATAAACCTGAAAAAAACACCATTCCCCTAGAGAAACCGGTATTATTTTCACATATTTTTTCCATCACGGATTATTTCGAGAAAAACTCTTGTGACTGACAGATACACGGCCGTAAGAGTGGTCTAATATTAGTTTTATTTTTCCTAAAACTTGCGAACTTGTTCTGAATCTGTATTATTCATAATTATGCTCTACTGCCATCATGTGACATCTACGACTAGGCCTGCGTGGTGGGTGGATTATGGCCCAGTCCTTCTCGAAGAGAGTAGGCCTCTGTCCCAGCAGTGGGAACATTAGCGGCTGATTATGTTATGTTATGTAAGCTCTACTGCTGAGCCTGAGGTCCTGGTTTCGATTCCCGGTTCTGGCAAATTGTTATTGGGAATTTCTCAGTTACTAACACATGAATAGTATCTACTCATGTGGTTACTACTGAGAAATTCCAGATGTAAGAAACTAATCGTCCGGCACAATCCAGATGTCTGGCTTTTATACCATGTTGGCAAATAAAGACTT
Source organism: Apamea anceps (assembly GCA_951799955.1). Lineage (NCBI taxonomy): Eukaryota > Metazoa > Arthropoda > Insecta > Lepidoptera > Noctuidae > Apamea > Apamea anceps. The sequence continues at coordinate 14,640,345 of OX637521.1, read as the reverse complement.
ATCTTATACAGGTTATTGGTAAAACACTAACAACCTTGCAGGACTGGATTACAAACATAATAAACAACAACTTTTGTTTTATGACTTTTTACAAAAATATAATACATTTACCACAAACAAACCTTTAAGATTTCGTTGTTTTATCTAACCCCCACTCCCCTCCGCTGAAATTTGTACTAGACACGGCAGTTTGTTTTGATCTTTGCACTTTATTTGGTTTCACGTAAAAAATCGAATAAAAACAATAATAAAAAATAATAAATTACTACTTAATTAATAAATTAGTCATTTTTATTTTTGTTTGAAATTCTGATGAAATAAAATCTGATGAATTAATAAGTCATAGAACAAAAGTTGTTGTTTATGATGTTAGTAACATAGTCCTGAGGGGTTGTTAATGTTTTACCAATAACGGTGTATAGTGATTCATTAATAAAAAAAAAAATATAGCCAAGGAACAACAACAGTGACAACTTTTGCTCCAACTTCTATCATTTATTTATTTTACTTTAACATAAAAACGGCCCTTGGCCAATTACATTAGTTAAAAATATAAACATTTACAATAAAAATATACTATAATAAAGAACAGACGTATATCATAAATTACTAACAATAAATTAAATACTATTATTTTCACCAACAAACTTGTCGGCGAATAAATCGCAGTCCAGGTTGGCTTCCACAAGCTTATTTAACGCGGCCAATACGCGCAGTACGGGAGACGCAGCACGGGCTGCAGTCCGGCGAGACGGTAAGCTGAGCAGCTGATGCTTTCTGCTACGGAGATAATTATCCGGTGTGTGGAGTCGAATCAGCTCATTATTGATGTCAGGAGCATCCGTTATCCCTTTGCAAATTTTAAGCATTACGCCTCCCTGGTCGCATGCCCTTCTGGTCTCGAGCATATGATATCCCAGACATCCTAGGAGGAACTTGGTAGGATATAGATAGGGATAATAACCGCGAGTTCTCCTGTAGAGAAACCGCAGGAATGCTTTTTGCACTTTCTCAAGAAGAAGCGCATACTTTGCTTCATGCGGATTCCATACAGAAGAACTAGCTTCTAGCTTGGCTCGGACAAGTGTGCTGTACAAAAGCCTTATTACTTGCTCGTTGCGAAAGTCACGAGCATTGCGGAGAACAAATCCTAGTCTTTTAAATGATTCTTTGGCGACAGCAGAGACGTGGTCATGAAAAGTAAGCTTCTGGTCAAATGTGACACCCAAGTCCTTCATGTTGGTTGATCTAGTTATTTTAGTACCTACCATTTAATTTGTATTCGAAATCAATTGGGTGTCGCATTCGACCAAAAGTCATTACATAGCATTTGGACACATTGAATTCCATTTTATTCTGAACTCCCCATTCATATCATTTTGTATAGCTTCGCAATCCGATACGATGCCGACGATACTATAAAGTTTGAGGTCATCTGCGTACAGAAAGCACTCAGCAAATTTTGTAGAGGATGGCAGGTCATTGACCATCAGCAGGAATAGTAGAGGCCCGAGAATCGATCCCTGACTTATGCCAGAGCGTGTGTGGTAGGGACGAGATACGTAGATACCTAGTCTTACAAATTGCTGACGGTCACGGAGATAATCAGCTAAAAGTCGGAGTAAGTTTGGACAGAAACCAATGGCACTTAGTTTCAGGAGCAGGATATCATTATTAACTCTGTCGAAAGCTTTACAAAATAAAGTACATCCACCTGCCGCTTATTGTCAAGATGTTTTGATATGTACTCCGTAATTGTCAGTAGGTTAGAATTGACAGACGTCTTGCATCTAAAACCGTGCTGGTAGTTATTTGTAATGTGTATCGGGTTGAATATAATTTTAATGTAGTTATTTCTGAAATGTGTGCGACCATTATTACTAATATGTCATATTACCCAGTTCACTAGACGAGAATGTTTGCGTAGGTTTTGATTTCACCCCATTAGTTCACCGGGCATTAGTGACCTTTGGGTTGGTATTCACTAGCTAGCTATTACTATTTATGTCAACTATTTCTAATCGAGTGTCTGTGTTGCCACATTTCATACATTAGAAAATATTAATTGAATGAGTACCTAATTATGCTCTGTGTTTATTTTTAAACGCGGAAGTTTGTGTGGATGAATGGATGGATGTTTGTTACTCTTTCACGCAAAAACTACTGAACGGATTTGGATGAAATTTGGCACACAAAATGGTTTATAACCAGGATAACATTGGATACTTTTTATCCCAATGCTCCACGGGATCGAGACTTACGCGGGTGGAACCGCGGGGCGCTGCTAGTAATTGATAAAGAAAAGTGTAATAGAAACAAAAATAAAGCAAAAGAACATTTCCTACCATTAGACGGGAAATATCAAATCCACATCCATTCTAATTACGACTCTATTCGTCAATTGTTAAAGTATCTTATTGTCTGCGTGGCATTCAAGGGATGTCTTTTACTTTTTTGTCTTAAAAGCCCTTGTATATTCGTTAATGTCAGGTTTGAAGTGACAATATAGAATCTAAAAATGTTTAGATCAAAACTTTGTGTTTTCCTCTTATTTACATTTTATAACGTTTTAATAATGGTTTCGGAAGTATTCATTGAGGCAATTTGTCATTTCAGCCGAACCCCGAACTTATCCAGCAGTAGACATTTGAGGGGCAATTCTCGTAATTTTAAGAACGTTCACAGTCCTGAGGGGCAATTCTCGTAATTTTAAGAACGTTCACAGTCTGATCTCAGTCTCAATCTGTCAAAAAATACTTCTTGTTTCCCTACATTTTGACAAGTTTTTGACATTTGTTTGTCACCGAGATGAGACTGCGACTAGATTTCGAATGTTTTAAATTACGAGAATTGGCCTACTGGAATCTTGTTGCATAGTTGTTTAAAATAATCACTCTGAATTTTTAAAATAATCCAGTATGCCAGGCTCATAGACAATCTTCAATCCCCTTTTAACTTATTTTCATTATATATTTAACATTACATACGTGATTTTTATGTTAATTCATTGTTTTACGTCTCGGGTTTTATCAATTTAGGCCTGATTTTTCCATCGCCAGATAATTATTATTCAAGGAATATAATGGTCGTTTGACAGTTTTCGTATGAAACAACTATCAAAATTATTCCTCGAATAAAATCAGATGATTGAAAAATCAGCCCTTAAATAGATGCAGCAACATACTTACGTAATTTAGATAAAATACCAACGTAATCCACTATCACTAAAAAAGTCCTCCAGCCAACTAATAAACTAAAAAAATAGAAAAAAAACAAAAAAGAATCGTCCTATTCACTTCGAATCACGAATGCACCTAACCCTCCCGCACCGCTATACCGAAATTACGCCAGTAGACCGCACCGGGTCTAATTGGACAAAGCCATAAATACAGCGTTTTAGTGTTGAATTCGGACCAGCAGTTAGAAAATGAAACTACGAACGTTTTTTGGTGACGTGTCAATATTATCAAACTGGGTTTTGTTTGAGTATTCAGAATAAAATATGTATGATAATGGGTTGTTAAAAGCCGGGATTAATCAGGGCTATTAGTATATTGGGTAGAATTTTAGCTGTGATTAAAACCTTTGTGAACAGGGCTCTTGGCTAAATATATTGCACCGTATCCAGGAAAGATCCAACAGCATTCTGACAGTAATGGCGGACCGTTTAGACGGTCCTTTTCTTAGAAGCTGGCGCCAATTCCCTTGTTCACAAACTAAACTGAATTTAATGAAATAGAAATAAAAAGATGAACGGATCATCTTTTTATTTCTATTTCATTAAGAAAAGGACAGAAGGGAAATATTAATTTAGTCCTGTCAAATTAAGATACTCCATAGACAGTTTAGACGTGATTAAAAAGTTGGCTACTAAAAGTACTTCAATTTACGTCAGGCCCTAACTAATTTGACAGGAATAATCAAATATTTATCTTCTGTCCTTTTCTTAATGAAATAGAAAGAAAAAGATGCACTGAATTTAAATAAAGTTTAGTTAGTGAACAAGGGAATCGGCACCACTGGATAGCACTCCACGTGTTTATTTAATTTCGTTGTTTTGTCTTTTTCTCGTTTACTAACTTAGTTCTTAAGTACAGACGCCAGCACATCAAATTACAACAATCTGTCAAATTTCTTTAATAGCTTTTCAACTTTATCGCTAAAGCATGAAGGTTCAAGGTTGATTGGGAAAATTTTACAGTTTCAGGTAGCTTGACCTGCAGCTGCCGGCATCTGTACTTACTAACACAAATTATGGATGTTCTCTGAAATAAAGTTATTATTATTAAAACTCCTTTTTCGTGAATGCTTTTACAGACAGAATCAAACGTACCTACACAAATAGTCCGAACCGGATCAATATCAGTTTTACAAATAAATTGTCAGTGCGGAAATCAGAATCCGCTTCCGGTAGCTCGGCAAGACAATTGTTTCATCACTCCTTCGTTATTGATAGCTACCATTGTTTGTCATCTCCCAGTTCGATCTTTAGAATTAAGCCTACAAAATGTTTCAGAGTTTAATATTTGTTTTATTGTTTCTTTTCAGGTAAGATAGACAGAGCTGTCGGAGGTATAGAGTCTGGTAGGTTTTGTTTTTGCAGCAAAAAATAAAAGGTTTGCAATCTTTGTCTACACTATGAAAATGTTTGTGTTTACTGTTCCCAGAAGCCTTTCTTTTTAGTAGTTAAAAGTAAAGATTTCTATTTTAAAATACTTCTATTTTTCTGACTTTCAATTCTATCCATTTGAACCTTCGATTAAGATTCTAGAACGTTGATTATCACGAACAAAAACTCATTTCTTGACTGATTGTCATTGATGGTACCTACCTACTTGTACATGCTACTCTTAATTTAATAAATAATTTTAAAAGTATTTTAAATATCATGAACCACAGACTATACATACTCAAATTGAAGTTTGAAAATAAAGTCATATTTAATTCAATTCAATAATTATTCTAAAATAAAACTTAAGGCGTTAGCAATTGGGTTGAAAAATATGTTCGCTTATCCTATTTTTGATCGCACAACATAAGGCCACATTGACATTGTGCTACTAATCCTTCAACTCAGCTTATCGCCGCCGACTGCCGGACATAGGCCTTTCCCAGGCTGCGCCACAATTCCCTGCCACCTTTTCAAGGTCGTCGGTCCATCTAGCTGGGGTCGTCGGTCCATCTAGCTGGGGTCGTCCCACACTACGCTTGCCGATACGCGGTCGATAGAATAGCGATCGTCTATTCGATTTAAACTGACAAACTTTCGGGTTTCAGATTTGTGATCAGCATTTAGAGGCAATCTTCGGTGACATTGATTGATGTTCGATACGACACGGAATCGCATCAATTGATTGTGTATAGCTATGCAGCACCCTAATTGCGTAACATGCTGTCAATCTCCATCTGAAACATTTAGAAGGATATTGCTAATCCATTGCTTCATATGTTCGAAAAATTTGTCAACTCTGCAACGTAAATAATACAATGAATGTTGTTGAACTGTCAAAATGAAACCCATTTCTACTGATATTGCCCAGCTGGACTCATCTGCTCCACCGGCTACTAATCCTGAATGTAGTATATTCTTTATCGGAGATCCGAACTCATTAGCCCCCACAACAATTTAAAGTCCCGGAAGAAACATTTGATATTTCTATATGTGGCCCCGCGTTAATTTGAATACCTTGCCAGTTGTTGATGCTTCCGGCATGACGCGATCAATCATTTACAATGTTGGCAACATTGTCGGACCGAGTGACCCGTTTTTGTGCGGTTGGTGAGACGGCAAAATACTTGGGTGTCATGGTGTTGGTATAAATGTTAAGTGGGTTTTTAAGTAGTTGGTGGGTTCGGAAGTGGTTGAATTTTCATGGTGGTACGGAGTTATTGATTTTATGTTTGGAGAAATTGTGGTTGGGATAAAAAAAAAAAACAAATATTAAAAACGCGAAAGTTTGTGAGGCTGGATGGATGTTTGTTACTCTTTCACGCAAAAACTGCTAAACGGATCTTGATGAAACCTTACAGTAATTTAGCTTATACGTCAGAATAACACATACAATATTTTTTATCCCGATATTACCACGGGATTGATACTTATGCGGGTGAAACCCCGGGGCTCTGCTAGTAACAAATAAAAAGAAGTCTTTACATTGATAATCTCTTTGGTAAGCTGTTAATCTTAAGTAGGATTGGGCCAGACATGTCTTCCGCATGCCAGATGAGCTAAAAGGATCACTGATTGGATCCCATTCAATGCTAGGAGACATTGCGGCAGACCAACACGAAGATGGAGGGACGAACTTGACCTCTACCGAAAGGACTGGTACACAATAGCAGAGAACAGATTTTTGTGGAAATGGGAATGCCTTTGCCCAGCAGAGGGACATTACAGGTTCAATAAATAAATAAATAGAAAATAGTATAACTTTAAGAATATAATATTAACAAAATCTGAAAAAAAAACCACACTGGTTTTAACATAACACAGAACAGGAAAACAAAACACCACAATTTTTACAAATTATTTGCTCGACTTTCCACGAAAATTATGCAAATATCATTTGCTACTAACAATTTTGAATATTCAAGCGTAATAAAAAACAAAACATTACGGATCATATCTTCTTTAATACACATTATCCACAATGCAACGTTTGCTGGCGTGGAGCCAGAATCCGTAAATGATGGCCATCTCATAACATTTGATAAACATATCATAGTGGATTATTTCGCTTTTGGCGTATCATGGCGTATCATAGCCCTATGAATCTGTTAAATGGCCTATTTTGCTGTCGTAATATTATAGAAATATTGTAGAATAATTTTGTGGTTGTGGTCGAATTGATTGGGGTCGGTATTTTTGGGTTGAATTTCAATTTATGTTGCACCGGTTCACGTCACCTAATAATAATAAAATAATAATTTGTTTATTTTTTATTTTTGACTGTGTTTAGTTTAGTTTGTGATCTTCTTATTCGAGTTGCAATAAATACCCACACACTACACACACACACCCCACACTACACACACGCACACATCCAATACACACCCTTACACTACACATATTTATTATACGCACCAAACCTCTAATATACAAACCTTCGCGAGAGAGGCGAATTTAGCGTCTGAATACTAAATTAATATCTTGTCTCAACTAAATTCTTCTATACGTGTCCCTATTTAAGTTTTTCGTTATGTTATACCTGATTTCGTGGGGTGAGGACCTGGTGATCTGTAATACAGGTTTATACCTATAATAGACACCAGCTCCGCACATACACTTGACTGAAATTGTTTTTTTTTTATCGTATATGTCTTGTTTTTGTGGGAGAATTAAATATATTATTATTAAAAAAAAAAAGAAAATACGTTTTCTTTCTGTCACTAAAAACCAGCGCTGTGTATCTGTCTCGCACAGGGTCACAACATTATGCTGAGTCATAGCCGATTTGCGTAGATGAGACGCATGTTTTCCCCCAACTTGTTCCTTTCTTGTGTTTGTATTTTTCCTTTGCGTCACGGTTTTACCGCAAATATATGATACAAAGTGAAAAAGAGCTTTATTTTGGTTAATTAAGGACTAAATAAATATTGATATACCACGCCGTGGTGTCATAGGCTTATGAATCTGTTGAATGACCAATTTTGCTGTCAAATTTATAGAAATTGGCATTGAAGCAAATCAAAGAGCTTGAACAGAGACTGAGTGAAGCCCAAGAGGCGCTATCTATCTATGAGCGTATCAAAGTCAGTAACCAGGTTGCTCGCACCAGTAATCTTTTTGATGAGTTGGTAGGTAGTAAGCCAATATCAGTGTGTGAGCCAGCTGTAACGATAGATTTGACTGGTGATGATGCCATACCATTATGTCCTATTGTTATGAGTCACAACAAATTAAAGAAATACATTAAAATCAAGAAATTAATTACACGGTCACAGAGAGCAATAAAAAAACAAAATCTCTTAAAATTAAACCTTTCGCTTAGAAAGGAACGTGTTGTCTTATCGAAAAGTTTAAATATTTGTTCTATTGAATTAGATAAATGCAGGGAGAAGTATGATACTGATATTCAGCTCCTCTATAATGATATATTACACAAGGAGCACTTGCTGAGGGTTATTTCTGAAAACTATGAAACTTCACAACGACAACTAAGTGACCGCTTGTTTGAGGCTGGGGAACTACTGGATTTGGTGAAGAACAATGCTGAAAGGTATGAGTCTCTGACTAATGATCTTTCATGCAGCTGTGCCAACCAACCACCACCTCTTCAGCCTCAGCCTGACTTGTCCCCTCCAATATTGGCTCTTCCAGCAGACACCTCACAGATAAAGAAATCAATATTCTTTTCCGACGAGTTAGGTTCTGGCTTTGGAACAATTTTACTCAATTACCTTAGCCATAGTTTTATCAATCATAGTTATCATAACATAAGTTTTAACCAAATTATTAAAAGAATTGCCAACACAAACCTAGATAAATATTGTACTATGGTTTTGCTATTAGGTAATAGCACTGGTATTACCAGAAAGGACATAGTGGATGGTGTTAACACCTTATTAAAGTTAAAAATAGGAAAGCTAATGTTGTGTGCTTTTCCTTACTCTGATACTTTATCAGATAATGAAAATAATCATATTTATAAGTTGAATAATACTATTCACAAGCTGACATGTTGTCATAGTGACAAATTATTGTATTTTGACACTAACAAGTTTGTTAGTGGTTTTAAGTTAACTCAGAGAACTTTATCTCTGTCTGGGGAATGTAGACATCTGATTGCTATGTTGATAGCATATAATATTAACGAGGTTATAGCTAATATAACAAATTTTAGTATTAGTGACAAATCTGTGTTGCATAGTTATACTAACAACATTGTGATTGATTATGAATCATCATATTGTACAAAGGAGGTTACACCTACAATGCCAACATCCTTGGACGCCACTACCAGTCAGATAGGGTATTTCCCTCCTGCTGGAACTTATACGGGCAATCTAGACTCTCCAGTTGTAGCTGTGGAGGTATCTCCTGATAATAATTTAAACTAGTCAGTGAGACAACAGAAGTTACCCCTTCAAATAACCAATTATTATTACAGAATAATAAAAAGGTATCTTCTGGCAATATAATTAATAATAATAAGAAGAAACTAAAGGGTGTGCAACATATTTTAAAATTATTTAATCAAAATATCCAAGGTTGCGCTTCCAAATTACTGGAAATAGAATTGTTTTTGGAAAACACCAAGTTTGATGTCATTTGTTTAACAGAGCATTGGTTGAAAGATTATCAAGTAATGTCAATTAATTTTGAAAATTATTGTGTAGCAAGCCATTTCAGCCGACAACATATGATACATGGCGGGTCATTAATATTACTTAAAAATTCGATTAAATCCAAAGAACGTAAAGACATCATCGGGCTGTCTGTTGAACACATCATTGAATTGTCCTGTGTTGAGCTCGATAAGCATGTTATAGTATGCGTATACAGACCTCCTAGTTACCAGAATCTATCCGTGTTTGATTCTGTAATGGAAGATGTGTTAAAGAAACTTAGTACTAGTAGTAAGTCAATAGTCGTATGTGGAGATTTTAATATTAATTTATTGGAAAATAACTCGAATACTGTCAGATTATTGAGTCTTTTTGGGTCATTTGATTTGTCAAATGTGTTTATGGAACCAACCCGAGTGACAGCTTCTTCTGCCACTTGTATAGATAATATTTTTTGTAATTGCGATTACTTACACAAACAAATTGTAAATAAGTTGCCATCTGATCACAGTGGACAAATAATAACATTTAGTGCCTACATGCCTATACAAAAAATTGAAATAAGGTTTAGGCCAATTACATGTAAAAATTTAGAGAAATTAAACAATTCTTTGGCCAGTAAATTATGTGATCACAGTTTTAATAATATAGATGACACCAATGAGTTCTACGCCGAGTTCTTTTCACTATTAAACGCGCAATTTTATGACACTTTCCCACTGAAAACCAAAAGTATTTACACAAAGTTTTTATTCAGTGACTGGGCTACTCCAGGTATTCGTAAAAGCAGGGAAAAACTTTTTGAACTTTATGGTTTAAAGCAACATATGAAAAATACAAACTTTCACCAGTATGTTGCAAAATATTCAAAAACTTTTAAAAGGGTGTGCCAAAGAGCTAAAGCTCTTTATATAAGCAATAAAATAAAATCAGCTGATGATAAAATAAAAACTACCTGGCAAATAATAAATAATGAAACAGGTAGGAAAAAACAGCGAAATAGTGAATTTAATTTAGAGACTGCACATGGCCCCATCAATTCAGATGTAGAAATAGCTCAGGAATTTGAAAACTTCTTTGCTAATATTCCCCTTAAGACTACTGAAGCATTAAATTCTTCCCCCACGCTTTCTGCTGCCTTACTTAAAAGGAATGTAAAGGCATGCCCTTTGGAGCTTAGGTTTCAGCATACAAACCCCCAGGCTGTTATAAGAGCTTTTAAAGATCTTAAAATTAAATCAACAGAAGATCTCTGGGGTATGTCGGTAAAAGTATGTAGATCTCTCATCGAAACCATTGCGCCCTATTTAGCTTTCATATTTAACACCAGTGTTGACCAAGGAGTCTTTCCGGATCTAATGAAACATAGTAAAGTAGTACCATTGTTCAAATCCGGTGATAGTAAAGAACCAAACAATTATAGACCTGTGTCAATTCTGCCAGTTCTCAGTAAGGTGTTTGAAAAGTTGATGCTCAATCAAATGTTACGTCACTTTAATAAAAATAACATCTTTCATGAACACCAATACGGCTTCACCAAAGGGCGTTGTACCACTGACGCCGGTGTCACCCTAATGAAGAACATTTTTAACGCCTGGGAAGAAGCACAAGATGCTATTGGAATCTTTTGCGACCTCTCTAAAGCGTTCGATTGCGTAAACCATGAAACACTTCTGATGAAACTCGAGCACTATGGGATTAGGAAAACAGCACTTGACTTGTTAAGATCATACCTGAAAGATAGAAAGGTTAAAGTCCAAGTAAATGGCGTAAACTCATTGGGGTCTGAAATGACAATGGGCGTTCCTCAAGGTTCGATATTGGGTCCATTCCTCTTTTTAGTTTATATTAATGATTTACCCCAATTACTTCAAAATCAACCGAAGATGGTGTTATTTGCAGATGACACATCATTGATCTTTAAAATAGACCGAAGGTCACAAAATCTTGACGACGTGAATAACTCTATTCTTCAGGTCCAAGATTGGTTTACGGTAAATAATTTAGTACTTAATGGAAAAAAAACCAAATGCATTAGATTTAAATTACCTAATGTTAGAAGTAGCGAATGTGACATCATATTGAATGGCCAAAAACTAGAATTTGTTAATCAAACAGTTTTCCTGGGAATCACGCTAGACGAGAAATTACAATGGGGACCTCATATAACATCTATTGCGGGGCGGCTAAGCTCGGCGGCTTATGCTGTTAGAAAGATAAGACAGCTAACAGATGAAGAAACCGCGCGTTTGGTCTATTTTAGTTACTTCCACAGTATTATGTCATATGGCATTTTACTGTGGGGTCGGGCTGCTGACATTGAATCCATTTTTATTTTGCAAAAAAGAGCTGTCAGAGCCATTTACAATCTACGTCGCCGCGAATCTCTTAGGGAACTATTTAAAAGGGTTAATATTATGACGGTACCTTGCCAATTCATTTATGAAAATATTATGTATGTAAGAAAAAATCAACATCTTTTTAATAAAATAAGTGATAGACATAATTTTAATACTAGAAATAAAGATAAATTAGATCAACCTTTTTTCAGATTATCTAAAGTACATACATCTTTTATGGGGTACTGTGTTAAATGTTACAACAAAATACCTTGTGAAATATTGCAATTAAATGAAAGAAAATTTAAAACTTACACTATAATTACACTTTGTAAGCAAGGATATTACAAATTAGAGGATTATATCCAAGATAAGAATGCTTGGAAACACGCTGGTCCTGCTCCATAGGACAATCTCTAGAGTCTAGACAAAATCAAACTGGTTGCTAATGTAATTGTATAATTTATTCTTTTTTATTTTATTCTCTTTGACATTGATTTACATTCTGTAATTACTTAAAGTCACCCGGACTTATTACTCCTTATTATTTATTTATGAAAATAGTCTACTTTTGGAATGTTTGTAAATATGTGAGCACCATGTACCTATCACATAGTCAATTTATATGTCATGGTTTCATTAATTCATTTTAATTTTTTTTTTTTTTTTTTTTACCTATTGTGGTATAGTAATTTTATGTTTAGGTGCATCGTCTTCACATATAATTATATAATTAATGTATGCAAAATATTGTAAAACATTTTAAAAGAGTAACGGTGGAGTTTCTTGCCCATTCTTCTCCATACGAAAACTACCTTTTGGAAGGGGCGACTAGAATCAATTTAATTTTAATTTTGACGTTCAAAAGTGCCTTTTATGTGCCTATTTGAATTAAATGATTTGACTTTGACTTTGACTTTGAAATATGGTGGTATAGTTTGTGGTCGTGGTCGAATTGACCACGGTCGGTGTTTCTGGGTTGAATTTAATTGAAATGTTGGATTTTAGTTTGGATAATTAGGTAGTTACTAAATATAGATGAATTTGATTTGAATGGACATAATTATTATACTAACTATAATAATGAATATTTTATGTTTCATCCAAGCTTAAACCCTCCAGCTAGTTTTTGTATTTCGAACCTTATTCTGACTGAGGTAAAGTTCTATAATGAAATGCAAACTGGACAACTTAGATTCGAAATCAGTTTTTGTGTTTAGGACTTTAACATAGTCGGACTAAAGTTTAAAATTCATAATATCTCGATGGTTTTAACCTGGGATAGATCTTTTTTATCACCTGAAGGTCAATTCCAGTAATTAAAAACGTTCAAAATCTAGTCGCAATCTCATCTCAGCGTCAATCAATGTCAAAAACTTGTCACCAATGTAGGTATTTTTTATGTATTTTTGGCAGTTTAAGACTGAAAATCAGCCTATGAACTTACTTAAAATTACGAGAATTGTCCCTCTGTAGAACCGATGACCGTTGGAGTAGACGTGGAGAGCGCGAATCGGTAAACGTAAGGTGGGACGCCCTCAGGCTAGGTGGAGCGACGATCTTCGCAGGATGACTGGTAGCAGCTGGATGAGAGTTGCCAAAAATCGAGTTGAATGGCGTGCAATAGGAGAGGCCTATGTCCAGCAGGGCTGTCTAAGGTTCTGGAGTGGCGACCGCGTACCAGAAGACGTAGCGTTGGAAGGCCTTTCACAAAGTGGACGGACGACCTTGTGAAGGCCGCAGGAACCCGTTGGATGCGAGAAGCACAGAACTCGTCTAAATGGAGGTGCTTGGGGCTGAAATGATGTTGATGATGTCCAGCAGTGGACTGCTGTAGGCTGATGATGATGCCGTATTCCAAAACCCTCTTTCACAACCTCCAGATAAGTCAATTATCAGAAAAAGGTTTGTACTCAGCTGTAACTGATTGCTTTGTTTAACTTAAATCCATCATCCTCGGGTTATGTTTACGATAAGCTGAAACAGACCCTCGCAACAAAGACATGTCTTCGGGGCATTGTTTCAATTGCCTGTGTGGAAAAAAGATTGCTCGTGTTCTTGTCGGGTATCGTACCATGTAAGCTTATACATTTATATACGTACATACTAGCTGAGGGCAAACTTCGTACCGCTTAAGAATCAATATGAACGAATGTATGAGAAAATTAATTATCTTCATTATTTTCTTTTACACACATAATACACATAATTAAATCTGGACGTTTTGTTAACTCGTAAATTTTATTTATTTATTTATATTTAATTAAAACTTTATAACTGGCTACTGACAAGCGTAGTGTGGGACGTCCCCCAGCTGGATGGATGGATGACCTAAAGAAGGTTGCTGGGACGGACTGGATGCGGAAGGCGGAGGACAGGGTGTTGTGGCGCAGCCTGGGAGAGGCCTATGTCCAGCAGTGGACTGCGATAGGCTGAGTTGATGAGTTGATGAAAACTGTATAACACCAATTACTTTAATTAACAAAGAGAGAGTTATTATGTTGACAATCATTATTTATTTATTTATCCTTACACTGGAACGCCATACGACAACTACACCAACGCAAAAAATCACTTCACGTGCTGCTTTTCATTCATCCTGTGCGCGTGGACATCGAACAAGTGGCGATGGATCACGCACGCTCACGCAGCGTGCAAGCGCATTTGTCCATAGCCCCATCACTCCTTCCATATTGCGCACATTCATTGCGAATTTTTGAAAATCAATGATTTTTCAAAGTAAATACATTAAAATTGAAAAACACGGACAATTTTGAGGTGTCATCCTGCTGCCCATGAGTATGTTAAATACAGTTTAATTTAAAACTACCATGGCACAGTGGACCTTGCATCTCCATTCATCTGCAAAGACATCACATTCAGGGTTGTTATGTATAAAAAAATGGAAAGGAATCACAGGGCATCAAAAAATTCGTTCGCATTGCTGTCAACAGGAGAAGTGCCCAAAGAGCTGGCATCATTGCCACATTTTATAGCGATGCTCATTGATGCAGTCATTATTTTATTATAATTTTGTACAATATACAATGTGAAAAGTCGCTGAAATTTAATAAAAACTCACGTTCTTTTTTCCTGGTCTCTTTTGAAGAAAGAAAGGAAATACGTTTATTTGCGGCAAACATGACGCATAAAAATAATATAAACACAAAAAAAAAAATAACAAGTTGGGGGAAAACATGCGTCACATCCACGCAAAATGGCCATCGCTCAGCATAATGCTAAGACCCCGTACGAGACAGAGCCCCAGCGCTGATTTTCAGCGACAGCCGGCGTAGACGTGATGACGTCAACGCTGCACCGCCGAGCATTAATCAATCACGATAAGTACTTGTAGTGCTAAAGTAAACTTTGACAAGATCCCAACTTCGAGCGTGGAACCTAATATAGAAATACGCTTGTACGATATGACTACATACAGAAAGCACAGCCAATAGAAATCTCTATTCTTAGACAGCACGTTTCGCCGAAAACTTTGTTGATAGAAAGCATTGTTTGTAGACATTTCGGTACATAGGAAGCACTGTTGACAGACATCTCTGTTCATAGATAGCACCTCTTGCTGTAAACTTTTTCATAGAAACCACTGTTTATTTACGCTTGCCGCGATTGGTCTGTGGATGGGTGACCATCTTTACATATCGAGACCCCTCCGTGCCTCGGAAAGCACGTTAAGCCGTTGTTGGTCCCGGCTGTCATTCGTGAATCTTTGACAGTCGTTACGGGTAGTCGGACGCCCGAAAGTCTGACAACCAGTTTTACCAAGGGGTATCGTATTACCCAGCAACTGGGTTGTGGAGGTCAGATAGGCAGTCGCTCTATGTAAAATACTGGTATTCAGCTGCATCCGGTTAGACTGGAAGCCGACCCCAACATAGTTACTTAATTAACTTAGTTTACTAAATTTCGCTTTTCTGGCTCTGATGCAGAGACGCGTTATGTTAGCCGCTACGTTACTTAGTATTCATACCATTAATTCATGTAATTATAACCATGCCAATAAATTATTATCTACTTACGAAAGAAGGCCTATGGCATAATCAGCCTATATTGTTCCCACTGCTGGGAGACAGGCCTCCTCTCTGTGAGAGGGAGTGGGCCGAAATCCACCACGCGCGCGGGCCACGTGCGTGTTAGTGGATGTCACACATGACATCCCGATT
The DNA here is from genome assembly GCA_951799955.1 of Apamea anceps. NCBI lineage: Eukaryota > Metazoa > Arthropoda > Insecta > Lepidoptera > Noctuidae > Apamea > Apamea anceps. The sequence continues at coordinate 14,624,537 of OX637521.1, read as the reverse complement.
TCCTCACGATGTTTTCCTTCACCGTTTTGAGAGCAGTGGTGATGAAATAATTGGGCTTGTCTGAGTTCGAACCTACGACCTGCAACTCGGAAGCCGCAGCCGTTACCACCGGGCCACCGCTGCCAGTAGCAGAAGACCTTGTCTGATCAAACAAAACATCATGAAGCCTCAAATCCTGTCATGGCTTTAATTTACCTCGTGACAGGAAAATGGCTCATGGCTCGTGGTTCAATAAGCCCTCATGGCTAAATATACCCCGTAATCGTGGCAACTCATATAACTTTAAAATAATTGGGCTTACCGAAGCGTGACAAAATAATTAGCTGTCAGTAGCCAAGCTTACCACAATGGCGACCGAGTTTAAGATAATTTAGTATTCAATGGAGTCTCAGTGGTACGGCTGGAATTAATTCCGTCGATACTAGTAATTGATTAATTATTGCTAGTTAATTAACAGCTTAGAGGACAATGAGTGAGATACAACAAATATCACATATCGGCAATCATCTGCCAGCCTTTTCCCAACTATGTTGGGGTCAGCTTCCAGTCTAACCAGATGCAGCTGAGTACCAGTATTTTACAGGGAGCGACTGCCTATCTGACCTCCACAACCCAATTACTGGGTAATACGAAACTCCTTGGTAAGACTGGTTATCAGACTTTCAGGCTTGTGACGACCCGTTACGACTGTCGAAAATCCACGAATGACAGCCGGGACCAACGGCTTAACGTTCTTTTCGAGGTACGGAGGGGTCTTGGTATGTAAAGATGGTCACCCACGAACCTGATCGATCGACCCGTGCGGCTGTTATTACTTAGCCACAAGCCCCTAATTATGTAATCTAACTAGCCTGTATTGTCCCACCGTAGAGCAAAGGCCTTCCTATCCCTTTTCCACACAATTCTGTCTTTTGCGAGTGCCGCCAGACTCTACGGTAGGAGTCAAGCTCGTCCCGCCATCTTCGTCTCGACTTGCTGCGATGGCGTCGTGCGTTTAGTGGGACCCAATCGGTGGTTCTCTTAGCCCAATTGTCATCTGCCATGCGGCAGACATGTCCGGCCAAATCCCACTTAAGTTTAGCGGCTTTCTGGGTAACGTACTGCGCGCCAAAACCAAGATAACAATCTTGGTTTTGGCGCGCAGTATTGTGTTCCTTATACGGTAAGAAATTCGAACCCCCAGGATACTGCGCTCCATGGCTCGCTGGTGAACCTCGAGCTTGGACCTCTGTTGAAGTGTCAGCTCCTAATTAGTATTAGATAATTAACAGCCTAGAGGACATTGAGTGAGATACGACACATATCCGTACACATGTTACTTATCGGCTATATCTGTTCAAATGCGGGATAGGCTATAGCCATGTAAAGTCGGGACTAACGTCTAAACATGCTTTCCGAGGCACGGAGGGGTCTCGGTATTGTAAAGATGGTCCATTCACAGACCAACCGCGGCAAGCGTAGCTTAACTTGATCGATCGACCTGTGCGGCTGTTATTATTTAGCCACGGGCCCCCGAGTTGTATGCAATGGCTATATCACGACAAATTGACGTAGGATGTCAATTTACTTTACTATAAATCTCCCAGACTGTTCGTAAAGGTGTGTTTTTAATATGGTATAGCTGAAATTAAAATAAATTAAAAAAAAACTGCCCATAAGAGTCACAAAATCTGTTCATCAGGAGAAATCACGAGAAAAAAAAACTGCTTAGTTAAAAATATACAAATTTCGTCTTACTTAAGGTTACTCTCTATCCGGACTTGTCCAGCTTGATGACCTCTCTCTCCGGCGGCCTCCGTCATTTGTCCGGACTTTTCAACACAAGGGAAAATAAATTAAAGGGTAAATGTGAACTTAGTGAAAAAAAAAACGATGGTAAATAAAATGTCCGGACTTTTTTGAAGTCAGACTTATTGTCAGAACTTTTCAAATTACAAAATAGTAGTCCTCATCTAACTGCTAAAGGACTCGTTGATTTTATTTTCCCTAATTGGTAATAAAACCTGCAAATCAAATTAAAGTGAATCCTGCTAAATTCTAATTCTGACGTTGTTTTACGTTGTATGTTGATCAAAATTAATTACGCAGCGATCTATATTGATACTATACTTATAATAATATTGAAGCGCTATACAACGTGGCAAAGCTACCAGCCTTTGGGGCACTGTTCCTGTTGACAGCGATGCGGACGAATTTTTTGATGCCCTATGATTCTTTTGCTTATTTTGTCACATGTAAATATGTATTATTAAGTACTTTATTTATATAATGTAAATAAAGTATTCAATGAATTTACTAAATTAAATAATAATAATCATTATCAGCCTATAATGTTCCCACTGCTGGGACACAGGCCTCCTCCCGGTGAGCGGGAATGGGCCGCCATCCACCACGCAGGCCCAGTGTGGGTTGGTTATATAAACTATTGTACGCAGGCCATTAGGTTAACCGTTTTTTGACAGCTGTCTTAGAACGTACAGACGCCAGCACATCAAGCTACTACAATCTGTCAAATTTCTTTAATAGATTTTCAGCTTTATCGCTAAAGCATTAAGGTTCAAGGTTGATTGGGAAAATTTGACAGTTACGGGTAGCTTGACCTGCTGGCGTCTGTACATATTCCAGATCACGTAAAAGTTAACTTTAAAATGCGTAATAAAATAAATATATAAACTGTTTAATCTTATTAAATTATCTTATGTATGACTTCTTACATACATTATAATACCATACGTGTATCAGTTTTGACAAAAAAGATATAATTGCTCACTAGTTCGATCTGTTAAAAAATGGTTAACTTAGTGGACAGAGTACTCGAAAATATGACGATTTGCATTGACGTAGCAAAAATAAATGTCCCAGTCTCTCCTATATTAATAAATGCAGAAAAAAAGACAAAAACTATAGCGGAAAAGTTCTTAGTAGGAAGCTTCAAATATAACATTTTACAAAGTGGGACATTCGAAACTTGGAGCAAGTTTCACGCGACGATATTGTGTGAAAAGTGGACTGTGGGTTAGTTCATAGGAGAAAGCGATTTATTGCATGTACGGTCACCAAAGGAGATAAGTAACCAGGGTCCTCGGATATAGTTGAAGTTTAGTAAGATACCGATGCATGCTTTCGAATAAAATTTAATTAAATTAATAGAAAACATACAGTTTATTTATCAAATTAAATTTTATTACAAAATATCCATCAGTTACTTAGTAAGCTTCAACTATATCCGACGACCCTGGTTACTTATCTCCTTTGGTGACTATATGTGAAGTTTTAGTACCGTGAAATAAGTTTCAAATAGGATTTTGCATGCGTAATTAGTTCGCTAATTAACTAGTATTCGTATAACTGAGTTTACTAGTGCTTTATTTGAAACAAAGATTATGAAATATACGCCCGTTTTCAGTAACGAGAGACAAACTCACCACATTTCTGGCGCTTTTGAGCTTAAGGGGTCGGTCAGTGAGAAAGATGAAGCTAGTTGCTCATTCCAGAGCGTAGATACCTACCTATGGAGAAGAATAGGCAAGAAACTCCACGGACACTCTTTTAAATCAAAATATGCCTTAGTAATTACAACAGTGCAATAATTTAATATTAAGGCATTACATTTAGTTTTCGCCCAATAAAAGAGAAAGAAAGAAAGAAAGAAAAAGTATTTATTGCGACTCGTACAGGAAGATCACGAACTCAAACTCAAACTCAAATCATTTATTTCAATTAAACCATTTCAGGCACTTTTGAATTGTCAAAATTCGCTAAACTAAACGCAGTCAACAATCAAGTTATACAACCGTTAAATTTTGATCGTTTTAATCCTTAAAAGGGGACATTGTACTCATCATTATGAACAACTTTCACTACGGGACCAACCCTGAAATCGTGAAAAAAAAAAAACAATTGATCCATACATTAGTATGTCGAGTTATGCGGACATAAATCTATGGATCAACTGTTTTTTTTAAATGAAAACGATCAAAACTTAACGGTGTATAAAAAAAAAGTAATAAAAATAAAGATGTAAGTGAAAACGGATAATGTCAGAAAATAACACAACAGAAAGCCTAAAGTCGTTTTCTGTTCCGTGCTAAAGCCCATCGGGACAGTGGTGACGGTAAAAGTGACCTAAGAATCAATATTTGTCTTTTTTTAACCTATTTTGTGTCCCACTGCTGGGCAAAGGCCTCCCTTTTTTCTTCCAAACCTGGGATGTCATGTGCAATCTCTTGCAATGTTGGACCTGCAAATGATATTAGATCGTCACACAACTTTCGCCTTGGTCTACCTCGAAGGCGATGTCCTGCCTGAGGCGTTCAGTGAGTGGCGCTCTTTGCCCATCTCTCCGGGTGCATTCGTGAGACGTGTCCGGTGTCCATTTGACAAAAAAAAAAAAACAATAAATTATCAAAAATAAAAGTCTCTAAATACAGGGTGTCAGGGACATCGACGCGCAAGCTTTAACCATGTATTCAGCACATGAGTTTAGACCCCATAGCGTCGAAATTTTTCGTCGGTTATATAAAAAAAAATCTTCTGTTTCATAGAAAAGTGCAATACCTACGCGGTCAAAATGTATGGAAAAGCAATATTTTTTTTTTTTAAGTGGTTACAGTTTGCGCGTCGATGTCCCTGCCTCCCTGTATATTCAGAAAGATTCAGTAGAATAGTAAATTCTTTTACCAGAGAAGGGTAAACGAGAAAAGTTCCCAAGCAATAATTAAATTCATTTGTCAAAAAATCAAATCAACCCCTCTCCTGCCACTCGTACCACGGGACAAGGAACTGTAAGACAAAGCGGTGCTCGTCCCGAGCGCGTGAGTTGCGTCCCTGATTGCTGAGACCAAATGGGCACTGATCATTTTAGCGTCACGCGCGCAGCCGGAGTATTGACGATGTGTGACCCGATTGTCTTTTTGTTTAGAATTAGTACAAAAATCGAACTGCCTATACAGGGTGGCAGGGACATGGACGCGCAAACTGTAACCATGGATTCAACACATGAGTTTAGACCCCACAGCGTCGAAATTTTTCGTCGGTTATTAAAAAAAAAAAATTGCTATTCCATACATTTTGACCGCGTAGGTATTGCACTTTTCTATGAAACAGAAGATATTTTTTTTTTGATAACCGACGAAAAATTTCTACGCTATTTGGTCTAAACTCATGTGCTGAATCCATGGTTACAGTTTGCGCATCGATGTCCCTGCCACCCTGTATAATTATGTCGTATCCTTATGTATTGTACTGTGTGTACGGTCACCAAAGGAGATAAGTAACCAGGGTCGTCGGATATAGTTGAAGTTTAGCAAGAAACCGATGGATGTTTTCTGATAAAATTTAATTTGGTTCAATGTATTAAAAATAATGCTAATGTTAATGATAATCCTTCAAAATTATTCAGATTGAATTTGACAGTGTGGTACGCCATGAGGGTGCTGGTACGAGTTTTTAAAAGAAAGTTTTAAGTTTTTTAAGAAATTCTCAGTATCAAGCTGGAGTCATCTAGATTCCTGTCTGGTGAATGGTGATAGGTGCGTCCTTTTATTATAAGTGACTTCATAAGGTTATGCAGTTGGTGAAATTTGGGTGTACCTGATACACATCCAAGCTGGAGGTAGGAGGTGGCTTTGTAAATGGTACATTATCGAAGGCATTTTTACGACCAATCAGGATAGTGCCATGATTGCAACTTGTAGTTATTATCGCTTTGGATGGTAAAGACAAATTATTTGGATTTTACGATAATCACAAACCAAATAGGAGTGACTTCTTCTAAGATAACCACTAATCATCATCATGTATCTAGCCTTTTCCCAACTATGTTGGGGTCGGCTTCCAGTCTAACAGGATGCAGCTGAATACCAGTGTTTTACATGGAGCGACTGCCTATCTGACCTCCACAACCCAGTTGCTGGGTAATCTACGAATGTCTGTCTGACTGTCAAAGATCTACGAATGACAGACAGCCAGGACCAACGGCTTAACGTGCTTTGCGAAGCACGGAGGATCTTGGTATGTAAACATGGTCACCCATTCATGGACCAACCACGGCAAGCGTAGCTTAACCTGATCGATCGACCCGTGCGGCTGTTATTACTTAGCCACAAGCCCCTCATCCCTTTTTGTCCCAGTTGTATGTTCTCGAAAATGTCTGACCTCCACGCGGGCGATGCCGCGAATAAAAGCTAGTAAGTGATAAGTGTTGGAAGTTGTAAATACAAAGTTAATGAACATAGGATTGGCGCGTGAGGTTGAATATAAACTAGCTGAATGCGTCCCGGAGGCGTGCGTTGACGAATTGAATGCGTCGGCAGACGTGTGTCGTGTAACTAATGAGCTGGAAACTGTTGCTGCTGGAGTTTAGAACTAACAACTTTGTGTAGGGTGGGTTTTGACTATTTGATTCGATAGTGGTAAGCTGCTCGTGGCGAACTAATAACAGCCGCACAGGTCGATCGATCAGTTTAAGCTACGCTTGCCATGGTCGGTCCATGGATGGGTGACCATCTTTACATACCGAGACTCTTCCATGCCTCGGAAAGCACGTTAAGCCCGGCTGTCATTCTAGGATCTTTGACAGTAGTTAGGTACGGATCGTCTAAGAAGCCCGAAAGTCTGACAACCAGTCTTTCCAATGGGTATCGTGGTTACCGGGTTGTGGAGGTCAGATAGGCAGTCGCTCCATGTAAAATACTGGTATTCAGCTGCATCCGGTTAGACTGGAAGCCGACCCCAACGTAGTTGGGAATGGCTACGCAGATTGATTGAGTGGTAAGGCAGGATTCAAGTTTTTCATGGTCCTGGAATATGGCTTCTGCGTTATTCAGGGTCAAGTTAAATTAGCTAGCGAAACTCCACAGATGTGATGGGTATCGATAATTATGTAAAGATGATAAAAAAATATATAAATTCATAATTTGAAGAAGATGACCGGACGAGCTGGACAAAACAAACGACCAGTGGTCTACTTTAGCCCTGGATCGAAAGAGCTGGAAGTCATGGGGAGAACCCTTTGCCCAGCAGTGGGATGACGCAGGCTAACAGTATCAGTAATTTGAAGAGACTACAGCGACCGTTGACTCCGTAGTGATGTTACTTGAAATTACGAGTTTTTTTTTGTTTTGTCTTCATTAGATACTGATCACGTCTGTGGACTTTCGTTGGCTAATTTAATTTAATTTGAGTCTGTAGTTGGCTATTAAGATCCTTTCGTTAATAAATATTTCGGCGGCACTTGTGTGTGTGTGTTCCCTTTATTTTGTCATCTACCCCATTTTAGTAATTTGTCGTAAGACTATGTGCAATCAAGACTGATTCACACGTCCTCCTTCTTAGAGTGTTGTTCAAGTAGCCGAATTCTGGGCCGAGTCCATGTAGATTGCCATTGACACCCTAAGAAGTAGAAGAAGAAGAGCGTTTTAATGGCAATCTAAATAGAGACAGCCCAGAATTTGGCTACGAGTTTGACACTTTCAATAGCGTCCGTCAGTCCCTGTAACATACGGGCAAAAGGACGCGTTGGACACAGACACGGCTTAAAGAGAGCACATATTGCATCATGCTTACAGTAGATGACTGTGACGCAGTGACAAAACATCGACAAAAGCTCAAACTATAATGGTTTACGGTTTAAGATTAATTTGTTTCACTCAAAAAGAATACAATTATTCATTTCTATGAGGAAAAACATAAGAATTAAGATAGGCGACGGTTTCGCTGGGTTATGAACTAAAATTAATTTATGAATATATAAAAAAAAAAATTCAAATATTATTCTGAATCTATATTCAGAATACCAACTCCAATTCCAACTTTTAAAAGGCTATTAAAGCATTAATAGCCTATTAAAAGTTGGAAGTGATTTTGATTCCTTAATTACTGTAGGTATAGAGTTGAGCCCACTCATATACAGTCTTTCTATCATATAATCCTATAACACCTATTAGCTAAGCTTCTAAACCAAATCTCACGCTACACGCGTGATTCTAATACTAAACTCTGTTAACCCAGCTGCCGTGTCAAAGGTAAACTAATTACGACTCAAAAGGAAGTGAAAAAAGTTGCTTGTCTCGGACGTGTGAGGAGCATCCCTAATTGTTGGGACGATGCCCACGTGATATGTCCAAGGTCATACGACCGTCTGGAGGTGTAGGGTTGGGACGAATGGGTCGAAAAGAGAATTGGTGTTTTTTTCATATGTGTAGATGTTGTAATTTGTATGTTATGTGAAGAAGTTATCATCTGCCTAGCCTTTTCCCAACTATGTTGGGGTCGGCTTCTAGTCTAACCGGATGCAGCTGAGTACCAGGATTTTACATGGAGCGACAGCCTAGCTGACCTCCACAACCCAGTTACTGGGTGAACGATACGGTAAGTTATGGAAAAATGTTGAAGGAAACTATCAAAGCTTGTATATTTATTGAATAGGTATGTAAAGAGAATATAAAATAGAAATGACATGCAAAGGACTATAGTCCTACAGAACAGCCAATTAAAGGCATAATTGCATATCAGAAGCTTTTGTGAAAAAAAACATCTTTCATTTGTTCACTAAGTTAGTGAGTTATAATATGATTTTATAAACTTACAGGAATTGCCTCGTTAGTAAGTTAAAAATCAAAAGAAATTAATTTTTATTTTAGACAATGTTACACAAAGAACTATTCAACGGTAAATTGCGGATAACTTTAAAGATACCTTTGAAACTAAAGATGAAATAAAAAGGCATAACTAGTTTAACAGAAGTGCCCACTAGAAGTATGCCACTTCTAGTGGGCACTTCTACCACCATTACGTCTTTTTTAACCTCAAAAAATTGAAGAACGCAACCAAAAAAAAAGAAACGTCAAATTTGAAAATTAAACGAAATAAGAACACACGATCAAAAGTAACGCAGATTGCATTTGCAAAAAGGAATTGAATAGCAAATTACATAAGTGCGCGCCGCCATTTTGATTTTCCATTTTTGTGTTGCGAATGCCGCGAAAGGGTTCACGGTTACGCATGCATGATATAATTTATGGTACGATTGCTCTGCACCCACGTTTTTTAAAAGGCTCACTTGTTAGTCTATGATTTATCCGAGGATCATGATGTGCCGTCGAAAGAGGATTATCGTTAACCCTTACTTTTCCAAAAATATCTACGGGGAAAAAATGCTTTGAATTTCTTTTTTCCACGGAAAAACCTCTATTTTTGGTCTTACCGTTGAGTTCAATAATATTTATTTATCGTCTTTAAAAAAGGAGGGGAATAAAAACTAGGGCATCAAAAAATTCGTCCACATCGCTGTCAACAGGAAAAGTGTCCAAAAGGCAGCATTGCCACTATGTATGGCAATGCTGATTCTTTGGCCAAAAAATGGCCAGCTCTCTGATAAGCTTTTAACTTTTAAATTGTGAAAAAGTAATTGCTAAATAAAAAAATAGATAATAGAAATTAATAATAGTAATTTATACGGCCTACCCAAATGCTGCTTTCTTTGGTAATGTTCGTCGAATCATTGAGCTCCTTAAGTTTTGAGTTGAGCTGCACGATTACTGACAAATGTGTGCACTGACTGGATAGGTCTACTGAATCTGTGAGTTTATTTTCTCAAAAGACCATTTCAGACATCAATCTACATGGTCTTCACATGATCTGACTAATATTATGTCTGGACTTTAAAAGAGACTGTGAGTTGTGACCTGAGTTTCCGTGGGCTTTTCTTTTCAAAGTAGTCAGATAGGAATCGCCGACCTCATCCAGTTTGTAAAAAATGATTGACGTGTAAAAGTGTTGTACAGACGCCAGCACATCAAGCTACTACAATCTTTCAAATTTCTTTAATAGATTTTCAACTTTATCGCTGAAGCGTTAAGGTGCAAGGTTGATTGGAAAATTTTGACAGTTTCGGGTAGCTTGACCTGCTGGCGTCTGTACATACCTTCTTACAGAAATAAAATAATTTATTATTTATCAATGAAGAAATACGTTACTGCATTGTCTTTAACTATTAATACAAAACGTATTACAGCGAGAAAACAATTAATTTAGCTGCAACGCAGCTTACCACCATTGAAATAGTTTCCCGGAATGCGAAATAAGCGGAATGAGCTAATCCGTAGTCATTTTATCTTTTGCGAATTAACTCAGATGCTGCAGAGTGGTTGGCTTGCAGACTTTCAAAATTATCTTGAATTTTATGCATTTTAAATGTGGTTCTGGAGGATTCAGGTTTTTTAACTTACAGTTTTCTGCCAGTCTTCTGGGCACGTTTCTGGATGACAGCGATGCGGACGAGTACTTCGACGCCTGAGTGTCCTTTGTTTTCGTATTTATTTGTATAGTAAGTTAGTTAGTCATTCAATTTAGTATTTAGTGTAAATAGTTAGTTATCTATACATACAATAAATAAATCAACTTAAAGTTTTAATCATTGCAAGCTTTTGCCTGCGGCTTCGGCCGCGTGGAAGTCGGAAATTATCCCTCGGAAACGTACAACTACGTTTAATAGAACTTTTTAAGAGGAATAATTCCGTCATATATTATTTTCGTTTAACTCTATTGGTTTACGCGGCGCACGCCAATGAAGCTCCCAGTCGGCAATTTTTTTTCCGACATCTTCAATAATCATCATCATAAAATATTTCAGCCAACTTACAAAAAATCCAGTGAAGCTACTTGCCCATTCCAAAACGTAGTAGGTTCCTATGGAGAAGAATGGTCAAGAAACTCCATGGATGCTGTAGAATCCTGTTTATTCCGTATTTATGTTGAATATATCACTTCACTGGCTCAATACCTCACCAAGCTCTATCGTGCACACCCTGCTTCACTTTCCCTGTTTCCTATCGTTCTTCGTGACAGACAGCAGGGTAGCAAGGGTACTTCTCTCCTTAGTCTATGAGGGTAGCTGTCACTAATGATGATATTAGTGACAGCAGCTACCCTGCTTGAGTGCATGAGACAGTGTTTACATATCTATTAAATTATACGCCACAGATAAACGGGCCAGTGACTAAATAATAACAGCCGAAAAGGTAGATCGATAAGGTTAAGCTACGCTTCCCGCGGTTGGTCTGTGGATGGGTGACCATCTTTACATACCGACCTCGACCCCTCTGTGCCGCGGAAAGCACGTTTAGTCGTTGGTCCCGGCTGTCATTCATAGATCTTTGACAACCGTTATGGGTGCTCAGAAGCCTGAAAGTCTGATAACCAAGAGGTGTTGTATTACCCAGTAACTGGGTTGTGGAGGTCAGATAGGCAGTAGTTCTATGTAAAATACTGGTATTCAGCTGCATCCGGTTAGACTGGATGCCGACCTGAAAATAGTTGGGAATAGGCGAGGCAGATGATGAGATACACACACATACAAAGGGCATCTTGCAACAAAAATCATAGATCACCAGCTCTGACCTAAAGATAAACTCTTGGAAACATCACCATAAATCCTACGATGAAAGATGTGACAGCAGCGGTCTAGCCATAAATATTGTTACGACTTGTGACTCAGCCTGACTTTATGTGACGACTCTGATTTATTACTGTTAATTACGATGCGCAGTTCAAAGCAGCTCATTTAGATTTGTTTAATGTATATTTAGAAGGTGAATGGGACGAGACATAAAGCACGGTGATCGAGAAGTTGTGTGGAAGTCGGTGTTTGTGTGTATGTGTTGCGGAGAAATGAGGAACATTTCGTAGAGGAAAAAAGGTAAAGGGTAAAGGTAAAGGATAAAGGTAAAGGGTAAGGGTAAAGGGTAAGGGTAAGGGTAAGGGTAAAGGGTAAAGGGTAAAGGGTAAGGGTAAAGGGTAAGGCTAAGGGTAAAGGGTAAAGGGCATAGGTAAAGGGTATAGGTAAAGGATAAAGGTAAAGGTAAAGGGTAAAGGTAAAGGGTAAAGGTAAAGGGTAAAGGTAAAGGGTAAAGGTAAAGGGTAAAGGTAAAGGATAGGTAAGATCAGTGATGGCCTAGTAGTAACGGACACGACTTAACTCAGAACCTCGAACCCAGATCGGTGCTTTACTTTGTGTAAATTATTTCATCAACACTGCTCTCAAAACGGTGAAGGAAAACATCGTGCAGAAACCGGCATGTCCTAGAATCAAAAAATTCGAAGACATGTGACATCTATCAGCACGCACTAGGCCCGCGTGGTGGATTACGGCCCACTCCCTCTCACTGAGTGGAGGTCTGTGTCCCAGCAGTGGGAACATTATAGGCTGGTTTGCTTGCTTGCTTAAGAAGAAGGTCTTAGAAGTTATGGATGGATCGAGTAAAGGTGATAAACCTGGACCTCTGCAGACGTATCATCTTCATCATGTTGCACCAACGCCAAGCACATTGTGTTAAGGGCAGGAGATTAATAATTATTTATTTATTTTTCACTTCAAGACATCAACATCAGTGTGTGTGTGTGTGTGTGTGTGTGTGTGTGTGTGTGTGTGTGTGTGTGTGGCTCTTGTACTGGATGTTCCTGCATCACAAGAGCCAAAATGATAGAAATCATTCTATCATTTTGGCTCTTGTGATGCCAAACCAATTTTTAACTGTGACACGTAATTAATAGCGATAGTTTAGATAATAATGTTGCGGTGTAAAAATGATTTACACCCGTCACCTCACACATCAGGTTCAGTTGAAAACCAGCGTCAGGCACTATTGTCTGACATTTTTGCAACAAATCAATTTTTAACTACAGATAGAGAAAAAAAGGAAAATTGGTTTGTTGTATATTTATAAGGAGAATATGCGCTTTTAATAAAAAAAGAAGAAGAAAGAAAAGACATTTATTTAGCACAGACTAAAAGACACACAATACACCAACATCAGATAGCAACTAATAAAAAAACAAATAGAAAGTATAAAGACCTATATAAGAAATTAGCAGGTAAGTGTGCCTCACGGCTGCTCCAAAAAGGCCCAGTTCAGCAAAAATGCCAGACAATAGTGCCTGACGCTGGTTTTCAACTGAACCTGATGTGTGAGGTGGCGGATGTAAATCAGTTTTACACTGCAACGTGACGTGTGTATGTGCATACTTAAATAAGATAAATATGTGACAAATAAAAAATAGAAGAAGAGAGAAATAATTTCTAACGTGATGATATCATCGTGGATATATATTATATTATTTCCTTTGTTACCTTCATACAATGTATGGAAATATGTGTCTTGGTACGTAAAGATAGTCACCCATCCATGGACCAACCGCGGCAAGTTGACCCGTGCGGCTCTTATTACTTAACCACAAGCCCTTTTTATAAAAACGCCCTATGGGTCGAAAAATACTAGCTAAATTGGGTTTTATTTTATTATAAACAGGAGTAATAGAGTGGGTATAATAACTAAGTACTTGACCTAGAACGGCGAGTTTTATTGACTCAATGGTTTTGCTGAAAATGAACAATGCTTTTACAGAAACCTGACCTAGGTTAGGATTTATCGGTACCTGTTAATCTTGGATCAGACTTCAGACTTTCTTTTTATAATAAAAAAAATGCTGTTCTTGTTAATAGGGGCTTGTCGCTAATTAATAACAGCCGCACGGTTCGATCGATCAGGTTAAGCTGCGCTTGCCACGGTTGGTCAGTGGATAGGTGACCATCTTTACATACCAAGATCCCTTTTTTTTTTTGGGTGGGATATCATCATATGACTTCTCCCGATCTGGGCAGAGCGGAAGGGCGTGTCAGACTTTTACTGACTAAAACCCACCCGTGTTCCTTCAGTTGCCTATGCCAGGGGCCATGGTATCTCTTTCGAACAGCCCGTGGCCCTGGCAGATACCAAGACTCCTTCGTGCCTTGAAAAGCACGTTAAGTCGTTGGTCCCGTCTGTCATTCTTGGATCTTTGACAGTCGTTACGGGTCGTCAGAAGCCCGAAAGTCTGACAACCAGTCTTTCTAATGGGTATCGTTATACCCAGTCACTGGGTTATGGAGGTCAGATAGGTGGTCGCTCCATGTAAAATACTGGTATTCAGCTGCATTCGGTTACACTGGAAGCCGACCCCAACATATGTAGTTGGGAAAAAGGTACGCAGATGATGACTCATCTCGTTAAGTTGAAGAAATGAAAATGAGTATCAGGTCTTTTGAGTTAAGGCCGTCACACTGTACACTGAAAAACAGATTTTAAAACATATGAGAAAAGTTCCCCTCTCCACACATAATTATGGCCAGAGCTTACCAGATCACTCGCACCATAACTGCGTATCACACGATCAATGTCAAACTGAATAATTTTGAAGGCTACTGCTAATCCACTGCTTCATAATTATATTTAAAAAAAAAATGGCCAAGTGCGAGTCGGACTCGCGCACCGAGGGTTCCGTACAAACTTGTAGGTAGTAAGTTTAAAATTATTAAAAATAATTTTATCATATGATGTAACAAAAAATTTACGGTTTTCGCAACTTTTCCTTTATCTGTGCTATAAGACGTTGCTTCGTACCAAATTTCAAGATTCTGAGTTCACGGGAAGTACCCTGTAGGTTTTTATTCCCCTGCGAGTGTCGAAAATTTGCGGCATTAACGGCTGTATCTTTTGATTGCGTTGGCTTAGAAATTTTATTTTTTCACAGCTCCAAGGGTCAGTACTTCAGTAGACTTGAGCAATTGATATAAATTCCAGCTTGATACCTCCACGCGTTCCTGAGAAAAAGGGTCTTGACAGACAGACGGACGGACAACAAAGTGATCCTATAAGGGTTCCGTTTTTTCCTTTCGAGGTACGGAACCCTAAAAATGTGTCTGCTCCACAACGTAAACAACGCAATGAATGTTGTTGAACTGTCAAAATAAAACCCAATGCTACCGATGGTGTGTTAAGTAACTACTCCGCTGGCTCATAGCCAAAAGGCTATGTCTTGAAACTGTGCGGATGAACTTTAAAAATTTCTGAAACAGCCATCAAGGCTGGACACTTTTTGGCCGCGAGTTGTTCGAAAGAGATACCGTGACCCCTGGCACAGGCAACTGAAGGAACAAGGGTAGGTTTTAGTCGGTAAAAGTCTGACACGCCCTTTCGCTCAGCCCAGAGCGGGAGAGGTCATTTGATAACATCCCACCCAAAAAACAAAGGATGGGCACTTTTAATGACGCATGATAGCTGCATTGAAAGTGTCGAAGCCCATTTCTCCGCTGTACAAGAACAAGCCTTGACCAACACAACATAATTATAAAATAAAACTACAGCATTCCAGTCTCATTAGCTTATCAAACTACGACGGCAACATACTAATGTTTTTGTCAGAAAATTACGCTCTCAATTATAATGACCGGAGCACAATTCTGTTATAATCAGGGAATGCCAGCTAAAAGTACGCCAACAGAATAGATACAGAAGGTTGACTTGTTGGTGGGGTTGGTTGGTTGGTAAAGAGGTAGGTTAGTTGGTTGGTTGAAACAGACTATTCTGACGAGTGAGATTTTTTTGAAAAAATGCTGGGGTTCTACTCCGAAGTGCAAAGTGCGAATGATTGGATTGGACCGACACATGGCCGAACCGAATATTATTGTAAAAAAGTTCGGATCGGCTCAGTTGGGTCGGGACCTTAGTCAATATTCGAAAGAGTGTAGGAGTGTAGGATCGGAACCGACCGAACCAAATAGTAACTTCGTAGCAGGAAATGGCCGAACATTCGGCCGATACCACTTTGGAGTAGACCCCCGATATTAGCTTGTATTATTACGAAAGTAATTCTTACATATAAAAAAGTTATTCTTACATATAACATAATATCACGCATCCCCGAAGGGTTTAGAAGATGGAAAAATCCGATAACAAACCGACCCGGGAATCGAACCAAGGACCCCATGTTCAGCAGTAGCGCTTACGACCACTACACCAATGAGGCAGTCAAAATCATACATAATTAGCTTATAATGTCCCCACTGCTGGGACATAGGCCTCCTCTCTTCGAGAAGGAGTGGGTTGTAATCCACCGCGCGGGCCCAGTGTAGGTTGGTAGATGTTTTCTAAATTTTGGTTCTAGGACATGCCGGTTTCCACACGATGTTTTCCTTCACCGTTTTGAGTGGAGTGGTGATGAGATAATTTACACAAAGTAAAGCGCCTGCTTCGGTTCAGAGTTACGACCTAAAACCGCGGCCATTACCCAGTGGTAATGGCCCAGTGGCCACGACTGCTTTTAATTACAATATGCTATAATTAGGTATATACGTAATAAAAAGATTTTTTCAATTATGCGTACACACGAGCGACACACGTCCACGACAGAGCAACTGCAGCCGTCGACAATATGCTGCTCGTGTATTTGAGCACCGTACTCGAATACACAAGCGACACATTGTCGACGGCAGCCGGCGACGCATTGCCTCTATCGTCGACGCATGTCACTCCTGTGTATGCACACGATGTTGCGACATTTATGACTGCACAGTCATTTGTAGCCTACTTCAGAGCGGCAAACTTACACGACGCAAACTGTGCCCGTATAGACAGTTTGCGTCATGTAAGTTTCATACGCACAAAAACGCACACAGGCGCGTGTGCCTGTTTTCGTCTCTTTGCATGGAGTTGACCTTCTGTGCTGTTCTGTGATACTAGCTAAACAGTAGAACTACGGCTCTATTAACTGGGACACCGGGTTTAACGTTTATTATGCTGGATTTTAATAGGAAATTGTGGATTTTTGTTCTGATTTTTACGTTTTGTGTAAGGTTTGGTTTTGTTGTTGACATTAAAACGAAGCAAAAGTAGTATGGAAGAAACGTAGCAAGCGTTAAGTAGTTTCTGCCTTACCCCATGGGAAGAAGGTGTGAGTTTATGTTATGTATCAATACAATAATATACTACTAATAATTTAAACGCGAAAGTTTGGATGGATGGATGGATGTTTGTTACTCTTTCACGCAAAAACCACTGAATGGATTTGGATGAAATTTAGCACACAGATGGTTTAGATCCAGGTTTAACCCTTAAAATACTTTTATCCCGATATTCCAACGGAATCAAAACTTATGCAGGTGAAACCGCGGGGCGCTGCTAGTATTATTTTATGGTAGTACAAAATGAGAGGAAAGTTTATTTATATTAGATACTTTTGTATTATATTTCTGTAAGTAGGTTTAAGTACGCACGGAGACATATAAAGCTATAAACTAGTATAAGCTGACTTCCCATTATACAAAAAGCCTACACATTGCGTGGTCAGCTAAACCTGGGAATGTATAGCTTGATAATATGTTCTCGTGTCAACAAATACTGTTACACGTCAATCATATTTCAAAAACTAGATGAGGTCGGTATTTCCTATCCGCCTACTCTGAGAAGAAACGCCAAAACAAACTCAGAGGTCGCAGTCTGTTTTAAAGTCATAATTGGCCACATGATGTGGCGATCCTGTAGATTAGTATCCGAAATTGTCAAGTTAGTCGCAAGTACAGACGCCAGCAGGTCAAGCTACCCGAAACTGTCAAATTTTCCCAATCAACCTTGGATCTTAATGCTTTAGCGATAAAGTTGAAAATCTATTAAAGAAATTTGACAGATTGTAGTAGCTTGATGTGCTGGCGTCTGTACAAAGCTGACCAAGGAGTTTCATCCCAGGTCGGGCTAAATTTAATTGTGTTTTACATGAAGAGTTTCAAAATAGCAGCCTGAAATTTGGATTTGTGCTGATTATGAAGTCAAAAGTAATTTATTCAAACAGGGCTGCGAATAAAAATATATTGAAAAAAAAAAATGGCAATTGGCTCGCTCCCTTAATGGGACTTAACCGACAAAATGTGATGGGTGTACTATTAGCCAAGTTCACATTACAGCCGCAACGACCCGTAGCGCAAATCAATTTTACACAAAAAGTGCGTTGCGGCCTGGCCGTAGTGTGCGTTGGCTCATGGAAAAAGTGCGAAAGTGATGTGGAAGGATTTTTGCAATCAAAGTCAAAACTCAAACTCAACGCAATTTTGAACTGTCAAAATTAAAGTCGGTCAGTTAGTCAGAAAGTTGAAGCTAGTCACCCATTTCGAAACTATATCTATTGAGAAGAACGGGCACGAAACTCCAATGACACTCTTTTAAATCAATATTAAAAAATCCTGGATAAATTATTCTTGTTGCTTCTATATGTGAGAACAATGCGTTGCGTTGCGGTGCAGTTTGCCCTAATTAGGGCTAGCCTTTACACACCACTGCTCACCCCCTCCAGGGAATAAATCCATGATGTTATGTAATCAAAACATTGAATGGTTATGAGAACACGAACCAGAATAATATCCATCCGGTAATAAGGTTAATGCAAGCGAACATTTACGTTGAATATTCTACCGGCTCTATTAACGCAGTGGTGTTTATATTTTATATTTGAATTCGTTTGGAGTTTTTGTGCATTGAAAGTAGTCATGTTTAATTTACTTAGGTTTTAGTTTTTACGTTCTTAGTATTATGTATCTAATCAGTCTATAATGTTCCCACTGCTGGGACACAGGCCTTCTCTCTTCGAGAGGGAGTGGGACGTAATCCACCACGCGGGCCCAGTGCGGGTTGGTAGATGTCACATAATATGTCGTCGATTTTTTGGTTCTAGGACATGCCGGTTTCAGCACGATGTTTTTTTCAACGTTTTTGAGAGCAATAATTACACAAAGTAAAGCGCCTTTCTGGGTTCGAACCTACAACCTACAACATCGTAAGTCGCGGCCGTTACCACTGGGTCACCACTGCTTTACGTGCTTAAGTTGGTGAAATAGAACACTTACGGTATTCATTCAGGTGTCAGTTTAATGGTCACAGACGAATTTCTCAGAAACTGTTTGACATAAGAAAATTGAAATTATTTGTACACCCAGTTTCCTTGTTAAATGTTAATATAATAAGTTAGATCATGAAATAAATAATTTAATTTATTGTCACGGCTTGTTTGTTAGCCGGTACTTCGGTAATTAAATTGGCCGATGGTAATATTAATTAATTAATTGTTTATTGTACCTAGATATAATTTTCTCCTTTACTTCATTTAAGTACTTATAAATTACGTTTTTAAATATTTATATAAACAAAATGATAAAAAAAAATATTTTAAAATATAAAAAAATAGTAGCCCACCGGTATCGGGAACAGGGTCCAAGCTACCGGAGGTCAGGGTCATTAAAATAAACTGTTTGACTTTGTATATATCGCCGCGACTTACGTGTTGCAGGTCGTAGGTACGAACCCACACAGGCGCTTCACTTTGTGTAAATTATCTCATCACCACTGCTCTCAAAACGGTGAAAGAAAACATCGTGAGGAAACCGGCATGTCCTAGAACCAAAAATTCGAAGACATGTGACATCTACCAACCCGCACTGGGCCCGCGTGGTGGATTACGGCCCACTCCCTCTCACCGAGAGAAGGCCTATGTCCCAGCGGTGGGAAAATTGTAGGCTGATTATGTTTTTTATGTATATAAACGATAGGCTGAGGAATTATATGATAAGGCAACGGTTAGGTTTAAAAGAAGATGTAGTGAGAAAAGAGTATGCATAGATGGTTTGGTCATGATGTTAGGGCAAGGCAGATGTGAGTGGAAACGCCGAGAGAGGACGTCCTAGGGGGACACTATAGTGAACTTATTAGTGATGTTCTTCAGAAAAGTCAGATGCGTGGTAGTCACAACCGGCGTGCGTGTATCACCAGAGGGGCAATTCTCGTGTTTTGAGAACGTTCACAAGTTTAAGAATGTTCGTATTGACAAGTTTTTGACATTGACTGTCGCTGAGATGAGATTGCGACTAGATTTTGAACGTTTTTAACCCCCGACACAAAATAATAATAAAAATAGTACGGATGTAAAACGCCTAAAACAATTAAAAAAAAAACTATTGAAAATCCCGTCGGGGGACCGCTACTATTTTAAACTTTAACAGAATGTTAGGCTAATAATTAGAGCCGGGACAACTAAGGAATTGATCTTCAGATGTATGAACGTAAAGGAGGCAGAGTATGTAAGGATCGTAGCAGGTGACGTTCTGTATTTTCTGCCTACCCCCGTGGTAAGAAGGTGTCAGTTTATGTACGTATGTATGTAACCTACACCCCTACCCACCTCCCTTCAGGTTATACGACCATCATACAAACACACTCTCATTATTTCTCTTTGAACTAACATCAAAGTATACAATTATTCTTAGGAAACCGTATAACAATCGATCGAAGGGAAATAGTATTGCCAGCCTGGCTGACTAATATTACCTACTAATATTATTAATGAAAAATTGACCTCAAAATTGACATTATGGCCTAATTATCATAATTAGTTTGACTTTATTGAATTTTGACTTACACAATTAATCTCATTGACAACTCTTTATTCCGCTTATTTGTAACTAAAACTTTGTAATCCTAGTTATAAATAACTTAATTTTGTTATAAACCCATGATTTTACAAACAATATTAATTTGTACGCCGGGAACGGAAGAATATTATGATCTAAACACATATACCTAACAGCTTTGTGCTGTGCCTGTTTGTGATTGTTACAGTATCAAGGGTTTTGCCCGGTTTCCGTATTGAGAATTTGATATTGAGCTCTGGTTTTGTGTATTTTCCCCTAACTTATCCTTTTTTGCGTCATGTTTACCACAAATAAATTTATTTCTTTCTTGATTATTTACTATTCTTTCTTGTGTGAATAGCTCTTGGTACTGACTGTAGCGGCACCTACATCGCCACATGCGAACTACGCATCATACTGATGTCTCGCAAAATCCTGCTTCGCGCAAGCAGGGTTTACTGCATGACTAGCATGTATACAACAGCCCGACATGAATTATTGGGCAGCTGCCCACCAGACACTACACCCGTGTGGTCGAAGGATCCTCCCTTTTCAAAGGAGGATGAGTGAACTTTACACCCCTCACCTCATGCCTCTATAACACAATGGTGAAGTCGGAAGTGTGTGTTATGTGCTGAAGTTATTCGTCTTCACGCACGCATTCACAGTGTGTTCAGAATCAGAATTTTATTTGTCAAACATAGGTACATTGGGTTCTTGCATTACATATTTATATAAGTAGGTCGCCATGTTTTGCTATTACAGCATACAAATATTTTAACATAACGATTGTTTAAAAATAACAATCATACTCAATTTAATTACAACACAATTAGTAATATAAAATTAAATTAGGTTTGAAAGATTATAAAAAAATACGAAATGTCATAAAAAGTAAAATAAGTGGGTACATAAAAAATCACAATAAATTTAAAAAAGTCACATCAAATTGTTAAGTCATTTAGAAATTCGTCAACAGTATAATAACATTTTTCTATCAGTAAATTAGTCAGGTTTTTTTTAAATTTTACATAAGTCATTTCCTTAAAACTATCTGGAATCTTATTAAAGATACGAGGTGCCATACCAAGAATACTTTTTTTCATTAATGCTGTTTTGCATTTCACAGTGCTTAATTTATTTTTATATTGGGTACGAAGGGGAACATCTCGTACTGTAGCGACTTTGTCAAATAACTTTACATTTTGTTTTGTAAACAGTGCCACTTCCAAAATGTACAGTGATGGCCATGTTAACAGTTTATGCTCCTTGAAAACTGGTGCACAGCTGTCTGTTGCTTTCAGACCACACATTGACCTTATGCATCTTTTTTGTATTTTAATTGCTTGTTCCCTACCAGTAGAATAGCCCCAGAAAATGATGCCAAACCTCAAAACCGAAACCACAAGTCCGTGGTATGCCGTTAGAAGTGTGTCAATATTTACTTTTTTTGCGAGTTGGTAAAGCGCATAAGCAGTTTTACTAAGTCGTCGTGTTACACTTAGTTACCACAAGTAAAGCGCGTGTCGCTTCGTGAGATAAAAATACTGTATCCACGTATTCGTGGGATAATTTCAGACCTCTACGCGAGCAAAGCCGTTGCTAAAAGCGCTAGTCTTTTATAAATAATAATAGATACTTGTCTTCAAGGGTATTCATCGATTCCTATAATGCTAGGTCGTCAATAATTAATGAGTTTGTAGTCTAGGTAGTGTAGGCAATTCTGGAAAAATTTCGAGGCTATTATGAATTCTGTTTGGTTTTGTCCTTCAAATTAATAGGTAGTATGTTTATTTATTTGAAGGACAAAGTCGAACAGAAAAGGACAAAAATCGTGCAGTGGTGATCCAAAAGTTTTAAGACCTACGTTTTATATTTATTAATTATAAGGAGTTTTACAGATTGTGCATACCGGTCCCATTATACCCTAACCACATCTGACTATCATAGCTTATACTAAAAAATATAAATATAAATATTTATTTCGATGCTATTCATTCAAACAGACACTTTGCTACATTTGAATTGGGTTGACTAAGAATCACATTGAATGTGCTAACATCCAGTTTGTTTAATTCAAAGGCATTTGCTAGACATGTTCTTCCAGATTCAAATCGTCGGACACATTCCAGCAATAAATGATATAGATCCTCACAGACGTTACAATCTTCACAGTTTGGTGAGTCAGTTTTCCTCATCATAAAATTAAATTTATTGCATGGTATGTGACCATATCTGAGTCTGTGAGCTGTAACAATCAGTTTTCTATTTAAATTAGTGTTTGCGCACCAGGGGATATGATAATAATAATAATATAATAATATACCTGGACATTTCACACAGCGCCATCTAGTCCCAAGCTAAGCAACCTAATGCTTGTGTTATGGTAACAAGATGGCTGATAAACTACTTATATACATTTTTTTTGTTGTAAATACATACATATTATAGATAGCAGTGAGAACATTATAGGCTGATTATGCTACTGTCATTATATGCTTTACAAGTTGTTAATTATTATTCACTACTGAGTTTATAATAAACAATTTCTATTTCACTAAACGCAAAAAAATGTGATAAATGGTAAATGTAAATGATAAATGACTTTATTTTGTAAGTAGGTTTGTACGAACACTTTTACACGTCAATCACATTTTAAAACTAGATGAGGTCGGCGTTTCCTATCTGACTAGTCTGAGAAGAAAGGCCGAAACAAACTCAGACGTCACAGTCTCTTTTAAAGTCCAGACATAATCTTGGTCAGATCATATGAGAATATAATTATGTAGAGTATACGGGGTGGCAAGGATATCGACGCGCAAACTGTAACCACGGATTCAGCACAAATGATACTAGACCCCATAGCGTCGAAATTTGCCGTTGGTTATCAAAAAAAAAATCTTCTGCTTCATAGAAAAGTGCAATACGCAGACCTACGCGGTCAAAACGTATGGAAGAGCAATATTCCATATATATACCATATATATTTATTTATATATATAAATATATATGGTATATACGGGACGCTATAGACGGGAAAAGCTAGGCAGATGTAGGCTGTATTTGGTGACAAATCGCAAACACGCATTGACCAAAGTGTAGTAAATAATGCTCGTTTCTTTCCAATATGATAAGATATCTTTACCCAACAACTGCAGAGAGTATTAGCCGATATTATTCCAGTCAACTACGATAAAATTATCCGAAATTAGGCAGAAATGTGTCGCCAAGTCTAAGCCTGTGAGTGCTACTTCGCAAACACCGTAAAATTACGCCTATAAAGTTATACAGGGTGTCCAGCTCTGATGTATACAACTTTTTTTAGACCCCATTTCTGATTTGACGCCAAATTTAGCAGTTGTTTGATGTCTATTATTTAGTTAATATGCGGCAAATCTATCTATACTAATAATAAAGCTGATGAGTTTGTATATTTGAACGCGCTCTGGAACTACCAGTCTGATTTGAAAAATAATATTTAGATTTGATGGCTCTATTCTTAAGGAAGGGTGTAGAATACTTAACATCACGCTAGGGTCTTAAAGAGCCGAGCAAAAACAAAAAAAAGGAAAAACCTCAAAGCGAAAACTAAGTAATAGCCCGGGCAGACGATGCGACGGGGTGGGTCGGGGGACAAGAAATTTCACGCGGACGAAGACGCGGTCTGAAGCTAGTTTGTTATATAATATGCAGTCCATTATACACCGTTAAATTTTGATCGTTTTAATCCTTAAAAGGGGTCATTGTACTCATCATTATGAACAACTTTTACTATGGGACCAACCCTGAAATCGTGAAAAAAAAAATCAGTTGATCCATTGCATTGTGTCGAGTTATGTGAACATAAATCTATGGATCAACTGAATTTTTTTTACGATTTCAGGGGCCCATGATCCACTATCTTTAGTAATTTGATACTCAAATTTTAATATAATTGAAAAATAACTAAATTTTTCTGACATATCATTACGAGTAACTAATACCTCTTTGATCATTGAAGATTTTGCGACAGCCGTTCTATTCTGTTTAAATCTCACCGTGAAAACTTAGCTGAAGTGAGCTGTCATTCCATCTGTTGCTAGGAATTGACACTATTGATAACTCACTTTAAGATCACTTCTCCTAAGTGTTCACGGTGAGATGTTCTACAGAATAGCACGTCTACAGTTCCCGACTTTTTTTCAGTATCTAAAGGAACGTCTCGTGGTCAATCATATATGCATATATTTATTTATAAGCCTCTTTATTCTGAATTTTTTTAACTATGTTTTATGTTGTTAAATTATGGATCTCGATTTAGCTTGCCTCTCGCTAAAGAACTCCTCTAGCTGTTTCCTCATTGAAGTCTATCACGAGACACTCCTCCCCCAGTTAGGGCCCGCTGTAAGTTTTGTCTCGTTCTCCCATCCATCCTTTGTTGTTTTCCTCTTTTCCATTTACTATTTCTGCGATACCAATCAGTTATTAATTTAGGTACTCCATTTTTCCTGTTTTTCTCTCATCATGTGTCCAACTCCATTTTTGCGGGTCAATGCTGGGTAAGGTGTCTGTAACTTTTGTTTTATTATTCGATCCGTTTTACTTGTACCTTTCATACTTCGTATACCATCTTAGATACGAAAAGCAGAATATTTGTGACTTTGTTACTGGGATACCTAATAAAGTCTAAAGTATGCGAGATGAGAAACACGATGACAAACTATTATTCAATCAACATAGCATCAAAAAGGTGGAGATTTAGTAGATGTTATTTAGGCTCAATTTATATTGCCGTGGAACGGAATGGAAGCGATATTTTTGTACAAAGCATAATCAACTTTATGTCAATGGTGTAACGCACAAATTAGGTACACACATACGCACAGGTCGCGCATCTTCTGGAGAATTATCGCGCATTCTCGGTAATTCCCGCAGTAACAAGCTCATATCTAGTTTGTACGTTAGACAATTGATATAAAGTTCATTTTGCTATATATAATATCGCTACGAAAACTCGCTTCTACTCCGTTCCGCGGAAATGTAAATTGAGCCTTACGAAGCTTGATGAAAAAATATCTAGCAATTTTCGTTTGTACTTAATCTTCTCGTTCGTGGCGCAGAGGTCACTTTGACTGCATGTTTTGGGATACAGAGGGCAGGATAGTTGGTGGAGCATAGTTTGTGATACAGCTCCAGATCACATCCTGCAGCCGTTCCGTCATGGTAGTCTTTTTTTTTTTTTGAGGATGGGAAATCATCAAATGACTGCTCCCGCTCTGGGTGGAGCAGGAGGGAGTGTGAGACACTTACTGACTAAAACCCACCCGTGTTCCTTCCTTAGCCCTTTATGTTCCAGGGCAGTGGTAACCCTTTCGGACGATATATATAATAGTTGAATATCAAAATCAATTAAGAAAACCGTATTTCTATGACGCAGCCAACTGGCTTATGTAGCTTTTCAGTTAAAGTCCATTAGGTTCAGACGGTTAGGTTAGGACGGTTAGGTTAGACGGTTCAGGGACTTAACTAAGTGGATCACGGAAGATTATACCCTGCAGATGTTGCTGCCACTGACAGGTCTGCCAAAATCATTGTGATCTTTATTCTAGTCACGATAATGTTACTGTTTGGTTGCTGCTGTCATAGGCAAAATAACTGTGAACGGGCTACGGGCTGTAGGTAAATCTGCCGTCAAATCTCATGTTCAATCCGGCCACCCAGAGAGTGTGTTTCTGACACCTGTCAGTTGTACAGAATTAGGGACTAATAAAGTTCGAATTAAGTTTGTATAGTATTTCTATCTTGCGGTTAACAAGTTTACAAACACGATGTGAATGTGTGTGTAAGCCCAGGGGCCCTCGGTACCGTCCGTACTGACAATGGCAAAGTCGGAAGTCTGTGCGGGTGTTGCTGACGCTACTCATCTACATGCACACATTCACAGCTTGTTTGAATACTTACTTACCACACATTAAGCGCGCGTCGCTTCGTGTAATAAAAATACTGTAAAACACGTATTCTTTTGTACTCGCAGTACTAGCGGTTGCAGTATTTTACCTCTGATTTGCGCCGAAATGATCTTTATTTCCGTGGCTATAAGGTTTTGTCAGATTTAAAATAACTGTGAAAGGAACTAACTGACATGTGTCAGAAAGAAAAAAAGAAAAAGTATTTATCGTGACTCGTACAGGAACGTATTCTTTCATCGGAAGGCGCTACTATGATTGGTTGATAGAAATAGCATCATCCAATCCAGCCACTTGACATGAGATTGAATAGGCTCTCGATATCGGGTGTTAGTCCAATGTTCCACTGCCAAGAGCTTTGACAAAGGCTATGTGACACTTATGTTACGGTATAGTTTACGTTTTTATTTCTGCTTGACTATATTTTTTCTGTTGGTGTTATCGGTCATGAGTCGGAATCCATGCAGGCATACTTTGTTTATTTAATTTTGTCACCACTGCTCTTAAAATGATGAAGAAAAATATCGTGAGACACCAGCATGTCCTAGAACCAAAAATTCGAAGACTTGTGATATCCACCAACCCGCACTGGGCCCGCGTGGTGGATTATGGTCGGCTCCCACTCACACAGAGGAGGCCTGTGTCCCAGCAGTGCCTTTTTCCTTCCAAACCTCCCTGTCTTGTGCCATCTCTGGTCATGTTGGCCCTGCAAATGATATAAGATCGTCACACCACCTTCGCCGTGGTCTACGTCGACGGCGATGTCCTCCTTCACGTGTCCAGTGAGTGACGATCTTTGCCCATCTCTCCGGGTGCATTCGCGCGACGTGTTCGGCCCACTCCCACTTCAGCCAGGCTGTTTTTTCTCCAACATCCGTTACTTGAGTTATGGAGCAGCGTGGTGTTTCTAATTCGATCTGTACGCTTAACACCTATTATGCTGCGCTCCATTGCCCGTTGGCAAATCTTGAATTTGGACTTCTGTTGTTCAGTAAGTGATCAACTTTGTGCACCGTAGGTTACGACGGGAAAGATATTTTACTTAAATCTACGGTTGGTGTAACAATGTCTTATAGGTTGGCGCCGCATGCCCCATAACACGTTAAAAATGTTGCTATTAAACTAGGCACAAATCTATATGCGAGGCTTGCCAGAAAACCCAATAACATTTTGCCCAACTCGCGGATCGAGTTCCCTACACTCAGCATGCAAGGAATTACGTCATAAGTTGGGGAACTCACAAGTCAAGTTACGACAGGAACCAAGGAGTTCCTAAGGAGAGTTTCATAAATAAATAAGTATACTGCACCCGCAAATATTCTTCCTCGACACCAACCTAACGACAGGGCGACAAACAATCACCCATATCATCATATACCCATAGATATGAAGAAAGTCTTGAACATCATCATCTACCTAGCCGTTTCCCAACTATGTTGGGGTCGGCTTCCAGTATAACCGGATGCAGCTGAGTATCAGTATTTTACATGAAGCGACTGCCTATCTGACATTCACAACCCAGTTGCTGGGTAATACGATGCGTCTTGGTAAGACTGGTTGTTAGACTTTCGGGTTTCTGACGACCCGTAACGACTGTCACAGATCCACAAATGACAGCCTTGTGTTCCAGCTTTGTTAACATGGCTGATTATGTACGAGTATGTATTTAACCGAACCTCATATAATTCCCATTTTGCACTCCTAAAAATATATGTAATTATTGCAGCTCATTTTATGAACTTCAAATAATTCCTATTTTGAGGTGAGATCCTAAAAATACTAAAAAAAAATTTAAAAATTTTAAAAAGATGCTCAATTATTTAAAAAACCGTGCATCATTGGTAGCGCAAGAAAGTTTTTAGGTGTTTAACTAATTTAAAAAAGTCTCCATTATTGGGAGTCCAAAAAGTCTTTAGAGAATCAGCTAAATATTTCCCCTAAGTAAATTTACTCTATCTAGCTACAATTCGTCCTAAAAACCAACCTGTTTACGTATGTACCCCACAGCCGAAAACGACTCGACAAAAGCAATATTTCAGACAAAGTGGGTAAACACTAGTTAAAAAGTTGCTACCACTTGGCCAATTTAACTTGGCTAACTGCCCCACTTTGGCTGGTTGTTTCGAGTGCCGACCAGGAGTTTGTCACACCGTTTCGTAACACGTGACGCTGAATAAGTGGGTGAGTTATTTTCTGTTGCGGTGTGAGTTGGATTTTAAGTAGGGCCTTGGGAGTTTGCGGAAATACTTGTTAAGTGTGAGGGAGTACTTACATCTATGGGATAAGGGTGTGGGTTCCTGGTGTAAGCGTGTCTATGGAGTTTCTGCTGACTATTTTTTTACCTAAGACAATACATTTTGGAATGGGCAGTGGCCTCTGTAATTTTTGAACTTGAAAAGTGCTGTGTAAGATCTTATTTAAATAAATCTTTAAACAAATTGGGTCAATTTCATCTTACGCTATGGGTTACTAAATGCTCCGTTAAGCTTTTTTCAAGATTATATTGTATTCTAGTGGGATATTATAATATCATGGTGAAGAGATCTTGATTAATATTGCGGGGTAATTGCATAACACACAAGACTTACAACTGCAAAGTCTTTAATTTTGACAATTCAACAACATTCATTACGTTATTTACTTTATCGAGCAGACGAATTTTCAAACATATGAAGCAATGGATTAGGAATTTCCTTCAAAATCCTTCGGATTGTTACAGAAAGTGTGTTACACTATAAGGGTGCTGGTGCTTAATGGTTTGAAATCATGTAAACAGTTTGAGTGGTCGTGATGGCCAATTAGCATTCCTTCTCTGTAAAAAAGCGTTTCTTTACTGATTTTGTATCTATCACATAATAAATTTGTCCTAGAATCAAAAATTCGAAGACATGTGACATCTAGCAACCAGCACTAGGCCTGCGTGGTGGTTTACGGCCCACTCCCTCTCACCGAGAGGAGGCCTGCGTCCCAGCAGTGGGAACATTATAGGCCTTATGAAGACATAATTAATTTATCTGTCATTGCTTCATTTTTAATTTTTTGTATCTGTTGTAGTATAGTCATTCTATTCTAGGTACAACATCGTCTTTACTAGCTGTGCCCGCGACTTCGTTCCCGTGGATGTTGGAAAACAATAATGTATCTCTTTACTAATTACTTTTCTAAAATAAAAGTAATAACTCTAAGTTACAGTTAACAGCTAAGTTACTCCTTATAAAATCAGCTACCCGCCAGTGAAAGTTTCGTCAAAATCGGTCCAGCCGTTTCGGAAATTACCTGGAACAAACAAACAGACAAAAAAGGTCTCGTATTCGGTCGAGACCTTTTGGAAGGGTAACTAGAATCAATTTTATTTTCTTGTGACATTCAGAAGTGCCTTTAATGTGTTTAAATTGATATTAATTATTTGACTTTGAGTTTGAGACGGTTTCCAGTTTGGCAGTTTTACTTGGAGACAGTAAAAGGTATCATGGCAGTTGTTGCGGCAGCTTAAAGCCTTGGGGGAAAATCGAAATTTTCTTTAGTGGACTGTATGAGGGGCGGTTCGATGATGCAAATAGGTGCTGGTGGTGTGGGAAACTGATAATGGTACCTGCCTGGTGAGCTATGGTGGAGACTCGATGAGAAGGACTCCTTAACCACGTGGTGGCCGCGCGTCCAGGTTGTCACGTATGGACGAGAATCGGCACTTTCGGCACAACACAAAGACACGCACTTGCACAGTTTAATGACAACCTTCGTTCTTCGCGGTGAAGTTTGAGTTCTTTTCGACTTGGGGTTTATTTGTGACCCGCAAGCGTCGATAGCGGTTGAGAAACTGGCGGTTTGACTCGCTCTCGCTCAAGGCATTATAAGGGTTGCGGAAGGGAGAGGGAAAGCGGAATAGATTTGTGTCGCACAGATACTAATAAAGAGAGTTGCCAGTAATTAGGCATGAAATATGAACCATAAATAAATATATCATGGCGTTAACAGCAATACTTCCTCCGACGAGCTTCTTCACAAAGAGCTCTTCTACTATTTCTCAGAATAAAGAAACAGTATAAATAAACCAAACTCTTGCTCAAACAACGGAGCTGGGTCAAAGCAGTATCATTATAAAAATATTACAACACATTTTTACGACCTTATGTCGGTACAGCAGTAAACTCGGACGGCTGCGTAAAAATGTCAATCAACAGAGCAAACTTCAGCGAACGACTTTTGTTACTAAATGTACTATAGTATTTTTATGTCTCGAAGCGGCGCGCGTTTTACTTGTGGTAACCAAGTGTACAAACGAGAAAGATAGCAGTGCTGGCCCAGTGGTAACGGCCGCGAGTTACGAGTTGTAGGTCGTAGGTTCGAACCCTGACAGGCGCTTTACTTTGAATAAATTATTTTCATCACCACTGCTCTCAAAACGCTGAAGGAAAACATCGTGAGGAAACCGGCAGGTCTTACTCGTTGAACCAAAAACTCAAAGGGGTTTACATATTGCTTTGTGATCGATCATAAGTGTACCTTCCTGTACGAGTCACAAGAAATACTTTTTCTTTCCGTTTCTATATTTACAAATATTGTAAACGTAAACGATTTTCCTAAGCTGGCTTAGTAGGGCCGCTGTGTTACGGTTGAAGGGTTAAGCCAGGGTTTTCTAAGACTGCGGTGGCCGCCTCAAAGCGGTCGCAATTTGTCGTCGAATGACGTTATAGCGGCATCTACAACGCCACGGGACTGACGTCACGCAAAATCCTGCATCTCGCAAGCAGAGTTTATCGCGCAACTAGCATATATACAACAGTCCGACACGAATCATCGGGCAGTTGCCCGCCAGACACACGCACCCGTCTGGTCGGATGTTCCTCCCTTTTCTATGGAGTATGAGTGAACTTTACACCCTGTTCCTCATATCTATAGACTGTTGACCCGGAAGTGACGTGACGTCACTGAATCGATATCTAAGAAAGTAAGTTGGAGGTCAACCCCATCTTGGCGAAATTTGGTCAGGAGCACTTTTATTATAGTAGACTCGCTGCGCCCCGCGGTTTCACCCGCATAAGTTTCGATCCCGTGGGAATATCGGGATAAAAAGGTTTTCACGAGGTTCTCATCATGCAAGACGGTTATGTCAACAATCATTGCGCGCCGCTCTGATCGATCAATCACCACTGTATCAGGCTTATTGGCAATAATAGTCCTGTCAGTGATGATCAGAGATCGGAGTAGGTAGATTGAATTGGGGTCATAGATCCGAAACGTATATAATAATATGGACATTCCTCCGGATTTTCGGAATTGTTTGATTATTAAAAAAAAAGACGGAACTTAGGTAGGAATTGTATTACACAACCCAACGACCAACCAGAGCAAAGGATCATGGGTGGTGCACTAACCGGATATCAAAACAATGCGTACGCCCGGCGACGATACCAGGTAGCTCACTCGTTCCTTTAAATGAATTGAGTAGTAATAATATCACTACCAACATTAACAATATTTAACTGGATCCGGAAACACCGGAATTACTTTCCGGGAAAATGACTTATCCATGTTATTCTTTCTGTGAACATCTATGATACAAGTACCAAAAATCAATCTACCTACTCCGATCACTGGTGATGATGGATCGATCCCAGTACAATGTGACATTTCCATTGTCGAGTACTGGGTCGGGCACATACCTGTAGTACGGCACCTCCGATTCCACAAGGCTGTATTTCAGACCAAGCTGCTGATGGATTATCCTGGCTACAAGGTTGAATCTATGCAAGTACTCTCCGTTACCTAGACGAGAACACCCGGAGATAATATGCCAGATTGATTCCCCCGGCCGGTGGCATGCCCGACAGCTGTCCACCGTGCCGTCTTTCACAATAAATGTCCGGTCCGTCATCATAACTTCGTAAAGGACTTTACTATTAATTTTTATTTTTTTTATTAAAAAAAAACGTTGCCCCACACTAGGAATTACTCCTGTATCGTGGGTGCGTTCACAAACATTTAAACTCACATACACAAACAGCCAGACCCGGAACAACTACCTGTAGGCAATACAAATATTTGTTCCGTGCGGGAATCGAACCCGCTACACACAGCACAGCAGTTGATCGCTCAGCCACTGCGCCAACCGTGTCGTCAAATTTATTATTAGCATTAGTAAATATTTGACTTCCTCGTTGGTGAAGCGGTCGCAAGCGCTACTGCTGCAAATTGCTAATCCATTGCTTCATAAGTTAGAAAAATTTATCTGCTCAACACGTAAATAACGCAATGAATGTTATTGAACAGTCAAATCACACACACTGTCACTGTCGCTGTCACTTGTTATTTTTTGTGTGTTTATGTCCTTTTTTTATGTGTCATGTTTGCCGCAAATAAATGTATTTTCTTTCTTTTTTCTTCTTTCTCTAAATTGAAAACGATTCTGATTGATCGTGTTACGCAATTAGGGTGCTGGTTTCGATTCCCGGATCGGGCGGAGTGTTACTGGGTTTTCCCGTCTAGAATTTCTCAGCAGCAGTCGGGAGCGTGGATCAGTGCACGATTAATGACTTTAGGCGGCCCCACTATTACCTACATAGTACATGTGTAATGATTTGCCTTTCGTGGAATATTGGCGTGACTTTATGAAGCAAACATTTAGTTACGGGAATACATAGCAGTGCTTATTTACTGAAATAGCAGTGAACCTATTTAGAGCGCAACAAAGTAACTATTCGTATGTATTCCTGATTGGGGTCACCTGTTTAATACTAAGTAACGCTAGCTTTATTTAAGACTACATACTTCGTCCGCGTGGAATTTCTTGTTCCTCCGACCCACCCCATCGCATCGCATCGCCAGCCCGCGCTGTTACTCGGTTTTTTCTAAGAGTTCTTTCTGACTTTTTAGGAGTTAATCCTACTAATATTATAAACGTGAAAGTTTGTATGGATGGATGGATGTTTGTTACCCTTTCACGCAAAAACTACTGAACGGATTTGGAAGAAATTTAGCACACAGATGGTTTATAACCAGGATTAACATATAGGATACTTTTATCCCTATATTCCCACGGGTTTGAAACTTATGCGGGTGAAACCGCGGGGCGCAGCTAGTACATAGATAAATTATAAACTGTATGCCCGATGGTATTGCCCATAGGCAAAAAAGATGAAATTCGATACAAACTTTCATCATCTATTTAATCCCTGTAGGGGATGAATTTTCAAAAATCCTTCCTTACCTTACCTTGTTCATTTTCGTTATAAAAAGAATTTTTGTGCAAAATTTCATGCTGCTTGACCCAGTGGTTTAAGCCGTGTGTTGTCTGTCAGTGAATTTATGATTTTTACTACGTAGAATCTACTGTTTTGGGATTTTCAGGCTTATAATTCCATTAAAATTGGCTTAGTACAACGTGTGGACAAGGCAAATGTATTAATTCTGTATGCAGGACTATGGATTCGTCCCACATCGTGCGTGTCATGGGGGGTGTTAAATGAATTATGTCAGCTTCAACCCTTTTAGGATCACGAATTAGGGATTACGATGACAACATGTATTTTTGTGTTCGTTTAATCTTTTTCTGATCACATATTTACTGTCTGTCAGCAAGCAAAAGTGAGTGATCTGGCCAAGAATATGTCTGGACTTTAAAAGAAAAAAGTGACCTTTGAGTTTGTTACGGCCTTTTTTCTCAGACTAGTCAGCTAAGAAACATCGACCTCACCTAGTTTTTAGGATTCCGTAGCCAAATGGCAAAAAACGGAACCCTTATGGATTCGTCATGTCTGTCTGTCCGTTCGTATGTCACAGCCACTTTTTCCGAACCTAAAAGAACTATACTGTTGAAACTTGGTAAAAGTAGATGTATTCTGTGAACCGCGTTAAGATTTTCACACAAAGATAGAAAAAAAAAAAAAAAAAATTTGGGGGTTCCCCATACTTAGAACTGAAACTCAATTTTTTTTTTCATCAAACCCATACGTGTGGGTTATCTATGGATAGGTCTTCAAAAGTGATATTGAGGTTTCTAATATAATTTATTTCGAAACTGGTAAAATGTGTCCCCCCCTGTAACGTCTAAAATAAGAGAATGGTAAAACTAAAAAAAATATATGATGTACATTACCATGTAAACTTCCACCGAAAATTGGTTTGAACGAGATCTAGTAAGTAGTTTTTTTTTAATACGTCATAAATCGTAAACCGTAATTTACCTTTCATTCAGTCAACTCAAATAAAAAAATTAAAAAAAACCGTAAATTTAGTAGTTACATACCTACAATTTTGTACGGAACCCTCGGTGCGCGAGTCCGACTCGCACTTTACTAGGTTTTTAAAATATGATTGACGTGTAAAAGTGTTTGCATAAACCTACTTACAGAAATAAAATCATTTATCAGTTTTCAATAATCCTTGTTGGTTTTATGAATGAGATTTTATGTTTGTAAGTTTTCTGATTAACATGTTTTAGTCAGTATTGTAAATTTTAGAGTTGAAATCGCAGTTTTGTATCCGGAAATTATGTTAAATGGCGTGCTATGGAGAAACCTTTATTCAGCAGTGGGACTGCTAAGGCTGTTTAGCATAATGAGCCTATAATGTTCCCACTGCTGGGACACTGACCTCCTGTCTGTGAGAGGGAGTGGGCCGTAATCCACCACGCGGGCCCTGTGTGGGTTGGTGGATGTCACATGTCTTTGAATTTTTGGTTGTAGTACGTGGCGGTCGCCTCACGATGTTTTTCTTCACCGTTTTGGGAGCAGTGGTCATGAAAAATAAACAAAGATCACTAAATTGCCTTACATTTAAACGACGCCGACTCAAAAGAACTTATTTATTAAGGCTAAATAAAAAAGGTTTATTATTTATTGCTTTTCAGTTTTTTCGGCGGTTTAATTTTTTTGTTAAAAAGTTTTTGTTTTATAATTTTTTGCCAAAGGGCTGGCATATATGGCACTGAGTAGAGTAATAATACACAACTCAGCATTCAAATCTGTGAGTGAACAATAAATCGCCCCTATTTTCCCACCCTTAGGGTTGCAATTT
The DNA here is from genome assembly GCA_951799955.1 of Apamea anceps. Taxonomy (NCBI): domain Eukaryota; kingdom Metazoa; phylum Arthropoda; class Insecta; order Lepidoptera; family Noctuidae; genus Apamea; species Apamea anceps. The sequence goes on along the minus strand of OX637521.1, from coordinate 14,589,311 downwards.
TTTTCCAAATTTATATGGGACCAACTTTGGGTATACCCTTTCCAATAAAAAAATAATTATGAAAATCGGACTACTCTGTAAAACGTTATGCGTGGTCGTACATAAAAAAAAATATATACATATATGTATACGCGTCGACTTGAGAACCTCCTCCGTTTTCGTCGGTTAATAAAATAGTACTAAATATAGGTTGTTTATGGGGTATAATAATAATAATTAATATTACTAACCCTTAGTTGATAAGTTATTGTTGTACTAACCATTGGACCAATGTTGTCAAATTAAATAAAATAAATTATTATTATTATAATTGTGTGCATGTCAAAAATGGGTGCACACATGAAGAAATAAAGTGGTACCTAAATAGTAGCATAGCGTATAATCAGCCTATAATGTTTCCCACTGCTGGGACACAGGACTCCTTTTTGTGCTCTCTGTAGACCCATTCTAGAGGGTGTGGGTCGTAACGCACCACGCGGGCCCAGTAGAGTAATTAAAGTTGTCGATTTGTAAATAATATGATTAATATTGTATTAATTATGGCAGCCACAGTTTTCATAATTTCAATAAATATGTAAATTATAGATTGCCTCATAATTGTCAAAATAATTGGATACATGTTACAACGTAAAACTTGTTGTAAATTCGGAAATAATTCAAGCCTTTTAAAAAGTTTTAATCTGTTTTTTGTCGCGATGTAATTAAGGCCGAACTGGTAGAAAAAGTTAGTTATGTTTTTTTAATACCTTTCGCTTGATAACAAGCGAAAAGTAAAGAAGTAAAAGTAAACTCCTAAGAGTTTGTTATACCCAGCCGTCTTAGAACGTACAGACGCCAGCACATCTAGCTACTACAATCAGTCTTTCTTTAATAGATTTTCAACTTTATCGCTAAAGTATTAAGATTCAAGGTTGATTGGGAAAATTTGACAGTTTCGGGTAGCTTGACCTGCTGACGTCTGTACATATTCCAGATTACGTAAAAGTTAACTTTAAAATGCGTAATAAAATAAATATATTAAAGCCTTATTTTATATTGAATTATTTATGGCTTCTTATAATACCGTACGTGTATCAATCAATGTATTGTGTGTTGCCGCAATCACTAGTTCCATCTGTCAAAAAACGGTTTACCTAATGGCCTGGGTATATAACAAAATATATAGTTTGCAGTAATGACTGCCAAAGATCTAGAATGGAAAGTCTGGTTGTCAGAGTTTCGGGCTTGAATTACAAATGACAAATCTACGGAATGCACGTTACACCGTTGGTCCCGATTTGCTGTCTACTTTCCGAGGCACGGACAGGTCTCGATATGTTATGGATAGTCATCCATCCACGAACCAGCCTCGGCAAGCGTAGCTTACCTAACGTCCGATCGACCCGTGCGGCTGTTATTATTTGGCCACGAGCCCCTCATCTTTGCCATAAAGCGATCAGGACCTATAACTTTTTGTTACACAAGATGTTTAATCGAATCAAAATCTTCTCGTTATAGTCCTGACATCGAGTAAAAGAAATCGAGTAAAAGAAATCGAGTCCAATAACAATCGTGTCGAATATATGCGACTATTTCGTTCAGACGTGTTACTTCGGCCAATGGGAGGGTCGAATCGAAACAACTGTGCAGACCCTTCTCCCATTTTATTTATTTTTGCTGACTTCGTTATGGAGGAGGTTTCAGTTTAATTAATTGCATTATTTAAATTGGTTTATTTTCGCTTTTTGTTTTTCGCCTTACATTTCAACCAAAGAGTAAGGGCCGGTTTATTGATCCGTGGTTAAACCCAACCACCAATTACAGTAACAATACAAACCAACACAGTACAAACAACACAGTACACAACAACAGTACAGTACAGTACAGTACCAGTACAGTACCAATTGTAGTAATTGTAGTATTGTGTCCATAGTAACTAATGGTAAAATTTTTGCAAAATGTGTTTTTTATCAATTTTTAATTTTTCTACTTATTATTGTCACTAATTTTTTTTAACTATAAATATAAAATAATAATAGTTAATTATTTGACAATTAGCAATCCTACTAATATTATAAACGTGAAAGTTTGTATGGTTGGATGGATGGATAGATGTTTGTTACTCTTTCACGCAAAAACCACTGAACGGATTTGGATGAAATTTGGCACACAGATGGTTGTAACCAGGATTAACATTATAGGATACTATTGATGAGAGATCCCGATAATCGCACGGGATCGAAACTTATACGGGTGAAACCGCGGGGCGCAGTTAGTTTATATTATAAGTAAACATGCAATCTTAACATTTTTTTGACACTGCAAATTTTCCGAATGAAAAAGTAAACACGACCTTATTAAAAATGTAGCATTACAAAAATCATATTAGAATATGGTTCCAAAAATGTCTTACGATCATGCAAAAAAGTAGCATATCTACTATTTTGCTCAATTTGAATATAACCATAATTAAAGTAGATAAAATATACTATTATACTATTTGTAGAAATTTTAGGTAATACTTATGTACGTATATAAGCACTTGAGTGAGATACCTGAGATAGGTACAGTTTATCCCTAGTTCAGGTAGAATCCAATTTCTTACCTACCTCTAGTTTAAGGCCCTATTTTGTAAATATTTATGTAGGTAAGTCAATTATTTCAACAAACAATTTCATTTTGTACGTCACTGAGCGATAAAATCGTTGATCCCTAGTCGCTTCTTCGCCGGCGGTGAGAAGGTGCCCTAACTACTCGGTGTAACCAACATTTTCTTTAGCCACAAAATATGATTTTCCTAATTAGATCCTGTCTGTATCATTGCGAATTGTAAGAAAACAAATTATCCAACGTAATGAGATCTTTCGGAATTAACAAGATATTGCGCTGTTGGCTAATAAGATTTTTTTCTTTATGTTTTTTATTTATTTATTTATTTTCTGTCTGTGATGAAATTTTTTAAATGGTTCAAAGTTAAGTGTGTTTTTTTTTGCTTTTTGATTTACATGTATTATTAATATCAGCTTATTTGTTCGTTTTATTTATTCAAGTAGCTGCGCCCCGCGGTTTCACCCGCATAAGTTTCGATCCCGTGGGAATATCGGGATAAAAAGTATCCTATGTGTTAATCCTGGTTATAAACCATCTGTGTGCCAAATTTCATCCAAATCCGTTTTGTAGTTTTTACGTGAAAGAGTAACAAACATCTATCCATCCATCCATCCATACAAACTTTTACGTTTATAATATTTGTAGGATGTCGTTGTTGTACGGAGCTTTAAGAATCAATTTCCATACTTCCGGCTGCGGTTTGAAAACTGGGTATCATCATCTGCCTAACTTTTTCAGAACTATGTTGGGGTCGGCTTCCAGTCTTACCGGATGCAGCTGAATACTAGCATTTTATATGGAGCGACCGCCTATCTGACCTTCACAACCCAGTTATTGGTCAATACGATACCCCTTGATAAGATTGGTTGTTAGACTTTCAGGCTTCTGAGGACCCGTAACAATTGTCAAAGATCCACGAATGACAGCCAGGACCAATGGCTTAACGTGCTTCCTGAGGCACGTTAAGTCTTGGTATCTAAAGATGATCACCCATCCACGGACCAACCGCGACAAGCGTAGCTTAAACTGATTGATCGATCCGTGCGGCTGTTATTACTTAACGGGGTTAAATATAATGACTACCATAAAATAATAATAATAATAATATCCCTGGACATTTCACACAGCGCCATCTAGTCCCAAGCTAAGCAACCTAATGCTTGTGTTATGGTAACAAGATGGCTGATAAACTACTTATATACATTTTTTTTTTGTAAATACATACATCATATTATAGATAGAAAAACACCCAGACTCGGAACAAATACATGTAGGACTTATAAATATTTGTTCTGTGCGGGAATCGAACCCGCGACACGCAGCGCAGCAGTCCGATTGCTCAGTCACTGCGCTAACCGTGTCGTCAAATGCTTTGATACCCTTAGTTCTTGCACTTCAAATTATATTCGAACACCAAATGTAGTAAATGTTCACTAAATCTTAGCGAGCAAATTAATGCGATATTTCTGCCTAAATAAACCACTATGATTGCCATAAAATGTAGGTTTATAACCAAGTAAAGTATTATGATGGCTTATTAATTTATGTCTTCGGCTTGCTGTAGATTAGAAAGACATCATCTGCCATCATCTGTCTTGCCTTTTCCCAACTATGTTGGCGTCGGCTTCCAGTCTAACCGGATGCAGCTGAATACCAGTATTTTACATGGAGCGACTGCCTATCTGAAGTCCACAACCCAGTTACTGGGTAATGTGATACCCCTTGGTAAGACTGGTTCTCAGACTTTCGGGCTTCTGCCTACCCGTAACGACTGTCAAAGATCCACGAATGACAGCCGGGACCAACGGCTTAACGTGCTTTCCGAGGCACGGAGGGGTCTCGGTATGTAAAGATGGTCACCCATCCACAGACCAACCGCGGCAAGCGTAGCTTAACCTGACCGATCGACCTGTGCGGCTGTTATTATTTAGCCACGGGCCCCTCTCTGTAAACTAGATAGACGAGGTTAATTTAAAAAAAAATGGTTAGGTTGGGTTAAAACTGTGACCTCCTACGCACGAGCTGAGCGAGCGAAGCGAGCAGTGCCGCGGTAGCGGCCGGCGAGTGCCAGAAACGACTAGATTGTATAGAAAAAAAATATGGAAAAATAGAGATTATTTTTTGCAGGCTGTCGAGAACCGAACATAAATTATTTGGAGTCATTTTGCTTAAATAGGATAGCGAGATGTTAAAACTTTGGTTATAAGTTTACATTCAAATGCGGGTTTAATTTTGGTGATTATTTACTATTTTTTTTGGTGGTAAGTTAAACATAAGCTTTACTTAACCACAGGCCCGAAAACCGGGCCTGTGTTATTTATTTCGATTTGTGGGTTCGATTCCCGCACGGAACAAATATTTGTATGACCTACATGTATTTGTTCCGAGTCTGGGTGTTTTTCTATCTATAATATGTATGTATTTACAAAAAAAAAAATGTATATAAGTAGTTTATCAGCCATCTTGTTACCATAACACAAGCATTAGGTTGCTTAGCTTGGGACTAGATGGCGCTGTGTGAAATGTCCAGGGATATTATTATTATTATTATTATTTGTGTAGTACCCTCAGACAATATAGGCTTTTCCCTTACTTTTGTCGAATAAGCTAGAATACGATTGGCCAAGTTGTGATAATGATTATATTGCCAGTCAGCTAAAATGGTACCGAGGCTGCCTGTTGAGTATGTGCCAGACATACTTAAGTAGGTACTTATACCCTCTGGGGACAATAATACCTTCAGTAAATATTTAGATAAACAAGTAAATACGGTAATAGAGGATCTTATGGCCAAGTAACAACAGACGTACGGGTTGATAGATCAGGTTAAGCTACGCTTGCCGCGGTTGGTCCGTGGATGGGTGACCCTTTACAAACCAAGATCCCTTCGTGCCTCGGAAAGCACGTTAAGCCGCTGGTCCCGGTTGTCATTTGTGAATCTTTGACATTCCGGGTCGTCAGAAGCCCAAAAGTCTGACAACGGGTCCTACTAAGACTGAGAAAGTCGTTTATTAGATATAAGGGTACAAACAAATCATCACGCCTCTTTTCCGCGAAGGGTTAGGCAGAGATGTAGCTATAGTACACCCACATTTCGCTAGTTATGTTCAAGTCTTTAGAGGCATGAGGAACAGGGTGTAAAGTTTATTCATCCTCCATAGAAAAGGAAGGATCCTCCGACCAGACGGACGTTGTGTCTGGCGGGCAATTGCCCAATTAATCATGTCTGGGCGTTTGTATATATGCTAGTTGTGCGGTAAACTCTGCTTGCGAGATGCAGGATTTGTGTGACGTCAGTATGACGCGTTGTTCGCATGTGGCGTTGTAGATACCGCCACAAGTCCCATGGAATAGGGGGCGAGCCTATTGCCATCACCCTGGCAGAAATACAGTCTCCGGGCTGCAAAACCTCGTGCTCATCAGTAACGCTTGCAACAACTACACCAACGACGCAAATATAAGGAGTTTAATTTACGGTGGATATTGTCGTGCCCCCCTCTTTTGTCAAACAAACAAAAAATGACAAAGATAAAGCGCGTCAAAATTTGGGAGTGAAGGTCGTGACGTCACGCCATGCTAAAAGGTGTAGCAAGACGTGACGTCACGCGGAATTTTAACAGGCGATATCTTCATCATTTTTTATATAATTGACAAAAGAAAAAATACGGGTCCAATATTTTTTAATAATCTAGCTGACGGACTAATTCGTTTTTTTTTTTAGGAAACTAGCCTATTATTGTTCTACTACTGGGCAAAGGCCTCTCCTCATGAGCATTGATCACCACGCTTGTTCAAGATGGGTTGGCGTTTTCTATTGTCACTCGTGGAAGCTGTTTAGATAAAGTACAACAGTATAAATAAAAAACTGACCAAGTGCGAGTTCGACTCGCGCACCGAGGATTTTGTAGGTATGTAACTACAGATTTTTTCCTTTACTTCTGCTACATGAAATTGCTTCTTGCATAATTTCAAGACTATAGCTCAACGGAAAGTACCCTATCCCCCTTATTACAAAACAAGGTTTTTCTTTAGGTCAGGTTTAAACCACCGCGTCAGTTATTGAATTAAGAATCTAAATGTTATAGAAATACAGTTCTTTATACAAAAATGACAACTTAGTTCGGTGCTAAGTTGTCATTTTTGTATGAAGAACTTTATCTAAATCGAAATAAAGTTCGAAAAACAAATACCGGCTCAGAGGTTAAGGCTAGAACTAAAGTTAGGTCTTGTTTTGTAATAAGACGGTATAGGTTTTGATTCCCTTGCGAGCATCAAAATATGCGACATAAACGGAACATAAACGCCCGTATCTTTTGATTGTGGTGACTTAGAAGTATGGTTTTTTTACTGCTTCAAGGGATTGCAGCTTTGAGGATTTAATGTATAATTTCAGCTTGATAACTCCACGCGTTTCTGAGAAAAAGGTACTTGACAGACGGACAGACATACGGACAACGAAGTGATCTTTTAAGGGTTCCGTTTTTCCTTTTGAGATACGGAACCCTAAAAACAAAACTTAGAAAGTTTCTTTTTTCATCTAAAAATAAATAAACCCTTTATTTAGACCCAGTCAACAAAACGACAAGATAATAAATAAATACTTGATGTAGTGACGTCCATACTGAAATAGTGTCGGTATTTCGTTACCGATCCCATTGATACCGAGTTTACGATCTCCGCAGGGAAAATTATGTGGGTCTCTGGTATTTTTATAGTGTGGCAACATTATATGTTTGAAGTTTACTTTGAAGAATAGTTTGGCAGGAGTTGAGATGTTTAAAGGTTGGAGGTGTAATTATGAGTCATTTACTTTTTTATTGTTTGAGTGCTGATAAAATTATTTATGGTCATCTCGTTTTTGAAGCTCCTATTGACTCTGAAAAGCTTTATATCCTACTAATATTATAAACCTTAAAGTTTGAATGGATGGATGGATGTTTGTTACACTTTCACGTAATTACTACTGAACGGATATGGATGAATTTTGGCACACAGATGGTTTATAACATATATGATTTTTATCAGTTTTTATTCAGTGACTGGGCAACTAAAGGAATCAGAAAAAGTAGGGACAGGTTATTTGAACTGTATGGCCTTAAGCCGTATATTAACACGGATACTTTTAATAAGTATGTTGCTACGTATTCTAAAACTTTTAAAAATATCGGCAAAGCAGCTAAAGCTTCATTCATTAGTAACAAGATTAAATCAGCAGACAATAAAATAAAGACCGTTTGGAAGATTATTAACAATGAAACGAACAGGAACAAAACACGTAATACTGATTTCTCACTTAACACTTCCCGCGGTCTCATTAACGATAACATCGATGTTGCTCAGGAATTTATAACTTTCTTTACCAATATCCCAATTAAAACTACAGAAACTTTAAATTCCTCGCCCGCACTAGCTATAGAATTATTAAGAGCGAATGTCTCAGCCTGTACTGTGGAATTTAAATTTAACCATATTAACCCTATAGTCATTATAAAGGCATTTAAGCAACTTAAGATTAAACTTACCGAAGATCTGTGGGGCATGTCTACTAAAGTTTGTCAATCCATTATTGAGACAATTGCACCCTACTTAGCTCTAATATTTAATTTGTGTGTAGATCAAGGGGTATTCCCGGATTTAATGAAGTTCAGTAAAGTTATTCCACTTTTCAAATCTGGGGACAGTAAAGACACAAATAATTATAGACCCGTATCGGTTTTGCCGGTTTTCAGCAAGGTGTTTGAAAAAGTAATGTTAAATCAAATGCTCAATCATTTCAATCGTAACAACATCCTACACGATCAACAGTATGGTTTCACCAAAGGACGTTGTACAACTGACGCCGGTGTCACCTTATTAAAACACATCTTTAACGCATGGGAAGAGGCACAAGATGCAATAGGCATCTTTTGCGACCTATCCAAGGCATTTGACTGCGTGAATTACGAAACACTGCTGTTGAAACTTGAGCATTACGGACTGGGTAAACTAGCTCTTAGCTTATTAAAATCATATTTAAATGATAGATTTCAGCAAGTTCAAATAAACGGTGTGAACTCATTGGGCTTAAAAGTCAAAATGGGTGTACCGCAGGGCTCAATATTGGGGCCGTTCCTATTTTTAGTATATATAAATGATTTACCTCATTTACTAAAAACCCGGCCACAAATGGTGTTATTTGCTGATGACACATCACTGATTTTTAAAGTAAGCAGACGTGCACAGGAGCTTGACGACGTAAATAACGCTATGCTTATGGTCCATAATTGGTTTACTGTAAATAATTTAGTATTAAATGAGAAAAAAACTAAATGCATTAGATTCGCTTTACCGAATGTTAGAAGTAGTGAATGTCACGTTGTATTGAATAGGGAGATACTTGAATTCGTCGAAAATACGGTTTTCTTGGGGATCACGCTTGACTCAAAGCTGCAGTGGGGTCCTCACCTAACATCACTTGCAGGGCGGCTAAGTTCAGCCGCTTACGCTGTTTGGAAAATCCGTCAATTAACAGACGTGGATACCGCGAGACTGGTCTATTTTAGTTACTTCCATAGCATCATGTCTTACGGTATTTTGCTGTGGGGACGGGCTGCAGATATTGAGTCTATTTTCATCCTGCAAAAGAGGGCTATCAGAGCCATCTACAATCTCAGCAGACGCGAATCTCTAAGGGAACTGTTTAAAAAAATTAACATCATGACGGTTCCTTGTCAATATATATACGAAAACATTATGTACGTTCGGAAAAATCTACATCTTTTTAGTAAGATAAGTGACAGGCATAATTTTAACACTAGGAATAGGAACAAGCTAGATCAACCGCGTTTCAGATTGTCTAAAGTAAAAACTTCTTTTATGGGGTACTGTGTAAAATGTTATAATAAAATACCACTCGATATTCTTCAACTAAATGAGAAGAAATTTAAAACATGCATTAAACGCACACTATGTAGACAAGCATATTATAAATTGGATGAGTATATCGTTGATAAAAATGCTTGGCTTAATGCTGGTCCTGCTCCACAGGCACTTGGGTACGCTAGTTGATTGCAATTTCAATATTTGGAAGAGATGCTTCCCCTTTTTGTTTTATTTTTTTAAAATATTTTTGACATTACGAACTTAATGTATACTTTATTCATTCAAGTTTTAATTCTTAATATACTTCAATATTATATACCTCTTCCCGATTGGTAGTATTTTTTTCTTTTTTCTCATATTTAAATAAATTGCAAACTATAGTTTTGTATAATTTAGAAGCATTTTTTTAAATTTTGTAAATGTAAGAACCATGGATTAGTTTCTTTTTTTTTTACGATATTTTGATGTTGACTTGACAGAGCTCGGCAGTTAAGAATATGTCATGCTCACTTAAATGTCTCACTGGTGGTGGCGCGTGTGTTGGATCATTCGGTTCCCTACGAAATGGTTGAGCTGGATGGTGCTGATCCACGCGTTATGTTCGTGAACGGGCGCCGTCGGTTGAGACTGGTCATCTCTTAACTGCCAGGGCTTATTTTTGAATTTTATATTTTAAATTGTTTAGTTTTTTTTACATTGTTCTCACATATAGAAGCAATAAAAATAATGTACCCAGGATTTTGTAATAATATCTTGATTTAAAAGAGTGTCCGTGGAGTTTCTTGCCCGTTCTTCTCCACAGAGATCTACGTTTTGGAATGGGCAACTAGCTTCAATTTTCTGACTAACTGACCGACAATTTAATTTTGACAATTCAAAAGTGCCTGAAAGGGTTTAATTGAAATAAATGATTTGAGTTTGAGTTTGAGTTTGAGTTTATCCCGATATTCCCACGGGATTCTAACTAATGCGAGTGAAATCGCGGGGCGCAGCTAGTAAAGAAATAAAGAAAGAAAGACAAATTTTATTTGTGGTAAACATGACTCAGAGAAAGAACACGAACACAAAAAAGAATAAGTAGATCCTATATGATATGTTATGTTAATAATATGTAATAACTGTGTTCCTATCTTTTTGTTTTGAGTTGAAGAAGGTAAATATGACTCAATTGAATGAATTTGGGCTTTTACGTTAAACGCTTTATGAAAAACTATACTTTTCAATTTCAACAATAAAAAAGGATATCATGACAACCCATTAAGAGACTTCACTAACTAAATAAAAGGTCCCTTTTAAGAGAATAAGAGAATGGATAGAGCTATTCAGCCCTATCCATTCTCTTATTGCAGGGTTCAAAGAAAACCAGAAAAATAACTTTATTTATTGCATATTACTAGGTACTAACAGACTTTTTTACTAGCCTTCGCTGTCCCTTTCCTGGGTAAAGGATCCACTCCATCCATCTTTCGTGAACGCGCGCAAGATGGAATCCTCCTTCCAGCTTTGACGGAACCTATCCAGCGCGTCCCGCAATCTCCGTAGTCTACCACGATCTCTCCTCACTGTCTCATCTCAGGACACCAGTTCTGAGCTGATTGAGCCCACAGTTGTCTGGCATGCGGCAGACCTGCCAAACCAAGTAATCCTGACAAGTCACATTAGGTGTGGGCAGCCTTTTGAACCACGTCAGCCATCTTTGATTTGTAGCACAGTATTGTGTTTCGAACACGAACCGATTTTTTAATACTGCTTTTAATAAAATTATAGTTCGCCGCATCCTACCGATCCCTTCATTCGTCAATGTCAACGACCATTTAAGTTGCGTATACTTCGGCAACTAAAATGAACCAAAAAGGGTACTCGCAATAAAATAAAACAACAAAACTTGTTCCTGACGACAAATAATTTATTTCATAAGTCAACGAACAGGGGATGTTGCCACTCTAACCGCGTGCTACTTATTTTTCACGCCCCAACAACTGTCGAAAACTTTTTAAGTATTTTTGCCGTGGTAACATTGTTATAACTCCCCCTAGAAGTGTACAGGGAAGGACAGAATAAAACGGCCACGAAAATTTTATTGGTTTTTGTTGTATTTTTAAGACGATTACAGTGGTGGGCCAAAATAAATGGTACAGACGCCAGCAGGTCAAGCTACCCGAAACTGTCAAATTTTCCCAATCAACCTTGAACCCTAATGCTTTAACCATAAAGTTGAAAATCTATTAAAGAAATTTGACAGATTGTGGTAGCTCGATGTGCTGGCGTCTGTACGTTGTTTTATTACTTTTTGACATTTAGCGAAATCTGAAGCGACTGCCTCGTTCGTTGCAAGCTCAACCGGTGAGCAAGAGGTCCTGGTTTCGATTACCAGGTCGTGCAAAATGTTATTGGGTTTTTCTATCAGCAATTTCTCAGTAACACTCTGGAGTTTGCATTTGTGCCTAGTTAAAATGGCAATAAGCTCGTCCCCTATCACATGGGATTTAAACATGTCAACGGGACCCTATTACTAGACTCCGCTGTCTGTTCGTTCGTCCGTCTGTCACAGGGCTGTATATTTTGAACCGTAATAGGGAGTGCGAACGACCTTCTTTTAAAGAAGGTCGTGTTAAAATTATAATGTAGCATTTGCCAATGCTGCAGTAGGTAGACATTTGAATTTTCACAGAGTGTGCGCTAATGTGTGTGTGTTTGTGTGTGCTACAAATAATAAAAATAAAATGAAGTTGAAAATTAAAGGGGGGGTTAAACTTGAAAATTATACCCCCTTTCGTTTTCATATATTATTATAAGTATGTAGTGTTAAATATTGACCGATGGCACGGAACCCTACTTGCGTAACACTATATTAATCACCACAACCTAAATCATTTTGAAGGATACTTATTGCTAAAAAATCATTTTAAAGGATATTGCTAATCCATTGCTTCATATGTTCGAAGAATGTGTCTGCTCAACAACGTAAATAAAGTAAAGAATGTTGGTGTGTTGCGCAATTGTCCTGCTGGCGCTTGTTTCTTGTAACATTAGGCGCAATTGAACTAAGTGCCCATTTCTGTTATTGTCAACCTATTTTCCTAACACTATCTAAAACAGTTTTCTCCCCTGACGGACAAGTCACACCAAGTTGATAGATTGACTTGAGTTGAAATTCATGCCGTGGTCCAGACGTTACTCAACCGACGCTGTGTGACTGATGATCTTACATTCCGTTTGAGACGCCGGGTGTTATCTCAATGGAGTAGTTACTTTATCTTTGTCCTTCCTAGATAGAGTACATGACAACTGACTAGGGAATTAGTTTGATGAAGTCGTGAGGTACGTTTCATTCTAAGAATAGAATAGAATACTCTTTATTGCACACCATACAAATTATAGAACATAAATATATACAATTTTACAAAGGGTGACACAATGGGCGGTCTTATCGCTAAGAGCGATCTTTTAAAGACAACGTTTGGATGGATTAAAATTAAGGAGAGACAAATATAGTAGGTAGTCTGTGGTGTACCATTTACATTACACAATCAATATATACATAAATTATTTTTCACTCGTCTAAATAAATATATACATATAAAAAATAAACATGAAACACGAGCAAAAAAAATAAATTATAAATAATAATATAACAATGATGATGTTTAAGGAGAGAGGAAGTGCTTTTGTATCATAATTTTGAAAGCGGACAAAGATTGAACACTCCTTACCGACACGGGCAAGTCATTCCATAACCGTACTGCTTGAACAGTGAAAGATTTGTCAAAGAAACGGGTGCATTCTAAGTTGATTACATAATTTATTTGAAAATAACGTAACGCATGTAATTCCTGAAGAGTTAGGCAAAGGTAGTAAGTACACCCGCATTTCGCTAGTTATGTTTAAGTTCCATGGAATAGGGGGCGAGCCTATTGCCATCAACCGGGGCACGAGTTCTGACTCCGGGTTGTGACTGAGAAATTACAGATTGAAAAACCCTATAACATTTGTGCCCGACTTGCGAATCGAACCCAGGACCTCATGCTCAGCAGTAGTGCTTACGACCACTACACCAATGAGGCAGTCAAAATCATACATAATCAGCTTATAATGTCCCCACTGCTGGGACATAGGCCTCCTCTCTTCGAGAAGGAGTGGGTTGTAATCCACCGCGCGGGCCCAGTGTAGGTTGGTAGATGTTTTCTAAATTTTGGTTCTAGGACATGCCGGTTTCCACACGATGTTTTCCTTTACCGTTTTGAGAGGAGTGGTGATGAGATAATTTACACAAAGTAAAGCGCAACGATGACGACTCAGTTTAAAATTAAAAATGAAAAAAAAACCCCCGACACAAAATAATAATAAAAATAGTATGAATGTAAAAAGCCTAAAATAATTTTATAAAACTATTGAAAAATAGCTACAAATAAAACAAAAATGTATATACGTGAAACCCTATAAAAAGAAAAAAAAATAACCTTGAAATTATGACCCCTACGTAAGTACGTATGAAATTTTTTGATTAAATGTTGTCCCGTCGGGGGACCGCTCTAATTATTAGCCTAACTTTCTGTTAAAGTTTAAAATAGTAGCGATTACTAGTCAAGCCCTTTCATTTGATACCCATATTGAGGGAATTATGGGATCCCATAGGGAGGGAAATATGTAATCTGCCATTTTGTGGCGGCGGCCATCTTGGACTGATTTTCATCAACCATAGCTAAGAACACTCCCGACAAATTTCACCTTTAAAACAAAAAAAAAACAAAATCAAAATCGGTTAATCCGTTCGGGAGCTACGATGCCACAGACAGACACACACAAACACACACACACACCCCTGTTTGTACAGACACCCTTACGAGGACCTTGTTAGTACTAGAACGAACCGAGGACCCTCCAAAAAACTGTTTTAAATACCTCGTTGGCCTTTTAGAGTAAGATAGAAAGAGACAGGTGAGTAAATCTATAGTGATGAGCTTATTGGGATAATGCTATCTCAACATTTTTCTGTATGAATTTCGGCTATCATACTGAGGACCTGAAATACACTGCTAAATGTGACCAGCGATGCACATACGAGGACTTTGTGTAAGCCAACCGAGGACCTCTGACGTATGCCCTGCGACGCCCTTCCGAGGACGTATTTTTACACAATATTTCTTATAGCTTGTACAAAGTGCGGACGTTGTGTTAGACTTTATATCACTAAACCGAGGACAGTTTTTCGCGTAGAACTTGTACAAACCGAGGACCTGGAAAATCTACCTACCTAAAACATTTTACGTGTAAGATAATAATTATATCAATGTTAGTAGAATGTTCCGATTTATTTCTTACACACTTTTTCTAAAACGAAGTACCAAGCGAGGACGAGTCGATGTCTTTACGTTTGTCGTTGATGCGGACCGCGAATAAGATGGGTATAATCACTGTGTGGAGGAAAAGTAAGTTATTAATTTTATATAAACAACTTCAAAATGAATATATTATTATAGTATCATGCTGCAGCCAGTGTTGTCTCTACATGACGGTACTCCTCAGCACTTGATAGCATCGTCTTCAAAATTGGCATTCGCATTAGGTTTATCTAGTAACACTAAAATAATTACCAGTTTGTGCTGATGCTGCAGCTAGGGTCGTTTCTTCATGAGGCAACTCCTTAACAGTTAATAGCATTGTATTCAAATCTGGAATACGCGTTAGGTTTATGTAGTAAAACAAAATAAAAATAATTACCAGTTTGTGCTGACGCTGCAGCCATGGTTGTTTCTTCATAAGGGAACTCCTCAAGTTTATCTAGTAACACCAAAATAATTACCAGTTTGTGCTGATGCTGCAGCCAGGGTCATTTCTTCATGAGAACTCCTCAACAGTTGATAGCAGCGTCTTCAAATTTGGCATACGCGTTAGGTTTAAGTTGTAAAACTAAAATAATTACCAGTTTGTGCTGATGCTGCAGCCAGGGTCGTTTCTTTATTAGGGAACTCCTTAATAGTTGGTAGCATCGTCTTCAAATTTAGCTTACGAAAATAAAATAAAACTAGAATTCAGGTTTAAAATGAGTAGATAAATCAGAATTCAGAAACTTCAGTTTCATGATAGGTATTCAATACAATATCAAGTTATTAGGTATTTCGTTTCTTTCAGATAAGCCGGGTTAAAGAAGAGACAACTGAAGTCTAAATTCTAGATCTCAAAGATGCTGGTATAGATTATTCCAAAGAATGTTTGCTATTTTGTTTTATTAAACGTGATGTAACTAATAGTGTTGATTATACCAAAGATCATTATTTCTTTAAGGTACATGTCACATGTCAGCTCACCTGCCTTTTTTTCTTTTCTTGCGTTTTTCGCTACTTACAACTAATAAATACGTTGATCAAAACTGATGATACAACAATGAATCCTTTTTATTAACAGTTTCCATGATCCCGCATTGTGTTATTTAGCGAAAAAAACAATAACTTTTGAATTTCACAGGCCGTTGACATGAATGATTTATCTTTAATCATTTTATAGCTAGTTATTAAGTTTTCATGCTTCCCAAATTATTTTGATCTCACTTGATAATTTCTATGTTTTTTTCTAACTAAGCATTGTGTTAAGTAATGTTATGTTAAGTTTTTAGCCCAAATTACATATGTTGATCTCTTATAATTATGGTTTCTGTCGTTTTGTTTCACTCGTTTTCTAATAACTGTTATGTAAGTTTTGTAATCATGCTTCTCAAAGGTATTGTTGCAACTTGATGATTATTTCTATAGGTTGGTAAAAGTTTGTTAAATAATTTGCTTCATATAAAGTTCAAAATAGTACCATTACTAATCCGACATTTATTGACCAGACACAAAATAACATGACGAAACCACCGGACACTACGAATTTGACAAGTAACCCTAACTCAATGTTAATGCATCCAGTAGTAGGTACCTACCGCAAGATATTATGAGAGCGATACAAAAATAAAAATAGCACTGGATATATCAACAAAGGCTGTAAAATTCGTACCAGGCGACATCGCCTTGCATCTGTGTCTTAACTTATGTATCAGTACTGGAGTATTTCCGGATAGTTTAAAAACAATTATAATGAAGCCACTTTATTTATTATATTATTACCCAGTAACTGGGTTGTGGAGGTCAGATAGGCAGTCGCTCCATGTAACATACTGGTATTCAGCTGCATCCGGTCAGACTGGAAGCCGACCCCAACATAGTTGGGAAAAGGCTAGGCAGATGATAATGAAGCCACTTTAGACTTTTTTTAAAGAAGATCTAGCAAAATATAGACCAATTACTTTAGTACCCATTTTTTCTAAGGTTATAGAAAAAATAATTTATAACTCTGTTAATAATTTCCTGTCCAAATATAATGTTTTAAGTGCGGAACAAAAGGGTTTCAGAAAAAATAAGGGTATAAATACAGCGGTTTACGATTTAATAAATGTCATATTGCAAAATGTGGATAAAAAAAGTACCAGTTTGCGCAATTTTCACGGTCATGACGAGGGCATTTGATTGTGTTGATCACGAAATTATTACAAAAAAGCTAGACATCATAGGCATCAGAGGAAATGTACTTAATCTCTTAAAATCATACCTTAATAATCGTAAGCAGCACACAGAAATATCTAGAATATGTCTAAAAAGTAAGCACGAAGAAAAATATTTATCTAAGGCATGAATTATTAGGTATGGCGCACCACAGGGCAGTGTCGTTGGCCCTTTATTATTTTTGCTATATATGATGAATTGATTATTCGCTGACGATAGTAGTGCCTTAATTAAATGTATTTACAAAAAAACACACGAACATGACATAAATGAAACGTTAATAAACATTATACGCTGGCTTGACCAAAATAATTTAATGATTAATATACCAAAGACTAATGTAATGCATTTTTATCAATGGATTCCACCAGAAGTCTTACATTTCAACTATAATGGACAAAAAGTTGACCAAGTACTAGTTGCCAAATTCCTTGGCATTATGATAGATAGCCAATTAACTTAGAAAACACAAGCAGAAGAAGTATGCAAAAAACTTAGTGTAGATGCGTATGTACTTTTTAACCTAACGCTGTATGTGTGCAATTTAATATTAACAGATAGCTGCGTACGTACATATTTAAGTCCCTAAAATTATTAATAAAGTGATGGGAATACTTTATACTATTGAGGTGGCTGTTTTTGTTTAATAAAATGTCCACAAATAGAAACCGGCCAATCAGGAGACAATATAAAAATTTGCCGATTGTTAGTGGTTCTGATACCGCCCTATTAAAGAAAAGTATTTAATGTATGTGTCCGATCATTTTTAGCTAAAACTGTTTGCGTGCCTTAGTTAAGGTAGTTAGTATAAGGATCATTTTAAACTTAATATCTGTAACTTATACCTACTTTCTGTGCAAATAAAGATCTATTCTATTCATTTTAAAATAAACTTACTTCTATTTCAGTAAAGTTTATGTTGTTTTCTTTAGTACGTTCATATTCTTTATTTCTTTGTACTTTTTGTTTGCTTCAAATCAGGCTGCTGACATTTCGGCTCGAAGGACATTTACGTTAGGTTCTTTATGAAGAGCACACATATTCAGCTCCTGCCAATATAATATTTTGTGGTGCAAATCATAACGTTGTATAATCTAAGCAGGCCTAGGTACTTAGCACATACTACAGAAGAAGCCTGATTATTCCTCGTGCACCTAGTAGCTACTAACGATTTGTTTAAGGATTCAGTCTACCTTCGCTTTTCTCCTTCATAATTTTATTTAAATGATAGCACATAACTCGTCTTCCAAACACGAGGAAAACTATCGAAATGAGGACTAGAATACACACTGTTCGGAAAATCTAGCAAACCGAGGTCTTAAATACACATTGTGTGGAAAAGCTACCTAACCGAGGTCTTTTGTGTTAAAATTAACACATAGGTCCTCGGATAATACAACAAACATGAAATGAGTGTAAAGAGCCTGTGTATGAGGCGAGAGTGGCACCATCTGGTGGATACACAATGTTTGTGTATGCTTATGAATATTTTTGATCAAACCGAGGTTCAGACAACTTTTTCGTAATAAGTATATAGAAAGACTCAAAATCGCTTGCAGAATACGAATCTTTGGTCAAGTCAAACCGAGGACCCTCGAAAAGGTCCTCGCTTTGAAAAGGTCCTCGGTCGTGCCTTGTGTATTCATACGCACGTCCTCGGATGGTACTTAAAACAAACACATAGACACGTCAAACTTATAACACCCCGTCGTTTCGTCCAGTGTCACGATTTTCTCTTACTCCCGATAAAATCCTCTTACAAAATCTTCCCGATAATTCAGTCATAACAGGTTTAACAGTGAATATAAAATCTTCATTAAGTATCTTTCCTTCAGATTCATATCTTTTACTGTAAAATATTAAATATTGAATTACCATGTAATCGCTTTTACTAAATGGACAATTTGGACAATTCAGATAAGATTTCGACTTGAAATGTATTTCTGAGCTTAAAGAGTAATTTTGAGACTTTGATGTCCCTTAAAAATATAGTAGACTAGCTGCGCCCCGCGGTTTCACCCGCATAAGTTTTGATCCCGTGGGAATATCGGGATAAAAAGTATGTGTTAATCCTGGTTAAAAACTATCTGTGTGCCAAATTTCATCCAAATCCGTTCAGTAGTTTTGGCGTGAAAGAGTAACAAACATCCATCCATCCATAGAAACTTTCGCGTTTATAATATTAGTAGGATATTCTTATTGCTGGCTCGTTTAACTGCTAGAGTTAAAGTTCAAGAGTTAAGTAATTTTCTAGCTTAACTCTCTAGTTAAAAGCTTTTCTAAACACTGCCCAACCCACCTGAATCCTTCTGACGGCCTGTTTATTTATTTATTTTTATTTATTTAACCATTCATGTACACACATATATAAATAGACAAGAAAATAAAAACTGAACAGAAAAATAGGTACAGCACCAGCAGCCTTTGTCACACATATTTTTTTTATTTCTTGTAGCTTGTAAATGACAACTGTAAGCGCAAATTGTACACTATTTACCTAGATATTAGACCATAATGTTTCTGAAGAATAAATAAATAAAATATGCAAGCTTTTGTAAAAGGCAAAATAAACTAAAAACAGATTACATTTCAAAAGTGACGGATTGAACATTTGACTCAATTGTTTATTTAGGATAAAAGCGAGTAAAGATGTCTCGTCTGACCTCGAAAACCTTTAATGAGAGAGTTATCCATACTCTTTACATAATAGAAAAGTTATCCTGTTTTCCGATTACAAGAAATCCGTAATCTGCTTTTTAAAAAACATATTATCTTATACAATCATTTCGTTTCATTGCCTGGCCCATAAAGCGGCTCAATCGAAGGTTAGGCTACGCTTGCCGCGTTATAATCGTGAATGGGTGACCATCCCCGTGTCTCGGAAAGTTTAGCCGTTGATCCCAGCTGTCATTCGTAGATCTTTGACAGTCATTATGGGTAGTTAGAAGCACAAAAGTCTGACAACCAGTCTTACCAAGGCGTATCATCTTACCCAGGAAGTGGGTTGTAGAAGTCAGATAAGCAGTTGCTCCATGTAAAATACTAGTATTTAGCTGCATCGAGTGAGACTGGAGACCGACCTCAACATAGTTGGGAAAAGACTAGGCGGAATTTTTTCAAGACGTATAAAATCCTATAGAATAATTTTATTTCATTGCCTGACCCATAAAGACTAAATTTTCACTTACAAGTAACATCACTAGCTTGATATCAAATTATGTGTTTAGCACTAAACAGCACATAAAACCGGCAACACACTTGAACTAGAACATCTAAGTCTTAAACAGAGGTTTAGCTCCGATAGAAACCATTCCTACTTTTAAGAGTAACTCGCTGCCTTCGGAGCCAACCATTAATGTAGCAGTAAAAATTGAACGAACGACTTTGTAGAACTTTTTTAAACTAACTTCGTTTAATTGTTTCTAATATAATCTTGGTTCGAGGAAATAAATAACTTGCTTTTAAAACCGAGTGGTAAAATCATCAACATTCTCCTGCCGGAGCAACATGTCTTTTTCTTCCATACTTCTCTATTAGTCGTCATCTCGCTAGACACCCTCTTTCTAACTATATCATCATTTACACAGTCCATCCATCGTTTCTCTGGCTTTCTCCAACTCTTATAGTTCACATTCATACTCTAAATTTTCCTCATTAATTCCAAAGTGAACTGAAATTTAAAATTTTGTTTTTAATTTCGTACCGCGGAATGTGTTAAGAGTAATTGCAATAACGATGTCATAAGAAATATTCGTATTCAAATAAGGAAAACATTATTACAAAATATAATTTTTTCCAGATAAATAATATCTATTACTGTCTCAGTGCAAAGGCCACTTCTCATACAAAGAAGGGCCGAGCATTGATCACCACGCTTACCCAAGACGGGTTGGCGATTTCAGACTTTCATAATCAGCCTTAATGTTCCGCTGCTGGGACACAGGCCCCCTTTTTTCAAGAGGGAGCTGGCTGTAATCCACCACGCGGACCCAGTGCGGTTGGTAGATGTCACATGTCTTCGAATTTTTGCTTCTATGACATGCCGGTTTCATCACGATGTTTTCCTTCACCGTTTTGAGAGCAGTGGTGATGAAATTATTTACATCAAGGTAAGCGCCTGCCTTGGTTCGAACTCACGAACTACAACTCGTAAATCGGGGCGGTTGCCACTGCGCCACCACTGGTCTCCAGCAAAAGCTAGTACGAAACAAAAATACCGACAAATCGTGTTTATATACATCTAGTTTCCTACCTAATTTATTTAAGGTACTTCCATAAACCAGTTAAGGCTACCAATCTAGTTTACTGGAGCTTGTTATGAAAACATTCCGGATTAACGGATATAGGCTCTTTTGAATTACGGACGGATTTCCTCAAAGAAGAATTATGTTAGTACATAAAGTACGTACCTGGGTACGAACACATGTCCTACAACTCGTAAGTCGCGGCTGTTAGGTACCACTGCCGTTACATATTTCAGACTTATCGATACTAATAATAAAGTTAAAGAGTTTGTTTGTTTGAACGCGCTAATCTCTGGAACTGCCAGTTGGATTTCAAAAAGTCTTTTTGCATTTGGTAGTTAAATTTTTGAGGAACGTTATAGGCTATTTAACATCACGGTAGGACCTTTAGGAGCTGAGCAAAAAGAAAAAAAAGTCAGAAAGTACGCTAAGCAAAAACAAGGTACCAGCACGGGCAGGTCATGCGATGCTACGAGGTGGGTCGGGGTACAAGGGACGAAGTTTCCTTCCTATATCAGTAACGACCAAGATAAAATGAATTAAATAGGAAACAACCTCTTCTTGAATTTCCATTAGTCACAAGACCTCATACTATCATTTTTATTTAATCAAAGTATTAATTCCTTCTCGCTTGAACATAAATTCCTTCTAAGAAACCAAGTGGATTAAACACGAGAACCTACACTTACAGTGCGAACATGAAGCCTCCTTTATTGCAAGACCGTTGTACTTTTAAAACGTCACGTTGTTCACTGTAACTTTAAACTTTATCCTGTAGGTTCCTTTTTCTGGCCGCCAGTGTACGAAATGAAATAGAGAATGCCAACTGAATTTTTAGTAGTGGACTTATGTCTGGGTTACACGAGGCTAGTTTTTGAAGCTAGAAAAGCAAGATAGTGCAGTAAGCTAGCAAACTAGCTACTCTAGCCTCATGTATACGGAACTATACTCATTTTTAGGCTAGTAAGCTAGTGAGAAAGACAGTAAACTAATGTGTTAGTTTAATAGGATGGGGTCCTATTTTTGAGCTAGTAGAGCCCCCGTCACTGCTTTTACTATCCTGGCTTGTGTACGAGCCTCATGTGTGTATCATTTTACTCTACGCACTAAGTCATTGCAATGCTATTGACTTAAAACGTACTAACATGGTGTAAACAATAATAATAATCACCATGTACCACACTTTGAAACTGTCGTAATTCGGACTCCCAAGATACAGGCAAATGCCTAGTTTGGGGGTTCCCGTCCAATCTGTTCTTGTACAAATTATGATAATTAATAAATAAATTTGACTTTGAAACAGCTCTAGCATACCAAGTTAGGATACTTAGCCAGGATATTACTTGCTTGCTATCCTAGCTTAAAAAAACTAGCACATAAAATGTACTTTGCGAATACTAGCCTCGTGTAACCCGGGCATTAGAGTCGTATCAGATGACTTTAAAAATATTGTTGGGTGGTTTAAAATGCCATCCGGTGTAATGGACGCTTCGTACAAAATGTAGAATAACTGAATATTGAAAGAGTGTCTTGTGACGAACGCGGAGTAGTACTCAAGATCACAGCATGTTGTTATTTCAAGACAAGAAATCAGTTGCCAATGTTTTTATTTATAAAGAAGGTTTTACCTGTGATTTCAGTCACATGCTACGGATCTCTTCATTTGGAGGGGCTTATGGCTAAGTAATAGCAGCCGCATGGGTCGATTGATCAGGTTAAGCTACGTTTGCCGCGGTTGGTCCGTGGATGGGTGACCATCTTTACATACCAAGACCCCTCCGTGCCTCGGAAAGCACGTTAAGCCATTGGTTCCGGCTGTCATTCGTGGATCTTTGACAGTCGTTACGGGTCGTCAGAAGCCCGAAAGTCTGACAACCAGTCTTACCAAGGGGTTTCGTATTACCCAGTAACTGGGTTGTGGAGGTCAGATAGGCAGTCGCTCCATGTAAAATACTGGTACTCAGCTGCATCCGGTTAGACTGGAAGCCAACCCCAACATAACTGGGAAAAGGCTAGGCAGATGATGAAGTTAAAAATAGTCCGAGCTCCCGGGAAACAGGCAGAAGACTGTATCGGATGTGAAATAAACTGTAGCCAAAAATTTCTGAGAAAGATTCGTTAACCTTCGATTAACGATAAACATTCTGAATTGTATTCCCACCTTTTTCGCCGTAAAATATTAATTTTAGGGTTCCGCACGGAACTCTAAAATTAATATTTTACGGCGAAAAAGGTGAGAATTAATATTTTACGGCGGGATATTTTGCGGCGGTTGGTACCTTTCGAGTACTCGAAAGGTACCAACGGGACTAGGGTTGCCAGGTCGCCAAACCTAATAGCCGGACAGACCAGCCAGTTTGGCCGGACATTTGGGTAGAAAGGCCGGACACCCTACATTATTGAGGATTTTGTGTCTCAGTATTAATAGGTACGACAAAAAAATAGTATGTAAAATCAAGCTTTTTTGATTATTGTCATAATCAGTCATCGGCACTCGCTCGTTTGCGAAATGTAAAAAGTCTAACAAAAGCCGGACAAGCCAGACACCGTTTATTTTGGCCGGACACGCAATCAAAAAGCCTACCTATGTCCGGCTTTATCCGGACGCCTGGCAACGCTAAACGGGACCCTCTAGCTAAGGCTTTACTATCCGTCCGTCTGTCTGCCCCAGGGCTGTATCTTTAGAAACGTAGTAGGTAGACACTTGAAATTTGTTCAGTGTGTACACACGGCTACACATCAAGCTATGCAAAACCAGTATTGGCTGACCGTTCATTGTGAGAAAATATCATACAAAGTGAGGCCAAGACAAACTGGTTTTGTATAGCTTGACGTGTAGCCGTGTGTACTACGTTGGCCGATATAACAAAAAATAATAGAAATAATTCGACCACATAAGGAAACTCCAAGCATAGCTTTGGTGACTTTTAGCCTTCTAATAAGGCCCATTGTGAGCGACCACGTTTCCATAGGTCATCACTGGCAACACGCACTGGTCAAAGACTTTAGTCTTTGGGGGACGAGAAGACATTGCGCAGCTTCCTGAATGCTGCTCAGAAGATAAGAATAATTATGGTAATTTAAATATTAAAGTTATATCCACCAACCCGCACTGGGTCCGCGTGGTGGATTACGGCCCACTCCCTCTCACTTAGAGGAAACCTGTGTCCCAGCAGTGGGAACGTTATAGGCTGATTTTAGTATTTATATTATAATATTAAAAAAAAACACTTTAAATAAGTTTAAAAATCTCAAAAACCACCAAAAACCTCTAAATTTTAACCTAACCAGATAAAATACCTTTTGCACAAAATTCAAGACATCAGACTCCCTCGTTATGACGAATAATTTCCGCCTTCTGAGTAAAAATGGCTCCCTCCCGCACTCGGGTACCTCTGAGGCCATTATTTAGATAGCTCGATGTATCTCGAAGGTTCCAGAACCTTCCGTAGCCTGTAGATAAGCTGGAATGGTCTAGAATGAGGTGTTTTGGTCTGCGTTTTGAATTTTGCTGAACGAAAATTGTTGTGATCTATAAAGCTTGTAAAATATTTGAAATATGTTAGGGTATTTTATCCTTTTGAGATTCAGATAGACACAAGACTCTCTATTGTAAAGTCCGTGAAAGAAATTGTTAAAAAAATGCTTTACAGCCCCGGCGGTCGAGAAAATGTGTTCTTGACTCCTGTCAGTTTCATACTGTTACGAGCTTCGGGTTCGTGACAATTAAAAACTGCCGATAAAAATTACCAAAAGTTACACTTTCATTACACAACACTAATAACAACTCAAACACACTAATTATAAAACACAATCGCTCTTAGGTCGCACTTGAAGATCGCTTTCGATGTATTCGCCTGTATCACTGATCCAAGACTGATTGGTCGCTTTTTTTTTTTTTTTTTTGAATGGCATCTCGTAGTTGACCTTGAGAGGTCGTAACTACTTAACCGGACTATCCTGTGGTTGCCTTAAGAATTCTTAAAGCCTCCAGCCAGGGCTAAATCTAAATTTAAACTAAGCGACTGCGCGCTAAGGGCTCCCCCTGTGGGGAACGAACCTCGGCTTAGGGCGTCGCTGGGAGAGGGCAGCAAAGGGACAGGCTGGATCGAAATGGTATTAATGCTTTGATGAGCACGGCGTTTCCTAGGACTATCTCTGAGAAGAAAGGCCGAAACAAACTCAGAGGTCACAGTCTGATTGGTCGCGGCTAGTCCCGGCCTTATATAGTGCCGCAGATAGTTCCAGAACCTTCTATTGTAGAAACATCTAGAATGTTCGAGTACATACCGGCCCCGACTGACCAGATGTCGATAGTTCTAGTAAGTTCTAGCATCGACATCTCTACTCGATAATAGATGGCGCCAGTGACTCTATTATTTCTGCCATTCCACAATAGATGGCGCCAGCGACTCGAAACCAGATGGCGCTAGTGGTAACTAATGTCACCATGTATCAGGCATTAATTGTGGCGCGTAACAATACAAACGAATACGACCAGAAGGCTGGCCTATTTTTAGCCCAAAGAATCAGCATTGCCATCCAATGTGGTAATGCTGGCAGCCTTTTGGGCACTTATCCCATTGACAGTGATGCGGACGAATTTTTTGATGCCCAATGAACTCCTGCCTTTTTCTATATTTTTTCGTATTATATAATTGTATATAGTATATATTAGTGTTAGTTGATATTTGTTTAACTTGAAATAACGAATATGTGTTTTGCGAATTTGATCTTTTTTAGCTACGCATTTTTTGCCGCACTGACTGGTGTCAGGGACGCATTCTCTGGACGGTTGGACTGTACCAACACTTTTTTTTCCTTTTGGCAATTGAGTCGATGTCGACTATTCTGCCAGTGTCACTGTACTAACTTAAATGGTCTGAATATTCAAATCACAACTATCATTCTTGGACAGTTATATAAAATGGCTATAAAACTGCAAATTGCAATTAATTTCGTGACGGATACCATAAAAAATAAGGAAACCAAAATAAAACGAAAAAATAAGCTATTATAGGTACAGAGAATAGAAGGAAAACAAAATGTCGCATGCGATGGTATGCCATCGCATACGACATTTTGTTTTCTTTTTTTTTTAATTTTGTTTTACAGGCTTAACATTACAAATTCAAATTCAAATAATTTATTTGCTTGAATATGGGTGGTTACATGAGGTGATACATAATTACAAGTACAGTCACGAGCAAAAGTATGTATACACTCGGCTTTATTGAAAAGCGATTTACTCCTTTATTTTAATGAAATTTTATGTTGTTACGAGCATAACATTTTCAAACCCATAGGTTTATGTAATGTGTCGTATTTAAACGTTGCATTCGTTATTTCACGAAAAAATCGCAATTGAAAGTTGCCAAGTGTTGACATATTGCTGCTCGTGACTGTACGCCTGTAATGTTCCCATTGCTGGGACGCAGGCCTCCTCTTGGTTAGTAGGAGTAAGTCACTTTTTTTTTTTTTTTTGACAATGGCTTCTCGTAGTTGACCTTGAGAGGTCGTGACTACTTAACCGGACTATCCTGTGGTTGCCTTAAGAAAACTTAAAGCCTCCAGCCAGGGCTTATAACTAAATATTTAAGTGACTACACGCTAAGGGCCCCCCCTGTGGGGAACGAACCTCGGCTTAGGGTGTCACTGAGAGAGGGCAGCAAAAGGGATTCGGCTGGATCGAATTTTTATTATTATGCTTTGATGAGCACGGCGTTTCCTAGGACTATCTCTGAGAAGAAAGGCCGAAACAAACTCAGAGGTCACAGTCATGAATTTACATTTACATTAGGCACAGCTACCGCGCGAGCTGGCACTTCACTTAAAGAAGGATCGGGAGTAAGTCACTATGGCCAGAAAGCCTTTTATACCGTTAAGGCTATCGAGGACAAAAAGGCTTGGGATTAAGCTGCTTCCAATTATTACATATTGATTGTTTTTATTTATTTTTTGTTTTGTTGTTGTTTTTTTTTTACATACACTTTGACATTAATGAATTTGATATATACTATGACATTTGCTTACTGTCAAAGTGAAAAGTAAAGTATTCTATTATTTTAATTATTGTGAATGTGAAGACTATGTAAGTCATTTTACTTTTATTTTTCTCTCTGTTCTGTTAGTTTTTGTCATGGTCTGGCAGTTTGAGTAATTAATGTGGCCTACCCAAACATCCTTTCTTTGGTATTGTTCGTCGAATCGTTGAGCTCCTTAAGTTTTGAGTTGAGCTCCACGATTTCTGACATACGCGTGCACTGACTAGACAGGTCCTCTCAATCTGTGTGGTTCTTTCCTCAAAAGACCATCTCAGACATCGACCTACATGGTCTTCAGATGATCTGACCAAGATTATGTCTGGACTTTAAAAGAGACTGTGACGTCTGAGTTTGTTTCGGCCTTTCTTCTCAGACTAGTCAGATTGGAAACGCTGACTTCATCTAGTTTTAAAATATGATTGACGTGTAAAAGTGTTTGTACAAACCTACTTACAAAATAAAAACCATTTATCATTTATTTATCACCACACAGGCTCAGTGCGGAATGGTAGAAGTTACATGTCTTCGAATTTATGATTTTAAGACAAGCTGGTTTCCTCACGATGATTTATTTCACCGTTTTTAGAGCTGTGGTCATGAGATAATTTACACAAAGTAAAGCGCCTGACAGGGTTCGAACCCACGACCTACAACTTGTAAGTCGCGGCTGGTACCACTGGACCATCTCTGCTCGAAAAATGATTTTCATATATTTAATAAATTTTCTTCATAACTCTATAACATACATTTCTCTAAGTAAATCTAACAGAAGATTGCGACATTTTTCTAAAGTGTGTCTAGTAAAATCTGGAAGCTTATGCGAGGAAAAATATTTTACGCGACATGCTTGGTATGAGTATGTAAGTTAATATATTGAGAGTAAAATTTACTCTTGACAATGCTTCTGAAGTTTTTAAACGGTGGAGAAGAATGTGTGTATTAACTAATTTTATGAATGTCTTTTTAGGGATCCGTACCCAAAAGAAATCAACGGAACTCTATTATTAATAAGCCTATGCTGTCCGTCAGTCTGTCTGTTAGCGGGCTGTATCTCATAAATAGTAAAAGGTAGACAGTTGAAATTTTCATAGAGTGTGTATTTTTATCGCCGCTATAACAACTTATAATAAATATAAAATAAAGTTAAGATACAAGAAACGTGTTTCGTTGTTTTTTGCGCTTTCACGCTAAAACGCCTAAACGAATTTAGATGAAATTCGGCACATAGGTACACCATGACCTGGATTGGGAGAAATGATAATATTTATCCCGATATTCTCACGGGATTGAGACTTATACGGGTCAAACCGCAGAGCATAGTTAGCCTATAATGTTCCCACTGCTGGGACCCAAGCTTCCTCTGTGAGAGGGAGTGGGCCGTAATCCACCATGCGGCCTCGATGCGGGTTGGTCTTCGAATATTATTTTGAGTCTAGTACATGCCGGTTTCCTCTCGATGTTTTCCTTTACCGATTTGAACGAAAACCGCAGAGTGTAGCCAGTAAATTATAAATTAACTTAATTCTTGTATCAAGCTCACTCTCTGTCCTTTTATGTTTATATAAAGCCACAGTCCAAAACTATACACACAGTGCATATAAAATGACCCAGCATAATACACATCTAAAACTAGCCACAGTTGTCAACTTCACTTATTCATAAGCCGTATCTCTATCGCGACACAACTCTACTACATACATATTAAATCACACTGGTACGGCCGTTCTGTGTAGTAAATCTGACCTTTCGTTGGCTTCCGTGTAGTTTTATTATAGTGGTCCCCTTTTTGGGGTACGAAGTGTACGGAATAGTGCTGTGATGTAAATATTTTGCTGCGGAAGGCTTGATGAAAATGCCGTGAAAGGGGACTGGAGTGAAGTCTAGTTTCAGTATTCACAAACGAGTTTTTCGGGGTATATTCATATAGTCTACATGTGTGGCGATACCTTTAATCAACGCTGCACAGTCGGTCTTCCTACCTTCAATCAATCAATCAACTCAGCCTATTGCAGTCCACTGCTGGACATAGGCCTCTCCCAGGCTGCGCCACAACACCCTGTCCTCCGCCTTCCGCATCCAGTCTGTCCCAGCCACCTTCTTTAGGTCGTCCGTCCATCTAAGTGGGGGGCGTTCCTCACTATGCTTGCCGATATGCCGTCTCCACTCTATGACTCGTCTGCTCCACCGAAATAATTACTACTAATACTCCTCCAAAACAAGACAAATGACAGATCAATGAATGAATCATGAATGAATCATGAAATCAAATTTTATTGCCGAGCTGTCCCTAATAGTACTATATTTAGGTATGTTTCGTATTCATAGTGAAGCCAGAACGTTACTTTTTTAGCGTAGCATAGTCAGCCTATAATGTTCCCACTGCTGGGACACAGGCCTCCTCTCTGTGAGAGGCAGTGGGCTGTAATCCAACACACGGGCGGGTTGGTAGATGTCACATAATATGTCTTCGAATTTAGTTCTAGGACATGCCGGTTTCGCCACGATGTTTTTCTTCACCGTATTGAGAGCAGTGGTGATTAAATTATTTCCACAAAGTAAATCGCCTGCTTGGGTTGGAACGTAGGACCTACAACTCGTAAGTCGCGGCCGTGACCACTGGGCCAACACTCCTCTGTTAGCGTAGACTACCCATTATTTAACAAGAATAAATGAATATACTTTACACCTAAATTAAACAATTAAATCCACAGCTGCTCAAACCAAAACAACAATAAAGTAAAGCGCCTTCACTCACCACCATTGTTCTAAAGTACGCGCCACTGCGGCCCGCAGTTACGTAGTTAATAACGCACAAACAGACAAACAGTCTAATTAAATCTCGGCCTGAAATTGCCTGAGATGTTAATAGAGTGGCTCGAGCTAAAGCTTAGAAGTTTAGGCATTGTTGCAACATGGTATGCAGGTAGAAAATTTTGTGTAAGCTAAAGTGTTGCTGTCTTTCACTAACAGGTAATGTGAGAAGGAGATGAGAGATTTTTAGAAATGTCACTCGTTTACATAAAGCTTGTACCTATTCTAGGGTGAACTATCACCCAGCTTATCCAATAACTGGGTTGTGGAAGTCAGATGGGCAGTCGCTCCATGTAAAATACTGGTAGTCAGCCGCATCCGGTTAGACTGGAAGCCAACCCCAACATAGTTAGGAAAAGGCCAGGCAGATGATGATAACTCATCACATTACACACTAATCTACTCTCAGAACGATTTAAAACAGAGATTTATGTTCGAACACCGTTTTATAATCCAAAATGTTTTCAGAGTTATTTTACCAAATTAAATGGCCTGGATAGACCCATAATATTAAAATATATCACTGTTTATCCAGTTTTATGGTTATAAATGAACAGATAAACATACTGTGGGACAGTTTAATTAAATCTCGGCGTAAAATATTTGACTTGTGACCGTTTGGTTTAGTTTTTAATAGGTACGGTTTAGACTAAGTCGGGTATTTTATGATTCGGTCATGTTATTTATGGTTGGCAAAGCAATTTCGGCAGATTGTGTAAAATTAGTTTGATGTTGTCATGTTCTAAATTAACTAACTTCTGCCCGCGACGTCGTCCGCGTGAAATTTTCGCTTCCGCTTTAAATCGCTAATTAAATCAATAATTAATACCTATTAATAATATTAATGTTAATGATAATAATATTTTAATAGTTATTATTAATTAATTAATTATAATTTTTAATCAATTATTAATTAATTAATTAATAATATTAATGATAATACTATTTTAATCATTATTATTTATTAATTAATTATAATTTTAATCAATTATGAATAAATTAAGATTAATTAGCTTTTTCCGCTTTTCCGTTTCCGCTTGGCTTTCATTATGACTTTTTTTCTTCTACTCGGCTCCTAAGGGTCCTAGAGTGATGTTGAGTAGCCTATAGCCTTCCTCAACAATTCTATTTTATTTTACCTTTATTGGCCACCAACAATTGTTTACACTGTAAATATTTAAAATGACTATCTACCATAATCTAGGGTTAGTGTACAATTTCTTACAGGTAAGCACCGCATGCCCCATATACATTAGGTGTGCCAGAAGCACTATACTATCAAATTAAAATTGATATCTTATTAACTAAAATTAACAAGTTTCAAATAATATTACGTGATGGAATATAAAATTAAAATAAGCAGTAAAAGTAAAATTTATTAAAGCAAAACAAATAGAGACAAAAAATGAAAAAAAAAAATGGAATTAAACATTACTAATAATTATTCTATGAAACTTAGCATACATATGAGTCAAAATGCACGACAACAAGATCGCTACGGCTATTTAAAAATTTGCAAAAGCGAGGAACGACATAGTTTGCACCAAGTATTGTTCTGGAATTCAGTTCAATTTGGCTGTCAAATGCAAAAAGTATTTTTCAAATCCTACTGATAGTTCCAGAGATTATTGCGTGCAAACAAACTCTTCAGCTTTATTATTACCACTCCTGCTCAGAGGGAGTAAGCCTGTGTCCCAGCAGTTGGGACATTATACCATTTATGTTTTAAAATATTAAATGTCTTATTTAAAAAAAAAATCTGAAAGTTATTAATCTGCCCAGAAATTGAACTGTTTTTATAATAGTTTACATACTGGAATAGAAATATCAAGTCCTTAATATTAATAACAGTTATTTTCTTTTTACAGGTACGAATGGTCCTATTTGGATATTTGCTCGTCAACCAGCACGAATTTTAAAGGTAAAGGTAACGCCTATTATGAAAAGCTTGTCATTTCACCCTCGCCTGAAGGTGGATCTACGCGAGACACAATAGCTTTTTAATGGTTTTTATAATAACTGCATTTAACCGGTAAATTTTGACAAAAAATGTGTTACTAAATTGTAATTTCGTATGCCTACCGTCGTATTTGTTATGTGTACGCCGTTAGCGACAAAATTCTATTTTTAACAAAAATTTTGACTTTAAGAAAATGATTTTTTATGCGGAAGTTTAAAGGTCGATTGCACCATCTCTCGTTTATTTGTAGGCAGGAGGCACAAACGAGGTAAATGTTACATTTTGACTATAATCAATTACAACAATACTATAATTCTGAAGTATTTCTTTTTATTCAATTTCTTTCTTTTTTTACTTATTAAAGAAAGAAAGAAAATTTTATTTGACCCCAGTTACACAATATTAACACACAAAAAAAACTTTGAAACGCAAGCGGCACTTTGACTTTTAAAACAAGTTTATAAATTCAGCTGCTCGAGATCAAACGTAGGTAATCGTCTACGGAATAAGTAGATACCTATTTTCACAAAAGTTTTTATCCCTCGAAGACCTTATAATTATGGTTATAAGCCCTAACAATTATAAATAACTTCTCAACTAGCACATTATTCCAGAACATAGATCCTACAATCTCATTTGCTTACAAGAGTCCTTTATCATCTTAATGAGGTCCCAAATAATTCTCTAACTGTAGTTTAGCGTAATCGTCCGCCATCTTAGTTAAACATTCGTTACGGTTCAAGGGTTTTGGGGTCGGCTCCACCATGTGTAGTTAAAATTTAGTGAGTTTTATAAGAAAATGGTGCTTTACATTTTATTATTATTATGATGACATAGGGCTGCTAGATTTTAATCAGGAGATAAAATGAAAGACTTTTTCGTAATTACGTAGCCAGGTGGGTGACCGAAAATAAAAGAAGTTTTAGTTTTAATACAGTTGTCTCTTTCTATAGAATCATTGAGACAAGTTTGAAGTCGAAAAGTTGGTTGTAATTTTTAATAATGAGTGAGGAAAATGTTGTGAGGAAAGTTTTGAGTATGAATGTCAATGGCTATAAGAGTAGGGGAAGACCAAAGAAATGATGGATGGACTGTGTAAATGATGATATGGTTAGAAAGGGGGTGACTGTTGAGATGGCGGCTAATAGAGGAGTATGGAAGAAAAAGACATGTTGCGCCGACCACAAATAAATTGGGGATAAGGGCAGGAGAATGATGTTTTTTTTCGCACATAGATAAGGTTGAAAATTGCTTGTTAGCAGTTGCGAAATTCCAGGTAATATATTATAATCCTAGATTTGAATGATGATGATGTTTTGATTTTTGTTGTTTTTTTTTCTGTGATTTTTTTTTGTTTTTTTTTATGATTTTTTTTTAATTTATGTCAAATGATAAAATGAAACGCTCTCCCTGCAAACGTTTACAAAGTTTCAGTTCATTTTAACACCTGCTTTATTTCAATATTCATAAACGGTAAACCAACTTTGCAATTGCGAGCGCATCGCAAAATCGAGCTCCTGTGGGATATGCAACATTTTAAAACCGAGTTTTGGCAACCTTGTCGCAACCCTAACGGTAGTTTATACTGAAAATTACTTTTTTCGCGAAATTACGAAGCAAATTGAGTCGTAACAGTTTTCCACACCGAAAATGATTACTAGAACAAGAGGCTGAACAAATTGCGGAAATAAAAAAAAGGCGGCCAAACGCGAGTCGGACTTGCACACGAAGGGTTCCGTACCACCGTATAATATTTATCACTACATATTTTTCTTTAACGGAGCAGTGGTGGCTCAGTGGTTACGGCCGTGATTTACGAATTAATAGTTTCGAACCCAGTCAGGCGCTTTACTTTGTGTAAATTATTTCATCACCGCTGCTCTTAAAATGGTGAAGTAAAACCTCGTGAGGAAACCGGCATGTTCTAGAACCAAAAATTCGAGGACATGTGACATCTACCAACCCGCACTAAGCCCGAGTGGTGGATTAAGGCCCACTCCCTCTCAACGCGAGGAGGCCTGTGTCCCAGCAGTGGGAACATTTTAGGCCAATTATGATTTCTTTAATAAGTTTCTTAGATAAGGATTCCTTTAATTTTTACCCCTTTATTTTATTTCTATTATTTGTTGTTATATCGGCCAACGTGGTACACACTGTAAAAATTTCAAGTGTCTACCTATTACGTTTCTAAAGATACAGCCTTGGGGCAGACAGACGGACGGATAGCGGAGCCTTAGCTAGAGGGTCCCGTTGGCACCTTTTGAGTACGGAACCCTAAAATTAATATTTTACGGCAAAAAATGTGGGAATATAATTCAGAATGTTTACCGTAAATCGAAGGTTAACGCTTTTTTTTTACGTTGACGAAATAAATTGGTTTCGTCATTTGGAGGGTGGACGAGGTCTCCAAAAATATCAACTTCCCAAGTTGATATTTTTTGGGGAAAACTACGCAATTTGTTTCATGATTATCTTTTGCGAAGGCAATTGTTTATCTTAAATTAATTTTAAGTTAACTTGATTGATTGGTTATTAAAGACAACATCAGATATTTTTTTTACAGTTTATTTCACATCCGAAACAGTCTTCTGCCTGTTTCCCGGGAGCTCTGACTATTTTTAACTTCATCATCTGCCTAGCCTTTTCCCAACTATGTTGGGGTCGGCTTCCAGTCTAACTGAATGCAGCTGAATACCAGTATTTTACATGGAGCGACTGCCTATCTGACCTCCACAACCCAGTTACTGGGTAATACGATACCTACCCTTTAGTAAGACTGGTTGTCAGATTTTCGGGCTTTTGACTACCCGTAACGACTGCCAAAGATTCACGAATGCTAGCCGGAACTAACGGCTTGACGTGCTTTCCAAGGCACAGAAGTGTCTTGGTGTGTAAAGATGGCAACCCATCCACAGACCAACCACGGCCAGCGTAACTTAACCTGATCGATCGACCTGTGTGGCTGTTATTATTTAGCTACCGGGGCCCCTCTGACTATTTTTAACCTATCTATATAGATATACTCGTACATAATATCTATTATGTACGAGTATATCTATACATACTGCCGTGGTATAACTAAAATGCCGTTATCCGACATCTGGTCAATTTTTAACTTTTGATGCTATTATTATGAGAAAAAAAATATCTATCGATCTGTGTTTCCGAATTTTCAATACCTTGAATAGTTTTGGAAATAATAATTTTATGAATGCCGTTAAATACATATTTTCTCATAATAGTAGCATCAAAAGTTAAAAATTGACCAGATGTCGGATAACGGCATTTTAGTTATACCACGGCAGCATATTGTTGAGGCAGACCCCGTAGAAGATGGCGGGACGAGCTGGAGAAAACCAATGACCAGTGGTCCACTTTAGCCCTGGATCGAAAGAGCTGAAAGTCATGGGGAGGCCTTTGCCCAGCGGTGGGACGATAATAATAATAATAAATGTTTATTTTTCATCTCCACAAATTACATCAAGTTATACATACATTATACAGCTGACAGGGAAACTTTACAAGAAATTTGTAATTTGCGGGTGATGATGCAGGCTAACAGTAACAGTAATACATATTATAAATTAAAGTCGCTTTTCGTGTCTGCCTGTATGACCGCGTTGTTCCAAACTACGCAACGGATTTTGATGCGGCTTTCACAATCATTTAGAGAATATATTTCAGTAGGTTTATGTAATTCTGACATGGTTGACTGTCGACCTTGTGAAGACCGCAGGAACCTCTTGGATGCGAGAAGCACAGAACCGGTCGAAGTGGAGTGCTTGGGGGAGGCCTATGTCCAACAGTGAACGGCTCGGCTGAAATGCTGTGGATGATGTAATAAATTAATATTAAACTAGCAACAAACGTAGTAATCGCAACCAGCGAGCGTGTATGACCAGATTTATGAACGTAAACGAGGCATAGAGAGTATGTAAGGTTCGCAGCAGGTGGCGTTATGCAGTTTCTGCTTACCCCCACGGGAAGAAGGCGTGAGTTTATGTATATAAGCTTACATATAGGTAATGAAATAAAAATCGCAATTTTTTATCATGTTATAAAAACCTTACGAAGCTTGGGCGGGGTCGCTAGTTTTTTATAGGAAAGAGTTTGAAGAAAATAAAATTATTAAAATGAAGCCATCAGTGACAACGCCCACGCATTTCATTTCAGTATTAATTACAGCGTGGCATCCGTCTAAAATAAGACCATTGTATTAGTTATCGTGGGTGTACCAGCAGCAATTAATCAGGATTTAAAGATGTAGAAGACAGGAATTTATCAGGATTTTCAGGTTACACTAAACAACTGCCACTTCAAGTCAATCACCAATCAATCAATCACCAATTTATTTAAATATCTGGGCTAGGCAAGTGGTTAAACGTTAGCGATCCAAGTCGTTTGCCTAGCTGTTTGATTGAATGGCTGAATATCATTCAGGCAGCTAGTTGAACGGCGCTGTTTAGTTATACGAGTAATGCTAACCCTTTCCATTAGGTAAACTTTTTTTTGACAGATGGAACTAGTGATTGCAGCAACACACAATACATTGATGACACGTACAGTATTATAATGTCTGTAAGGAGCCATAAATAAGATAATTCAATAACATAAGGTATTGTATATATTTATTTTATTACGCATTTTAAATTTAACTTTTACGTAATCTGGAATATGTATGTCAACAAAAGAGATAAGTATGCAGGGTCGTCGGATATAGTTGAAGTTTAGAAAGATACCGATGGATATTTTCGAATGAAATTTAGTTTGATAAATGAACTGTTTGTTTTCTATTAGTTAAATAAAATTTTATCCAAAAACATCAATCCGTTTCTTACTAAACTTCAACTATATCCGACGACCCTGCATACTTAACTCTTTTGTTGACTCTAAGACAGCTGTCAAAAAACGTTTAACCTAATGGACTTTAACTGAAAAGGTACATAAGCCAGTTGGCTGCGTCATAGAAATACAATATTCTTAATTGATTTTGATATTCAAGGGTCGTTTAACTAGGTAGCGGGATCGTCCAAAAGGGTTACCGCTGCCCTGGAACAGAAAGGGCTAAGGAAGGAACACGGGTGGGTTTTAGTCAGTAAGAGTCTGACACTCCCTTCCGCTCCACCCAGAGTGGGAGGGAGTGTCAGAGGGGAAAAAGACTGTTTGTCAGACTTTCGGGCTTCTGACGACCCGTAACGACTGTCAAAGATCCACGAATGACAGTCGGGACCAACGGCTTAACGTACTTTCCGAGGCACGAAGTCTGACACCCCCTTCCGCTCCACCCAGAGCGGGAGGGGCCCCTCATTTGATGATTTCCCATCTTCCCATCCTAAAAAAAAAGGGTCATTTAACTTACCAACATATACTCGTATTTGTATTCTTATACAGTATCTATTCAAATAATTTGACTCAAGAAACTCGATGAAGTAATTTCATCACACGACTTGTAGGTATTACTGTCTATTCTATTCACCTGCCTTTTCATTCTGCTGGTAGCAAGCACAAGGTCTTGAAAGTGATCGGTCGGGCAAAGTGATTTTGGGTTTCCCGTTAGGAACTCAGTAGCAGCCGTTGGATCCATCTGCATT
This sequence comes from Apamea anceps, assembly GCA_951799955.1. NCBI lineage: Eukaryota > Metazoa > Arthropoda > Insecta > Lepidoptera > Noctuidae > Apamea > Apamea anceps. Next base: position 14,551,673 of record OX637521.1, on the reverse strand, counting down.
ATCTGCCCGGTTGATGGTAACAGCCTCGCCCCATATCACATGGGACAAAACTGGTGAAATATAGGTGTAGGTACTATAGATTCACTTCTGTCTAACTCTTCAGGGATTACAGGCAGATCCTAAATCACTTTCTCATTCCCATTTTCGACCATATTCAACTATTAACCCCATTTACAAAACAGATAAATGTCGAAACAGGAACACACTAGAGCGGGGAATATTATCCAAACCGCGGGTGCGGCCCACACTGAAACTTGTCGGATATCCGGGATTACGTTTGTAAGCTAGTTTTGTGTACTCTCAAATGTAATTTAAACATTAATTAATTAGCGTTCTGGTTGGATATGAAGTGAGAAGGGTTAAAGGTCGTTATCATAATGGCTATATTCTCGACGCTTTATGCAACCTCTGTTATTAGACACACGTATTTTTTTTAAAAGGGCTTAAGAACACGTTTTGCAAGGCCAACTGAGGTACCGGAAGACGTAGCGTTGGAAGGCGTCCCACAAGGTGGACCGATGACTTTGTGAGGGCCGCAGGAATTCGCTGGACACGAATCCAGCAATTTCTGCGGCACAGCACCGAGTACAGAACCGGTCGAATTGGCGGAGCTTGGGAGGGCCTATGTCCAGTGGACGTCTTTCGGCTGGTATGAGGAGAAATCGTGAGGAAGCCAGCATGTTCTAGAACCAAAAAAAAAGATATGTGACATTTACAAACCCGCACCGGGCCGCATGGTGAATTACGACCCACTCCCTCTCACCGAAAGGAGGCCTGTTTGCCAGCAGTGGGAACATTATAGGCTTAATCAGCTTATGACGACACGGTTGGCGCAGTGGTTAAGCGATTGACTGCTGCGCTACCTGTCGCGGGTTCGATTCCCGCACGGAACAAATATTTGTATGGCCTACAAGTAGTTGTCCCGCGTCTGGCCAGTTGTGTATGTGAGTTTAAATGTTTGTAAACGCACCCACGATACAGGAGAAATTCCTAGTGTGGGGCAACGTTTTTATTAAAAAATAAAATAAATAAAAAATACAACCAATTCTAAACCCTTTTGATTACAAAGTATAAAAACAATGAACCATTCATATTCATGAGTTTCACTTGCCTCTGGACAGGCCCTACGAATAAGGGCCAGTATACAGTCCAAAACTAGCCAGGCGAACCCTAAAAATGTGCATGACCAGAACTCTTCATAAAAATCAACCCACTGAAGCCCACAGCTTTTTATCTCCCTCTATTCAAAGCCTCAAAATACAAACACATTTTGTCAGCTTCTCACTTTTTCTAACCGTATATCACTCAGAGGCCAGCAAGATATCTTTCAGAGTGTTGGCACAACACCCTAGTTTGTCGTTCAAGCGAGAAAAAAGGTATTGTGTAGGAACATTCAAAAGCCAATTTCGGTATCATTACGTCGTTTTGGCTACAATAGTGTGTGGACGATGCTTGGGTACAATGGTGCCTAGTAGCCGTATCCGACAGCGCGGATAATGTGGCCGATGTGTCGGATATTTTTGGTGATAGGAGAACAACACTTATGTTTTGAAAAGGGATAGATATTTGGCGCTTATCATTTTTTTTACCTACTTTTTTATTTTGTGTTTTAGTTTTATTATTATTAAGTGTGTTAGCTGTAGGATTTGGCTATATGGTTGTCGCTTTATTGTATTGCTGATAAAGCGATGACCGTGAAGGTTTGGGTTTATTTTATGGTCACGCAATTTTTTTTGTAAGTGTAGCTAATTAGAATGTTGTGAGTAATTATAATTTACTAGCTGCGCCCTGCGGTTTCACCCGCATAAGTTTCGATCCGTGGGAATATCGGGATAAAAAGTATCCTATATGTTAATCCTGGTTATAAACCATCTGTGTGCCAAATTCAATCCAAATCCGTTTGGTAGTTTTTGCGTGAAAGAGTAACAAACATCCATCCATCCATCTATCCATCCATCCATACAAACTTTCACGTTTATAATATTAGTAGGATAAAATTCTTCACGATTTTTTATAGTCATACAGCCATGTGCTCGACGGGATATTCTATCGGCAAAAATAATGAACTTCCATTCAAACTTTCATTCGCTAATTAACCCCTTTGGGGGTGAATTTTCAAAAATCCTTCTCTAATACTCACTTTATTTATTTATTCACAAGGCAACTACAACAGGCAATAATCACATTAAGTACAAGGTTCAAATTATAGGTTTCGACCTGACTATCACCCAAAGCGTAGTCACACAACATGACCAGCAACAACAATAATAATGATAACAACTACAGTAAAAAAAAATTAAAATAAAACTTAAATGACAAAATGACAGTATTCAAAGCGTTACAAAATTAAAAAGAAAGAGTACATACATGTCTTTTGAAAGGAGCAGCACGAGAATCGAAGATGTCAATACTGTTATTTTCTTTTGAAATTTCATTGTAAAGTCGATACATTCTAACGCTAGGGTGGGGTGTTATTTGTAAAGACCAGAAGTGCAAAAGTTTTAGGTATTCGGGTGTTATACCTAGTACTTTGGCTATATAAGGACCTTCGAAGAGCCTATTACCATCAACCGGGCACAAGGGAGATAGTTCTAGTAGCTCAGTGGTAAACGACCCGACTTACGAGTTGTAGGTTGGGGATTCGGAACCGCTTTTTTTTTCAGGATGGGAAATCATCAAATGACCCCTCCCGCTCTGGGTGGAGCAGAAGGGAGTGTCAGACTCTTACTGACTAAAACCCACCCGTGTTCCTTCCTTAGCCCTTTATGTTCCAGGGCAGCGGTAACCCTTTCGGACGATCCCGCTACCCTAGCAGGCTTCGGCCCTATCGGGCCCCGTCACTTTTGCTGACATCTCTTTGAGGCGCACGTGGAACACATACGCGCCGTCCGGCATGGGCCTGGTCCTGATCGGATGGTGAGTTACCCATTACTCACCGCCCGCAGGCCCGCGCCTACGGTGGCCGGGAGTCGTCACGCGGCTCCCGACGCCCGGAGCGTCTCCCGCGGCGGCTGAGGCGTGAAGTGCGTTCCCTTGCCCACCCCGCCACCTCCTTCGCTAGCATGGCTGCTTCGCAGAAGGAGGTGACTGCCTCCCACTTCCTCTCGCCCCGGACCATGGCTTGAACCAGGGCCGGACGCGAGAGGTCGCCGCCGCTGCCGATCGCCTCTACGAGGACACGGCGGTGCTCTGCCCAAGCAGGGCAGACCTCCACCGTATGCTCCACCGTGTCTTCTGGACGATCCTGACAGTGGTGACACCCGGGCGTCTCCTCCCGCCTGATGATGTGCAGGAACCTCCCGAAACATCCGTGTCCGGAGAGGACCTGCGTCAGGCGGTAGGTGAGAACGCCGTGACGTCTCTCTAGGAACTGCTTTACTTTGTGTAATTTATTTAATCAACATTGCTCTTAAGGAAAAAAATCGTGAGGAAACTGACATGACCTAGAACCAAAAATTCGAAGACATGTGACATCTACCAACCCGCACTGGGCCCGCGTGGTGGATTACGGCCCATTTCCCCTTACAGAGAGGAAGCCTGTGTCCCAGCAGTGGGAACATTATAGGCTGATTATGTTATGTGTCGTGGGCACAAATTAAAACCAGACTCTGAGCTGCTACTGAAAACTTCTAGATAGAAAATCTCAATAACACTTTGCCCGATCCGGGAATCGTACACAGGACCTTATGTTCAGCAGTAGCGCTTGCGACCACTTGACCAGCGAGGCACTTATTTCATCATCTGCCCAGCCTTTTCCCAAACCATGGAGCGACTGCCTATCTGACCTCCACAACCCAGTAACTGGGTAATACGATAGCCCTTGGTAAGACTGGTTGTCAGACTTTCGGGCTACTGACGATCTGTAATGACTGAAAGATCCACGAATGACAACTGGGACCACCGGCTTAACGTGCTTTCCGAGGCATGGAAGGATGTGAATATGGTCAACCATCCACGGACCAACCGCGGCAAGCATAGCTTAACCTAATCGATCGACCCGTGAGGCTGTTATTACTTAGCAACACGTCACATATGGGCCCTTATTCACTATGACCACATAATGATTCCTCACTTCGAAATCACGTCAATTCCTTAGTTAATCACACGACGTATTCTCTGACACAATGAACGAAACCGCGTAAAATGAACGCGAAGTCGGTGTGGTTTGAATTGGCAAAATATGTACATGTTGTCAGTACAGTTGACATTTCGATTCCTTGCCGTTAACAAGACACGGTATTGACGTGGTTTGCACTTGGTGAGATCACGCGGGGAATAATAGGACCATACAGAACACAGAAATCTTAATTAAGATTTCTGTGATACAGAATTATGGCCCTGGTATGTGGTTGTTTTTCTAAGGAGTTTATAATTATGTCGCAGCCAACTAGTTAAATCAGCCGTTTAGTCAACCATCTGGCCTTTGGAAGTAGTGCTCGTCTCGCTTCGCTCTCTCGGGTCACACGCGGCTGATCAAAGTTCTAACCTAACCCATTTGGTCGGGGTGCGCTGGCTTAGTTACGGCAACCTATTCGGCTCGCACGTGATTGGTTACAGTTCCGACCTAAACTATAATTTGTTGATTATCATTCAGGCCGTTAGTTGAACGGCCGCCGTTTAGTTAAAAGGCTAGGTGGTTAACTAAACGGCTAGTTTAACCAGTTGGCTGCGACATGTACATACATAAGTTTATTTTATGACAAATTAAGTAAGCTCTTCTGATATGGCGGACATCATTATTTTGGAAGCAATATTAGGCGTTCCCTTTCTATGACCGATATTAGGCATTCCCATTCTCCATGGAGATTAACTCATTACTTTTTACAGCACCACGCCGTTCATATAATGAGCGGTCTTATCAAAGGGAAAATGAGTTTTTTTCTATTTGAGCTCCATTTGAGGAAACAAAGTTATTTCATTTCTTTTTCAGGGTTCTGGCTCTTTGTGACAGGTCATTATCGTTGATTGGTTTAATTTTAGTAATTTTTTTATGATAAATGAATTGCCCGTAAAGTTAAAAATAAATCAATTACTTAAGGTCTATTCAAAATGTTTCAAATCTATGTTATTTCAAGTTAAAAAAATATCAATTTTATTTTAATGGTAATTCAGTTGATTTCAGAGTGATTAGAACTATTGAAAAAGTTATAAAAATGTTTGAAGTTGTAGCGTTAACTGAACTTTATTGTGTAGGAATTAAAGTTATTTTTTAAAACGAGTTGTTTTTTAGTTTTTTTTAATGCATTTTATTTCATACAAATACAAATGACCCTTTCTCTCCCCGCGCCGGTTCAAACACATGCCATGCCACGAATTATGTATTTTAAAATTGACTTTTATACCTTTTTGGAAAGCTTACAGAATAGGCAAGTTGTTTTAGTTATTTGTACGATTAATGTCATAGAAATTTTTGTGACGAGACAACATTTTTGAAGCGTAAAATGAAAATATTGGTAAGATATTATTCTCATATCGCTCATTATTTTAATTATTTTGTTTAATTAAGTAGTTTTAATTATGTCCATAGCTTAATTGAAGTGCCAGCTACAACATCATTTTTAATGGTACCCATTCAAATATGTAGTTTTTTTTTATTTGGAATTAAATGTCAAATTTTGGATAAATATCGAAAAACCCTTAAAATTCAAATATCTCGAAAACTATTGAATTTCGGCCATACATATGGGGGGTTCAATTTATTGCATTTTGGCCCCTTTATCAGCCCCTGACGGATATACGTCGAATTACCAGTAACCCTGTATGTGTGAACATAAATGGTTAAATAAATAAATAAGATCAACATCTGTCAAACCTTTTCCCAACTATGTTGGTTTCGACTTCAGTCTAACCGAATGCAGATGATGTGAATGCTGAATACTCGTATATTACAAATGGAGTGACTGCCTATCTGACATCCACAACCCAGTTGATAGTTAATACGATACCCCTTGGTAAGTCTGGCTGTCAGACTTTCGGGCATCTGACTACCGGTAACGACTGTCAAAGATCTACGAATGACAGCCGGCACCGACGGCTTAACGTTGACGTGCTTTCTGAGGCAGGGTCTTTTCTATGCCTCGATATGTATGTAACCTTCGATCGACCCGTGTGGCTGTTATCATTTAGCCCCTTAGTAATTCAACAACAAAGGTAGAGTAAATCTGCGATATATTTATTTTGGAAGCATAAGCCTATTCAGCCTTTAACGTTTCCTCTACTGGGACACAAGACGGCTCCCTGTGAGAGGAAGTGGACCGTAATACACCACGCGGATCCAGTGCGGGTTAGCGGGTGTCACATTTCTTCGATTTTTTGGTTCTAGGACATGCCGGTTTCCTCCCGATGTTTTCCTTCACCGTTTTGGGAGCAATCGTGATTAAATAATTTAGAATACATGTTGGGCCACCGCTTTATACATTTTTAACGTGAAAATAATAACAACTGCCTAATCCCAAATAAATGAGTACCTTCGTGAAAATCGGCCTCTCATCTAATTAGCCCTAAATATTAATATAATAATTGTATTTTACCAATATTAAATAATGTATCGTTTCCCCAATTATGGCGGAGTATGAACGAGAGATCGATTCATGTCGTATCGTACCAAATGGAGCGATGAAATATAATTAATCACTTAATTTGTTCTCATGTTCTCCATTTTGTTGAATTTTCGTTCGAAATGTTGATGTTTGAAAGGGGAAATAGTGTCGTTACATACTTAGCCAATAATGTTCCCACTGCTGGGACACAGGCCTCCTCTCTGTGAGAGTGAGTTGGCCGTAATCCAGCATGCGGGCTCAGTGCGGGTTGGTTGAAGTCACATGTCTTCGAATTTTTGATTCTAGGACATGCCGGTTTCCTCACAATGTTTTCCTTCCCGCTTTGAGAGCAGTGGTGATGATATAATTTACACGAAGTAAAGCGCCTGACTGGGTTCGAACCTACGACCTACAACTCGTAAGTCGCGGCCGTGAACACTGGAACACCATTGCTCCTTTATATGTATAGTGTCGCTAATGTAACATGCATTGTATTTCTTCTTTTTGCCAAATAAAAATTATTATTATAGTTTGCTTTTTCATATTTGTTGTTTCCGCCAATTAGGTACCTGTAGTTTGTGTTTGAGGTCAAAAAATAACTTTGATGTATGTGGAAACATTTTAACATGATTGGCTAAGTAATAACAGCCGCACGGGTCAATCGATCAGGTTAAGCTACGCTCGCCGCGGTTGGTCCGTGGATGGGTGACCATCTTCACATACGAAGACCATCTTGACCTCTACAACCCAGCTACTGGGTAATACGATACCCCCTTGGTAAGACAGGTTGTCAGACTTTCGGGCTACTTACCGTAACGACTGTCAAAGATCCAGGAATGATAACCGCCCAACGGCTTAACGTGCTTTCCGAGGCACGGGGGTATCACACCGCCAACTTCCAAACTCCGGGCTGTTACTAAGAAATTCCTAAAGGAAAAGGTTAAACCGGTTATACTGGCGACGGTTATACCGACATACCCAATCTCCACTGCAGAATATAGATTTCTAAGTGAGCAGTCAAAGTAGCAATTTGCCAAAACCACCATCTTTAGCAACATCATATCCAGAATAAACAATTTCCTTACCTTACAAAGCAAATCGATCCCGATTCAACTCTCCCGACTCGTTCGAAATTCGGTATTCGTACCGAATTAACACGTTCGATGCAAAACGCCTTGGATTCGGTACCGGAATACAAATGACCCATACCGTGTTACCCGGGAGGTGCAGGCTACGGTTCGGGTACGGTCCGCACGGCTGATTTATAACCGGACCGAAGCGGACGTATTTTATTGTTATTGCCGGTACGGTATTGTAAGAAATTTGCAAGTGTGAATGGAATATTTTGAGGAGGCCCTTTGTATGGTGATTTTTTGTGGTGTGGGGACGATTTTTTTTCCCCAAGGAGGCGACCTTGGTTTTTATTTTAGTCATTTCATCACCTTCACCATAATCACATCGATTATGTGTCATCGAGTGGTGGCCCAGTGGTATCGTCCAGACAGGCAATTCAATTATAAGTCACTAAGTTGGTTTTCTCCAAATTCTAAAATCATTAAATCCTTTGAACTGAATTCAAAAAGTCACTAAATTCAAATTTAAGCAACAATTACCCAAATCCACTGAAGTTTTATTTGTAAGTTACTAAATCCATGCATTTTTAAACCCTATTTATCCTGCATGGTCACACAAGCGGTATCGTTTTTTTCAGTGTTTTGAATTTTGGAACAAGATTAGTTTGCGGAAACTGTTTTTAAGTTAACTTTAAAATTAAAGAAGAAACCGAAATAAAGAGTTGAATTGGAGAATGTGTGACGATAAACTGAAACGGTAAGTAATACCTATATGTATTTCTTTAAATTTGTGCCCGAATCGTAGGTTAGAACATAAAAAAAGAAATTCTGCAAATAATTTTATCAGCTCTGCTCTCAAAACGGTGAAGGGAAACATCGTGAGGAAACATGTCTTAGAACCAAAAATTCGAAAACATGTGACATCTACCAACCAGCATTGGGCCCGTGTGGTTACAGCCCACTCTCTCTCACAGAGAGGCGGCCTGTGTCCCAGCAGTGGGAACATTATAGGCTGACTATGCTATGTTATGCTAGGCGACTGTATGCTAGGCGTGTAACTGTTATTAGCAAACATGTTCTCTTTTCATTTCTTAGCATTTATTTTCTTCCATTTTTTTCTCATCTGTTCCTGCAGTCCCTTATGCACTTTTTAAGATGCCGGTGGATAAAGAAAAGTCCTTTATGTCAACCTCTATCTTTAAGAAAATAGCATCCTAATTAATACACTATCAATCTCAATCTGAATAATTTTGAAGGATCCATTGCTTCATATGTTCGAAAAAATTGTCAGCCCAACAACGTAAATAACGCAATGAATGTTGTTGAACTGTCAAAGTGAAAGTCATTCCTACTGTTAGTGTGTAACGGAATGACCCCGCTGTGATTGTTTATTTTACGATAAACATTATTAAGGCTTATTTGAAGTGTAAGATAAGAAAATATGTCTGAGTCAAAAACTTTCTGATTTTTATTAATTCATCCGATTCTATAGCGAAGGATTCCCAACTCCTGTCAACCTTTCAGTAAGATAATATGGCTCTTTCCAAAAACTCCAAAACTTCCTTACATTAATAAACACTTCTAATCCTGTTGCACTTAATAAACTCAACGTTCAATAAGCAGCTGAACTTCGAGTATAAATAAGGAAACGACCAAGTACCTACGCATATTTGCCAAGCTCCCAACTTTGTTGAAAGTTAAACATTTTAATACAGAATTGCCAGGATATTAACTTTCATATTTGAGAAATATATTAATTTTCGTGCTTTCGTTTAAGGGCGGGATCGATTCGGGACTCTTGTATTTTCATTCTGTATTTTCATTGTTACAATGGTTTTTGGTTTAAGTCATAAGAAGTCTTAAAGTACTGATGACTTTTGTTTCTCAATCATTATCATCATTTGATGATCAATTGAAAAACGTCCAGTGCTGGACCGGTTCTGTGCTTCTCGCATCTAGCGTATTCATGCGGCTTTCACCGGGTCATAGGTCTACTTTGTGGGAGGCATATCAACGCTCCGTCTTCCGGTACGCGGACGTAAGTGGAAAGTATAGAAAAGGACACTAGCGCACAGTATTGAAATAAATATTTTGAAACGTCTACTTTTTTGCATAAAATTCATAATGCGCCAATTGCCTAAAACGTATTTCTGGAGTCGTGAATTCGCCCTCATACAAATGAACTTCGTGCGAGTCGCCTATAGAAAAAGTAATATTGTTTAAGAGTGTCGATTCGCTAGTTTTGGACGAGTAAATTCGTGCGAATCAACCAATAAACCGTCGCATAAAAGTTGTAATGGCAACCATATCACTTGGTTTTAATAGTTTTTTATATTTTATTTATCTTTCTGATAGATTATTTTATATTTTTTAGGCCTTTTAGACTTTAGATCTATAGACCATTTGGAATGAAATTTTGGAATGCAGTCTACTCTCCCTCCGTCTTACGAATTTTCGATCAGGTCACGTGCCCTGACGCGAGATTAACATTTTTCACCCATCACAAAAAACTCTCCCCACCTCTTACGAATTTTCGATCAGGTCACGTGTCCTGACGCGAGTTTAACATTTTTTACCCATCACAAAAAACTATCCCTCCGTCTTACGAATTTTCGATCAGGTCACGTGTCCTGACACGAGCTCTGTCTTACGAATTTTCGATCAGGTCACGTGTCTTGACGCGAGTTTAACATTTTTTACCCATCACAAAAAAGTGCACAACGCCGCTAAAGAAGTTTTCACTTCAAAAACAGTCCTGTAAACGCTACAGTTTGGAATTTGCACCAAACTGAACGAGAACGGAGTAATGAGTGCGCGACTCGGAATACAAAGTCAAGATAGATACGTTTTGATCGTCACCTCTGTTATGAGTAGCTCGGCTGTGTGTCTGTGGTCTATTGTTACCGAATGTTTGTTGTGTTCTGTTTGATGTGATTGGCAAATGAGAGATCAGAGACTGGGAGTAATAGATATTTAGATGTGTTTAATTACAAGGTTTTGTATTGAATGTTTGAATCGGAAGTGAAAAAGCTCCTTGTTTTAAGCGTCTAACTATATATTACATTTTAATACCATTAAAGCGGTTATCACCTTATATAATGCTTTAGTTAGAAGGAAATTAGAATGTAACGCAGTCATTTGGGCACCACTACGGATCTAAATATAGGCTCATGTTGGAGAGAGTACAAAACAAGTTTTTGAGGTGCTTTTTTTTTTCTAACCGGATGCAGCTGAGTACCAGTATTTTACATGTAGCGACTGCATATCTGACCTCCACAAACCTGTTAAAGGATAATACGAAACCCCTTGGTAAGACTGATTGTCTGACTTTCGGGCTTGTGACTCATAATGACTGTCAAATATTCACGAATGACAGCTGGGACCAACGACTTAACGTGGTTTCCGAGGCACGGAGGGGTCTTTGTATGTAAAGATGGTCACCTATTCACGGACCAACCGCAGCAAGCGTAGCTTAACCTGATCGATCGACCCGTGCGGCTGTTATTACTTAGCCACAATTAAGCCCCTTGTCTTAGGCATCTATCTATACACATTAAAACCTACAAGTCGCTTTTCGTGTCTGTCAGTGTGACCGCATTGTTCTTCTAAACTACTCAACGGATTTTGATGCAGCTTTGACCTTTATTTTGTTAATTTATTTCGGAAGGTTTCCTTAAACTTAGCTGGCAGAATGTGAGTGTATTATATATTTATTTCAAAATCAATATCGTTTATTTGTGATACATTATTACATTAATAAGTACGTACGTTAGTTAATAAGATACGTTCATTACATTAATTAAAAACTTATAAAGTTAAATTTAAATAATTCAATATATAGAATATAACATTAAATAATTTAATACTAAATAATTTAATAAATTAAATAATTTATTTAAGGACTTTGGAAGACTTACAGCTAAATACAATAGTGATAAATAACAGTATGATAATCTGACAGTCAATTACATTCAGTTACACATTGTATAAGTATACATCTATGCTCAACCCTCCAGGGAAACAACGCGTGATGTTATGTTAAAAAATGTATTATTTTGTGTACTCATAAAGTCAAAGTCAAAGTTTTTATTTGTTAAACATACGTGTAAAAATATGTGTTTGAAATAGAATAGGTACAGAGATGTCTATGTTTTGCCGCTAACGGCGTACAAATATCAAGTAGGGAAGTTACGCAAAAGCACGCGAAGTTACAATTAAATATTATTTTTTTTTTGTTAAAAATTAAATGACAAGCTACGAGTAACAGAGTTAACTATTCTAACTCTATCAAACTTACCAATATTGCGTACAAAATTTGTTTAGAACATTTAAAATGTTAGAAACTTATTTCTTATGTATTAGTACCATTAAATTTTAAATACATTTATTTACAACTGACAAACATGATCACAAATTAAAATAACTAATTATTACTGCACATATTTATCCACATATCTTGTCTGATTATGGACGCTCTTACGTCGGACATCCAGGAGGAGGCACCCTGGTGCATGTTGTTTGCCGATGACATTGTTCTCGTCGGTGAAGATGGACTTGAGATCCAGAGCAGATTGGCGAAATGGCAACAGAAGCTGGAGAATGTTGGCTTGAAAATCAGCAGAACCAAAACGGAATATATGTTCTGCGATTTCGGCGGTCTCTCCAGTTTTGGAACCATAGTGCTTGATGGCGCACTTCTCCCAGTCTGCTCCGACTTTCGGTATCTCGGTTCACTCGTGCAAAGCGATGCCGAAGTAGATCGGACGGTTATGCACAGAATTAACATTGGATGGATGAAATGGCGGCAGGTCACGGGAACAATCTGCGACTCCCGCATTCCCCTTAAACTTAAGGGGAAGATATATAAAACCATAATTAGACCTGCTGTTTTGTATGGATCAGAATGTTGGGCCACAAAAGGGATGAATGAAAGGCAATTGCATGCAGCTGAGATGAGAATGCTAAGAGGGATGTGTGGTGTTACACGAATGGATATAATAAGAAATGAGTACATAAGGGGAAGTCTGAAAGTGGCACCGGTAGCTGAAAAGTTGTGTGGAAATCGGTTGTCATGGTATGGGCATGTATTACGGAGAAATGAGGAAAATGTCGTGAGGAGAGTTTTGAGTATGAATGTCAATGGCTATAAGAGTAGGGGAAGACCAAAGAAACGATGGATGGAATGTGTGAATGATGATATGGTTAGAAAGGGGGTGACTGTTGAGATGACGACTAATAGAGAACTATGGAAGAAAAAGACATGTTGCGCCGACCCCAAATAAATTGGGATAAGGGCGGGAGAATGATGATGATGATATCTTGTTTTATTATCTTCTAGGTATTCATGAATGGAATAATATGCCTTCTGAGTTAAGAAATTATTTAAATATTTTTTTAAATCATTTAGCTTGTGTTTTCATATTATTTTTATTTAGAGAGCAGTCTGTCTGGGTTCGAACTCACGACCTACAACTCACAAGTCGGGGACGTAACCACTGAGCCAGACTACTGTCCGCAATCGCTGGGAAATGGATGAATGTTTTCTAAATACTAATACTAGTTGATAAATAATTGTTTACTGCACCGGACGCCGTCATAACATCGGCGCCGGCTGTCGCTGAAAACCAGCGCTGGAGCTCTGTCTTGCATAGGGTCGCAGCATAATGCTGGGCGATAGCCGATTTGCGTGGATGTGACGCATGTCAACCATTTCTTATTGTTTTTTTTTTTCTTTATTTGTTTTTATGTTCTTTTTTGCGTTATGTTTACCGCAAATAAACGTATTTTCTTTCTTTCTTTCTTTCTTTCTAAATATTATTGCTCCTTATTTGTTTAGTTAACTTGTTAACAGTCGAATTAATATCGATTACTTTCCGCCTACCATCAGCCTTTTAAATTTTCCAAATAACTTTACGCTTAATTTTGTAATCAAATTAAATTATGTTCGAAACGGGCTTTCCTTGTATTAGGGTACCGCAGTAAAAAAAAGAATATTTCCGCCTGAAGTTGGTAAATCTATCTAATAAAAAAAAATAAAAAAAAAAAAAATTCAAGTAGAAAGTAAAGTAAAAATATGATTTACATTAATTACAATCGAGGAAAGTTAAATTGTAACTGTTATGTAGACCTGCCTGATCTAGGCTTATGAAAAACCTGTGTTTCAGGCCATCATATCTATCTATATATAAATAAAAATGAATTACCAAAATGCATGTACGCGCATAACTTCCGATCGACTGCACCAAATTGGATAATTCTTTGTTTTGTGTTTGTTGTCAGGACAAGGTTTGTATAAAATATGGTTAACAGAAAAAAAAATATGGTGGTACGACGTTCGCTAGTTGCAAAAAAAAAACTAAAAAAAAAACAAATAAAAAATAATAAATTGAAAGAAAAAAAAACAAACAAAGCAACAAATAATAAATTGTAACTTGTGTATTTTGAAAATATATTCCCATAGCATAGGAAGGCTTCCCATAAGGTGGACAGCTGATGGCCTTGTGAAGGCCGCTGGAATCCGCTGGATGCGGGAAGCACAGAACCCGCTCTCATGAAGTTGCCGCCATCTTTGATTTTTATTTTGACATTGCTTTCAGCTTTAACACCCTCAAAAACCTTAAAAATGACACCCATGACGAAAATTTTGAAAGTTTTTGCAGTCGCCATTTTAGATTTTCATTTTGACTTTAGCACACTCGAAAACTATGAAAATTACATCTTTCTCTCTCTGCCTCTATTATGAAATAATAGAAAGAGACGCATGGAGAAGGCATAACGCTTTTACGTTAGATGAAGATTTCTACCAGATTACTTCTGCAAGCCTCGTTAAAAAACTTTCCAAAACGTTCCAAAAACTCAATTCAATAAATGATTGTTTTCACCATTATCTCTTATCTAATTCGGACAGGAATTTCAAAAAGTGACTAAGTACGGAACCCTACATATTTTTTACCAAAAAAAAAAACGTCTCTGCCATTCATCCGTACTCATAAATTCGACCCTCGGATATTGAGTTCATAGCTAATATTGATATTCTCAAAGGCAATTGATTAGATTACTGGGGTAACAAGTTTCCATCCTTATTTAAATACCTATTCAGGCAGCGTTCTCCTTTGCGAAGGAAGACGTGTTCCTTTCTTGTATGTTTTTAATATTTTTTGATTAAGTTATGTAAGAGCAGAGCAGTGGTAACTGTTGCGACTTATGCGTTGTAGGTCGTAGGTTCGAAGCGAGACAGGCACTTTACTTTGCGTAAATAATTTCATCACCACTGTTCTCAAAACGGTGAAGGAAAACACCGTGAGGAAGCTGGCGTGTCCTAGAACTAAAAATTCGAAGACATGTGACATCTACCAACTCGCACTGGGCTTGTGTGGTGGATTTCGGCCCACTCCTCACAGTGAGGAGGCCTGTGTCCCAGCAGTGGGAACAATATAGGCTGCTTATGTTATGTTTTTTAATAAGGTCTTCTAGAAAATATATACATAATTATTAAAATTATTTACTTTCTTAGATTTAAACATCCTTACAGTACCCAGTCTCTATGTACTTGTCCTTCTGACTAATCTTAAAAAGTACATACATGAATATGAGACAGACGAGGAAAGACTGGTTAGGGAGGCCACACGTAGGAAGGAATTGAGATATAAGATGCATCCTCACTTCAACATTGTGAAGCACAGTTCACAATATCAAGCAGTGCAATTATTCAATAAGTTACCACTACGCTTAAAAAGCTTGATCTATACATCTGCATTTAAGACAACGCTTCAAGCATTCCTACTAGATAAGTGTCTCTACTCTGTTGACGACATGTAATATTATGACCATGCGTTTTCTCGTGTCAACATATATATATAAGTTATGTTACTAGAGCTGACTGAAATGATTTTTTTTATGAATGATATGGACATTATTTTTAAGTGACAAGTTTATTATGATTCCTATTACCTATTATTAAATTGAGTTGACATTGAACTATTTATTTTTATTGTAATTTTTAAATGTTTTCTATTTCTAATCTTTAATCCTTAATGAGTTGACATTGAAAATTTTATTGTAGGTAATTTTAGTTGAGTTATGTTGTTAATTTTTAAATGTGTTAGGTACTTGTTAAATGATTTCTATTTAAAACCTTAAATCCTTAAATTCATAATGAGTTGACATTGAAAATGTTATTGCAGGTAATTTTAGTTGTTATGTTTTTTTTTTTATGTGTTTCTAGTAGGTATTATGAATGTTAATGTTTTTTTATTACATTTATCTTAGGGAACGATTTCAAACACAATGTAAATTGTTTGTGAATAAATAAATGAAATGAAACGAAATTATCTGTTATAAAGTTTGCAGTACCAATACGACTTATAGGGGTTTATTTACAAACATTGTTTAAGGTTAACAGAGACGTTTGAGCGTCAAAAATGCGTGGGAGTCGCCAGTCATTACTTAACTTTAAGCAAAACTGGCGAAAATATGTGTTCTATTTAATCAATAAAGGATGATTTCCACCAAACGGCTTGCGTCGCATCGGATCGGAGCGGATTTTATAATCTTTAAACGATATTAAATCGTGTACACAGTATTTAAAGTCTATAATTATCGGCACGGTCTGTCGGTACGGTTGGCGCAGTGGTTAAGCGATTGACTGCTGCGCTGCGTGTCGCGGGTTCGATTCCCGCACGGAACAAATATTTGTATGACCTACAAGTAGTTGTTCCGGGTCTGGCTGTTGGTGTATGTGAGTTTAAATGTTTGTAAACGCACCCACGATACAGGAGAAACTCCTAGTGTGGGGCAACGTTTAAAAAAAAAAAATACCAAGCCGCGCACCGCAGCTTGACCGCGGGCGTCTTCCATGACATGCGATGGTAGCCGAATGTTGCGACGACGCGCGATCGGTTCCGTTCGCCTATCGTCGTATTTTCAAAAATTAGAACAGTCAACAGGGTAGGAATTAAACTATTTGACTAGGCGCAGAAACGGATACGTTCGCAAGCGACGGTACGGAGCCGATCGTGTGCGTCGACATCCTGCCGGACGCGACCGGCTATCACCGCATCCGTTCGTATCCTTTTCGATCCGATGCGATTCGAGCCGTAGAAATCATCCTTAAATCTCTACGTAGCCCTTCTGGAAATAAAAGGACGCCGTAATAATTATGACAAGTTACCTCAGCAAGCAACATCTTTTTGACTAGCAACAATTTATTTCCGTCGTACATTTGAAGTATGTCCTTACAACATAGACCTAATGATCAATCAAAATAACTGTCCTAAAGGTCAGAACAACTATTAGAACGACCATTAAAACTGTTTTGAGCAAAAATCGATGAGAAGCCTTCGGGTATTATCAATCGTTTGATAGCCGGTACCGCCCCCTTCATTTCTTTTGTTCGGATTATCTTTCTTACCCCTTAAAAGATACTTTTGGATTTTTGAAGGAATATGTGTATCTTTTTTAAGAATAGATTTATTTTTAAGCTGGTTAAGGAATGAGAAAACAAGGCTTAGTCTTGGCTTTTGAAATGCAGCTTAAAATATGGTAAAACATTATCATTAGGAAACATTAATATCTGAGGGGAAAAGTTTCTACACAATGGGTGCAGAAATCGGTGGCGAGATGACCTGGACGCGTACCGCAAGGGCTGGTTCGAGGTGGCGCGGGAAACGAGTTCCTGGAAGGACTTGGGGAGTAATTTTCCTAGCAGTGGGACAGAACAGGCTAAAGAAATAAAGAAAGAAAATACTTTTATTTGTGGCAAACATGACGCATAAAAAAGAACATAAACACACACATAAAAAAAGCAGTTAGGGGTTAACACTTAAAACGGCCATCGCTCAGGATAATGCTAAGACCTTATACGAGACAGAGCCCCAGCGCTGGTTTTCAGCGGCAGCCAGCGTTGACGTGATGACGTTAACCAGTGCAGCATGCAATTATACATAAATAAATAAAAACAACAATCAAAACAAGAAAAATAAACAAAAGAAAAATATTTGTGGGGCTCGTGGCTAAATGATAACAATCTCACGCCCCACGGGTCAATCTAGGGTTTAGGCAGCCTCGGTCGTTTCGTGGAAACTCAAACTCAAACTCAAACTCAAATCATTTATTTCAATTAAACCCTTTCAGGCACTTTTGAATTGTCAAAATTAAATTGTCGGTCAGTTAGTCAGAAAATTGAAGCTAGTTGCCCATTCCAAAACGTAGATCTCTGTGGAGAAGAACGGGCAAGAAACTCCACGGACACTCTTTTAAATCAAGATATTATTACAAAATCCTGGGTACATTATTTTTATTGCTTCTATATGTGAGAACAATGTAAAAAAAACTAAACAATTTAAAATATAAAATTCAAAAATAAGCCCTGGCAGTTAAGAGATGACCAGTCTCAACCGACGGCGCCCGTTCACGAACATGACGCGTGGATCAGCACCATCCAGCTCAACCATTTCGTAGGGAACCGAATGATCCAACACACGCGCCACCACCAGTGAGACATTTAAGTGAGCATGACATATTCTTAACTGCCGAGCTCTGTCAAGTCAACATCAAAATATCGTAAAAAAAAAGAAACGAATCCATGGTTCTTACATTTACAAAATTTAAAAAAATGCTTCTAAATTATACAAAACTATAGTTTGCAATTTATTTAAATATGAGAAAAAAGAAAAAAATACTACCAATCGGGAAGAGGTATATAATATTGAAGTATATTAAGAATTAAAACTTGAATGAATAAAGTATACATTAAGTTCGTAATGTCAAAAATATTTAAAAAAAAAATAAAACAAAAAGGGGAAGCATCTCTTCCAAATATTGAAATTGCAATCAACTAGCGTACCCAAGTGCCTGTGGAGCAGGACCAGCATTAAGCCAAGCATTTTTATCAACGATATACTCATCCAATTTATAATATGCTTGTCTACATAGTGTGCGTTTAATGCATGTTTTAAATTTCTTCTCATTTAGTTGAAGAATATCGAGTGGTATTTTATTATAACATTTTACACAGTACCCCATAAAAGAAGTTTTTACTTTAGACAATCTGAAACGCGGTTGATCTAGTTTGTTCCTATTCCTAGTGTTAAAATTATGCCTGTCACTTATCTTACTAAAAAGATGTAGATTTTTCCGAATGTACATAATGTTTTCGTATATATATTGACAAGGAACCGTCATGATGTTAATTTTTTTAAACAGTTCCCTTAGAGATTCGCGTCTGCTGAGATTGTAGATGGCTCTGATAGCCCTCTTTTGCAGGATGAAAATAGACTCAATATCTGCAGCCCGTCCCCACAGCAAAATACCGTAAGACATGATGCTATGGAAGTAACTAAAATAGACCAGTCTCGCGGTATCCACGTCTGTTAATTGACGGATTTTCCAAACAGCGTAAGCGGCTGAACTTAGCCGCCCTGCAAGTGATGTTAGGTGAGGACCCCACTGCAGCTTTGAGTCAAGCGTGATCCCCAAGAAAACCGTATTTTCGACGAATTCAAGTATCTCCCTATTCAATACAACGTGACATTCACTACTTCTAACATTCGGTAAAGCGAATCTAATGCATTTAGTTTTTTTCTCATTTAATACTAAATTATTTACAGTAAACCAATTATGGACCATAAGCATAGCGTTATTTACGTCGTCAAGCTCCTGTGCACGTCTGCTTACTTTAAAAATCAGTGATGTGTCATCAGCAAATAACACCATTTGTGGCCGGGTTTTTAGTAAATGAGGTAAATCATTTATATATACTAAAAATAGGAACGGCCCCAATATTGAGCCCTGCGGTACACCCATTTTGACTTTTAAGCCCAATGAGTTCACACCGTTTATTTGAACTTGCTGAAATCTATCATTTAAATATGATTTTAATAAGCTAAGAGCTAGTTTACCCAGTCCGTAATGCTCAAGTTTCAACAGCAGTGTTTCGAAATTCACGCAGTCAAATGCCTTGGATAGGTCGCAAAAGATGCCTATTGCATCTTGTGCCTCTTCCCATGCGTTAAAGATGTGTTTTAATAAGGCGACACCGGCGTCAGTTGTACAACGTCCTTTGGTGAAACCATACTGTTGATCGTGTAGGATGTTGTTACGATTGAAATGATTGAGCATTTGATTTAACATTACTTTTTCAAACACCTTGCTGAAAACCGGCAAAACCGATACGGGTCTATAATTATTTGTGTCTTTACTGTCCCCAGATTTGAAAAGTGGAATAACTTTACTGAACTTCATTAAATCCGGGAATACCCCTTGATCTACACACAAATTAAATATTAGAGCTAAGTAGGGTGCAATTGTCTCAATAATGGATTGACAAACTTTAGTAGACATGCCCCACAGATCTTCGGTAAGTTTAATCTTAAGTTGCTTAAATGCCTTTATAATGACTATAGGGTTAATATGGTTAAATTTAAATTCCACAGTACAGGCTGAGACATTCGCTCTTAATAATTCTATAGCTAGTGCGGGCGAGGAATTTAAAGTTTCTGTAGTTTTAATTGGGATATTGGTAAAGAAAGTTGTAAATTCCTGAGCAACATCGATGTTATCGTTAATGAGACCGCGGGAAGTGTTAAGTGAGAAATCAGTATTACGTGTTTTGTTCCTGTTCGTTTCATTGTTAATAATCTTCCAAACGGTCTTTATTTTATTGTCTGCTGATTTAATCTTGTTACTAATGAATGAAGCTTTAGCTGCTTTGCAGATATTTTTAAAAGTTTTAGAATACGTAGCAACATACTTATTAAAAGTATCCGTGTTAATATACGGCTTAAGGCCATACAGTTCAAATAACCTGTCCCTACTTTTTCTGATTCCTTTAGTTGCCCAGTCACTGAATAAAAACTTAGGGCAAATAGTTTTAGAGTTCTTCTTAAAATAATGATTGAACTCTGTTTGTACTAATGAAAATAATTCTTTATACAAAATATTACCACTAGTCATACTTAGGCCCTGAGCATTTAACTTGCTATTTAAAGTTATATTAAATTTATTCAAATTACTTGATGTTATTGGTCTAGTTTGAATCTGCACTTTTTGTATCGGTGTGTTGGACTTAAAATAAACGGTTTGACCGCTGTGATCAGAAGGGAGATAATTTACAATGGCCTTCTCTAGATATTCGCAGCAACAGAAAACATTATCAATACATGTAGTAGTAGCCGTAGTTATTCGTGTAGGTTCCAAAAACACATTTGACAGATTGAATGATTTAAAGAGGTTTAATAATCTGTTGCTATTTGAATTGATTTCCAAAATATTAATATTAATTATTGGATGGGTGATCATCCATTACATATCGAGATGAAGTTACAGGGGGGAAGGACACATTTTACCACTTTGGAAGTGTCTCTCGCGCAAACTATTCAATTTAGAAAAAAATGATATTAGAAACCTCAATATCATTTTTGAAGACCTATCCCTGATACACCAAACGTATGGGTTTGATGAAAAAAAAATTGAGTTTCAGTTCTAAGTATGGGGAACCCCCAAAATTTATTGTTTTTTTTTTTCTATGTTTGTGTGGCGGTTCACAGAATACATCTAATTACCAAGTTTCAACAGTATAGTTCTTATAGTTTCGTAAAAAAGTGGCTGTGACATACGGACGGACAGATAGACAGACAGACATGACGAATCCATAAGGGTTCCGTTTTTTGCCATTTGGCTACGAAACCCTAAAAATGTGGCGTCGAAAAATTCATTCGCATCGCTGTCGACTGGTAATGTACTTACCCAAGAGACTGGCGGCATTACCAGCAAATAGGAGGGTACTGTATTAATAACACGTAGGTTCTTTTATGTCGGGCTATATGAAAATAGCTCATTTCGCCATTAAAACTACTTATAAGGTAGTAAATTAGTAGCTACTTCTATACGCTGCTAGCTGACTTTTATATGCACAAATTCGCTGTTTTATGTTGTCCTTTATCGAAAGTCAGTACTTACCTAACCTTATCCATTAGGTAAACCATTTTTTTGACATATGGAACTACTGAACTAGTGGTTGCTGCAACACACAATACATTGATTGATACACGTACCTACGGTATGATAATGTATGTAAGAATCTATAAATAAGATAAGGCAATTTATAAATATTTATTTTATTACGCATTTTAAAGTTAACTTTTCCGTAATCTGGAATATGTACAGACGCCAGCACATCAAGCTACTACAATCTGTCAAATTTCTTTAATAGATTTTCAACTTTGTCGCTGAAGTATTAAGGTTCAAGGTTGATTGGAAAAATTTGACAGTTTCGGGTAGCTTGACCTGCTGGCGTCAACCTAATACCCCGTGCTTCGGAAAGCACTGATATCATTAGTAATTTTTAAACAGATACACTTAATTTTTTGTCACACTTAGTTTTTTTAGGGTTCCGTGCCTCGAAAGGAAAAAACGGAACCCTTATAGGATCACTTTGTGGTCCGTCCGTCCGTCTGTCTGTCTGTCAAGACCCTTTTTCTCAGGAACACATGGAGGTCTCAAGCTGGAATTTATATCAAATATTCAAGTCTACTGACCCTTAGAGATGTGAAAAATCAAACTTCTAAGCCAACGCAATCAAATATATAGCCGTTTATGGCGCATTTTCGACACTCGCAAGGGGATCAAAACCCCAGGGTACTTCCCGTGAACTCAGAAACTTGTTTGTTACGAAGCAACGTCTTATAGCACAGATAAAGGAAACATTGTGAAAACCGTAAATTTTAGTTACATACCTACAAATTTGTACGGCACCCTCGGTGCGTGAGTTCGACTCGCACTTGACCGGTTTTTTTGTCACAATGGGTTGTGGCTAAGTAGTAACAGCCGTACGGGTCGATCGATCAGGTTAAGCTTGCTTGCCGAGGTTGGTCCGTGGATGACTGACCATACAAATCAAGACCTCCGTGCCTCGGAAAGCACGTTAAGCCATTGGTCCCGGCTGTCATTCATATATCTTTAACAGTCGTTACGGGTGTAGCCAAAAGCCCATAAGTCTAACAGCCAGTCTTACCAAGGGGTATCGTGTTGCGCAGTCACTGGGTTGTGGAGGTCAGATAGGCAGTAGCTTCATTAAAATACTGGTATTTAGCTGTTTCTGGTTAGACCAGAAGCTGATTCCAGCCTAGTAGGGAACCGGCTAGGCAGATGATGTTATCTGTCCAAGCGATAACAGTAGAAAAATGTCTACTTATCCTGTCTCCGGAAGAAGCATACTGAAATAGGAGGTAGGGGAAAGGACTCGTATCTCCTTCATAGAACTTGAACTTAACTGGCGAAGTGTGAGTACCATGCTTAAACCTCTACCAAACCCTTCGCGGAATCAGCGCAATCCTACTCCTGCCACGAGTATATAATATTATAAAAGCGAAAGTTTGTATGGATGGACGGATGTTTGTTACTCTTTCACGCAAAAACTACTGAACGGATTTGGATGAAAATTGGCACGCAGATGGTTTATAACCAGGATTAACGTATAGGATAGTTTTTATCTTCTGGATAAAAATTATCTACTATAACTATATATATCTTCTCACGGGATCGAAACTTACGCGGGTGAAACCCCGGGCGCAGCTAGTATTGTATATAATCAAACAAATTACCACATCACATAGTTTCAAATAAAAATAACACGAAATTAACCTCCAAAAAACATCGAAGTGCCACCCAAAGGTAATGTAACAGATACCATTAAGCATTACTGGCATTATTTACTGATGCCACCATCGATCAAGCCGAACTGATGACATCACGCGTTCTCAGATTCTTTTTATTCAACCTATCTGTCATTTAAGGTCGAGTTTGGGCAACTTTATTATTTACTGTGAGTAAATATACCCGAAGGAGCTTTTGGGGAAGGAATTTGAATGTATTTGCATGTATTAAGTGACAGAAACTTCGAATTTGAGGATGGAAAACTTGAAAATGTGACTTGACTCTAGATCGTCTCGGTTGACCAATGTTCTATGGTTAGAAATGGTAAATTCTAACAATTTTAAAATATTTTTTTTGTACGTAATATACCTGTACTTACTTAATGCTGCATTCGCGATTTATTTGCCAGAAATATAAAAAAAATACGAGTTCATGGAAAAATAAGTTTAATTCCTACATAACAAAAGTTCAGTTTACGCTACAACTTCATTCAACTTCAACATTTTTATAACTTTTTCAATATTGCTAGTCACTCTAAAATCAACTTAATTACTATTATAATAAAGTTAATATTAGTTTAACTTGAAATAACATCAATGTGAAACATCAGTTTGAATAGACTTTAGTTTTAAGACTATTCATATCTATGGGTGATAATTACTCGTTATGTTTTTTGAAATGTGACCGTTCTTACCTTAGAACAGTGGTTATCACCACTGCTCTCAAAACGGTGAAGCAAAACAAAGTGAGGAAACCGGCAAGTCCTAGAACCAAAAATTTGAAGACATGTGACATCCACAAACCCGCACTAGGCCCACGTGGTAAATTACAGCCCACTGTGTTCAGTAGTGGGAACTACTGAAGGGGCCCGTGGCTAAATAATAACAGCCGCACAGGTCGATCGGTCAGGTTAAGCTACGCTTGTCACGGTTGGTCTGTGGATGGGTGACCATCTTTACATACCGAGACCCCTCCGTGCCTCGGAAAGAACGTTAAGCCGTTGGTCGCGGCTGTCATTCGTGGATCTATGACAGTCGTTACGGGTAGTCAGAAGCCCGAAAGTCTGACAATCAGTCTTACCAAGGGGTATCGTATTACCCAGTAACTGGGTTGTGGAGGTCAGATAGGCAGTCGCTCCATGTAAAATACTGGTATTCAGCTGCATCCGGTTAGACTGGAAGTCGACCCCAACATAGTTGGGAAAAGGCTAGACAGATGGAGATGTGTTCAGTGGTGGGAACATTATAGGTAGGCTAATTATGCATACCTCTCGCGTCCGGCCCTGGTTCAAGCCATGGTCCGGAGCGAGAGGGAGTGGGAGGCAGTCAACTCCTTCTGCGAAGCAGTCATGCTAGCGAAGGAGGTGGCGGGGTGGGCGAGGGAACGCACCTCACGCCTCAGCCGCCGCGGGAGACGCTCCGGGCGTCGGGCACCGTAGGCGCGGGCCTGAGGGCGGAGAGTAATGGGTAACTCACCGTCCGATCAGGACCAGGCCCGTGCCGGACGGCGTGTATGTGTTCCACGCGCGCCTCAAAGAGATGTCAGCATGAGTGACGGGGCCCAATAGGGCCGAAGCCTGCCAGGGTAGCGGGATCGTCCGAAAGGGTTACCGCTGCCCTGGAACATAAAGGGCTAAGGAAGGAACACGGGTGGGTTTTAGTCAGTAAGAGTCTGACACTCCCTCCTGTTCCACCCAGAGCGGGAGGAGTCATTTGATGATTTCCAATCCTGAAAAAAAAAAAAGGCTAATTATGCATGCACATGCTCCATACATCTCTATTAGTGGTCATCTCAGTAGTCACCCACCTTTCTAGCCATATCTTCATTCACACAATCCATGCATCATTTCATTGGTTGTCTTATAACATAATCAGCCAATAACGTTCCCACTGCTGGGACACAGGCCTCCTCTCTGTGTGAAGGCATGGGCCGTAATCCACCACGCGGGTCCAGTGCGGGTTTGTAGATGCCACATATCTTCGCATTTTTGGTCCTAGTAGGGCATGCCGTTTCCTCACAATGTTTT
The DNA here is from genome assembly GCA_951799955.1 of Apamea anceps. Classification (NCBI taxonomy): domain Eukaryota; kingdom Metazoa; phylum Arthropoda; class Insecta; order Lepidoptera; family Noctuidae; genus Apamea; species Apamea anceps. The sequence goes on along the minus strand of OX637521.1, from coordinate 14,526,384 downwards.
CTTTCACCCTTTTTGAAAGCAGTGGTGATGAAATAAATTACACGAAGTAAAGGGCTTGTTTGGGTTCGAACCCGCGACCTACAACTCGAAAATCGGGGTCGTTGGGCCACCACGCATTGATCTCTATCTATATTGGTTATCGTATGCGAACAGTTATCTACTGCCTCTTAATACACTGAATTAACATGATATTACTTTCTATGAAACCTTATCTCCATGAACAAGAAAACTTCCCCCCATCAATCTCGTGCTGAGAGGTGATAATGCGAGCAAACCCATGGGGCGTGCAAATGTATTGATATGGTACATGTTGATTCAATTCGCTGTTCGCGATCTCTGATTACAATGTTGCGTTAGGGGAAGTAACTCATACGGATGGTTCTCGATTTAGACTCACCCTGTATTTATTTTTAGGAGTATGGAGTTTATACGCGGAGTTATCATCTGCCTAGCCTTTTCCCTACTATGTTGGGGTCAGCTTCCAGTCTAACCGGATGCAGCTGAATACCAGCATTGTACATGGATCGACTGCCTATCTGACCTCCACAACCCAGTTACTGGAAAATACAATACGAGTCCCCTTGTTAAGACTGGTTGTCAGATTTTCGGGCTTCTGACTACCAGTAACGACTGTCAAAGATCCACGAGTGACTGCCGGGACCAACGGCTTAACGTGCTTTCTGAGGCACGGAGGGTCTGGGTATGTAAAGATGGTCACCCATCCATAGACCAACCGCGGCAAGCCTACCAATCGATCGACCTGTGCGGCTGTCATTATTTAGCCACGAGCCCCTCCCAAGCCATTATGAGGTATGGGGTGATAATGTGGCTACGGCACAAAACAAACAATATATTTACATATAAATACGTGTAGGTATGTGATTTAACATAAACCATCAATCAAGACAAACAATATCGAATTGTGAAGCTGTCCTGGTTTTTTCCAAGGATTTTTCATGAAACACAATACTGTGTTTAGAAAATATTTGGTCTCTTTGTTTTGGTATTTTGGCTCTGAGTTTGTGGATTCCTTGCTTCAGTCATCGATACTCGTAGACAATGCAAAACAAACAACAAACATATCACACCAATAATTAGACATTTTTTTTTGGGTGGTATGTGGCTATTTTATATCAGTCGCATGGGTCGATCGATCAGGTTAAGCTACACTTGGTCTGTGGATGGTTGGCCATCTTTACATACCGAGACCCCTCCGCGCCTCGGAAAAGCACGTTAAGCCGTTGGTCCCGGCAGTCACTTGTGGATCTTTGACAGTCAAAAGCCCGAAAATCTGACAACCAGTCTTAACAACGGGTATTGTATTACCCAGTAACTGGGTTGTGAAGGTCAGATAGGTAGTCGCTCTATGTAAAATACTGGTATTCAGCTGCATCCGGTTAGACTGGAAGCCGACCCAACATAGTTGGGAAAGGCTATTCAGATGTTGAATTAGACATTTACAATTAGTAAGAGCTCAACGGTATCCCACAACAAAAGAGTTCTTCTCCGTCAGATTAGACAGAAGCGTATAATAGAGACATGTCAGGGATCGGGGAATTTCCCCGTGTACCCCCTTTTTTCCCCCTACCCTCGACACATTGGTTTAGAAAAAGAAAGGTTCTTTGTTCGCGATTATATTTAAGTGAATGAAACGAGATCGGGAGTGTATATTATTTGTAGCTTTTCATCGTAATCTTGATTTCTATTTTCTGAACACGTATTTATACATATTTGGGGGAGTACATAAAACATTTTAAGCAGTCAACAGATATATTTTTTTAAGTTTATCGGCCAGAGTCGGATCAGAAGGCTGGAATCAGAGGCTAACAGAGCATTACTTTTTTGTATTTTGCTCGCGTTGATTATTTTGTCACCTGATGGTATAGAATGATGGGTGGCGGCGATCTCTCGCAGCTTGCGGGCGGCGAGCAATGGGCAGCTCGCCGCCCGGTAAGGACCAGGCCCGGTCGACTGCACGTTGTGTTCCACGCGCGCCTCAAAGAGATGTCAGCACGAACTGACGGGGTCCGTTAGGGCCGATGCCTGCCTGGGCTGCGGGTTGTTCGAAAGAGATACCGTGACCCCTGGCACAGGCAAATGAAGGAACATGGGTGGGTTTTAGTTAGTAATAGTCTGACACGCCCTTCCGCCCAGCCCAGAGCGGGAGAGGTGATTTGATGATTTCACACAAAAAAAAAAATAATGGTATAGAACGATGACATCATTCTTCCACTTCTAAACAAAGCCTTGAAGTAACTATAATTATAGTTCCAGTGAACAGTTCCAGCATGTCCTAGAACCAAAAAAAAATCGAAGACATGTGACATCTACCAACCCGCAATGGGCCCGCGTGGTGGATTACGTGCCAATCCCTCTCATTGAGAGGAGGCCTGTGTCCCAGCAGTGGGAATGCCATAGGCACAGACTGACAGATAAGCACAGACTTCAGCAAGGAGTTCAACTTGCATGTTTCATCAAAGCTATTTATGCTAGAAGGCAGTAAAGTCAGAAATACACTGCGGCGTAGGATTTGCATGGAGACTGCAGAGGTTACCTGGTTAGCTGCGTGGTTCATTTCGCTAAATGCTAAATGCACCCCGCGGTTTTACGCGCATAAGTCTCGACCCCGTGAGAATATCGGGATGAAAAGTATCCTGTATCTTAACCCAAGTCATGGTCTACCCATATGTTACATTTTATCCAAATCCGTTCAGCAGTTTTTGAGTGAAAGCGTAACAAACAAACATACAATAAATATAATCTTTTCTCTTTCCTCCACAACCAAGTTAATGGGTAACACGATACCCCTTAGTAAGACTTGTTTTCAGACTTTCGGGCTTCTGACGACCCATAACGACAGTCAAAGATCCACAAATGACAGCCGGGACGGCTTAACGTGCTTTCCGAGGCACGAAATGGTGTCGATATGTAATTTACGTTTCCACATCAATTATCTACAATTTAATAGCCACATTTCGGTTGACATAGTGATTATAACCAGAAACAATTGGCAGTTGCGGTTTGGGACCACGAGAACAATTCGATATTGACGTATAGACACGTGGTTTAGAGTGCGTTTTGATTTACTAAATAATAGTGCAGTAAATGATAATTTATTGGGAATTTGGTTTCAATTAGTATTTTGTCGCAAATAGGGCATTATTTTGTTACTTTTGCATCGTTTTTTCAAATCAAATCACTAAATCAAATCATCATTTATTTGCTGATTAAAGGTATACAGTGGTGTTTACATAAAATGTGATAATGTTCTCCTTGATCTACCTTACTGGCATGCAAATTTTAGATTAATTTAACATTGGGCTTCACTTTTTAACATAAAGGCATCTCGTTTAGCCTTAAGTTAGTGGGCAAAATTGCAATTGAAGTCTGAAATATTTTGTTTTTGCATCATGCTGAGATAGGAGCCTTTTGGCCTCGTACAGGACTTTCTGTTTCATTTTTCTTTTTGTTACATTTTTTTATATAATTGTTTATTTTTTATTGTGTTTAGTTTAGGTTATGATCTTGCTGTACAATCACGAGCAAAAGTATGTATACACTCGGCTTTATTGAAAAGCGATTTACTCCTTAATTTTTTAATGAAATTTTATGTTGTTACGAACATAGCATTTTCGAACCCATAGGTTTATGTGATGTGTCGTATTTCAACGTTGCATTCGTTATCTCACGAAAAAATCGCAGTTGAAAGTTGCCAAGAGTTGACATATTGGTGCTCGTGACTGTACGAGTCGCAATCAATACTTTTTCTTTCTTTCTTTCTTTGTCATAATTTTTAAATTCTAGCCTTTAATTTTGTTATTATTCCGTGTGATCACTTATTTCTGAGATTGCTGGTAAACCTATAACTGGCGACTGTGTAAGACCGAGCCTATTGTGATCTATAGTACTTAAGATATATAAGCTAGCATAAGCTGCGCTCCACGGTTCCACCCGCATAAGTTTCGATCCCGTGGGAATATCAGGATAAAAAGTATTCTATATGTTAATCCTTGTTACAAACCATCTGTGTACCAAATTTCATCCAAATCCGGTCAGTAGTTTTTGCGTGAAATAGTAACAAACAGCCATCCATCCATACAAACTTTCACGTTTATAATATTATTTTGTAGGAAAAAGGTTGACCATAGATATATTTCTATGAATATTACCTACAACTGAATATCTTGTACAAACAGTTCACACATTCTCACAAAACAGTGGTAACACCCCGGATTGAGCTCGTATCATGATATCATTTCATTCTAATGCCCGAAGCCATTGCCGAGCGGGTACGAACCTACTTCGTAGAGCTATACGCCTGAACCTACGTCTGTTACGACCATTGGAAAACGCTTTAGATTGGAAATTATTCTATTGTCATTCAGTGTATGGTAGGGGTTATTTGTGATTGCGATTAGGTTTTTGAGGAATTGTGTTGTGTTTCATACCATACATCTACCCTGTTTACCTACCCTGAAGCACGTTAAGCCGTTGGTAAACGGCTGTCATTTGTGGATCTTTGACAGTCGTTACGGGTAGTCAGAAGCACGAAAGTCTGACAACCAGTCTTACCAAAGGGTATCGTATTACCCTGTAACTGGGTTATCAGATGGGTGGTCGGATAGGCAGACGCTCCATGTAAAATACTGGTATTCAGCTGCATCCGGTTAGACTGGAAGCTGACCCCAACGAAGTTGGGAAAAGGCTAGGCAGATGATGATGTTAGTAACAATAGTACCTAGTTATTTAGTACTATTGTTACAAACATCAAAGTACTAACAATGGACCTTCCGTCTGAAATAAGGCTTTATTTATTTGAATTTATGGTACGTGATTGAACTGATATAAAAAAAGAAACAAACTGTTACGTTTCCCCCGAAAAGCTACAGTTTCCTACGAAAGCGGTTCCCAAATATTATTACGGACGTTATGAAAATCTGTCAATTTCCCCAACATTTGACAGGTGTCAAAAGCACTCTGTATTTAGACAGCCGCTATTGAGTGACCGTTGTCCCCCTTCTTAGGAAACTAATGCTTGACATATACATGACATGACAACAAAATCTATTGAACACAAACAGACACCACACACAGTTAGTCTTATAGATACATTCATACATACGTATGAATGTAAAATTATATTTGTGTAAAATTAGCATTGATTAATAATTAATGTCCAAGCAAAGGTTTATACATACTTATGTAGATAAATATTATAATATGATAGATATATGTTTAATTATAACAGTCTGATCTCAATAAAATAAAATGTTATATTTACCTATAAAAATTTAATGTTAATAACATATTTTAAAAATTGCTTATTGTTAATTTGTGTCCTAAATTTATTTTAATTTTATTTATTAATTTTATACTTTTTGCTGTGCCCTACAGGGTCCATAATTGTACCTTAGCTTTAAGCCATTGTAACACCTCTACAACATTATGGAAAGCAAATAAATATATGAATAGAAAAACGTAAACGGTAATTATTTTTAAAGTAAGGCATGTCATTTCCAAAATGACCTATTATGCAAAATGCTCCTACTGTTGGGACACTGGCCTTCCCTGGTTTAGAAAGAGTGGGCCGTAATCCACCACGTGGGCCCGGTTGATGCGACATGTCTTCGAATTTTTTGTTCTAGGACGTCCTCAGGATGTTTTCCTTCACCGTTTTGTAAGCAAACTTGGTTATTTTCTTCATATAATTCTTAACATAGACTTGAAGGAGGAGTGGTACGTTCGATCGCACATCAGTAATAACAATTTGAGATTGACAGCGCCTTTATGTCACAACAGTAAGGGTGATTTTCGTTATGTGCCACCACGAATTCTGAATTTCACGAAAAAAAGTTGGTTTTTCAGTACTTGAATCTAACTTTCTATTTCCATGTCAATCATCATCTGCAGAGCCTTTTTCCAACTATGTTAGGGTCAGCTTCCAGTCCAATCGGATGCATTTGAATACCAGTATTTTAGAACGAGCGACTGCCTATCTGACTTCCACAACCCAGTTACTGTGTAATACGATACCCGTTGGTTAGACTAGTTATCAGACTTTCGAGCTTCTGACGACCCGTAAGGACTGTCAAAGATCCACGAACTGCAGCCGGGACCAACGGCTTAACGTGCTTTTCCGAGGCGCGGAGGTGTCTCGGTATGTAAAGATGGCCAACCATCCACAGACCAAGTGTAGCTTAACCTGATCGATCGACCCATGTGGTTCTTTCCTCAAAAGACCATCTCAAACATCGACCTACATGGTCTTCATATGATCTGACCAAGATTATGTCTGGACTTTAAAAGAGACTGTGACGTCTGAGTTTGTTTCGGCCTTTCTTCTCAGACTAGTCAGATAGGAAACGTCGACCTCATCTAGTTTTAAAATATGATTGACGTGTAAAAGTGTTTGTACAAACCTACTTACAAAATAAAATCATTTATCATTTATTTATTTATCATGCGGCTGATATTACTTCGCCACAAACCACCAAAAAAAAAAATGTCTAAATATTGGTGTGATATGTTTGCGATACCTAATCATTTTATTTTAAAACTACGAGTATCAATGAATGACGCAACCGAGACCAACGGCTTAGCGTGCTTTCCGAGGCACGGTGGGGTCTCGGTATGTAGAGATGGTCATCCATTCATAGACCAATCGCTGCAAGCGTAGCTTAACCAGCGATTGACCTATGCTGCTGTTATTATTTAGGTCCTATTTCCATGTCAATAATAGCTTTAAAAACCCATGAACGAATACCTACCTAGTATTGACAAAAGGTAAGTACTTACACTAAATGACCTATCTAAAAAAGCAAAATTAAAAAAAAGCAATTCTGAAAATATAATTTCACAATCAAAATTCACGGCGTCATTATTACGTCGATACAATTACTACGGATCCCGGAACCGGCAATACGGTTCGATACGACGTTCCGTATTACCCCATTTGGCGTATTTGGCGTATCGGACGAATTCTGCGTTTCATTATGAAAGTCTACGGCCTGATGAAACGTAATAATTAATTTGGAATTGGACAGTTGATGAGTTCTATGGAAGATTTAAATGTTGTTATTTGAGTATTTTTGGAGTAGGAGTTCAGAATTAATGTGAACCATTGTTTGTGAGGGGTTTCATGATACAACTCTATCTCTTTTTAGAAGGGCTTAGTCTTGTAGTGCAAAATACTTCGTAACAATTTCGTTTTAAATAGGTGTACCTTAGGAAAGGTCTTTTTTTGTTGGCAAAGTCAAATCATTTATTTCAATTAGCCACATGAAAGGCACTTTTGAACGTCAAAATTTACAAAAAAAAATATAATCTTTTCTAGTCGCCCTTCCTAAAGGTAGTGGAGAAGAATCCACTGTTACTCTTTTGAAAATATTTTACAATATTTTTGTTTGTTCTATTTTTGTTTATTTTTGGCAACGTTAGAACCAAAATTACTGGTTTTCGCTTAATACTTTTTTATTGGTAATTCAGTTTATATACGAGGTCAAAGAGCGAAAAATTAAGCAATTTTTAAAACATTACTTATCCACATAGCGAGCTCATTTTAACTGTCATTTTCATTCAAAACGTTGTCGGAAAAATAAGAAATCACATGAAAGTTTATTAAGTATAGATTTTAAATTAGTTATTTCATAGTATCCTCACGAATACCCCCCATTTTGGAAATAAACGCCTATCAACTAAAACCACATTGCAACCTCATCACAAAAGAACGGAAGTGCAGCTGTAACCCTCTATTGCTAAGCCTAAATCCTAAAAGCTACCCGAGAGTAACAAAGCTGTTCCAAATAACCCTGAGTCGCCTCTCTCCATTAAACGAATGTCAAACGTACACCAAAACACTCTCCATATTGAAAATTAATTTTCAATAGCGTACTACGGCCATATCGCGGCCATTTTGTATTCGGGGACCAATCATACTGATGGAGGAAGATATCGTTATTTACTGCTGTGCCGTCAACAAGTTAGCGTTTTCATTTCCCCTTTATGGAGATTTTTTGTGTGAATTGATGGTTGGATGAAACTTCGATTTGATGTTATGGTAATATTTTTAAAGGGCTCCTGTGAGAATCGATGTTGATGTCAAATTAATCTAGGATTTATTTGTATTTATTGTTTTTTTTTTTTGCATGTTAAGCATAATAATAATCTACCTATAATGGTCGCACTACTGGCACACAGGCCTCATATAAGCAGTGCTGGCCAGTGTATCGGCTTACGATTTCCTCACGATGTTTTCCTCCACCGTTTTGAGATCAGTGGTGATGAAATAATTTACACAAAGTAAAGCGGCTGTCAAGTTTCGAACCTACGATCTCTCGTAAGTCGCGGTCATTACCAGTGGACCACCACTGCACCTACATAATTCATTGTTAGATACTAATCCCCAAACCACAGCAAACTGAACGAGTTTTCCTTCGCGAATAAAACTCGGAAAAATTTGGTACCTATTTATTTGTATAGATACATTATATTTACATTTAAACAGCCAACAGTTTTAAAATAGTAATAATAATATGTACAAGTATAATAAAAAGGAGGGGAAATAATCAAAGAACATCAAAAAATTCGTCCGCATCGCTGTCAATAGGAAACGTGCCCAAAAAGCTGGCAGCATTGCCACGTTGACTGGCAATGCTGATTCTTTGGTAAAAAAATAGGACAGCCCTCTGGTCACGTGAAAAGTCGAAGTCGAGTAAGTACCTATTTAAATCGAATGTCTTGACTTATAACTTTAGAAAGAAGTTATCTTATTTATTATTCATTTATTTTATTTTATTGTCTTTGGGTGGCTTACAGCTATCAAATACAGAAGTACTAGTGAGGTAATTGAGGACAAGCTATTTACAAGCCTCCACAGCATCTTGAACACTTTTCTCTATGTCACATTGTAACCTTCTCAGGATTCCGTGAAAGTTACCTGAGGACCTAGACAAGAGACAATCGCTTTCAAAGCATTTCGTATTTCTACAACTTTCAACAGGATTAACATAAGCTTTTCGGTACAGTGTTATTATCTCACAAAGCGACACGCGCTTTACATGTGGTAACCAATTGTACAAACACGCTGTGAATGTGTGCGTGAAGACGAGACGCCCAAACACACACTTCCGATTTCGTTATTGTCTCAGTCGGTAGGTACCAAGAACTCCTGGGCTTACACACAAATTCACTTGGTAACCACAAGTATGTAAAGCGCACGTTTGACGTTAGAAGTGCATTTGATTTGCCTATTTGAAATAATTGATTTGACTTTAACTTCGACTTTGTTAATTCGTCTGATAAAAATACTATAGCTTATGTCAGTCCCATACATTTTTTTAATTTTCTATCATAGTTGCCACGTTGCCTTACTATGATAAAAGACTATAAAATAATTGATTTCTGGCTTCCAATCTTTCCGACTGCCAGCTAGAGTCGTGCACTTTTAAATAATCTTGCAAAACAGACAAAAAAAAAACACTACAACTCTTTGTCACAACAAATTAGAGAATCTACATTGACACATTTACGACAGCTCTCCAAATATCTAAGACACTTCATTTACTCGTACATACAGATAGATAGGCTCATATTTAACGAACATAAATACAATGATAATCATTTACTTCACACTAACATTAAACTACTACATTTAACTAATCACACTGAAACTTTCCTTATATAGGGTTGGCAGATATTAACATTTACTTGAATAATTTTAATTGAAATACTCTTTAATATATATGTCGCAGTCAACTGGTTTAATTAGCCATTTATTTAACTGCCTAGCATTTTATTTTAACTAATCGGCGGCAGTTCAACTAACGGCCTGAATGATATTCAATAAATTATAGTTTAGGTTGGAACTATAACCAACCACGTGCGAGCCAAATTGGTCGCAGAAACTAAGCCAGGCCACCCCGACCAAATGGGCTAGGTTAGCACTGTGATCAACCGCGTGAGAGCCAAGAGAGCGAAGTGAGGCGAGCGCTACTTCCAAAGGCCAGGCGGTTGACTAAACGGCTAATTTAACCAGTTGGCTGCGACGTGTACACCATATAAATTAAAGATATAATTAATGTACTTGTTACAAAGTCTTAGGTTCTGGCTGCAGAATTTTTTAAAAAGGTCTTTGACATTTCTCGGACTCTGAATCCAACTCCTTTGGAAGGCGTATGAGAGGCCGAAGCCAACTCTCAGAGGCTTCTTAGGCAAATTTAAATGGAATGAGGATCACAAATTGATTTTCCTGTTTGCACTTGCAGTCATTATTATTATAGTCCCCCCTCATCATCATCTGCCTAGCCTTTTCCCAACTATATTGGGGTCGGCATCCAGTCTAACCAGAGGGGCAATTCTCGTAATTTTAAGAACGTTCACAGTCTGATTTCAGTCTCAATCTGTCAAAAAAACCTCTAATTTCCATACATTTTGACAAGTTTTTGACACTTGTTTGTCGCCGAGATGAGACTGCGACTAGATTTTAAACGTTTTAAATTACGAGAATTGGCCTTCTGATTATTATAGTCCCTATTTATGTTAATTTGTGGAACCTAAAGGAAAAGCAGGAGTAGTTGGTTGCAGGCTCTAAAAATGCCACCTTCCCATAAAACCGGAGAAAAATGATCTTTGAACATAAACGAAGCCAAAGGAGTGTGTAAGGATCGTACCGATGGCGTTCTATAGTTTCTTTCTAACCCTATGGAACAAAAAGTTTATAATTTTGCACAAAAACACAGTACTATTGAGCCTCAACATTTTAAACTAAAACAGTTTTTGTCAGCCCTAGCATCTATAATAAAGCTTTACATACGAATTCACACTAATTTATTTTCTCAAACAAGAGAGACATTAATTACGAAGTAAATCAAGATTTATTTGAATTAGAATAACGTTTGCGTCTCATTGGTGTAACGTGTGGCTTTGTCCTGACTGGATATACGAGAAACTGCAAGAGCGACGCTGTATTAAATGACAAATGAAAGTCGCGGATGCGTGGCGTGCAAAACTGTGAAGGTGCAGAAAATTGTTATGTGCCAGTAATATAGGTAAATGATTTTTTTGAGAAAGGAGGCAGTTCTTCTTCGTGTCGCTCACACAACTGTACTTTAGATATTGTTGGCCAAAAACTTTGCTACTTCTACGGCGTTGTCGGTGGCAGCGCAGAGATTGATATGATAGATTTCTAATGTGACCACAATTTTCCCCAACTATCAGTATAACTAATGTAATAAAAAAGCAATGTTTTATACTTACATAATAATAAAAATTCAGTGTGTCAAATTTTATCACTTATAACATAAAATTCTAATTATGGTGTTTGGTAGTATAATCAGGCCATAACGTTCCCACTGCTGGGACACAGGCCTCCTCTCTTCGAGAGAGGAATGGACTGTAATACACCACGCGAGCCCAGTGCGGGTTGGTAGATGTCACATGACTTAATTTTTTGGTTCTAGGACATGCCGGCTTTTTCACGATGTTCCTTCACCGTTTTGAGAGCAGTGGTGATGAAATTATATACACAAAGTAAAGCGCCTGTCTGGGTTCGAACCCATGACGTACAACTCGTATGTCAGGGTTGTGGGCCACTGGGCCACCACTGCTCTAGGGGGTGTTTGGTGGTGTGTGTTAATGCCGGAGACATGTTGTATAAGTAACTCTTGTGCAACACATCAAGCAAGACCCAGCAGTTTAGGCTGTGCATTGTCTGTCAGTGTGTCTCAATCAAGTACTGAATTTAAGTGTTTTATTAAGCTTTTTTTATTGTTACAGGTACGTGCAATGGGTCCCGAACCAGCCTTGAGTCATCTGAAAATACCTAACAGCCGTGAGTCCATGTGCAGATACAATACTTCGCTTTGACCGCCTACTGCGTCGCTCAACTTACCTAGGACAACAGGTCTCGATAAACGCGGATGCTCCAAAGATTTGGAGGGCCACCAAAAAAACAGCATAAGCTTCAGAAATAGCCACTGAATTTAATATTATAGTTTATTTAACACGTAACACTACATATTACTTGGAATAGTTCCACGACTCTGTTGTTATACAGAATTATCTTTTCATTCAGTCAATCTTGGGATTATTCCGGGTTTTGTTAATGATTTGTGTTTTGAAGATGATCCAAAATATGAAGAAGATGCAAGTTTTCTTTTGGAAAATCTTTATCTTTTTTTGTACCATGACGAAGCAATTATTATTATTATTATTTAATTAGACACACTAGCAGCTAATTAGCTGATGCGTGTGCATCATATAGCTTGGAGATATTTAATCTGTCCAGCCGATTCTTGAAGCAGTTCAGTGTCGGAGCCGTCACAACATTTTCCGGGAGCCTATTCCATGCTGTTAGAACTCGGTTAGACAAGAATTGGTTCAGGGCTTTTTTATGAATTTTCCCATAGCTGAAGGGAATGCCCACGTAAATGTTTGTTCGCATTCAGTGTGTAAAGGTCTTGAAGGCTTGGCACTTCGTAGTGTGAGTGTGTTCGTGTTCGATTGGAAGAGAGGAAAATGGAATAATAATAATAATATCCCTGGACATTTCACACAGCGCCATCTAGTCCCAAGCTAAGCAACCTAATGCTTGTGTTATGGTAACAATGGCTGATAAACTACTTATATACATTTTTTTTTTTTGTAAATACATACATAATGCTCGAAATATTCCATGAACTAGTTTAATATACTACGTCAGTCACACCCTGGGCAGTTCAGCACCCTTATTCCGTAATACACGATTAATCACCATCTAAATGATTTTAAGGATATTGCTAATCCATTGCTTCATACGTTCGAAATATGTGTCTGCTCATCAACGTAAATAACGCAATGAATGTTGTTGAACTGTCAAAATGAAAGCCATTGCTACTATTAGTGTGTTACGCAATTACGCAATTAGTTCGGCATACCCCTCCCCACGATGGAGGAAGCCCATGAGGATATCAACCGCGAAACAAAAAAAAAAAAAACCAGCTAATCCATGTTCTCAAAAATAGAGATTAAAGCTTTTAATAAAAATCGACTCCATCTAGAACTTACAACAACTTATTAACATTGATTTTCTTTTCTTACTAATGCTTCGTTTTAATCCTGCACAACTCGCGCCGCCCCGGGCTGACTTTAGCTTTCCAATATTATTTCTGAGAAAGAAAATTAACTTAACTTCAAGGAAAACTTTGTCACAACCGATCGTAAATGGATTGCCGATAGCTGCAGTTATTTATCTTTAAAGCAATCTTGCTTTAGCTTGCATCATTATCTACTTGCACCTCTACTTTTGATTTCATGATTGTTTACCCAGTTATTTTTATATCTTACTAGCTGTTGCCCGCGACTTCGTCTGCGATCCAGGATGAAAAGTCCTTCTACAGATCACGGTCTACCCATGTGTCAAATTTCATCTAAATCCGTTCAGCAGTTTTAGCCTAAAAGCGTAATTCTTAAATTTTCTAATTTTTTGCGCAAATTTCTAATTTTTTTTCCGTAAGAACCTTTTACAAAGTATTAGAAAACTTAAAAAAAAAGATGGATGAAATCGGCAAGGTTGTTCTCAAGTTATGGCGTGACCAAGGGAAATAGGGATTCATTTTTATAAAATACATATAGATATAGACTAGCAGCGCCCCACGGACTCAGCCGCAGTGTCAATCCCACGGGAATATCGGTATGAAAAGTATCCTATGCGTTATTCTGATGTATAAGCTATATTACTGTAAAGTTTCATCAAAATCCGTCCAGTAGCTTTTTCGTGAAAGAGTAAGAAAAATCCATACTAATATTAATATTATATAGTAGGATTTTTACTTACCTTTATGTTTATCTTGGATTACATGATACACACATCAACACGGTCTAGGGATATTTCATACTCAATTAAATAACTCAAAAAGTACTGGCCGCATTAAAAACTTTTATACGCCAATTTGTTCGTCATTTATCTCGGAGTTGTTCTAAATTCAAATTTTTGAAAAATATTTTGTTTTTGTGGCAAAAAATGTCTTTATGTGTCGGAGAGCGAATTTTCATATAAGCGAGATTTAGAAAAAAATACAATTAACGTTGAGTATCAGTTTTTTTTTATTTGAATACTTAAAGCGCAAATTGAGCCGTTCTAGCCATGCAACGCCGGCATTTAACTAGGGAGGAAATGTTACGGGCTGTAGGAATGCTGGAAGCTGTATCGGTTCAACGTGATGTTGCTGAAGCAATAGGGACGCACCAAAACGTGATTTCAAGATTGTGGACACGCTATCGTGTCACAGGTGAAGTAGCGGAGAGGCATCGGGGGCCAAGTCGCATCACTACTCCCAGACAAGACCGATTTCTGCAAATTTCTGCAAGAGCACAACCAAATGTAACGGCGACTCAATTGGTCCAAAGGCTGCAGGTGGAACACCAAGTGCTTGTGAGTGACCAAACTGTAAGGAGACGACTGCATGAAGCCAATCTACGCTCTCGTAGACCACTCCGGGTCCCATCCTTGCGGAGAGGCAATCGTGGACGACGGTTGGAATGGGTTCGGAACCACGTGGACTGGGGCCGTGAGCAATGGTCCAATGTGCTGTTCTCGGATGAATCCAAGTACGGTTTCCATCCAGATTCACGCAGGACGCGTGTTTGGAGAGTTCCTGGGCGATGGAGCCGACTCCAGCACCCCCAGGAAGTCCACCCATACCAAGGAGGAACAATTATGGTTTGGGCAGGAATTCGCCTTGGAGGACGGACGGACCTCGTTTGGGTGCGGGGTACTATGACGGCAGAAAAATATCGCCAACAGGTGCTGGGGCCCATAATCTTGCCCCACAGAATACAAATGGGGCAAGATTTCTTGCTCATGCACGACAATGCCCGGGCACATACGGCGGGAACGGTAGCAGCTTGGTTGCAGGAACACAATGTTAGGGCCTTAGAATGGCCTGCTCAATCGGCAGACCTAAATCCCATTGAGCACGCATGGGATATGCTTCAAAGAAGAGCTCTGAGGGAAGCCCCCGAAAATCTGGCAACAGAAGACCAACTTTTTTCGCACCTCAGAAGGACCTGGGACGATATTCCGCAGCAAGACATTGACAACCTTGTTCTGAGCATGCCAAATCGTTGCCGATGTGTTATGAACCTCATGGGCGCTTTCTCAGATAATTAACTCCAAGTTCATTAACACCAATTAAATGATTTTTCTTTTTTTTTTTTATTTTTCTTATAAAATAAAAGTTAATTCAAATACGGTTTCGGTCTTTTTCTTTTCATAAAATCCTGAAATTGTAAACTAAGAAAACGTTTATTTAAAAAAATGGTAGAGTATTAAATAACATTTCTTTTAATATATATATGTCATATAAAATTATTAACACATTAATAGTAATTCGCATTTTTTTTAAATATCCCTAGACCGTGTTGATGTGTTTATAATAAAATAAAATAACTGACATCGTAAGGCAACTCAACAAGTGAGGGAGAGGCAATTTCTGCGCCCTCACGCCCCTAGTAGACGGGAGTCAACAGCCGACTCCCGGCCACCGTAGGCGCGGGCTTGCGGGCGGCGAGCAATGGGCAGCTCGCCGCCCGGTAAGGACCAGGCCCGGGTCGACGGCGCGTTGTGTTCCACGCGCGTCTCAAAGAGATGTCAGCACAAACAGAACCGAGAGGGCCGATGCCTGCCAGGGCCGCGGGTTTTTCGAAAGAGATACCGTGGGCCCTGGCACAGGCAACTGAAGGAACACGGGTGGGTTTTAGTCAGTAAAAGTCTGACACGCCCTTCCGCTCAGCCCAGAGCGGGAGAGGTCTTTTGATGATTTCCCACCCAAAAAAAAAAAACAAAAGGCAACTCAACAAACAAGAAACACTTGGGCTTAGTGTTAATATGACTCACTGCAGAGCACGCCTCTTCTGCTGCAGTAGAACAGCATCATCATCTGCACAGCCTTTTCCCAACTATGTTGGGGTCACCTTCCAATCTAACCGGATGCAGATGAATACCAGTATTTCGCATGGAGCGACTGCCTATCTGACCTCCACAATCCAGTTACTGGCTAACACGATACCCCTTGGTAAGACTGGTTGTCAGACTTTCAGGCTACGGACGACCCGTAACGACTGTCAAAATCTACGAATGACAGCTGGGACCAAAGGTTTAACGTGCTTTTCGAGGCACGGAGGGGTCTTGGTATATGAAGATGGTCACCCATCCAAGGACCAACCGTGGAGAGCATAGCTTAACCTTATCGATCGAACCGTGTGGCTGTTATTATTTAGTCACAAGCCTCTTTTGCTACCAGCCTATACTGCTATTATAACCCAGTTTTTAAAAGCATGTACGCAGCCTTACACACGGGGCTGTCTACTATATTTTACACGTGGGATTTATACGTCAATATCCTACTTCGTCCGTTCCTAAGGGATAAAACAAATGCAGTATGAAACGGCCACTTGATCCTAAAATTACATAGTTAAATATAGTACTGGGCCCCAAGTTTGCTATTTTTATAAATTCGTCATTCCAACACGATCCCATTCCCATCCCATTGTCATTTTGCTTATAGTTCGTAGTCTGCTAAATTCTTAATGGCGATCATTGGTCGGTCAATGGTCTCGTAATAGAATTGTGTCATAATGACATTGTTGTATTGCCATTATTATAAAACCCGTTAGTAGAAAATGATTTTCGAAAACCTACCACTACTTTATTTATGCCAGATTTCATTTATATATATTTTTACATATTATTTATTAGTGTTTTATACAAGTCAAGTGTTTTATGTAAGTCAGTCATTCATTTATCATTATGTACGAGATTACCATTCTATGCCATTTCTTTCAATGGAGTGTCAATGGTGGAAAGTCATAATGACGCCATTATGTTAGTAGATTATCAAACTTGTCAAAATCAACAATTATGAAATCAATGACAGACCATTCTGACACTATTGTTATAGCAGACTTGGGGCCTTGATCGACGCCTTGTGAACGGAGCCTATCGGTCTCTAATCAGTAAAATCTGAAGACCAATTCTCGTAATTAAAAACGTTCAAAATATAGTCGCAATATCATCTCAGCGACAATAAATGTCAAAAACTTTTAAAAAATGTAGGGATTTTAGAAGTATTTTTCACAGATTGAGACTGAGATCAGACTGTGAACGTTCTTAAAATTACTATTTACATGGGATTTGAAATTCTGTTCTTTAAAGTTCACTTTGAATTTGTGTTCGAATCTAACTCTCACAATTCAAAACTCATTTGTTTTAAAAGTAAATCATCGTGGAATCACCATCGACACCGTTCAAATATTGAAGTAACCTTTAGAAAATGGCCCTACAGATCAAAAAGCTTTCTGAAGACCAATTGCCGTAATTAAAAACGTTCAAACTCTTGTCGCAATCTCATCTCAGCGACAATCAATGTAGAAAACGTGTTACAGGACAAGTTTTTTTACACACGTGTTTTTGACAGATTGATATTAAGATAAAACTACGAATGTTCTTAAAAATGCGGGAATTAAAATGAAATGAATCTCTGATAGTTTTATAAGGATACCAGTGACTTGCCTCTGCTTTTGTATTGTTTCTACGACTTGACACAACATCGAGATTTTTTATTATATAAAAGTGTAATAGTAACGCATAAACCATAAACCTTCGTCAGTAAATTCTATAAATCATGATGAAAATCGTATCAAAATCCGCAGTTTATAATAACAACGCACTCACACAGACAGCCACGAAAAGCGACTTTATTTTATAATATATATAGATATATCTGTGCCACCTACGACTAACACCCTAATTGCGTAACACACGATCAATCAGAATCGGTTTCATTTTGACAGTTCAACAACATTCATTGCGTTATTTACATGTTGAGCAGAGAAATTTTTCGAACTTATGAAGCAATGGAATAGCAATTTGCTTCAAAATGATTCTGATTCCGATTGATCGCGTGTTACGCATTTAGGTTGCAGAAACAGGATGGCCTATTTTTTAAAACATTGCAGCATTGTGATTTACATAAGAAAAGTTTAAATATAACAAAAGCATTCCGTGCTTAATAGTTGTAACAATTCTAATTGACTTTGACAAAACGTTGGCAGTCTTCAGATTAATGGCGACTGCAGCAAATAGAAAGAATTGTTGCTTTATTTCACAGTTTTAAAGTATTTCAGGCAGAAACAAATGGGTTAGGGCAATGAAGAAATAAAGATATATGTTTTTTCAACTTTTAAATGTAGTTTTTCGATGTTGAATTATGTAGGAAAATAATTTATTAACAAAGACTTGTGTTGCTTTATGAATTTTGGGGAAAGAATCGGCAGGATCGTTGGACCTGGAGAAGGATAAAATATAAAATGGTCGTTAAAAACGAAAATCAAATCAGCTGAAATCATAATAACATCCTGCTGTTTTTCGAAGATGGATAACACTGAACCAATGCTTTCAGTGTACTACCAAATCAAAAAAATAAATGAAGCACCTATTCAATCTATTATTGTGGGTTATTCAAATTCATTTATTCATTTTGTGAACATAGGGTACAATTATACAGATAATAGTAATAATATAATAATAATAAAAACGTTTATTTCCTCCACCACACAATGAAACGTTAGTACAATACATAATTGAGTATACAAAACACATGTCATATACAGATGTTATACAAAATATGTTGGTCCATGCTATGTCCCGCCAAAAGGTATGCAAAATATCTTAGGTAAACAAATTAATGTCAATTAACAAAATAAAAATTAAGTCAATAGGTATTTAAGAGTCGTGAAAAGTTATAGCTAAGAGACAAATCTGCCTTTTACTCATTTATAAGCCACGATGACTACTTTGCAAGGAGCTGCGTTTGGAGAATTGAAATAAAATTCTCTATTTTGGGTAAATAGAGAATTATAATTATAATTAATAATGAGACTTATATAGTATCAGTATTTCATCCGAAATTCTGAAGCGACGCTCAATGATTCTATAATTTCCAAACGATTTTCAAATTCACCACATTTTGTAATTTGCATTGAATTTTATTCTTGTCCTTGTCTCTGACTAAAAAACGCTTTAAAACGATCTTATTTTTATTTTCTTCAAACCAATACCACCATATTGCTCAAACTCGAACAAAAGACAAACAAAACTACATCAAACGTTACCCACATTTGAGGGGAATAACTTTTTTCTTGAGCATGATATAAAATGTTATGTTATAACTTTGTATGCGGTGGACTCAACTGGGCGTGAAAGAGTACTCCTTTGAACTTTTTCTTGACTATACAGACCTTATAGTTATGAGTTTTTTTATTTCTTTCTGTTATAGGAAATATCTGTTTCATAAAAAAAGAAAAAAACGAAATTCAAATTTTGTACAGTTTTCCTCAGAGATTTTGTGTGAAATTAGGTGTGAGAAGGTTAGGTTAGGCATTCAGCCTATTTAAAAGGTGGAAATTAGGAAGACCAGAGGAGCAACTCTCGTAATTTTAAGAACGTTCTTAGTCTGATCTCAGTCTCAATCTGTCAAAAAATACTTCTAATTTCCCTATATTTTGACAAGTTTTTGACATTTGTTTGTCGCCGAGATGAGACTGCGACTAGATTTTGAACGTTTTAAATTACGAGAATTGGCCTTCTGATCTCAGTCTCAATCTGTCAAAAAATACTTCTAATTTCCCTACATTTTGACAAGTTTTTGACATTTGTTTGTCGCCGAGATGAGACTGCGACTAGATTTTGAACGTTTTAAATTACGAGAATTGGCCTTCTGTTATTAGCAGTGTGCAGTTACCAGCAGCTTAGATTGATTAATAATTCATTAAGTGAGAGTCTTAATTATAATATTATTAATAGTGCCACGAAAGGTAAAAATTAAAAAAAATCGCTCGTAGTAGAATCATTTTTAATGATTCTGACAAAGAACTGATGAAAATGTATCATGAAATAAGAACTGTCCTCTGAAAAATGATGAATTATTACTATCCCAATTCAATAAGTATGAAACCTCCTGAAGAAAGAGAAAGAAAAAAAAAACATTATTTTATGTATACTAAAACGACTGACTGTAGTTCAGTGATGACTAAAAGGCTCACAACATCACATATTATACAACGAGTAAAAAAAAAGCTAATAAAAAGTGTAAAATGCATTGTAAGAAATTAGCAGGACAGTGTGCCTCGCGGCTGCGCCAAGTAGGTCCAGTACCTACCTACAGCAAAAATGCCAGACAACTTGTGCCTGACTTTGATTTTCAACTGGTCCTGAAGTGTGAGGTGACGGATGTGAATCGGTTTTATACTGCAATATGTGGATATAATGATGAATTACGATTAAGTTTTTAGAGGCATGAGGAACAGGGTGTAAAGTTCACTCATCCTCCATAGGAAAGGGAGGATCCTCCGACCAGACGGGTGTTGTGTCTGGCGGGCAATTGCCCAACGATTTAGGTTGGGAAATTGTATCTATGCTATTTGCGCGGTAAACTCTGCTTGCGAGATGCAGGATTTGCGTGACGTCAGTATGACGCGTTGTTCGCATGTGGCGTGGTAGATACCGCTACAAGTTCATATTTTCTCATAATGGTTTCCTGCACCGTGAGTTCCAAAGTTGACTAGCCTCAGAATAGATATAATACTCTTTATTATGTACACCATATAAATTACAGACATAAATATAGAAATTATACAAAGGGTGACACAATGGGCGGTCTTATCGCTAAGAGCGATCTTTTAAAGACAACCTTTGGATGGATTAAAAAGGGGAAGGAGAGACAAATACTGTAGGTAGTCTGTAGTGTACCATTTAATAATACAATAAATAGATATATAAAGGTGTCTCCAAACTTAACAATGTTATTTATTGTTGATGAAATAAACATTTTTATTTTATTTTTATAAAGAATATAATATCGTTCTTCTAATCTAGTCAGCCTCAGCTCAGCTAGCCAGTCCAGCCAGTCCTCAGCTAGTCATTATAATAGCAAAAAAAAATAACAGTTCGACATCCAACCAGAGATTTGACCCACATCCTGCATGGTACTACAAATACGGGTTAGCAAAATCCTCGAAGCGTAAACAACATAACTCTCACCTACCACACAAATCAGCATCAAAACATTCTAGAAGCTCCTTGACACGGATCTTCCGACCTAATTCCCATGTACGATAGTAATATGGAGTACATTTGTACACGCGTACGGTGTGCAATCAACCGGATGTCCGGTTATACCTCCGTTCGGGATATCAACGAGCCTATATCTGAGGAAAGTTTGTTGGAAAATTTGTAGATTAAAATATTAAATGAGAAATATGGCGTGGGTAATTTTAATGTGTAAAGGTCTCTGCACACAGTTGGCGGGGCGGGGCGGGACAGGACGGCGACGCGGCGCTGGTGCGGCGGTAGTGTTCACACTGCGGGCGCGATCAAGTCCCGTCCCGCCCGCGCCTTTCTTTCATCAAAAAAGATGTTGAGTGATTCAGACATGGAAACGCTATTGCTCATAGTTGCGCTAGCTAAGAAAAAACAACGTAAACGTGATGAGTGCACGCCCCGCCCCGCCGCTTCTGACTTGTATTCCCGCTTGGCGCGGCGGCGGCGGGGCGCGACGGTTACCGTCGCGTCGAGCGGGACGGCTCTGTGTGGCGTCGTCCGTAATATCTAGTACATTACAACTGCTCAGCGCCACGTCGCCGTCCCGTCGCGTAAGCTGTGTGCAGAGACCTTAATAGCCAAGGGACCCTGGTGTAATAGAATGCAATTTATATCTATTTAATCATGTCTATTATTCGTATGTAAGGCCCAGAATGGTTACGTACCGCAAAGGACAGAAATAAGTGGAAAGCCTTAAAGGAGGCCTTTGTCGAAAGACAAGCTGTTATGAGGGAAGACCAACCGAATACCAAGAATATGATTTAATTTAAGTTAATTATTTTCTTACCTCTATGTTTAACTTTCAAATAATTGTTTTGTTAGATGTATAAATAAAATATGCCTATATTATATTAGGCATATTTTATTTTATATTATGGTATAGTCAGTCAGTGACAAAAGACGATGAACACGTCAGATTATTTTTTTACTACCTTGACCATTTTTGTACCTACAGTTTTGATTTCTCTCTAAAACATTTTCTTGTTTCGTACTTTCTAGATATCTCTTCCTATTTTTCCGTAGTCGGGTTACAGTTTACTGTTACTGTTAGCTTGCATCAAAGCAAAGCCCAAAGGCCTCTCCCCATGACTTCTTGCTCTTTCGATCTAGGGCTAAAATAGACCACTGGTCGTTTGTTTTGTAAAGTTCGTCCCGCCATCTTCTACGGGGTCTGCCGCGACGCCTTCTAGCTGTGTCAGGGCTGGTTATTTTGGCCCACAGCTCATTGGGCATACGTCAGACGTGGCAAGCCCAGTCCACTTCACCTTAGCTGCTTTTTGAGCATCGTCAATAATCTGAGTTTGGGAGCGCTTTACAGTTTATTAAACTTATGTTTTTATTTAGCAATGTTTCCGTGTACACATACACGGAAACACTGCTAAATAAAAAAATAAGTTTAAGTTAATAAAAATAATTAATTATTAAATTCAAATAAAGGAGAAATATTTAAAGGATATTAACTAATCGTCTTAATTTCATCTTAGAAACTAATATTATAAAGAGAAAAGGTTTGATTTTTGTATGTTTGTTTGTTACAATTTCACGCTAAAACGGCTGAACGGATTTGGCACATGGGTCGACAATGACCTGGATTAGGACATAGGATGCTAACGGTATTTCCACAGGATCGAGACGTATGCGGGTAAAACTGCGGAGCGCAGCTAGTCTCTAATACATTAAACACAAAACATGTGTCTGAACACGAAAATAAATCATTGAAGGGTAGAGGAATGAAAAGCACTTACAAATTAGAAAAAAATCAATTACGTTACACCAAATAAAGGAAAATTACATGACCTTTATTAAAACCTTAACTAAATCCGTAAAGACACTGTCATTAGAAATGAAATTCAAGGAGCCCCAAACACATTTACCTATTCTACTAACATCTATAATTTATAAATGAATCGCTGAATGTGTTGCTAAGCGCAAATCTCGAGAACAGCGGAACCAATTTCGCTTATTCTTTTTTTAGAATATTAGTATTATTAACCTACTAGTATTAACCTACTCCTACCCTATTCGTAGGAGTAGGTTAGGAGTAGGGTAGGAGTAGGTTAGGAGTAGGGTAGGAGTAGGGTAGGAGTAGGACAGAAGTAGGGTAGGGGTAGGGTAGGGGGTAGGACACCACGCGAACGAAGTAGCGCCGGGCAGCTAGAAATAATTTACCTATATGGCAAAACAACGTTTGCCGCGTCAGCTAGTTACAAATAAACGCGACATTTTGGATGGATGGATGCTTGTTACTCTTTCACGAAAAAACTACCGACCGGATTTTTATGAAACTTTACAGTAATATGGCTTATACATCAGAATAACACATAGGAGACTTTTTATCCCGATATTCCCATGGGGTCGACACTTATGCGGGTGAAACCGCGGGGCGCTGCTAGTAAAGTATATATTATATAAATAAATAAAATAAATCATTGAATGAAAGAGGAATGTAAAGCACAAATGAGAAGAAAATCAATTTACACAAAAAAAAGAAAAATTATACCTTTACTAAACCCTTAACAAAATCCGTAAATACACTGTCATTTAAAATGAAATCCAAGGAGTTCCGAACACATTATAATGAAATAAAAAACTATTCATCAAAATGCCATTTGGGGACCTAAAATACTTTGCATAACGAGGGCGGATCAAGGTTTGAAACCCTTCAGTGGACATAAGGGGTAAGGGTTAACCCCGGCATAAAATATTTCAGCTAAAATTGGGATCCCTCTGAATTTAATTTAGTTATAAAAATAGATTTGGGATAATTGTCCTTTTATTATTAATTTTCTAATTATTTTGTTAGAACGGTTTAGACTTTAAGCAAGAAAAATATTGGCAACCCGATTTTTCGCCGTGACTATGTGAAAAACCCGGAAACCGTTTCAACCTGAAGACTTTTGTGGAAGAAACTCTTATAGGTGCTGGAAGGGTGATGAAAATGCCGTGAAAGTGGAGTGGAGACCAGCTTCTATATTCACAAACAAGTTATTCGGGATGTATTCATATAGCCTACATGTGTGGCGATACCTTCATGAACGCTGCGCATTTGGTCCTCCTACCTTCAATCAATCAATCAATTCAGCCTATCGCAGTCCACTGCTGGACATAGGCCTCTCCCAGTCTGCGCCACAACACCCTGTCCTCCGCCTTCCGCATCCAGTCCATTCCAGCAACCTTTTCAAGGTCATCCGTCCATCTAGCCGGTGGTACTGCTCTTGAGCTTCATCATTTGCCTAGCCTTTCTCCAACTATGTTGGGTTCGGCTTCCAGTCTAACCAGATGCAACTAAATACCAGTATTGTACATGGAGCGACATTTAGACACACTCTGTGAAAATTTCAACTGTCTACCTATTGCGGTTCATGAGATACAGCCTGCTGACAGGCAGACGGACAGACGTACAGTCACGAGCACCAATATGTCAACACTTGGCAACTTTTAATTGCGATTTTTTCGAGAAATAACGTATGCAACGTTGAAATACGACACATTACATAAACCTATGGGTTCGTAAATGCTATGTTCGTAACAACATACAATTTCATTAAAAAACAAAGTAGTAAATCGCTTTTGAATAAAGCCGAGTGTATACATACTTTTGCTCGTGACTGTACGGACAGCGGAGGCTTAGTAGGTAATAGGGTTCCGTTGAAAAGAAAAGAACCGTATTGGTACATAAATATATGTGTCAGTCCAAGCGAAAAGGGTCCAGTGCGCGGCATTTAGTTTCCGAGATATAAGAGGTTTTGTAAAGTTGGGTATAAAAATTGCATTTCGCGATTTTAATTGGTTATAAATAAATGCTCAATTATCTACAATTTCATATAGTAAATGACTATATACGATGTTTCTAAGTACCAGAAACTTTATGAAAAAAGTTTACTAAAAAGGTACCAGTGGGTGGCATGTCGATATTCTGGGAATAAAATACGTTTCAATACCCCGTACTGATCACTTCTAATAATTTTACCTTGTAGTATGTCTAAAGCGTATGTGTACAACAAATATTTGGAAACTATAGCTTTACTCGATAAAACTCCTATTAGTAGAAGTAGTTGGTATGATCTTTGGGAAGATTTTTGTCCATATGTCGTTATACAGAAACCGAAAACAGATCTATGTGCAACTTGTCAGAAAAACGTGACCACGTTGGGACGAATGGGTGGTTTAGATGAAAAGGAAAAAATACAGCTTGTAGAAAAGTCGAGGCAGCACCTTGATTTAGTGCAAAATGAACGAAAATATTATAACAATGTAATCAAAGTTGCGACTGATTCAATAACGGACTCTACTCTTATTCTTGGACCTCATGAACCATGTTCTTATGATGGCGTCATGCATTACTCTTTTGATTTTGCCCAACAGGTGCATTTGCCGCACAGTTCACAACAAATTGGGCCACTGTATTTCTTGACAGGATTTAAAGTCAGTTTATTTGGTGTTGCTGCAGAGCCTTTGAGAAAGTTCGTTTTGTACGTAATTCCTGAACCCTGTGCTACTGGGAAAGGAGCTAATGTAATAATTTCAATGCTACATCATTTTTTCGAAAATTTTGGTATAGGCGAAAAAGATGTTGTTTGTCATGCAGATAATTGTGCTGGACAAAATAAAAATAACTATGTCATGCAATATGCAACATGGCGAGTTTTAACAGGCAGACACCGAAGTTTCCGTATATCTTTCCTTCCCGTGGGTCATACGAAGTTTGCACCCGACATGTATTTCGGTCTATTCAAAAAAAGTTTTAGAAAATGGGAATGCAATAACTTAAAGGATATTCTTGCAGCTGCTGTTCAAGCTTGTCCGAAAACAAAATCTATAGTAGCTGTTCTAACTGGTGATGAGAAAGGAGAAACTTTTGTGAAAACTTACGACTGGGCCAATTTTTTTCAACCTGATTGTGTAACTATTAACCAACTTCTGCATTTTAGTCATTTTGAAACAAATGAAGATAATAGAGGGCACATGTTATGTTACAAAAAATATACTGACAGTCAACCAACTGTATCAAAGGTTTTGAACCCGAATAAAGTATACGGTTTTCCTTTAGAAAAATCCCCTGCAGGCATGACGTACGAAAGAAAATCGTATCTTTATAATAAGATTCGTGAATTTGTACGTGAAGAATCTAAAGACATTTTATGCCCGAAACCCATTCCAAATGTTGATGTTGACCACAACTCTGTCCCAACAACATCTGTCGAGTACTCTTTTCAGAAACCATCAATTGAAAAGAGTATTCGACAAAAACCAACATGTTCGTACTGCAAACAGGTTGGTCATAGGAATCAGGTGCGAGGAGGAATTTATTTTTGTCCAAAACGTAAGTTGGAGTCCCAAATAGAATAAGTTTTATTTTTATGTTTGTATTGGCTTTTTTCAAATATTATTGCAACAGAATAATGATTATTTTAGCCACTGGTACCTTTTATGACATTACATAAAAGGTACCAGTGGCTAAAATAATCATTATTCTGTTGCAGTAATGTTTGAAAAAAGCCTGTCTTGTTATTTTGTTAGTTCCTAAATAGAGTAAGAATACTTAATTTTAGTTTTTTATTGTTAATTACTATCGCAATAACTAACTTTTTATTAAATATCGGCAAGTGGACCTTTTTTACTAGACTGTGTATCCTTCTTTTATTTTGATAATAATTGTTTTAGTTTTGATGTCAAAAGTATAATTATAAGTTGATTCTATGGAAAACATATCAATCTACAATAATGAATAAAAATCTACGTAACAAGCAAGTAAAAGTGTGTTTTTTTTTCACTCAAACTTTCAAAATGCTTTTTCTCAAATCAAGCTTTTTCAGAATTTCAACTTCAAATGTCTGATAAAAAAAAACGTGTGCTACTTTTTGATTATTTTTTCAATCCATACTATCAATTGACTATTCTAGATACCGAATCCAGTCTTAACTCAATACCCCACTACTGGACCCTTTATGCCTGGACTGACACATATTATTATAATATTATCATAATTATATAATTATTATCATTCTAGTAATATTTATTTTAGAAGTATTTATGTATGTTTATTTGTATGTATGTTAGTATATTCTCGTAATTTTTGTTTAGTTTTTAAGTGAATTGTTTTTTTGATTCTATGCATTATTTTTTTTTGTCTCCTTTGCTCTATCACACGCTGTCTACATCTCTGTATCTATTGTCCTATCTCAGGAATGCTGGAAGAAATTTCTTATGAAATAAGCATCACCTCTGTACCTATTATTTCTGTTCTGTTTTTCAATGTCTGTGTATATATGTGTGTACTTAAAGGGTAAAATAAATAAAATAATATGGTTACATTATTCATGTTAAAAATTATGCATGTGAGAACGATGCAGAACGTTAAAAGCGGGCGTATCTCAGGAATGCTGGAACAAATTTCTTATGAAATAAGCATCATCTCTGTACCTATTTTTTCTGTTCTGTTTTTCATTGTCTGTTTATATATGTGTGTACATAAATGGTAAAATAAAATAAATAAATATCTAAAACTAGCCTTTATAAATATACAAAAATAGATACTGACGAGAGAATAAATTATTTTACTATAGGTTTTTATCATGCACTTTTATGCTATACTGAGAGTTGCTTGGACATCACCAGCGTCTGAATCATTTTGAAGGATATTGCTAATACATTGCTTCATATTTTCGAAATTTTGTCTGCTCAAAAACGTAAATACAAACTCAATGAATATTGTTGAACTGTCAAAATTAAAGCCATTGCTACTGTTAGCATCTTACGCAATTATCCAGCAGGAACAGCTGTTACTGTGTTGGATGTCGACTCTGTTACAAAAAAAAAACATGAAAAAAAAAGCGATCGAAAATCCATTAGGTCTTTCCAAATTGCCGGAGAATGAAACATTAGCGCTTCGGAGCCAACTAAAAAATGGTCTTGTAAAAACTATTATACCTTAAGAAACCATTAACTTTTTACCAACATTTCGTATTGACTTAAAGGTGGCATTAAGAATTCATTTCGCTTCAAATCGATACCATCCTTCTAGTCCTCTGTTATTACAGAAAATTAAACCTTTTCCAGGCGTCTTAGAGTATAATTTCGTTCGGGTCGTGTAAGAACATTAAGGTGCTAAGTATGTATTGATTTTATCTTTAGTAATAGAAAGTCGCCAGGCGCTGTTATCTGTGATAATCCTGATTTCCCGTGGGCTTCTTAATATTTTCTTAGCACGTGATTTGTTCTGACAATTTCGTTCTTTTTCCGGTGTGATAGCTAAGGTGAAAGGTTCTCTATACATAGGTGTAACAGGATATTCCTTTCAGCTGCCTAAAGCCATACAATTAACTATACCAGAGTCCTCCGTGCCTTGCCCGTGTCGATAAGGATATATTTAGGAGGGGAGGATATTATTTTCGAAATAAATAACGTCCAAGACTTCCATTGAATTTTTATATAATGTATATATATTATAGTAAATAGTACGTATGTGTATTATAAGTATATAAGCTAAAACCCTATAAAAATAAAAAAAATAACATTGAAATTATGACCCTACGTAAGTACGTATGAAATTTTTTGATTAAATATTATCCTGTCGGGGGACCGCTACTATTTTAAACTTTAACAGAACGTTAGGCTAATAATTAGAGCGGTCCCCCGACGGGACAACATTTAATCAAAAAATTTCATACGTACTTACGTAGGGTCATAATTTCAAGGTTATTTTTTTCTTTTTATAGGGTTTCACGTAGTGGGGGGTTTTTTAAATTTTTAATTTAATTTTTTATTTCATGCTTTTTGTAGGGACTCCTTATTATTTCTTTTCTTTTATTTTCTTGCGTTTTAATGTTCAGGTAATTTGGTATTTAATCAGGTTTTTGTAATTTGCCATTTTGTGGTGGTGGCCATCCTGGATTTGAAATTTGTCATAGTGTATAGTATGCTACTAGTCAAGCCCTTTCATTTGATACCCATATTGAGGGAATAAAAAAATCTTATTTGCCATTTTGTGGTGGCGGCCATCTTGGATTTGAAATTTATCATAGTGTATAGTATTCTACTGGTCAAGCCCTTTCATTTGATATCCATATTGAGGGAGTTGTGAAAAGATATATAATCCGCCATTTTGTAGCGGCGGCCATCTTGGACCGATTTTCATCAAACATAGCTAAGAACACTCCCGACAAATTCACCTTTCAAACAAAAAAAACAAAATTAAAATCAGTTCATCCGTTCGGGAGCTACGATGCCACAGACAGACAGACATACACACACACACACACACACACACACACACCCCGACACGTCAAACTTATAACACCCCGTCGTTTTTGCGTCGGGGGTTAATAAAAAAATGGTTAATACGAGTATGTAAGTACTTGCCAATTTGGTAAACAATCCGTGTCTCTGGCTGCATCTTGGTCATTGGATTATTTATTAAAAAAAACACCAACAGCATATTCATTTTCAACATTGATTAACTAAAATATTTCGGAAAAGTATTACTGCTAATGTTTACATAAATTATACGAATAACATTGGTTGCACAGAGTCTGAATTTGTTGTTTGCAACTGAACAGACAGCTGTGCTGCTGAGGAGTTTGTTGCGCCACTTCTTCCCAGCTTTTTGGGGGACTGTCTTATGTAATTTTGACGTTCGAAAAGTGCTTATTCTCAGCGTAATTTGAACAATTAGATTTTTATTTTAAATATTATAATTGCCTATAGCAGTAAACAAACATTTGCTATCACAAAAGCTATTGGTATTTTCCAAAACTGATAGCAAAACATATGTTTCCATAGAAGTCTACGCAAGAGGTGGTAAGACGACCTAGATGCATACCGCAAGGGTTAGGTCACTTAGACCGAGGTGACTCTAGACAAGACATCATCATCTACCTAGCCTTTTCCGAATAGCTGAATACCAGTATTTTACATGGAGCGACTGCCTATCTGACCTCCAAAACCCAATTACCTACTGGTAATACGATAACCTTTGGTTGTCAGACTGTCGGGGGTCTGACGACCAGTAACGACTGTTAAAGATCCACGAATAACAGCCGGGACCAACGGCTTAACGTGCTTTCCGAGGCACGGAGGGGTCTTGATATGTGAAGATGGTCATCCAGCCACGGAGTAACCCGTGCGGCTACTGCTTAGCCACAAGCCCCTACAAGACATCTACTCTCCAATCGTATACTATTTTATAGCTTGTATGACTAAAACCCGCACTTAAGTCACACTTTTATGTGTAAAAATGGACTACTTAAGTCACAGAAAAGCGTGACTTAAGTGTGGGTTTAGGTCACACAGTGCTATATATATCAACAATGATATCATATAAAACCAAGATATAACAAACAAAATCGACCAGAACCCGGAAATTAGTATATCAGTCAGATATTAAAGTTGCTCAAATCATTTTAAAAGTTGCCCTCGTGCAAACTACGCAGATTATTTTGGTTCTAAAATAGTAAACATTATGCCTTGTCTTAGGAGAGGCTTATGTCCAGCAGTGGACTGCTATAGGCTGATGATGATGATGCCTCGTCTAATAAAAATACTAGTCCCATTTTTATCATCATCTGACGTCACATCAATAAAAAAATGCAATATATAAATAAAAGAATGGCGCCCCTTTCATAAAACATTAAAAACCTGCCAAAATGAAGTCGGAATTGTATTTAATTCTCAATTTTCTGGGGCGGAAGGGTTGCTGAATATTTTTATCTTTCTATTTCCTGTTCAGGCGCCCTTCGACCTTATTGAAGTTACAAATAAGTTGGGGGTTGTTTTAGAAAGGTTACAAAATGTTTATAGCAATGTGTGATATAAGCTCGCACTTAACGCTTTTCTGTGACTTAAGTACCTAGCCAATTTTTACACATTGTTTATTTTATCTATTTTTACACAGTGGTTTCATTTCTTCTCACAGTAGTCAGATAAGAAACGCCGATCTCATCTAGCTTATTTTTTTATATTATGACGTGTATAAGTGACTACGATACCCTATACATACATAGAATAAACAATTTCATTTTATTAGGTACACCGGCAAAACTATTAAATTTGGCGATCACCGTCTTACTGCTATTGTATATTGTACTTGATTATTAGGGGTCCGTGACAAAATAATAACAGCCGCATAGGTCGATCGATCACGTTAAGCTACGCTTGCCGTGGTTGGTCTGTGGATGGGTGACCATTTTTACAAACTGAGACCCCTCCGTGCGTCGGAAAGCACGTTAAGTCTTTGGGCCCGGCTGTCATTCGTGGATCTTTGCCAGTCGTTGCGGGTAGTCAGAAGCCTGAAAGTCTGAAAACCAGTCTGGCAATCAGTCAGACAATCAACTGGGTTGTGGAGGTCACATAAGCAGCCGCTCCATGTAAAATACTGGTATTCAGCTGCATCCAGTAAGACCAGAAGCCGACCCCAACATAGTTGGGAAAAGGCTAGGCAGATGATGACTTGATTATTAATAAATATTAAAAAAAAAAGAATATGATCCTCTTCAATACTGAGGTCAAAATGTTGTAAGCTCAATAAGGTCATCCAACTATTAGTGACCAAAGGTTGATTCGGTGAGAGGACGTGGGTTCAAATCTGGCGTGATTAAATTGATAGACTTTTTGTTTGCGAGACTTGTTGGAGACATAAAATCGTGTTTATTTTTGGATTAATTTAATGATACAGCTGACTATTATACTTATTAGTGCTCACTTTTGTTACAATATTACATGCTTCTACGCCCAATTTGAATTAAGTTTTCTAGCAGTCGTTGGTACGTTTCATAAGTGCTGGCACGCGGGTACAGACATCAAAAAAAAAAAAAAAATATAGCCCTTAATTTGTTTCGCACCTACTTTTAAGTTCGTTTTTTTTTTGTTCATTTAGTGTACAAAAAATACTAGCTGCGCCCCACTGTTTTACCCGCATAAGTTTCGATCCCGTGGGAAAATCGGAATTAAAAGTACTCTATATGTTAATACTAGTTATAAACTATCTGTATGCCAAAATTCATCCAAATCCGTGTAGTAGTTTTTACGTGAAAGAGTAACAAACATCCATCCATCCATCCATACTAAACTTTCGCATTTACATATATGTATGTATATTAGTAGGATTATTTTATTATTTTGACTTAATTTATTTTTGAATTCAATTTTTTTTTTATTACTTTTTATTTTGTAAACCAGTGTGGGAGATGTTAGGGCAGTTTTAAATCTCTGCTTAATCCGTTGGGAAAAAGAGGATGATATTACCAAAGTTTCACAGAAAATCCGAGTCAAAAGCTGTCATCCAATTTTACATTCCTGAAAGTTTCGCAACAAACACAAGGAACTACTTCTAGCAAGTATAGTTTAAATTAGTTAACGTAACGACATGTGCTACTTAGGTGCCGAGAGGTGACATTCTTGAGTAATGTTCGTGTTTGTTCCAAAGTTCGTTTAAAAGAAAAAAATCTAATAAAGATCAAAGGGAACTGCGGAAGTAGCGACTTAGAAATACTGGCGAAGAGAGAGATTATTCTGTAACTAGTTTGTGCCCACGACTTCGTTCGCGTAGAAATCGTAAGACTAGAATATAATTTAAAAGGTTAAATCTATAACTATACAGGGTGGCAGGGACATCGAAGCGCAAACTGTAACCATGAATTTCAGCACATTTCACCTGCATAAGTTTCGATCCCGTGGGAATATCGGGATAAAAAGTATTCTACGAGTATGTGTTGATCCTGGTTATAAACCACTTGTGTGCCAAATTTCATCCAAATCCGTTCAGCAGTGCGATTCTGTAACCATCTCACCGTGAAAAGTTAGGTGAAGTGAGCTTAGAGTGAGCTTGTCAATAGTGTCAATCCCTAGCATTAGCTGGGAATGACAGCTCACTTCACGCTCACTTCACCTAAGTTTTCAGGGTGATATTTTTACAGAATTGATCGGCAGTAGTTTTTGCGTGAAAGAGTAACAAACATCCATCCATCCATACAAACTTTCACATTTATAATATTTGTAGGATGTATGTATAGCCATTTCCTAGCTATTTATCACGTATGTTACACTTGCCTTGTTTTATCTCTGCATCACCCTTAGGTTGACTGGTAGAAAATGCTTCAGGCATTAAGTCCGCTTTTCTACAGTATTTTTTTACTTGTGTATGAAGTTTTAATAAATAAGTTTTTTTCTAGAAATTACTCTGTACTCGATCTTTCCTATATTTGAACCAAGATGAACTATGATATCATTATCAACCTCCACTATCACCTCCTGTCATAACGTAATCTTAGAAGTCACTCACGAGGGCATAGCCGTCATCTTTGATCTCATACCATCTATCGTTAGATCGCTTAGTTTCGACCTCGGCGACGCTCGCTTTATTTTGTATTTTATTTTTTGTGGGACGGAAACACGGTCGTCTGAAATAGAGTTTAAATGTATGTGTTAAAGTTTGTAATGTAGTTTGTGCTCAAGCGATTCGCGAGCGATACATTTTTTTTTTGTAGTCAAATGTGATAGCGACAGTTTTAAAATAATTCACGCTAATAGGATGTCGATTTCAAAGTGATGATGAAGTTGTTTTAATATGTAGTATTCAGGGACCAGTTTCAATATGCACCATATCTTCAAATTGCGCCTACATTTTTGCTCCATTTCTTTTTGATAAAACGTTTTAAGACTTTTACTAAAACTTGATGTAGGAAAAGAACGGTTTTATTATAAAATATTTATAACAACATAAAATAATTCGTAATTTTAAAACTACCACCTGTGTCGCTCGCCGACAAAGGGCTTTCATTATTTCTTTAAATTCGCCTACTCTTTGCACGTTATTCGTGTTAATTTAATTGTTGCGATGTTATGATCGGTGACCCCGGAAAATGACCCCATGTTGCCATTAAAGCGGCTCACTGTATAAAAAAAAAAGAAAATCGCGTTGCGAATTCAGTGTGGTACAAGCCTCAGCGCACATTTTTTTCAATTTAGTTGTTATTCATTAGCAAATGTCACGACAATCATTCCGCGCTGACAGGCGGATGTGCTGGCAATTTATATGTAGCGATATTTAGATAAAACAGGGAAACTGTTATTTAGTTTTTAAACATCTTTAGGCTCACTTTGCGTTCGCTCTGAACAGTGAAAGAAATTGAACAGTGACTCTCGGTTTGGTGGCGCTGAATCGGGTATACTCGGCTCCAGTCGGTCGGTGACGCTGAATCGCGTATACTTGGCGCTGATTCGCATCTACTCGGCTTCAGTCATGTGCTTTTTTTTTTTTTTTTCAGGATGGGAAATCATCAAATGACTCCTCCCGCTCTGGGTGGAGCAGAAGGGAGTGTCAGACTCTTACTGACTAAAACCCACCCGTGTTCCTTCCTTAGCCCTTTATGTTCCAGGGCAGCGGTAACCCTTTCGGACGATCCCGCTACCCTTCAGTCATGTGCTTAGCTCGGCTTATGTCAAGAAGGAGGTTTTCATCCGGTTGTATTATTGTTTACGATCGTTTGCGATCTTTCTGCTTAACATTGACCGCTTCCGCGTACTGGAAGACATATCGTTGGAAAGCCCCCCACAGGGTGGACTGATGACGTTGTGAAGACCGCAGGAATCCGTGGACGTCTTTCGGCTCAAATGATGATGATTATAAAGTCTTTATATCAAGTCATCATCTGCCTAGCCTTTTCCCAACTATGTTGGGGTCGGCTTCCAGTCTAACCGGATGCAGCTGAATATCAGTATTTTACATGGAGCGACTGCCTATCTGACCTCCACAACCCAGTTACTGGGTAATACGATACCCCTTGGTAAGACTGGTTATCAGACTTTCGGGCTTCTGACTACCCGTAACGACTGTCAAAGATCCACGAATGACAGCCGGGACCAACGGCTTAACGTGCTTTCCGAGACACGGAGGGGTCTCGGTATGTAAAGATGGTCACCTATCCACAGACCAACCGCGGCAAGCGTAGCTTAACTTGACCGATCGACCTGTGCGGCTGTTATTATTTAGCCACGGGCCCAGTCTTTATATCAAGTACCTATACAAATTGCTACAAGATAGGTAGTTGTGTTTTTCGAGTGAGCATTCATTCGATCGATTGTTATAATAATGAGATTCGTTGGAACTATATAATTACTAAAACATAATATGGACATTATGACCACTAAACGGCCTCGTTCAGACTGCCGGGCGCAACGTGTGATTTCATGATCATGATGATCAGACTGCCGGGCGCAACTTGTGATTTTTCTGACATTATTGAACATGGAAGGGTCGCCATTTTGTGAACCCATATTATTTAGTTAAGAAAGAAATAAAGTATTTATTGTAACTCTTTCAGGAAGATCTTAAACTAAACTAAACACAATCATAAAAAAAATAAAAATAAACAAAATTTCTTATAAAAAAGAACCAGTTAGTCCTGTACGAGGCCAAAAGGCAGCATGATGCTGCAACATTTAAGTGTCACGGTGCTGGTATTCTGACAGGGCCCGAGGGTAAGCTGATTCATCCGGAGACGTCTCGTTGTTCTTTGATGTATAGAATATTATTTTTGTGTCAGAACTGCATCTGCCTTGCCTTTTCCCAACTATGTTGCGGTCGACTTCCAGTCTAGATGGATACAGTTGAATTACATGAAGCGTTTGCCTATCTGACCTCCACAACCCAGTAACTGGGTAATATGATATCCCCTGGTAAGACTGGTTGTCAGACTTTCGGGCTTCTGACGACGAAATTCTATACAGCAGTAGACAGAAAAGCAATCATTATTTCAATCACTACACGTCTACCAAACCAAGTGCTACTAGTAATATGACTGTTCATTCGAAGGCCCCCACTGGACATTCACGTCCAAATTCACACATTATGTTCATACCTACATCTCTGCTGGCCTAGTAACTCGCTCCCGGTGCCGCCGGCCCTACTGGCACAGTGCCAACAAGAGTTTACGTAACAGACAGTAGGTTCGAGTCCGACTCGTACATTTGGACCGATAATAAAAGTTTTATGTGATTCCTGAGCACGTATTGGAATTTTTATAGTGAGACTGATACCTACCTCAAATAATACAGGCGGTTCACAGTTATTTATTTTACCTCTGACAGCAGCAATCTAACAGCAACCTAATTGTGACGAGAGTAAAGTTCACAATGATTTTGACAGACTCGTTAGTGTCAGTAACTCAATAGCAACCTTATTAGAGTAAGAATAAAGATCACTGTGATTTGGACAAACTTATCAGTGGCAGCAACCTAATTGTGACGAGAGTAAAGTTCACAATGATAATGACAGACTTGTCAGTGTCAGCAACCCAACAACAACCTTATTAGAGTAAGAATAAAGATCACTGTGATTTGGACAGACTTATCAGTGGCAGCAACCTAATTGTGACGAGAGTAAAGTTCACAATGATTTTGACAGACTTGTCAGTGTCAGCAACCCAACAGCAACCTTATTAGAGTGAGAATAAAGATCACTGTGATTTGAACATTGTGACGAGAGTAAAGTTCACAATGATTTTGATAGACTTGTTAGTGTCAATATCAACATTATTAGAGTGAGAATATTTATTCTCACTCTAATAATACTGGTATTCTGCTGCGTCCTTAAGACTGGAAGCCGACCCCAACATAGTTGGGAAAAGGCAAGGCAGATGATGAATAAATAAAATCGACCGGTAGGTACATACGTAACCATAAACTACACAATAAATATGGCTGGTTGGTAGCAGTTGGATAAGAGTGGTCAAAAATCGAGTTGAATGGAGTGCAATAGGAGATGCCTATGTCCAGCAGTGGACTACTATAGGCAGATGACGATGACACAATATTATAGAGTACTAGTTTCCGCCCGCGGCTTCGCCCGCGTGGTGGTCAGGAATCATCCCACGGGAACATGCTGCCAGGATAAAAAGTATGTCCTTCCCCAGGATGCCATCTATCTCTTTGCCAAATCAGAAGTTCAGTGGTTTAGGTATGAACATGTAACATACAGTTTCAAGTTCAAATCCTCCCCTTAAAAACTGAATTACCCCTTTTTGTCCCGTCAGTGGTAAATTTTCGACAACTTTAGATACTCATTATTAATTATTTTCTGTCAAAACTATCAATACTGAGATTCGAGTTACTCGGACCGCGCATTCAATTTCTTCCACACAAACTTCACACCTCTACCCTTTGAGGGGTAGTTTTGAAAAACTTATAATGATAAACTTTATTACTTACTTAGGCAAGTATTCTTGCCAAGTTTCAAGTTTATTAACTAAATGAATAAGATTTTTCATATAAACTGTATCCCTCGCTTTTCACGCCCACAGGGGTGGAATTTTGAAAAATCGTTTGGGATTATTCATAACTTTATTCAAAGATTATTTATACCAATTTTCGAGTTAATCAAGCCACACATTATAATCCTCCCTTGTAAAATTAACAACCCCTTTTCAACACGTTAGGGGTAGATTTTCGAAAAACCCTGAATAATGTTACTCTTTATTTTTGGTCTTAAGTATAAACACTGAGTTTTGAGGTAATCGGACTGCGCATTCAAATTATTCCAAACAAACTTCAACACCCCTATATCCCCCTTTGAGGGGTAGTTTTGAAAAACTTATAATGATAAACTTTAGTACTTACTTAGGCGAGTATTCTTGAAAAGTTTCAAGTTTATTAACCTAATGAAGAAGATTTTTCATATAAACTGTATCCCCGCTTTTCACCCCAACAGGGGTGGAATTAAAAAAAAATCGTTTGAGATATATTCATAACTTGACTCAAAGATTATTTACCTATACTAATTTTCGAGTTAATCAAGCCATGCAGTAAAATCCTCCCCTGAAAAATTGACTACCCCATTTCAGCCCGTCAGGGGTAGATTTTCAAAAAACTTTGATACACATTATTCTTTACTTTCAATATTAGGTATAAATACTGAGTTTCAAGTAAATCGGACTGCGCGCTAAAATTCTTCCATACAAACTTTGAAACCCCCCAATCCCTTATTAGGGGGTAGTTTAGAAGAAAAAAAAACTGACAATCTTCATAATTTATTTAGATAAGTATTCGTGCCAAATTTCAAGTTTATTAACTCAAGGAATAAGATTTTTCATACAAACGAATTCCCCCCTTTTCACCCTCTTAGGGGTGGAATTTCGAAAAATCCTTTCTTAGTGGATGCCTACTCTTCACGAAGAACACACCCTCCAAATTTCATGTCTCTAGGACCAGCGGTTTAGGCTGTGCGTTGATCTATCAGTCAGTCAGTCAGCCAGTCAATCAGTCAGTCAGTCAGTCAGGACTTTGAATTTTATATGTATAGATAGATAGAAAAGATAGATCAAAGTATTTTATGATCATCGTACTAGCGAGGCTTAATACTCATTCTTTACTACTAATGGTTTAGGGTAAAGATACAATAGTGCTGATTTTGTTGATCAGTAAATTTGTATTTTTTATTTACCTAGCAGGGACATCGAAGTGAAAACTGTAACCATGAATTTAGCACATGATTCCAGACCGAACGTAGACATTTTTCGAAGGTTATTAAAAAAAAAAACTACTGTTGTTTAATAGAAAAGCGCAATATCTACGCGGTCAAAATGTATAGCTCAGTATTTTTTTTAGATCAAAGAGAGTTATAGATGCAAATTTCAAATTGTTCTTTATGAACTTCTAAGAGTTTCAAAGTGGTAAAACGGTCGCCGTTTTTAAAATGCTGCTTTTATCAAAATGGCTTTTGAAAAGTTTTATTCCTACTGGTTTAGTTTTTTTTACAAACTTAAAAATAACAAAAATTTTGCAAGACAGAGGTGTACCTACAATATATTCGTCAGTTTTTCTATTAGTTATTAAACACTTTATTTATACAACCACTTACACTTACATGACACTTCATGCCTTAAGATACAAACCAGCTCTAAGCTGTCTCACTTTTATAGGTACAATAAATCATTTCCCTTACATACACCTAGCTTCCAACGTTCTCGGATTTGCAAACAAATTACACTCTATTTATTCCCAAGTAAAGGCAACCTCTTTTATAACAGAGTACCTGAGGGGAAATTCTCGTAATTTTAAGAACATTCACAATCTAATCGGTGATGACGGCACGGTTGGCGCAGTGGTTAAGCGATTGACTGCTGCGCTGCGTGTCGCGGGTTCGATTCCCGCACGGAACTCGGAAAGGACGTTAATCTGTTGGTCCTGCGCTTGATCTCTCTATGGTTGTGTCGGATTGCCGTTTCATCGGACTGTGAGAGAGAAGAAAGAGTGAGTGCACCTGTGTTTGTCAGACATTCATAGACACGCGGTTGGCATAGTTTCACTCAGATCAACCTATCAATATCAATAGCATGCCTATAATATTCCCACTGCTGGGACACAGGCATCCTCTCTTTGAGAGGGTGAGGGCCGTAATTCACCACGCGAGCCCAGTGCGGGTTGGTAGATGTCGCATGTCTTCGAGTTTTTGGTTATATTCAATTCTCTACGTTATTTATTCACATGCTCGTTGGCATACATTTATTAATAAAAAATCATGAACAAAAAAAAAAAACACCAATATATTTTCTTTTAACCGTTAAATTCCACAATTCTTTTAAAATTCAACAGTGTGCTCCTATCTTAGGAGCACAATATTATCGCTGGCCTCCCGCCAAACTGTTTGAATCTAGGATTGAAAATAAATAATTGAATACATAATAATACACGGAATTCTCAGATATTATGAACACTGATGTTGATAGGGAGACAGTGGTATTCGTAATTGGCGAGAAATATGTTGATATATGAGAGAGTCATCACATCTGGTCGGAATGGCGTGTAAAGCTGGGAACAGGTTGGCATTCTAGTGGGATTATTCTGGAATTGCTGCTGTGATTCTATGATTTGTGCGTGTTTGAGCAGTACGTCTACCATGAGTTGTTATAGAAAATTTACTCGCTAGCGTA
The DNA here is from genome assembly GCA_951799955.1 of Apamea anceps. Lineage (NCBI taxonomy): Eukaryota > Metazoa > Arthropoda > Insecta > Lepidoptera > Noctuidae > Apamea > Apamea anceps. The sequence continues at coordinate 14,486,328 of OX637521.1, read as the reverse complement.
TTAACGTAGATCAAATAAATTTCGATAATGCTTGCACCATGCGTTTTACGGCGTCTTACGCAGGCGCTAAGGTAAACTCGATAGATCGTGTCGAGTGTCATCTACCTAAGTTTTGTTTCTTTCTTTCTCAGTAATAAGAAGAGAGAACGGCATAATTATATGCTCAAACTGTAGTGCTATCGCCTATGCTAAAAATATTATGACAGTCGATAATCCGACTAAATAGAAAGGTTGGCGGTTAGTGAACTACTTCAGGTAATTTAGTGGTTGTTGAATTTTTATTCACTGTTTTGTCATCGAGTAATGTTAGTGACTATCGAATAGATCACGTTAGGTGTCTTACCTATCGTAATATATAGCGGTAACAGAAAGAATTAAAACTCTTTAATTATTTCTGTGACTGATAGGGGCGCTGTACCTACCGTATTTCCTATATATTTACGGTGACGCCAGCGAGTTTTGGCTGTGCAAACTCATGTTAGAGCTACAGAGTATTAATGGATGTCAAAATGAGTTTTCGAGTTTTTGCTGCGATTTTTATGAAAGTCTTAAAAGAACTAAAGATGTCAAAATCAGAAGGCCAATTCTCGTAATTTAAAATGTTCAAAATCTAGTCGCAGTCTCATCTCGACGACAAACAAATGTCAAAAATGTAGGAAAATTCGAGATGTTTGTAAAAGATTGAGACTGATTTCAGACTGTGAACGTTCTTAAAATTACAAGAATTGCCGCTCTGGTTAAACAATTTCCAAAGTGGCTCAAAAATACGCTGCCGCTTTTAAAATACTTACATTTTTTTGATACTTTCGTCTCCGATCCGTCTTGATCCTTCCGAAGACACTGGTATTCGTAATTGGCGGGAGATATCGCATCATCGCATCTGGTCGGAATGGGTCTACATAGCTAGGGGTAGGTTGGCATTCTAGAGGGGTTCTTTTGGATATTTTGCTGTGATTCTATGATTTATGCGTGTGTGACCAGGGGGCCTAAAAAGGCCACTTTAAGCAATAACTCTAAAAGCTATTCATTTCCTGAATTCCCAGCAGATCATTATCAATTCCTCTAATTTTCGTAAAATTGCATTTCATATTTGGTGTAAACATTACCGCATGAAAAAAATAAAAGCCATAATTTTAGTTTTTATTAATCAAATTGTTTTTTTTTTATTATTTCTACAGTTTATATGTTATTTCATTGTGATATAAATTGCACACAGATCATATTATGAATTATCAGTTTGTGACCATTTTACGATTTTTAACATGATTCATATTGTTATCTTATTATGTTTCTGCCAAAGTGGCCTTTTTAGGCCCCCAGATATGTGAACGTAAACAGGTCAAAAGAAGTACGGATAGTAAGTAACACGTGGCGTTCTGTAGTGTCTGTCAACCTCCATGGGAAGAAGGCGAGTTTGTGTATGTCTATTTGAAAACTGAAGGCCAATTTCCGTAATTAATTTGAATTGAAATTTGACGGCACGGTTGGCGCAGTGGTTAAGCGATTGACTGCTGCGCTGCGTGTCGCGGGTTCGATTCCCGCACGGAGCAAATATTTGTATGACCTACATGTATTTGTTCCGAGTCTGGGTGTTTTTCTATGTATAATATGTATGTATTTACAAAAAAAAAAAATGTATATAAGTAGTTTATCAGCCATCTTGTTACCATAACAAAAGCATTAGGTTGCTTAGTTTGGGACTAGATGCCGCTGTGTGAAATGTCTAGGGATATTATTAATTAAAACAACATTCAAATTCTAGTTGCAGTCACATCTCACCGGCAATCAATGTCAAAATTAAAGATACACTGCCGAGCAATGAAAAAGTTCCACCCACAAAATGCCGACAAACACCTTAATATCTCCTAAGACATATTATAATTTAAAATTTGAACACAATATTTACGTTTTTAATTGGTAATATTCTGATGCGCCGTTAAATGCACTTTAATATTGCAGACGGCGTCATTAAGCTAGCCTTTCCCGTTTAGGAGTAATTTGGTGCTATGTCACTGGAACTTTTTCATTGCTCGCGAGTGTATTTTAGATAGATTGAGATTGAGATTGGAATGCGAGCGTGCTACATTTTGATGGAACATTAAAGAACATTTAGCATATTTACACCTTCATTATTTTTCTTTTGCAATCACAATGTAACACGCTTGTATTTATTTCTTATCAGGTTTAAATTATTTCTAATTTTTTAGTTCTTTTTAACAAGTAATAAAAGCTTGTTTTAAAAAGTTTTTTTTTTCGTTTAATTTTATTTTTAACTTTTTAGTATTTTTGATGCGATTAACTACGTTGTAGTTCGTAGCGCGTAGCAGTGTTTTTCCATGATATGCGTTTACTGCACTTAAACTACCTGTACATCATCAGAGCCTGGTTACCGTTTAGCGCCAAAGTTCTCGTCAAGACAAATCAAACGAGCCCAAACTCGATGGGGTTATGTCGTTTCACTACTGAGTTCCTATGGCCACCTTCCGGTTCCATTACCAGATCAGCTCCATGTCATAATAATTTTGCATTGTCATCCGATTTACACATGCATGAAAAATTTCAGCTCAATCGGTTGAAGATATCTTCTTCAAAATTGAGTTGCAAGAGTCCACCCGAACAAACATACTTAGTTGCATACATACATACATGGCAAGTTAAATAAAAGCTTCTAAAAGTAGACTTCGTACCTACCCAAGTAGGCCGCAGCAAGGGCAACCTCCACAAGAGGGGTTCATGGAAGGCTCTAACCTCCGGTGTGTATGCGGTGTCTCTCCACAGACAATGGCTCACCTCCCAGCCCTGTCACCTGCACACGTAAGGACCTAATGACTGCGTCAGCGAATGGTATCCGCGTTGCTGAATATTGGACCAAACAAATTTAAAAAAACTATGTTTATTTTTTCTATTTTTGCCATCGACACGCTAAGAAGAAGAACTGAAAGTGTTGTTTACTTTCACTGACTTCAAATAGGCTATAAATAAAGGTTAGAGGTGCCAAAATCAGGTTAAACTATTTCCAAACTAAACTGAGAAGGCGAAGAAAAACAGAATTATAGCGCTTCAAAATACGCTGGAATTTTTAAATATAAAATTAGTCTGACAGCAATAAATTGCTTCCGTCTCTTTCTGGTTTTGTCTGTCAGTAAGGGATAACTAATAGATGAGAAAATAAAATTGAAGGGAAATCAGCGCCAATTTGCCATTAGTGAACATTTATCATCATTCGCCTTTCCTTATCTCGATTTATTTGGAGCCGGCGCAACAATCATGGTTTTTTTAACAGATTTAAAAAAAAAGGAGGAGGTAATAATAATTTTTTTTTTGTATTTCTTTCCTCAAAGCTCCGTTATTTACGTATAAGCCGATTTGCATTTTTTTTTACTTTAGATGGGTCCCATATAAATTTCATCAAATTTTTTTCAGTAGTTTGGTTTTTAAACCAAAATTACTGGTAAAAATTCACTTAAATGAAATTGGGTCGTTTGCTTTCCTATGACTTTTCACTAAGTGGCTAAGTGGAATTGTCATGGGATGTATTGTGGCTATAAGTGCCGTATCTTTACATAATTAGCCGACTGACTTTAAAAAGGAGGAGGTTCTCAATTCGACTGTATTTTTATTACATTATTTATAGATGTCATCTCACTAGGCACCTCCCATAGTCGACATTATATTGGTTAACAAATTGGTCATTGTGACTACACTTGAAATATTTTTTGACCATAATAATATAATAATCATTTATTTATCCAGATCATATAAACCAATTTGTTAGTAGTAACATGCACATCTTAAACACTAGTGCGTATATTTTACTTGAGTATATTTTCCACATTATGGAAATAACTACTAATAATGTCAAAACAACCAATAATAATGTCAAAATCATCAATAAAAATGTCAAAATGTGTTAAATTAATGTAACAAACACAAAAATAAACATATAAAATAACATAACTACCAAGAACCAAGATTTAAATACAACTTTACCATTTATCCTGCAAACAATTAATACAGTAAAAACAGTAATATTTTCACACGGAAAGTTATTAAAATAATTACCGTGCCTGCAATTACAGTAACTCTGCATAATCCCGGATTAAAAACGCAATCATGTGAATCCGGGAAATTACAGGAAACAGAAATTAATGAAACTGAATAAAGTATTTTTATATTAATGTTGGGGCTGTCGGAATTCCAGGAAGTTATTTCCTCCCTGGGGTCCTTTTTAACTAACGTAGCAAGAATGAATGTTTCAAAATTAGTTTATAATGTCCCCACTGCTGGGAAACAGGCCCCCTATTTATGAGTGGGAGTGGGAGATGCAAAACAACAGCTTGAACTCGTATAAAAAGTTTCTCAGTATTAGGCCAGAGTGTTGATTTAAGACCGATAGATAGCAATGAGCCTACAGTATATGTCTCTCTTCCCCTTTTTAATCGATCCAAAGGTTGTCTTTAAAAGATCGATCTTCTTTTCTCTTATCGATTAGACCGCCCATTGTATTAATCTTTGTAAAAAAAATATATTTGCTTGGTATGGGCATGTGATGAGAAGGGACGAAACGCATGTGACTAAAAGGGTGATGAATATACATGTTGATGAATGGAGAGGGAGAGGAAGGCCGAAGAAAAGATGGATTGTGTGAGGAATGATATGAAAGAGGAGTGAGTGATAGCGTGACGGTTGACAGGCGAGAATGGAAGAAGAAAACATGTTGCGCCGACCCCAAGTAACATGGGATATGGGCAGGAAGATGATGATGATGTCTGCAATTTATATGGTTTACATAATAAAGAGTATTCTATTCTATTCTAATAGGCTCGCGTCCTGGGATTTAAACATACCTGGTGAAATGTGGCTGTACTGTAGTCACACCTCTGCCCAACCCTTCCGAGTGTGGGCGTGATATCCTACTAATATTATATCCAGGCGTGATATCCTACTAATATTATAAATGTGAAAGTTTGGATGGATGCATGTTTGTTACTCTTTCACGCCAAAACTGCTGAACGAATTTGGATGAAATTTGGCACTCAGATAGTTTATAACCAGGATTAACACATAGGATACTTTTTATCCCAATATTCCCACGGAAACGAAACCTATGCGGGTAAACCGCGGGGCGCAGCTAGTCAAGTTATTTGTGTTTAAAATCATTTGCACGGTTGAACAGACGTGGGTTACCACCCACATCTATAATAATAATCTCGTGACGGTATTTATGTATTAGGTACTCCCACAAAGGGTCGTTCTCAATAACAATTACGAGAAAATGTGTATATTTAGAGGGATATTTACATAACAGCGGAGTTGGTATAAATACAGTTATAATTATTAGAAGAAAAATATCTGAGGGCAAAAATATTTTTGTTAACGAAGACGCAAGCTTTTGCGCAAAATTCCATTTGCGCAAAAGTCCATTTGCGCTAAAATCCATTCGTGGAATTGTTTTTTCGCGCAAGTGTCTTTCGTGAAAATGTCTTTTGCGCAAGTGTCCCAGGTCCGTTTTCGACGGCAGCTTACGCGTCGACGGCGGGCGTTGACGGGTGTCAACAGATGCAGTTGCGTCTATCATTGACGCATGTCGCTCGTGGGTATGAGCACTTAAGGCGCAATTCACCAATGAGACTGAACGCAATCACATCAGAGTGTTCATACACACGAGCGACACGCGTCGACAACAGAGGCATCACTATTCCACACAACCCTTATTTATTGCACTGTAAGTTGCAAAAAATCCCCCACAGGACTTAATACAAAAAAAAAAAATGGTTATCACTTTTTTAAATTTATTTCATCAAGGGCTGATTTTTCCAACGCCAGATAATTTTATCCGAGGAATAATTTTGAATTTTTGACAGATCTTCCATACAAAATATGTCAGCAATCAATTTTATTCCACAAATAAAAATATCTGTCGATGGAAAAATCAGCCCTTAGTGACATGTTAAATATTCTTAAAAAAAATAATAAACAATATTCTATTCTAGAGGCATCACTAAGTCACGTTTAAGAACTGTCACTTCTGTCAGTGTCATTATTTTTGTGGAATATTGACACTAACAGCTCTTTAACGCTATTTAGATGATCCCATTCAGTTTCATTGATGTAATTCCCCCTTAATTACACGCCACAACCGTTTAGGCTGAACGGATATATTTTCGCAGCCAAATACATAGAAGTTTTTTGTGATGAAGACAAGATTTATTTCGCATTTTATTCTGCGACCACTTACCACGGGTAGCCACCCACTTAATTGCCACCCAATCACAAAAATAAACCAAGTAAAATAAATCGATCAATTTATAAGAATAAATCTTGGAAAAGTCTTTCATGAATTCTAATTCAGTATGTTCTTTGCGAGTATTTTTTGGCTCTCTAGTTTGTCGCCCACGCCATCCGCTCATGAATGAACGAAACATTAAATCGACAGTGACATTACGTCCCTAGGAAAAACATTAAAAAGACTGACAAATCTTCTTATGTATGTCGTGGCGGCGCCACTTGCAAAGGACAGATATCAAAGTTATGTCAGATGTAGTACAGACGCCAGCAGGTCTACCTACCCGAAACTGTCAAATTTTCCCAATCAATCTTGAACCTTAATACCCCAGTAATAAAGTTGAAAATCTATTAAAGAAATTTGACCGATTGTAGTAGCTTGATGTGCTGGCGTCTGTACATTCCATTTTAGTTCTGATTTTCGCCACACGCAAAGGTATGTCTAGGTTTTTTTTTATGTACTCGTATGTATGCCAACTGTTCGCATCATTACCAGTGTCTATTTATTTGAAAACTGAGAATAACAAATAATGCTTTGAAATGTTACTGTCAAAAATACTGTCTAATGATGATAGATGTAGCGTAAATAAAAAATCGAAAATGAATTAAAATAAAATGTTGCATTCTACATAGTTGCATCATGTTGCATTATGCAGTTTCGTGGTATTTCTGGCAAACACTACACCACATTTTTTTTCCATGAGATATAATCATGGGGATTACACAAAGTTATTTAAATATACTTACGCATTACATCAAGAAAGTGGGCAGCAGCGTCTTTCTGTCTGGTAATAAAAATAACGTGGCGTAGCGTGGTGGATTACGGCCCGCTTCCTCATCAAAATCAAAATATTTTATTTCACATAAACCTACATCGGCACTTATGAAACGTCAGAAGCTGAGCGATGAATTGGAACTGAGCACCTGCAAGGTTCCAATTCGTCGTTTTCTATGGAGATTAGCCAGCAAGAAACTCCACGGTTACTCTTTTAAAAGTAATTGACTTTTAAAATGTTTTCAAATTACAGTAGGTACCTATTAGGAGGACAGCGTACGCCTGTCAAACAGGGTACTTAATAAAATAAAAAATGGTCTACAAATCTAAACTCACAAAGTCCTCACATCCTACTGATATAACGAGTATAAACGTGAAAGTTTGTATGGATGGATGGATGTTTGTTACTCTTTCAAGCCAAAACTGCAGAACGGACTTGGATGAAATTTGGCACACAGATAGTTTATAACCAGGATTAACACATAGGATACTTTTCATCCCGATATTCTTACGGGATCGAAACGTATGCGGATGAAACCGCGGGGCGCTGCTAGTTCATAATAAAATAATCTATCAAAAAGATCCTCTCAAGTAGGGGAGGCCTGCGTCCCAGCAGTGGGAACATTATAGGCTGAATAGGGGTTCTGCATCCTAATTGCGTAACACGCAATAAAATTTAATCTGAATAATTTTGAAGGATATTGCTAATCCATTGCTTCATATGTTCGAAAAATTTGTCTGCTCAACAACGTAAATAATGCAATGAATGTTATTGAACTGTCAAAAAGAAAGCCCTTGATAGTGCGTTACGTCATTACCCCGCGGGTTTAAAGAAATTGAATAGTTTTCGAGCACGAAAGAATAGATAAGTAGGTAGTGTCACAAAAACCCCATTTTGCAAATAGTTACATGAAGTCTGACAAAATTCTATTATCACCAAAAATAATAACGAAAGAAAACGACGCCTTCACAGTGGTAAAAATAGATTAATCCAGTTTCTACATTCCGTATTCCTTACTAATGCAACAACTGGAGAACGACTCCACTGTAATGGCGGAGTACACGAACATTATACACAGTACACAGTTTGTGTACTCGAGTACACATAGTACACAGGTTAGTCTGAAAGCTAATGTACTGCTAGCGTAAATATCTGTGTGTTTGTCTAACAAATTATGCTCTGGTCTTGAGTGACTTGAAATAATATAAGTCTTGTAACTTGTGGATTCTGGGAACGCCGTGTGTTGTTTATTTTCCTGTTTCCTATTATAAATGTATTGAACTTATAATAAGAAGTTTATGGTTTATGGTGTACATTTTAAATCAGCCGATTCTTGTAAACATACAAGAATCGGCTGATTTAAAATGTGGTTTCCGGAAATATAATAAGTAATACTAGCTTCGAAATTTTTGGTCCCCCGACCCACCTGGTCGCACCGCATGGCCTGCCCGCGCGTTAGCGTTAGCGTTATTTCTGACTTTTTGGTTTTTTGCACGACTCGTAAGATTCCTAACGTGAAGTTAATAAGCCTATCCTAGCCTTCCTCAAGAATTGGGCTATCAAATGTAAAAAGAAGTTTTCAAATCCGAGTGGTAATTTCAGAGATTAGCGCGTTCAAACAAAAACTATTCAGCGTAATTATTAGTATAGATTTATTATTAGTATAGATTTATTGTTAGTATAGATTTATTATTAGTATAGATTTAATATTAGTATAGATTTATTATTAGTATGGATTTAATATTAGTATAGATTATTATTTCCTTTATTTCATCTAATTACTTATTAAATACATAAAAAAAAACATTAAAAAATATAAAAAAATAGTAGCCCACCGATATCGGGAAAATATAAATAATTTATGGATTTATTATTAGTATAGATTTATTCTTAGTATAGACAGATATAGATTACTAGTAGCTGAGCTCTTTGAAAAAGTCGATCATCAAGCCTGTTTTTGCTGCGAATTATGTATTGTTACAGTGTATTACAGGCCTTCAGGCATAATAGAATAGAATAGAATATTCATTTATTTGCTCACAATGTATGTATTTACAATAAGGTGGTTACAATAATATGAAAGAATCCTTGTACATTCTACCATTTTGGCATGCAAACATTGATGCAGTTCATCAACAAACATACAGACATTGATACAACAAAAATTTTTCAGCTAGAAATTCCGATACGGAACAGTAACATTTATTCAATAGAAGTGCAGTTAGTTTCTTTTTGAAAGTTGTTACTGGTTCTGGATAATGAGATCTCCAAGGTGTTGCATTTGTATAATAGATATACAGGGTGTCTTGGACATCGACGCGCAAACTGTTATCATGAACTCGGCTCGTGATTCTAGACTCCTTAGAAAAATAAGGTAAAAGGTTGCCCCTCGATGTCCCTGCCATCCTGTATAGTTAAGTGGTGAAGGCCCTTTTTAAGGTTCCATAGCCAAATGGCAAAAAACGAAACCCTTATGGATTCGTCGTCTGTCTGTCTGCCTGTCTGTCCGTCCGTATGTCACAGCCACTTTTTTCCGAAAGTATAACAACTGTACTGTTGAAAATTGGTAAGTAGATGTATTCTGTGAACCACATTAAGGTTTTCACACAAAAATAGAAAACAAAAAACAATAAATTTTGGGGGTTCCCCATACTTAGAACTGAAACTCAAAAAATTTTTTCATCAAACCCATACGTGTGGGGTATCTATGGATAGGTCTTCAAAAATGATATTGAGGTTTCTAGTATCATTTTTTTTTAACTGAATAGTTTGCACGAGAGATACTTCCAAAGTGGTAAAATGTCCCCCCCCCCCTGTAACTTCTAAAATAAGAGAATGATAAAACTAAAAAAAGTATATATGATGTACATTACCGTGTAAACTTCCACTGAAAATTGGTTTGAACGAGATCTAGTAAGTAGTATTTTTTTAATACGTCATAAATCGTAAACCGCAATTTACCTTTCATTCAATCAACTCAACGAAACCCTTCATGGGCGAGTCCGACTACTTGGCCGCTTTTTTTCGCTAATTGTGACGCCAAACGAGCCAAACCTATCATCACCATCATTTCAGCCGAAAGACATCCACTGCTGGACACAGGCCTCCCCCAAGCACCTTCACTTGCGGTTCTGTGCTTCTCGAATGAAGCATAGAACCTATAACATGTACCAATTTATCTAAACTAATATTACAAAGAAAAAAGATTTGATTATCTGTATGTTTGTTTATTACACTTTCACGTCAAAACGCATGAACGGATTTGGATGAAATTGTGCACATGGGTAGACCATGACCTGGATTAGAACAAACGATACCTTTTATTCCGATATTCTCACGGGATCGAAACTTACGCAGGTAAAACCGCTAGGCACAGCTAGTCTGTTACAAAATACATTAAGTTCGTAAAAAGGAATTTTTTATTACTTCGATACCCACAAAAAACATTGCAAGTTTTATAAAATTACTTCTAGGTTTTACAAGTAATTCGAAGTCCTTCGAGACGGGCGGCACGTGTAGGCACAGGAAAAAATTTTCTTCGTTAGCAGGTAGAACTGTTTACTGTTTTTACAAGATTTTTTTTTTCATTTTGTTTTTTTTTTCGTTTAGATTTATTTTGTACAAACATTGTGTCTTACAGAATCTGCATTGTGTGTCTTATCTGGATCAAATTATTTCCTTCTACATAGGTAGGCATCCAAAGCCGGAAAAGCATGGGGAATAAAACAAAATTATTTAACTAACTCTGTTCTGCCAGTCCGTTATCGATCGTTATGGAGCCCGGGTCCTAAAGAAGAACATAAGCTATTTTTATCCAGGATATATTTTTTATATTAAAAAAATATTTAATACAAAACATGCGCAGACGAAGTTACGAGCAACGGCTAGTACATCATAATTATTATCTAAATATTTGGCGGCCTGTATCGTACTGCTCACGAAATTTAATACAATTTAGCTAACGAAGACAGTTCCCAATCTATTATAGATTCTGTCAGATCGTCTAATTTAATCCAGTCGTAATGGGGGATTTACACTACGTCGATTTTCACCGTACGCCAGGTCGCTTACCAAATTGCCTCAAAAGTCAAATCGCCACCCCATTTACACCGGTCGATATCAATCGCAGTTGACTAATACATTTTGCATCCAAATGTCGACCTTCATGCGGCGGGCGATCGCTTGCGACTGAGCATTTTCGCGGTCAATTTTAGTCACCCGCCGCATGCGACCAGTCGCCGCACGACAAAAGTCGAACCCTATTCTACTTTGGAATTTGCGATCTTAGTCACCTGCAACCTGTCATTCGTCGATCTTTGACATTCACTACGGGTGGTCAGAAGCCCGAAAGTATGACAACCAGTCTTACCAAGAGGTATCGTATTACCCAGTCACTGGGTTGTGGAGGTCAGATTTAGGTAGTAGACTTCATGTAAAATACTGGTATTCAGCTGCATCCGGTTATTCTGGAAGCCGACCCCAACATAATTGGTTTAAGACTAGGCTGATGATGATGAACAGTCACCAGCGCAGCGGCCTAGCCGAATTGGCATTTAGTCAATCAATTTTCGCCGTGCGGTGAAAATCGTGCGGCTAAAGTAACCTGTGTAAAGCCCACATAAGTCTGTCGCCGCCGGAATACATTAAATATTAACAGGCAGATGAAATGTCTTATGTGTGTCTCATTAATTCTATTACTCTCAAGATCTGGGAGAAAATGTGGATTAATATTAATATATATGTCCATAGAGGAAGCAATAAAACTGTCTGTATCTACCTGTGTATCGTATTTTCACGTAGGTTGAGTCTAGAAAGTTTTATAGGCACGTATTCGAAAACTATGTTTAGTTAATAATTACGATTGAAAAACAAGAAAGTAAGTAAGAATCAAGATTGGCATCCGACTTGGTAATGCTGCCAGCCTTTTCAGCCCATTGACAGCGATGCGGACGAGTTTTTTGATGTCCAAAGAGCTCCTCCCTTTTTCTTTAATTTTTTGTTATACTATACGTGTACTAGCAGCACCCTGCGGTTTCACCCGCATAAGTTTCGATCCCGTGGGAATATCGGGATAAAAAGTATCCTATATGTTATTTCTGGTTATAAGCCATCTGTGTGCCAAATTTCATCCAAATCCGTTCAGTAGTTTTTGCGTGAAAGAGTAACAAACAAAATCGAAGCAAAATTATTTATTTATTACTAGCTGCGCCCCGCGGTTTCACCCGCATAAGTTTCGATCCCGTGGGAATATCGGGATAAAAGGTATCCTATATGTTAATCCTAGTTATAAAACATCTTTGTGCCAAATTTAGTCCAAATCCGTTCGGTAGTAGTTAGGTAGTAGTTTTTGCGTGAAAGAGCAACAAACATCCATCCATCCATCCATACAAACTTTCACGTTTATAATATTATAGTAGGAGTAGGATATAATTATGTATATTTGTTAGTGTTAAGGGTTAAGCTACGCTTGCCGCAGTTGGTTTGTGGATGGGTGACCATCTTTACATACCGAGACCCCTCCGTGCCTCGGAAAGCACGTTAAGCCGTTGGTCCCGGCTGTCATTCGTGGATTTTTGACAGTCTTTACGAGTTGTTAGAAGCCCGAAACTCTGACAACTAGTCTTACCAAGGGGTATCGTATTACCCAGTAACTGGGTTGTGGAGGTCAGATAGGCAGTCACTCCATGTAAAATACTGGTATTCAGCTGCATCCGGTTAGACTGGAAGCCGACCCCAACATAGTTGGGAAAAGGCTAGGCAGATGGTGATGATTTGTTAGTGTTAGCTTCTAATCTAATCTAACTAGCATGTCTTGTCCCACTACAGGGAAAGACTTCCCTATCCCTTTTTCACATAATTCTGTCTTTTGCGAGTAATGTTAGCTTGTAAATTATAATTAAGGCGCTTTGTTAATAGTCTTTGTGAATATTTAAGTAGTTGTTTACTTAACTTTGTTGTTTAATTAATCGCAAACTTTTCTATTCAGCACCCTAATTGCGAACACACAATCAATCGGAATGAGAATCATTTTGAAGCAAATTGCTAATCCATTGCTTCACAAGCTCGAAAAATTTGTCTGCTCAACACGTAAATAACGCAATGAATTTTGTTGAACTGTCAACATGAAACCGATTACGATTGATCGTGAAGCATTTAATAATAAATGCATTTGCATGAAAGAGTAACAAACATCCATCCATATTAACTTTCACGTTTATAATATTAGTAGGAAGGATTAGTTAAGTAGTTCTTAAATCCGCACGTAAACGCAATGAACAAGGTTTGGTGACCAGCGGAGTGATTGCGCAACACACTATCAGTCTGCTGTAGCAATGAGTTTCATTTTGACAGTTCAACAACATTCATTGCGTTATTTAAGTTGTTTAGCAGACACATTTTTCCAACATACGAAGCAATGGATTAGCAATATCCTTCAAAATTATACAGATTGATATATATATAGTGTTTTACATAGATTGAGAGCAGTGGTGGCCCAGTGGTATCGGCCGCGATTTACGAGTTGCAGGTCGTAGGTTCGAACCCAGACAGGCGCTTTACTTTGTGTAAATTATTTCATCACCACTGCTTTCTAAACGACATCTACCAACCGGCACTGGGCCCGCGTGGTAGATATAGCCCACTCCCTCTAGAAGAGAGGAGGCCTGTGTCCCAGCAGTGGGAACCATATAGCCTGATTATGAGTGTGGTACACAATTAGGGTGCTGGTGATCAATAATCATTTCACCTCTACAGGATAATTTTTTATTCAGTGCGTAAATTTTTACAGGGTGTTCTACCCATGAATATGAACAACATTCACTATGGGACCATCTCTGAAATCACGAAAAAAAAATCAGCAGATTCATACATTTTGGTCGAGTAGGTATTGAACTTTTATAAGAAACAGCTGATTTTTTTTTTTGTGATTTCAGAGATGGTCCCATAGTGAAAGTTGTTCATATTCATGGGTAGAACACCCTGTGAAAATTTACGCACTGAATAAAAAATTATCCTGTATACAAGGAGAGTAGTTTACACTGCAGTAGAACAGTTAGTGGCTGGAACTATTGTTTATATAACAGAGTTGTTAATAGAGAGCTATTATTAAATCAACACACAATTCAAACTGATCACATGTTTGTGGTCGCTCGACTACGATGGAGTGTTTACATTGCATCTTGATGTACACTTCGGCCAAACAGAACTAACTGGCTGAATATAAACATGGATATTTAGTTTGGTGTTTATTTTTGTCATTTTGTTGAAGCGTTTAGTTTATTTTGCGAATGAATAATCAATTAATCTGCCTAGCTTTTCCTATCTATGCTGGGGTTTGCTTCCAGTTTAACTGGATGCAGCTGAATAACAGTATTTTACATGAATCGTCTGCCTATCTGAACTCCAAAACCCAGTTACTGTGTAACACGATACCCCTTGGTGAGACTGGTTGTTACATTTTAAATTATAATGCGGAATACTGACTTTTGGAGGCCACTGTATGTAGTTGAAAAAAGGCTGAGCTGATGATGAACACGAGTTTCTTCTGTTTTTGTCAACATCCCAGAGAGACTAAACACCTTAAAGCAGATGATTATCTAGTCAATCTCCTGGAATGTTTTAATTCTCAGTTAATAGTGTTACGCGCCACAATTAATGCCTGATACATGGTGACATTAGTTACCTTTACCGCCATCTGGTTTCGAGTGGCGGAACTGATAGAGTCACTGGCGCCATCTATTGTGGAATGGCAGTTTTTATTGTCACGAACCCGAAGCTCGTAACAATAGAAGCAACACGTCATACATACACAGTAAGGATAGGTATAAACCCTGCCTCGCATGACTGGCTCCATGCATGTCAGTCGTGTACGTCAGATCTCTCAGCTGAAACCTTATGCTCACAAAGGATACAGCGATTCCGCGGTTTCGCACTAATATTTGCCTTATGATTTTATAAACAGCTACCTCCTCCTGCTTCACACGGTTTTTACGACTTGAAAAGAGAGGTTTCTTTATTAAATGTAAGTTTCATATTAAAGAATATATGCAAAAAAAAAAACCTTTCGAAATAAATTCTGTAAATGATGGTGAAAACCGTTTGAAATTCTGATGTGTAGTATTGAGCAACAACGTGTTCACACAGACAGACACGAAAACCCATTTTAATTTCTAATTATGTGTCGATATAGTTGTGGATATAGAAGATTCTCCTTTTTAGTTTAACATAAATAGTGACTGTGTGGCCCTACCACTACCACTGTTGTTGCACTCGTCGGTAAGTTGAATAGTTTTACGGCCGAACCCAGATCGCTACTGATGGTAGCCAGTATAATCATAACTGCCAGTTTAATATAATCATACAGATCGCTACTAGCTCTAGTTTTAACGTCCCAATGTTCTTATTGGGACGTTAAGACTGGAGATAGAGGTTTTTCTACTCCCAGAATGCCAAAACTGGTGATATAAGTATAGTTGATTAGGTTCGGTCGTTAGTGAACAGTAAACCGGCTTGTCATTATTTTAGTAGACCTTTACAACGCAATCAAACCTTTATTTATTTAACCATTTATGTACACCTTTCTAGTATGTTTAGTTTGTAATTTTCCTGTAAGAGTCCCAATAATCTTTTCTTTCTTTTCTTGCTTTTCTTTCTTTTCTTCCTTTTCTTTCTTTTCTTTTTTTACTTTATTTTCATTCTTTTCTTTCTTTCTTTCTTTCTTTTTTTCTTTTCTTTCTTTTCTTTCTTGTCTCTCTTTTCTTTCTTTTCTTTTCTTTTTTTTCTTTCTTTTCTTTCTTTTCTTCCCTTTCTTTCTTTTCTTTCCTTTCTTTCTTTTCTTTCTTTTCTTTCTTTTCTTTCTTTGCTTTCTTTTCTTTCTTTTTTTTCTTTATGTACAGACGCCAGCAGTGAGGTCAAGCTACCCGAAACTGTCAAATATTCCCAATCAACCTTGAACCTTAATGCTTTAGCGATGATGTTGAAAATCTATTAAAGTTTGACAGATTGTAGTAGCTTGATGTGCAAGCGTCTGTACTAATTCTCGTATTTTTAAGAACTTTCGCATTCTAATGTCAGTCTCAATCAGTTCAAAATACCTAGTTTATATACCTATTTTTTCCATCCTCTTAAACCTATTTACTCCATACCCTTGCCGTCACTCCCGTCTGAGAAGCACGGAGGGTTATGTCGGACTGTTCCACTGTTCCATCTATTACCTGAGTCTGGGGCCCGGGAGATACTTAGGTATATATTCGCCATGCCTTACGGGCCCATCACCAAGTGCGGCCGATCCCACGATCGCACGTCCTCCACGCATACTGCGTGCCACCACTTTGAGCCCGGCTACGAGCGACGACACAGCCCTAATTTCGCCGCCAGCAGCTTGCGACTAGATATTCAACGTTTTAAATTACAGGAATTGGAATTCTGATATTTTAATTAAAATAAATGTTTTATACCATTCAACAGCAGCCATGATAAAGAGAAATTCTATAAAATAAATGTTTTATACCATTCAACAGCAGCCATGATAAAGAGAAATTCTATAAAATAAATGTTTATTATTTGCAAATTCAATACAAAGAGTACACAGAGCAAAGTGCTAGATAAAATAAATATTTACTTTACAATTTTTTTAAGTGTGAAGTGCTACAGGAGTTTATATTGAAAGTGTAAAAAATAATAAAAATACAAGTTGAATATTTTAAAAGTATCTTTTGAACTATTTGTAATTTTCTAGTACCTATTGTATAACGAGGGTAGAGATTTAAACTTTAAAATATACGCACCTACACAAATTCATGTCCAAGGGGTTTTAAAAGGTGCTGACTGCCACATGCTACCGCTTTCACACGCTTTTTTTTGGCTACGTACGTCTTTTGAGTAAATGCACACCATATGTACTCCTACTCTTAATGAGCACCAAGCTTTTTAGACGGTTTTTAGGCCATACAGGTGGCCCCAAGTTCGTAAGGAAAACAGCTTTTCTGCCATGTTGTTCCTTAAATAAGTGTAATTTTTTCTTTGCGTAATCGTTGTTTTCTTTGAAAATATTGTTTTTTTTTTTTTGTTTAATGCCATATTAAAAGTATTATACTCAATTTTACCCCTATAGCAGGGATTTGTCGTCGTTAATAGAGCAATTCAAAACTTACCTAACTTCATACAGGATTAACAAAATGATTAAGAAATAACAGCAGCTTACAGCACTGATTATCCCAATTATACAACATCTAATAGCGAATCTCTAAATCCACACAGAATACAGACATACCCTTTGCACTTAATTTGGCAAAATTTGCGTTAATTATCCGAATTGCGATCCCCTCCAAGTCCCGGCGGCGCCATGAATTCGGTAATGGTTGGTTGCGAGCCGTCAAATTGACGGCGTGCATGTCATTAATTTGCGTGCAAATTTAAATTGCGAACCACTTGTGTAGTCGAGTGTACTTTGACAACTTGTCACTTTATTTTCGCTTTCGAGTGCGCGCGTGTGTTTATAGTAGATTTTATTGTTTATAATAATAAATTAAAAACATATTTTTAAAGCTTTTCACATAGATAATGTCAATTTTAGGGTTCTGTACCCCAAAAGGAAATAAAAGTGGAACCCTTATAGGATCACTTCGTTGTCCGTCCGTCCGTCCGTCCGTCTGTCTGCCAGTCGGTCAAGGCCCTTTTTATTAGAAACGCGTGGAGGTACCTATCAAGTCGAAATAAGTTTAATTAATTTATTATGATCAATTTGTTTGGGTGGTTTGAAACAAAAATAAATTAAATCTATTTCAATACTGGTCAACTTTTATAAAAAATAAAGCAACCTCAAAAAACTCAACCACGTCAAAATAATATTTAAACGAAACCGTACAATCGCGGCCAAAACGCGCCCCAATTTAAAAACTAACATAATAAAAAAAAAATTACACCATTTATCCCATCATCAGAACCGCTAATAAATTACAAAACAAATGATAGATAAAATTAGAAAAACATTGCCCACAAAAAAAAAACACCATCTATCAATGAAAGAAATATTTTTTCAGTGTGGCAATAAATTCTTTCGAACAAAAAGGAAGACAATAATAACATGTTCGTCTCAGTCTAAATGGGGACCAAAAGATGATATACGTTTGTTAATAAAAGCATTAAGAAAAATAGCACTTCTTTTTTCTAGCCGTCGAAATCTGTCGCGGGAAACATGCCAAGATCTTATGCTCGGGAGCTGGGATGTTAAAATTGTGTTGGATTCAAAAAAGTTTTTTAAATATGCTGCGATTCTCTGCTTTTAGTTTTATTTTCTAAACTAATATTATAAAGAGAATAGATTTGATTTTTTAACCGACTTCTAAAAAGGAGGAGGTTGTCAATTTGGATGTTTGTATATATATTTTTTTATGTATAACTCCGGCATAATTATATAGACGGATTTGAAAAATTCTTTTTATATGCTTGCTTGTTACGTTTTCACGGTAAAACGGATGTACGGATTTGGATGGTAGACGACATGACCTGGATTAGGACATAGGACACTTTTCATCTCGATATTCGACGGGATCGAGACTTATGCGGGTGAAACTACGGCCCGCAATTCGTTGCTTATAAAGCTTTTTTTTTAAGTTTTATTTAGTTATGCATTAATACTTGATTTAGTTTTTAATCAAATGTTTTTCGTAGTTTTTTAGTCGTTGTTAGATACGGGTTGCTTTTTTAAGTACACAATATCTACTAATAGCACAAATAAATAAAATATATGAAAGACCTTCGACATTTAAAAAAAGTCATCTTCAAATTTCCAAAATGATAAATTTATTATGAAGTTAAAAGCTTTACGCCCAGCATCTGAAACGAAAATTATCGAAACGACGCAAGTCAAGTGATGCGATGAGCTGTTGATAATTAATTCAACCAATTACAGCAGCTTAAGCGCGTTTGAAAATTTGTTAGCCAGTTACCTAATTGTTGAATTCCGTTCCAGAAAGCGGGCTTCACCCTGTTAATGTTTTTAAAATTATATGGTGGCGCAGTGATAAAGGCCCCGACTTACGAGTTGTATTTCGTAGGTTCAAAATCAGACAGGCGCATTACTTTATGTAAATTATTTCATGACCACTTTTTTTTTTTTAGGATGGGAAATAATCAAATGACCCCTCCCGCTCTGCGTGGAGCGGAAGGGAGTGTCAGACTCTTACTGACTAAAACCCACCCGTCCTTAGCCCTTTATGTTCCAGGGCAGCAGTAACCCTTTCGGACGATCCCGCTACCCTGGGTGCCAGCATACCTGCGATAGGAAAGTAGAAAGAGAGATGATGTGTGTGTTTCATGACCACTGCTCTCAAAACGGTGATGGAAAACATTGTGAGGAAACCAGAATGTTCTAGAACCTAAAATTTGAAGACATGTGACATTTACCAACCCCCATTGGGCCCACTCCCTCTTACAGGGAGAAGGTCTGTATTCCAACAGTGGGCATATTATAGGTTGATTATGCCCATGCTTATTCAAGTGATGCAATTAGCTGCTGATAATTCATTCAACCACTTACAGTAAATTACACGCGCTTGACATTTCGTTACTTAGTTAGCTAGCTAAATGTTAAAGGGGCCCATGGCTAACTAATAACAGCCACGCAGGTTGATCGATCAGGTTAAGCTACGCTTGCAGCGGTTGGTCTGTAGATGGGTGACCATCTTTACATACCGAAACCCCTCCGTGCCTCGGAAAGCACGTTAAGCGGCTGTCCCGGCTGTCATTCGTGGATCTTTGACAGTCGTTACGGGTATCGTATTAGGTACCCAGTAACTGGGTTGTGGAGGTCAGATAGGCAGTCGCTCCATGTAAAATATTGGTATTCAGCTGCATCCGGTTAAACTGGAAACCGACCCCAACATAGTTGGGAAAAGGCTAGGCAGATGATGAGTTAACTAAATGTTGATTTTCGTTCCAGATAACGGGCGATAATGTCTTTAAAATGATATTTACCTACTTACTCGGCACAAGCTCCATGACAAAACGGGTGACTCCTGCTCCGGCTCGTTCTTGGTGCAAAGGTTAGCCATTGCCATCCAACGTGGCAATGCAGCAAGCGTTTTGGGCACCTTTGCGCCGGGCACAGTTAGGGGCGGGTTATTTGACTAGGCTGACGTGTTGTTCCTGTCCTTATATTATTGTTTCTATTAAAATAATGATTTACTTATATAGATCTTCTCTAGTCTACATTTAAGACATATTACTCACGTATGGAAACACTCGTGACATTTTATACAAGAATCGCGTAAGGCTGAATATAATTTATTGTGTCCACGTACAAAGGATTCCCCAGCTCAGTGCCCAGCGTTCGTACCTAATCTATTTCTCCATTGACTCTTGAGACGCACGCGCGATTTTTTGACGCGTCGATTATCTATCGCGCACTGGATTCTCAGCTCTCGGTGTTGAGCCGAGCATTGAGAATCCAACAGATTGTATCCCAGCGCGTCAAAATAATATGTCATTTGATTTTCAAGTCTCGGCGCTGGCCAGTGAGTTGAAAATCCAGCGCGCGGTTAAAAGTCGCCCGTGGGTACGAGGGCTAAGCTTCTTATATATTAGCATAGAAATGTTTTGTTCTAGATTCAAAGCTAATTTCCCGCCTCATTGGTCTAACGGCACGCACCGCTGACGCTGAGGTTCTAGATTTGATCCTTAATCAATAATAAAAGTAATTTGTTTTTTATCTTGGTAGGTATACTTATTGTAACCCATACTAACGCGCAAGTACTTCTTAATGGCTGAGCAGATTTAATTTAAATTTGGCACATGCATGTCTGTCTGTTTGTTCAATTTTCACGCCTTAACGGCTGAATGGATCACGACGTGGCATGTAGGAGATGAGGAGCTGACTTTGGTCATAGGATACTTTTTGACTGGAAGCGAAAAGCATAAAACTGATCGAAGTGGCGATGCTTGGGGAGAGGCTTATGTTCAGCAGTGGTCGTCTTTCAGCTGAAATGGTGATGATGATACATTTTAACCCGGTAATACGTTCCCGTCGACAATTCCGTCCTCCACGCAGGTGAAGCCGCAAACAATAGCTAGGGACTAAAACGTACTCTTTTTTGTGTGTTTTAATATGTGTAAGAATAGAAAAAAAAAAAATCTGCACAAACGAAACGCAAAATTACAAATAATTTAAAAAAAGACAAGATACACATAGTCAAAAGACTCGTACTCAAGCATAATAATGTTGACACTTTTGTCTATTGCTTGATGTCAGGGCCAGGGACCAATGACAACTCACATTAATATTAACATTGACAATACAGATATTGGCAGATGGCCACAAAACAATAACAATAAAATTAAATATTAAGATATATATAAGAATATGAATTCGTAAGATATGCGTATACGGGTAGCGGGATCGTCCGAAAGGGTTACCGCTGCCCTGGAACATAAAGGGCTAAGGAAGGAACACGGGTGGGTTTTAGTCAGTAAGAGTCTGACACTCCCTCCTGCTCTGCTCCACCCAGAACGGGAGGAGCCATTTGATGATTTCCCATCCTGAAAAAAAAAAAAAGTATGCGTATACTGTAGTAAGTTTACTAGGTCACATTTCCACGTGAACAACGCATGAATAAGGCAACCGATCGCGGGTATGCCCAAAATATGCACATATCCATATGTGCATATTTAGCGCAATCATGCAAATTCTGACACAAAAGTGAGGAAGCCTAAACTGAGATTATTCTGGTAAGCTCAGACCTCCACCACCAAGAAAGTTTTAGACGGATATCTATGTAGTTTCAATTAATGCAAAATTGCAAATTGCAAAATGCATTAATTGAAACTACATAGATATCTGTGTGAAACTATCAAACTTTCTTGGTGGTACTCCAGCGACAGTTGAAGTCTTTTCTTGGAGAATAAGAAGAACCACTTCATGATGACAATACTGAATTCGCCGAACTAAATCTTCCGAACGATAGGATTTTTTGACGAAATGTCTAAAGTTTAAATACATTTTTGGACATTCTGCCAAGTCGGAAGTGTGCAGCTGTATAAATCTCATCCCAACACTTCGGCTTCAAGAAACACAGCAACATATCCAACATAGCCTCCTTAAATTAGCATAGAAACGCATCGTCCTAGATCAGTGTTATTTATCTGACGTTACACTAAGCATCCGAAATAGTGCTCCTTAAATTTTATGATGTGCAGACAATTGCAGAACCGTCGCAATAAAAGCCACGGCAGATGCCATTGGTTGTAAACACACACAAATCTAGAACGCCAGATAAATGTGCCGAAATTTGCCAATCTGGATCTAATATATTCATAGCTTGAGATTCTGATAGTAATGGAATGGTGTTGAGAGCTAATTTGACAGTGAGCTACCAATTTAACTTATTGGAGTCAATTACTAGACTTGAGCTTCCAGAAATCGTAATAACAGATGGAAATTTAGAGAAGAAAAGTAAAAAAAATATCTTTAAAATGAAACCTCTTTTATGTGAAGTTAGATCAAATCGAAATCGAAAAATTAGGATATGAATCAGAACTTTTTGAACGTCAAAATTACATAAAGACATTTCTCAAAACGTCTGCTTTCTACCGGTTCCTACTGCTTTAGCTGAGAAAAAAAAGTGGCGCAACTACCTCCCCAACATTTAACAGTAGAAGAAAAGATTGTTTCTCCTTTACTGTTGTTGATTGGGATTTATTAACAGACGATGCAATACGACACTTAAGACGTGAACGAAAAATCCAGAAAATTATGATCTAACACGCTAATAAAACTATCATAATTAGTCTACAACATGCTTAATAAAACGGTGAATAAAATTAGTAAAAAAAAAAAACAATTAACATAATTATGTGCGTTTCTTTTCAACTTTTGAAGTCTCTTTTTAAGCAAGGAATTGCTTGTAGCAGGAGAGTCCGCTACACGTGGCACGTGGGGTTCATGTGGAATGTTCCAACAATACCTATAAACCAATGGTGTAGACAATATACATTCTACCTGCGCCTTTGAAGGCCATAGAAAAAACGGTAGCGTAAAATAAATTAAAATCAAACGTAGAAAATTGGAAACAATTTTCAAGAAACTTTACTTCTAAAGCAGTTTTCAGACAAGATGCATCAACAACTTCCATGATGTAAGCCACGTACAGATGCCAGCACATCACAACTTGTTAAATGAACAAGACTTCAAAAAGTGTTAGCTAGTTTATTAATACTTAGAAAATTTGCGGAAATTATGAGAAACTGGGTTAAATCTCTAGTATTTTTTTTTTTGCAATTTTATTATTTTTATGATAACGTAGTAGTGATCGCACGCGCTGCTTTTGGGCATGAGGTCCTGAGTTTGATTCTCTGGTCGGGCAAAGTGTTACTGGGTTTTCCCATCTAGAATTTCTCAGTAGCAGCCTGTAGTCTAGATTTGTGCTCGATTGATGGCAATGGATTCGTCCCCTATTACATCCTACTATCTTACTAATATTATTTCGTACTAATAATAATAATAATAATATCCCTGGACATTTCACACAGCGCCATCTAGTCCCAAGTTAAGCAACCTAATATAAACGCGAAGGTTTGTATAGATGGATGGATGGATGGATGTTTGTTTCTCTTTCACGCAAAAACTACTGAACGGATTTAGAATAAATTTGGCACACAAATGGTTTGTAACAAGGATTGACATATAGGATACTTTTTATCCCGATATTCGCACGGGATCGAAACCTATCCGACATAAATATTACTGGCGAAATAGAGGTGTATTATAGGTACATGTTTACCCAACCCTTTGGAGTTTAAGGGCGTGATGATGTTACATAAAATATATGTTATAAATATATACTCAGTGTTGCCTGTTCACAAAATTCAATGAGGTAATACTTATCAAATTCTGTAGCAAATTCCCAACTAGAACTGTGCCCAATAAAAATCCCAATTTATTCACGTGAGACGTAAAACAGTCATCGTTAAAGTTTACGTGTACTCTAGCACATTTCTTATCCCTTCGAGAAAGACGGTTTTTATGTTACGTTTATACGTTATTAAATACGGATTTATAGCATTTTATTTCTATCAACATCATCTAAATACTTTTACGAGTAATAAAAGTAAAATTAAATGAAAATAAACAAAGATAGTCGGGCTCCCGAGCTATTCGTACATTTGTAAAAATAGTGGCAACTCGAACCAAACTCAACATCAGTTTATTGCAAGCCACAGGCGGAAAGCAGTCGAGTTTCCGCCGTGCCAAATTTGAATAGTCGGATTCGGAATTCGAAATTGTGAAGTGTATTTTTTTTAACTTTTTTTTTCTATAAAGTGTCAAGACGTGCTTTTTACGAAGAAGGTTTTAAAGATTGTTTTTTTTTGTCCAATAAGGATTTATTCTAAACTTTTTTTTGGTTTGCTAGTGATTGTCAGTGATTTTTTCAATGAATTTGAAAGTGCTAATTTGCTGAATTAGGAGTGAAAGGAAATTGAATTTCCACATTGTGACAAGTTTTAACAAGATAAAAGATTATCTTACAAAACCTGTATTGCAATAACAGGTAAATATTGCCTCTTTTAAAAGCACCTTTCCCTTTTCCAATAGCTAAACTATAAAGCTAATTAAACAGCACAAGGGTTCTTAGAAATTTCAATTGCTTTATCATACTATCATATATATATATATATATATTAATATTATAAACGCCAAAGTTTGTGAAGATGGATGGATGTTTGTTACTATTTCACGGAAAAACCACTGAACGGATTTGAATGAAATTTGGCACACAGATAGTTCATAACCAGGGTTAACATTTAAGATTATTTTTTTTATTTTTACATTAACTTTTTATCCCGATATTCCCACGGGATCGAAACTTATGCTGGGCGCTGCTAGTTTATTATAATAACAAGCTCCACAAGTTTCAATAACCAACAAAGATCAACCAAGGTTCTAGATTCGCTTTGAATACCTTGTTCCAAGAAATAGTTTATGCAGGCAGCTTATACAAGAAAATACATAATCGCACTGTATTCTGAGATGCCTTTAGCGTTCCCGACAGAGGATTTACAGGTAATAGTCTGTTTTAAACCCAAGGTCTTGAATAAACAAAGAGGTATGTTAGTAAAATGTAAAAGCTTTCTGTAGCAAGGATTTCTGTGTTGCAAAATTATTTTATAAATGTTATTTGCAATGTAATACTGTGGGAAATTATATTAGAGATTACATTTACCAGTCGAACCAAACATACGATGACGTGTGACATCTAACCCGCATTGCACCCGCGTCGTGGGTTGTACCCCACTCCCTCTCCAAGGGAGGAGGCCTGTGTCCCAACAGTGGGAACATTATAGGCTAATCATGCTTACGTGTTACGATCCTTAATCCTTCATTACTTCATCAAAGTAGGCATTGTAAAGGTATTAACAATAAAATTGGTCCTTCAGCTGGCAAAATAAACAAATGCCCGATTCCACTAAAGAACTGCAAGTTAAGCAACCACCCACAACACATAACTCCAGACAAACACACTAGAGACATACACAACACTTTCATTTAATGTTTTTTTTTCTTGTATTCTGTTTTTTTTTATTTCTCTTGAATTTGCCCTAATGGATTATTGTGTATAATTTGTGTCCTATTTCCTATATGCACATCACTTTGAAGGTACACTGGCTTCTAAGATACAGGTACATAAACCTAGTTTAGAAGTCAGGGTTTTCACTCTGGAACACTAATTTCAGCCATTTTTAGACCGACGTAATGTAAATGCATTTATTGAGAAATAAAGATTTTGTATTTTTTTTTTAAATTACCGTTTCACCATTTCTTTTTAGTAGGCTTAAAAATCTGGATTTTTGACACTTTAAGTCAAGCTCTATCATCATCTCATCATCTACCTAGTCTTTTTCCACCTTCGTTGGATTCGACTTCGAGTCTAACCGGATGCAGCTGAATACCAGTATTTTACAAGGCGCGACTGCCTATCCGTTCTCCACAACCTCGTTACTGGGTAATACGATAACCTTTAGTAAGACTGATTATCAGACTTTCGGGCTTCTGACGGCCCGTAAAGACTGTCAAAGATCCACGAATAAAAAATCCCTTCATCAGGTCCCTGTTAAGTCAATCATCTTATTATAATTATAATTTCCATTTTAATCTTTATTTTTGTAATTGATTCGCTTAATGTAAAATAGGTATTGGTATTCAGCTGCATTCGGTTAGACTGGAAGCCGACCCCAACATAGTTGGGAAAAGGCTAGGCAGATGATCAGTAGGATCATACCACCACCATTATTATTTTGCTTCTAAAGAATGTGCTTTTTCGCAGAGTTGTTAAATAATTATTTTTATATACCAGAGGGGCAATTCTCGTAATTTTAAGAACGTTCACAGTCTGACCTCAGTCTCAATCTGTCAAAAAATACTTCTAATTTCCCTACATTTTGACAAGTTTTTGACATTTGTTTGTCGCCGAGATGAGACTGCGACTAGATTTTGAACGTTTTAAATTACGAGAATTGGCCTTCAGTTTTATTTAAAAAAAAAATGATTCCCAATTGAAATGTAAAGTGATGGCCTGAAACACAGGTTTGAATTAAACCTAGTTCGGGCGGGTCGCTACCTAACACTCGAAAATCGAACCATCATTACTTGCAACTGTAATTAAAAAAAAAAAAATTTAGTTGTAGGTTATTTTTAGACACTATAATTAATAACACCTTTCGTAAACGTAAGTTATTATTATTGAAATTGACATATCTCGGGACCCTGGGGTTATTATTATTATTATTAATTCTGTAAATGTGCTGAATAGTCAATTCTGTTACATCACTCTTTCATGTATGCCATAATCTTATAAAGTTATTAGGCATATAATACACATGAATATTGGCACTTAGTTGGCTAGGCGGGTGGCGGATGATATTATTTTAACAGAATTAAAATAATCATATATACGTACAGTCACGAACACCAATATGTCAACACTTGGCAACTTTAAATTGCGTTTTTTTGGTGAAATAACGAATGCAACCTATGGGTTCGAAAATGCTAAGATAACAACAACATAAAATTTCATTCAAAAGTAAAGGAGTAAATCGCTTTTGAACAAAGCGGAGTGTATACATACTTTTGCTCGTGACTGTACATGTATATAAAAAATATATAAAAGAGGGAAAAGAATCATACATTAAAAATTATGCGTATTTCTCTCAAGTCTTCACACACGTATTTCATAGGAGGCGACTAATCTCAGGTTCTCTGAGAATAAGTATATCAGGAAAGATGTTCTTGACATACAAATTATAATAGACTTTCTTAGAAGTTTCCGTACCACCCGGTGGTTGGGAAGTTTTAATTCCTCGTATTTATTATCAAAGAGTTTTGTGTTTGACGACTTCATAATCTGATGAATATTTTGCGGTTCCCGAAGTTTTGTTTTAAATTGTTGGTTTTGATTTTATGAAATACTAAATATAATATATAATATGTACGATGTTATAAAGCTATATAATTTATTAGTCAAGTCATCAAATATATCATCATCTGCCTTGCCTTTTCCCAACTACATACTCGTATATGTTGGGGTAAGCTTCCAGTCTAACTGGATGCAGCTGAGTACGTGTATTTTACATGGAGCGGCTGCCTATCTGACCTCCACAACCCTGGGTAATACGAAACCCCTTGGTTAGACTGGTTGTCAGAGTTTCGGTCTTCTGATGACCCGTAACGACTGTCATAGATCCACGAATGACAGCCGGGACCAACGGCTTAACGTGCTTTCCGAGGTACGGAGGGGTCTTGGTATGTATAAAAATCAAATGTTCATTCATTTGATTTTTTACACACCAAAATCAAATATATCTACTTCGAAATTTTATATGTTTTACTATAGTTTTTATGAGAAATTGTTCTGCATTGTAAGCAAACCCCTCATTTATTTTACCCCTTGTGAGACTGCCTTATTTTTATGCATTCATTTGTTATGTTGCTTGACCCGGCAGATATTTGATATTATTCATTCTCCTGCCCTTATCCCAATTTATTAAATTATAAAAATAGAAATAGATAGTTTCTATTTTATTTTTTTTTTTATTTTTTTTTTAGATATTTGATTTTATTATAGTAATTTATTATTTCTACCATCAAAACGGTTTCCTAAATCTAAGACTGAAACATTGTTATATATTTAATGTAGGTATAAAATATTATAAAACATTTTAAAAGAGGAAGTATCTGTATTTTGGATGATGTAAGTACATAATAAAGAGAATTCTATCACTATCCATCAAGGGAGTTCTTTTCCATACAAAACTACTTTTTGGCCTTCCAAAAGGTAGTTTCGTATGGAGAAGAAACTAGGATCAATAATCTATTTTTATTGTATTTTTTTATTATTATTATAATATGTAGGTATTATTATATAAAATTATTTAATCAATTAATTAGATGACCTGGACTCTTTTCCTAAAGATTAGTCCTTGGCAGCTCTGGACAGAGAGAGGTGGAAAGAGCGTAGGCCTTTGCCCAGCTGTGGGACGATAACGGCTAATAATAATAAAAAATAAAAAGTGTTTGACTTTAATTTTTCTGAAAACAACGTTACTTTATTATTACAAGATAACACTAAAATAACAAAATAATACCCTAAATTAAATAAAACTATTTACAAACTAAAATATAGCGTCGAAAAATTCATCGCTATCGCTGTCGACTGGTAAAGTAGGTACCCAAGACACTGGCGGCATTGCCACGTTGTATGGCAATGCTTAGCCTCTGGCCAAGGTAAAAGCCAGCCCTTGGGTCATGGCAAGTGTCAACCAGTCTTTTTGAAATTTATTTAAAAAGACCATGCGCACTTGGACCCCACGGCCCGAGGGTTTCAACCCCAAACGGCTCGAAAATATAATTATTAATGAGGTTGTTATATTTACGCCGCTTGAGGTTTTCAGCAGCCGCAGCAGCAGCACCAGCGCAACACGCTGACCCTGGAAGATGGGATGGCGCAAGAGTATCGACACAAGTTGCATCCCACACTAAAGGCCTACCTACCTTCCATGGAAATAAAGACATGCCGTCCGGTCTCTTGCCATCGTCGCGTGCCAATCCATTGGGTTCTAATACAGCTGGAACGCCGACGGTGACAAGAGCTCGTCGAATGATGTCGTTAATGTTTGCGTGCCGCGCTAAGCGACCCGCACTTCGGCTGCAAGACAGGCCGTGGTGTCCGAGGCTGTTGACAACTTCGCCACAGTGACAGCGATGGGGAGAACAACATGGTGCTCCTAGTCGTAAGGAAGCAGCGAGGCGGAAAGTATTGTCGTCGAGCAAAATGCCTATAGGTATTCGACGACGGAAGTGCATGAAGCCACAGACCCGACTCCCATTTACCCACAGCCAGCAGGCGCGCACGCTCTGCAGTAGTAACAGACGTGTTAAGTAAATTATCCTGAACTACATTGCAGAGCGGCTCATCCCACCGTCTCTGGGAAAATGGATTATCGGGTAGATCTGAGTTCGGGCAAGTGAGTCTCCAGGCATCCATAGCCTCGGTGAAGCACATCAAAATTAATCAGTGTGGAGGCTAGGATTTTCCTGATTAATTTCTCAGTACCGTGGACCGAGGATATGAAAGCCGGTAAACTAATACTAGAAATTTTGCGAAAAACGTATTAAAAGTATTTGGTGCAAGAGGTATTTATAAATCAGTGTACATGTGTGAAGAAACTCATAAATTCTATACGATTTTCTGCTAAGATGGCAATCGTACGCACATACAAAATTTGCCAACCACTTTCACGCCACTTTACCGGCTACACACATAATGAAATATCCCGGAGCTATAAGTAAATAAATACCATCAAAAAGGGTCCTTCGTGAATTAGGGTAATTTCTCAGCTGTTTGTAGGGTGCTACGGATATCTCCTTATTTCGTATGTCTCATTAGGTGAAGGGCCAGTCGGAATGAAGAGCGAAGTGTTTCGCTAAGACCGCGGTGTGATGATGGGCGAGGGGCGAGTGTGAAGCTATCAATGTACTTTGTATATGACTGACAATGGCGCCGATTACCTTGTTCACAAACTAAACTAAATTTCAGTTCAGTGCATCTTTTTCTTTCTATATTTAATTAAGGACAGAAGATAAATATTAGTTTAGTCCTGTCAAATTAGTCAGCGCCTGGCGTAAATTATTTTTAGTCGCCATGTTTTTAATCGCGTCTAAACATGGAGTTGTTATTATTAAATAATAATTAACTAATAATTACTAATTAACTTAATTTGACATGAAATAGAAAGAAAAAGATACGTTTTATTTAGTTATTTTATGTTTGTTCACAAACTAACTAAATTTAAGTTTAGTGTGATTCCCTTGTGGGAATCGGTGCCAATATATTTTGTTTTTTTTTACCGACTTCAAAATAAGATTTTTTAGATGTTTTTTTTATTTATTTATTTTAAATAATAACGTTACCCCCACACTAGGAATTACTCATATATCGAGGGAGCGTTTACAAACACTAAAACTCACATACACAAACAGCCAGACCTGGAACAACCTGTAGGCAATACAAATATTTATTCCGTGCGGGAATCGAACGGCGCCAACCGTGTCGTTTGTTTATGTTTGTCCCCTCAGAACTCCGTCATTTATAAACCGACTAGCTTCTGCCCGCGACTTCGTCCGCGCGACATTTCTTGTTCCCCGACCCACACCATCGCATCGCATCGTCTGCCCGCGGGATTACTGTTTTCACTTAGCGTTATTTCTGACTTTTTTTCTTTTGCTCGGCTCCAAAAGGTTATAGCGTAATGTTTAATAACCTACATAGCCTGCCTCATGAATTGGACCAAAAATTCAAAATAAAAAATGGTAAAATAATAAACGAGGGGCGAGTGAATTCGTGACAGGTACTTTGAGTTTGACACATTGTTTAAAAAGCAGAGAGGCCATTCTCGTAATTTTAAGAACGTTCACAGCCCGATCTCAGTCTCAATCTGTCAAAAATACTTCTTGATTTTCCTAAATTTTTGACAAGTTTGTGACACTGATTGTCGCTGAAATGAGGTGACTAGATTTTGAAAGTTTTTAATTACGGGAATTAGCCTTCGGACCTATTTGTAAGCCATACTCTAGCACTAGGTACCTATATTAAACAATTTTGCAAGATGTCTTTGACTACAGCACACAATCTGTGATTAATCTGACTAGCTGTCTGTTGTGACGGAGATAAAACCTAGCGATGTGACAGACATTAACTTTTGTCATCTTTGTTGGCAGCGCTGGCATCGTATGAGCATTGAAAACCTATTAAAAACATTCTGAGTATTAACAAATAGCACATGTATTTGTTATTTTCACGAAACAGTAAAATAAATGGTATGGTATTGGTTTAGTGGTCGCAAGCAGTATTGAGTACTGGGTAGAGGTACTGGGTTCGATTCCCGGGTCGGGAAAAGTGTTATTAGGTTTTTCTATCTAGAAAATCTCAGTACCAGCTTAAAGTCTGGATTTGTACCTAGTTGATAGCAACAGGCTCGCCCGCTATTATATGGGATTTAAACATAACTGGTGAAATGTGGATGTACAGATGCCAGCAGGTCAAGCTACCCGAAACTGTAAAATTTTCCCAATCAACCTTAAACCTTAATGCTTTTGCGATAAAGTTGAAAATCTATTAAAGAAATTTGACAGATTGTAGTAGCTTGATGTGCTGGCGTCTGTACCATCATGGTGCACATCTGCTTAACCCTTCGGGGAATACAAGCGTGATGATATTTTATGTTGTCCTCCTTTCAGGTCCTCTCAATCTGTGTGGTTCTTTCCTCAAAAGACCATCTCAGACATCGACCTACATGGTCTTCATATGATCTGACCAAGATTATGTCTGGACTTTAAAAGAGACTGTGACGTCTGAGTTTGTTTCGGCCTTTCTTCTCAGACTAGTCAGATAGGAAACGCTGACCTCATCTAGTTTTAAAATATGATTGACGTGTAAAAGTGTTTGTACAAACCTACTTACAAAATAAAATCATTTATCTCCGTTTTTAATTTTTTACTCACTATTTTTTCAACCAATAGAAAAACTAATTTTAGTTGGTTATTTTTATCAGCAACATTAGCTTTGGCAGGACACCTCAGTGGAGTTTCTTGCCCATTCTTCTCTATACGGGAACTACCTTTTGAAAGGGGCGACTAGAAATCATTCTATTTTATTGTAAATTTTGACGTTCAAAAGTGCGTTTTATGTGCCTATTTGAAATAAATACTTTGACTTCGAAAAAAAGGCAATTAAAAAATAATCGTTTAGAAAACAATATTATTTTACCAATTCACCTAAGCACCAAAGAAACATGAGTTGTATGAAGAAAACGTCGGTCACCGGCCACTTGGCGTGTCATATATCTGTGTCGTGCATTTCATGCCCAACATGACACGACAGGACAGCGCTCTCTGTCGCCGCCGACGACACGAGACACGAGCGATTGTCTTTTATTATGAATGGGTGCCGGGTGCGTGCAATATGAGCCAGTGAAGGCCAACAAATGAGCATCGGGTATAATTGCACGTGATGTCATTGGTCATTACTCTAAAAATAGCACTGATGAATTTGACTTGAGTTGTGATGGTACTTTGAAAAATGATTATGGAGAATATCCAAAGAAGTAGGATAGGGGCCCGTTGCTAAATAATAACAGTTGTACAGGTCGATCGATCAGGTTAAGCTACACTTGCCGCGGTTGGTCTGTAGATGGGTGACCATCTTTACATACCGAAACCCCTCCGTGCCTCGGAAAGCACTTTAAGCCGTTGGTCCCGGATGTCATGCAGATCATTGACAGTCGTTACGGGTCGTCAGAAGCCCGAAAGTCTGACAACCAGTCTTACCAAGGGGTATCGTATTACCCAGGGTTGTGGAGGTCAGGTAGGCAGTCGCTCCATATAAAATGCTGGTATTCAGCTGCATCCGGTTAGACTGGAAGCCGACCCCAACATAGTTGGGAAGAGGCTAGTCAGATGATCAGTAGGATCATACCACCACCATGATTATTTTGCTTTGAAACGATGTTGTAAGTGTGCTGAGCAGTCAATTATTTTACATCGCTCTTTCATTTATGACATAAACTTAAAAAGTTATTAGGCATACAATACAAATTAATACTGGCAGTGGAGAGAAAAGATGATTGTTTTTTCATTTATACTTACGAGTACCAAATAGCTTGTACACACGGCGACACATCAAGCTATACATTTCCAGGTTTAGCTGATCCCGCATGGTATAGGTTTTTCGTACAATGAGAGGTCAGCTTATACTGGTTATATATACTTTGAAGTGTAGCCGTGCGTACTAGTCACCTACGATTTATATCGATCTGTATAAATGGGTTGGGTTTGCATACAGTGAAACCAGAAAATGCTACGCTTCGTCATGTTTGAATTAGCGCGAACGTCGCGTTACAGAGTAAACCCCCACAGAGGCAAAGCTTCTAACATTTCTCGTTCTGGGCTTTGTAGTAGTGCTCAGATTCATTAGGCGTTTATATGAAATTTTCTCTCTGTTAGCGTACCTACTTTGGTCGCAGAGATGTCAATAAAAAGTTTAGAAAAGTTTATTGGAATGTCAAAGAGTATATGCAAAATTGGCAAATACGTCCATGGTTATAACAGCTCTATATTAGATCTCACTATCGCGCTTTAGTTTTTCCGAAGATAGAAGCAGGAGGGCCTACTCCGAAGTGCAAAGTGCGAATGTTCGGATCGGACCGACACATGGCCCATGGCATGAAAATAAATAATACAATAAAGGAAATGTCAGTCAGTGCCACTTGGCACGACATGTATGTATGATGTCAGACGCTTAGTTTACGAGCGCCGCCGGACATTTAATACGGTTAAATATATTTGAAGCCGCGTCCATTCAAATCGCTGTACTATTGTTGTAAGTACTCTTAGCGGTAGGAATATTAGTTGGGTTTGTTGGAACGGTTAGCTGGTTATGTTGATAATAATACCAGTTGAAGGAGTCATAAATTATAGTTTTAGTATTTTGGTTATTGTTTTCTTGGACTGACTAGCAAGTCGTGCGTTTGATCTCCAGATATTGTACTGTTGGCGTAAATTCACTTGTTACACAACAACCTGAATAACATGAAATCTAACCCGCATTCAGGGCTCTCCTGATCATTCCAACGTCTCTAAATCGTTAGTCGATCTCTTCGAGTCTTCCTCATTTTGGTCTGTATGTTTGTATTTCCTATGCGTGTCCCAAATATGATATTTTCGTTTCTTTCTTTACTTTTCCATTAATTTCCTATAATTTTCTATGCTCTACGTGTAATCATTATTATTCTCTTGTCTTTAACCCGATTTATTTGGGGTCGACGCAATGTATGTGTATGTATTCTTCTTGTCTTCTAGTTTTCTCTACTCATCTTCATCTACATAGCTCACCTACTCACGCATTCGCTCTTGCAAACTCACACCCACCGCATAATTATTCTCACACACACCTACATACATATATATCACACACACCTTCACATTCTCATATACATACACCACACACACACCCCCACACGCACCACGAACTCACATACACGAACACACGAAATCCATTTAATTAATTTGGATTAAAATTATGTACTTACCTATAGATTACTTATTAACTATTATTCTGTATTTCTGTAGTACTGATTTAATTGTATATGCATCTATTACTTGGCACCTATTCTTGTGTGAATGGTGCTGATAAGCGAAATACCGGCTATGCCTAGTTCGGCTACAGACGCTAATCTCTTTACTTTAACTGAAATTTTTGCCACATTGCCATTGTAAAGTAGTACTAAGTTTTTGGAAATAAACTATTATTATTATGTCGCTTATTTATTTATTTGTCTTATTTTATTACATTTTTAAATATTAGTATAAAAAAAAACATTTAAAAATATAAAAAAATAGTGATCCACCGATGTCGGGAGCAGGGTTCAAGCTACCGGTGGTTAGGGCTCCAGAGACAGAAACCTCCTCACAATGCGAGCCGTATCGAAGAGTACTGCCTACCTTATTATTATTATTATCTCGGTAGTCAACCCTTTCTAACTATATCATCTTTCACACAGTCCTTTTATTTTTTTGGTTGGAAAATCATCTCAGATAACTTCTCCCGCTCTGGGCAGAGCGGGAGGGCGTGTCAGACTTTTACTGACTAAACCACCCGTGTTCCTTCAGTTGCCTGTCCTGGTACAGGCGAGTGAAGGAACACGGGTGGGTTTACGCCACGGTAACTCTTTCGAACAACCCGTGACCCTGGCAGACACAGTCCATCCATCTTTTATTTGGTCTTACTTCTACTTTTATAGACAGTTCTATTAAAAACTTTCCTCACGACGTTTTCCTCATTTCTGACATTAGAGCGTGTTACATGGTAAGACTGAGAAGCTGGGTGTTATTGTTTGATTTTAGAAGGAAAAAAAAAGAAAGGAAATGCGTTTAACTAGCGGTAAACATGACGCAGAGAAAGAACACAAAAACAAGTGCGAGTCGGACTTGCCCATGAAGGGTTCCGTTTTACGATTTATGACGTATTAAAAAAAAGTACTTACTAGATCTTGTTCAAACCAATTTTCGGTGGAAGTTTACATGGTAATGTACATCATATATTTTTTTTAGTTTTATCATTCTCTTATTTTAGAAGGTACAGGGGGGGGGGGGGGGGACACATTTTACCACTTTGGAAGTGTCTCTCGCGCACACTATTCAGTTTAGAAAAAAATGATATTAGAAACCTCAATGTCATTTTTGAAGACCTATCCATAGATAACCCACACGTACGGGTTTGATGAAAAAAAAAAATTGAGTTTCAGTTCTAAGTATGGGGAACCCCCAAAATTTATTGTTTTTTTTTTCTATTTTTGTGTAAAAATCTTAATGCGGTTCATAGAATACCTCTACTTACCAAGTTTCAACAGTATAGTTCTTATAGTTTCGGAAAAAAGTGGCTGTGACATACGGACGGACAGACAGACAGACATGACGAATCCATAAGGGTTCCGTGCCATTTGGCTACGGAACCCTAAAAAAGAAGAAGTTTGGGGGAAATATGCGTCACGTCCACGTAAAACGACAATCGCTCGACATAATGCTACGACCCTATGCGACACAAAGCCCCAACGCGGGTTACATATTTTGATTGAAAGTTAGATAGTGAGGTGGACAAGACAGAAAATGTAATGTAATTTATAGTGACTCTCTAATTTCACTTCGTTTTTTTGACATGACCCTTCTTCCATTTACCAAAGTAGACTTTGGCAGGTTGGCAATAAAAACGTACGTGAACAAAACATTGACACTGAATTACAAACTAGAGATGTTCTAAAACAATAGCAGTAATATTTAACGATCTTTTGGCACAATGTATCGATATTACGGCTTAAGTTTATGACCATAGTGACATCTGAATATACCTTTGCAGGAAGACATATTTATTATTGTTACCATATTTATTATTGTTGTTGTCTAGGTAGTAATAATTGTGTAGCATAATCAGCGTATAATGTTCCCACTGCTGGGACACAGGCCTCCTCTCTGTCAGAGGGAGTGGACCTTGATCCATCACGCGGGCCCAGTGCGGATTGGTAGATGTCACATGTCATCGAATTTATGGTTTTACGACATTGCCTCACAATATTTTCCTTTACCGTTTTGAGAGCAGTGGTGATGAAATAATTAACACAAAGTAAAGCGTCTGTCAGGGTTCGAACCCACAACCTACAATTCGTAAGTCGGGGCATTTACCACTGCGCCACCATGTAATTTTAAAAACATTAACAGGGTGAAGCCCGGTTTCTGGAACGGAATTCAACATTTAGCTAACTGGCTAGCAGATTGTCAAACGCGCGTAAACTGCTGTAATTGGTTGAATTAATTATCAACAGCTAATCGCATCACTTGACTTGGGTTTAATGTTGCCATG
Organism: Apamea anceps; assembly: GCA_951799955.1. Taxonomy (NCBI): domain Eukaryota; kingdom Metazoa; phylum Arthropoda; class Insecta; order Lepidoptera; family Noctuidae; genus Apamea; species Apamea anceps. Next base: position 14,449,310 of record OX637521.1, on the reverse strand, counting down.
TTGTTAATTTTCGTTGGTCGATCGATCAGGTTAAGCTACGCTTGTCGCGGTTGGTCCGTTGATGGGTGACCATCTATACATACCAAGATCCCTCCGTGCCTCGGAATGAACGTTAAGTTAATTGCCCGCCAGACATAACACCCGTCTGGTCGGAGGATCCTCCCCTTTCTATAGAGTATGAGTGGACTTTACACCCTGTTCCTCATACCTCTAAATTAGTATGTATCACGCATATTATCTTTCTGTAAATAAGTACCGTCCCAGGTGACTAATAAGAATACGTATTAAATAATATTCCTGGCAAACAGTACGCCACACATGTAGCATGCCAATAAACAAGCTATACAGGAATTTATAACGATAGTACAGATGCCAGCACATCAAGCTACTACAATCTGTCAAATATCTTTAATAGATTTTCAATTTTATCGCAAAGCTTTAAGGTTCAAGGTTGATTGGGAAAATTTTACAGTTTCGGGTAGATTGATGTGCTGGCGTCTGTACTATCCATTACTTTGCTCTGTATGTAACTGGTCTATAATAAGGCCAGCAATGACTTTCTAATTTAATAAATATAACCCAAACATAAAATTATGAGTGTGCTCTCTCATAATTTTGTGATCGGATTATATTTGCACTAGCAGTGCTCCATGGTTTCACCCGCATAAGTGTCGATCCCGTGAGAATATCGATATAAAAAGTATTCTATATGTTAATCCTGGTTATAAACCATCTGTGTGCCAAATTTCATCCAAATCCATTCAGTAGTTTTTGCGTGAAAGAGTAACAAACATCCATCCATCTTATACTTCCATCCATCCATAAAAACTTTCACGTTCATAATGAAAGAAAGGAAGAAAGAAAGAAAAATGCATTTATTGGCATTACACAAAATGACACCTTAAAACTACAAAAACATAAACAAAGATTATAATGCCAAAAGGGCCTCAGCTCAGTATGATGTCAAATCCTACTCCTAATATTATTATTAGGAGTAGGATTTAATTATATTTAATATTGCTTATTTGTTTACTCGCTTAAAAAGTAAACACACCGATAAACGTTAGCTCACCCGCATAAGTTTCGATCCCGTGGGAATATCGAAATAAAAGGTATCCTATATATTAATAATGGTTATAAACCATCTGTGTGCCAAATTTCATCCAAATCCGTTCAGTAGTTTTTGCGTGAAAGAGTAACAAACATCCATCCATCCATCCATCCATCCATACAAACTTTCGCGTTTATAATATTAGTAAGACAAGATAAGAAGTAAGATTTGTGTCATCTGGACTCTGTAGCGATGTGATTCATTGCATCGAATTTGCATGCCAAAAGGTTGATGAGTTATACCAACTCATCTATACATACAAATGCAAATAAAGAAAATTTAAGTGACTGTTTGTAAGATCAAAATAACAGCTTTTTACTAAATGCATATGAAAGTATAAACGGTATGTACTACTATAAAAAAATTAAGTCCGTCTCTCTGTCTGTCTATTTATTCTAGCTAATCTCCGAAACGGCTCGACCGATTTTGATGGAATTTGGTATGGAGGATGGATACATGAGGAAAGACGCATAGGCTACTCTTTATCATCGATATACCACGCGGGTGGAGCCGCGAGTGGAAGCTAGTCAAAGAATGTATCTACCTAAGTAGTTTGTAGAACTGACAATGAACAACATAGAATTTGATTTAATTAATTTCACTACAAACCGATGAAAAGCAAGATTGCTCAAATTGACAGGTCCTTTTCATCATCATCCTTTGTTCTATTTAGTTAGATAGATAAAACGTTTATTCAGTGCAACAAAAGACACAACACAAGTAATAAAAAATAATAAAAAAACATCAAAAAAAGGTGAAACATAAAAAAAAAAGATTAAAAAGCTAAATTGACCCATAGACACCTCGTATGTACAAGTAAATCTTTAACGGTCGATCACTACTGGGCGGTGTGTGTGGTGTGAGCTGGTGACGGCTTCCTGTTGAATGGGATGTAGTTGAACACCAGTATGGACTGACTGCCTATCTGACCTCCACAGCTCAGTTACTCGGTAATACGATACGCCTTAGTAAGACTAGTTGTTAGACTTTCATGCTTCTGACTACCCGAAATATCTACAAATGACAGCCGGAACCAACAAATTATTATTTTAATGTATGTTGAATAATAAATGTTTCACTTGTTCTAACAACAATCTTCTCTCTTTCCAGGTTCAGTGCTGTGAGTGTAAAGTGATGAGTGACAAGTGAGTGAGTGAGTGAGTGTTGTGATGGAGGCGACCCCGCTGCCTCTTGAGGTGGACGAGGAGGGACGTCCTCAGCAGGGATCCTCAACAGGAAGTGGCTCCTCTTCGGGAACTGGATACTATGCGCATAAGAACGGTGAGTGAAGATTTTGTACATTAGAATTCAGTACCTCAAATAATTTTCAGGTTTTGGGAAAACAAACCCAATGTCATACTTGACAAAGTTTCAATTGCATTGCAACCGAATTTTTTTAGGGCCTTTCTACTACAAACGGTTCATTAGAAAGACTTCATGTCATTAAAATAGATATTCATATTCATATATTTATTAGCATACCATAATGTTGTAGAGGTGTTTGTTACAATGGCTTAAAGCTAAGGTAGTACAATTATGGACCCTATAGACCACAGAAAAAAGTATAAAATCAATTCTTAAAATATATTAGGATACTTAACAATAAGCTATTTTTAAAATATATATAGTTGATTAACTGGCAATACACATGTTAATTGTGAAGGTGTAGATCGAGTACCTGGTATAATACGCTGTTTTAAGCCTACCATACGCGGAAAAATTAATCTTAGTAGACCAATCAGGGTCTGATAAGTCTGACCAGATGCGGACATTTACAAGAAACTATTGGTAGGGGAGCCCAGAGCGTTTTTGAGCAAGCATATTCAAAGCGAACACATGATAGCTGAGTAGGTGCGGCATGATGAGCGAACATCGAAAATATATTTGACAAGTTTCTGATATGAGACTGTTTAGGTTTAAAAATTTGCTTGAAGTAGTAAACGTACCGTACCCGCAGTTGCAAAACCTTTCGTAGGCGCGTAGACCTGTCATATACGCGTAGGCCTTCGTAGGAACGGGGGCCATTCGTAGACGCGTAGACCTGTCGTAAATGCGTAGGCCATTCGTAGGCGCGTAAGACCTTTCGTAGCCGCTTAGACCTGTCGCAGGCGCGTAGACGTTTAAAGCTAAAACGGGATTTGCAAGGTCAGTGATAGACGGATGCGATCATTCTGAACGTAGGACTAATCGACTAATCATGTTTGGTAAGTAACTTTAATAATGAACCCTAGTATTTTTCATCATTTCAGCCGAATGACGTCCATTGCTGGACATAGGTCTTCCCAAGCACCTCCACTTCGACCCGTTCTGTGCTTCTTGCATCTAACAGGTTCCTGTGGCCTTCCAGTATTTTTACTAGCAAGAAAATTTTAAAGCGGCTATATTATTATTAAAACCGATTTCGGGACAGGAGAACGCAGGCGTAGCAAAGTATGATTATCAAAGTTATTACAAGACTTAAGTATGATTGTACCTACGCATAATTACGAAAATCACAGATTATGGTTTCAGAAACCTGAAAACTAACATAATAACAGACTACGCGGCGACTTTCGACATAAATAACTTGAAAGTCAACACAAAGTCAACTTATCTGATTCACTTATATTTTATGAGTTCTGTGACCAAATCTTAACTACGAAGTAAAGGCGCGGTTCCATTGCTACCCTCTGCTAAGTTATTTATAATTATGTGCACTTAGCAGCTTTGATAGATTATTTTATATTTTTTAATGTGAGAACGTTGTAGGCCTTGTAGACTGTAGGTACTACTGTATATTTGTAGACCATTTTCTATTTTGTTTATAACTTGGTATTTGTTGACAGGCCTACACTGTCCTCCCATACCTATTAACACTGTAATTTAAAAACATTAACACAATTATTTTTTTAAAGACTAACCGTGTAGTTTCTTGCCGGCTCTTCCCCATAGGAAACGACCAATTGGAACCGTGCACCTAGCTTCTGACGATCCATAAGTGCCCATGTAGGTTTATGTGAAATAAAATATTTTGATTTTGCTTCGCTTTGTATGAAAATGTAGGCGAGATCATCTACTGCGGGTACCTACTGCGACGCACGGCACCGTTACGTACGACTACTATCGCCAAAATCTATAACTGACCATCGTAAGGACTATTCCTGCTTGCAGCATATATTAATAGTCGAGCTAAAACGGATCCTCTTTTGTTTTACTTACGAACGCAGCTGTGGTCATCATGTGCACGAGATTTTGTGTTCAAAATGGTCAGATACTTGGCTTCATGTACTATCGCCAAAATCTATAGTTTTGGCGATAGTATATGGGGCCAAGTCTGCTAACGGAATTATGTCGGAGTGGCCGATCATTGACATCGTAATTTAAGATTTTGACAGTTTTAGTAAACTCCTAATTGAAAGGCGTCAGTTTGATTTTTCATTGCCTCTGACACTCCATTGGAAAAAATTGTTCGTGTTTGGTAATCTCGTTTTTAATGACGAGTCGTAATCTCGTATTAGCAATTTTGACATTTCTTTTCCCCACTGGCACGCCATTATTAATTTAGGAGATTACGAACTTTCTTAAAGTTTAGTTATGGTTGTCATAATGACCAATCATTATACATTGCAGACTTGGCTCCCAGATTTGTGGCTGGAAAACAAAAATGGAATCGCGCAGCACAGCAAACGTGTGCAACTTATCCGAGCACAACATACGCAGCAGTGGAATTGCGCCTTAATGCTAGATTTCCAAGATTGTCGTCGACACGGTTTTCGGGTCAAATTTTCGTCGCCAAATGTTGTTCTGAGCGTAGTGCGTGAAATTATAGAAAATTCGGTTTTTGACCGAACCTAAATTGGTTTGATTCACTACGGGGAAGTATGAGTAGGTACTATTACTGTACCTAATATGCGGCCAATATTAAGGCACATTGAGGAAGGACCCGTGGTTATGTTACAGCCGCACGGGTCGGTTTTTTACATTGTACTCACATATATAGAAGCAACCAGAATAATGTACCCAAGATTTTGTAATAATTATCTTGATTTAAAATAGTGTCCATGGATTTTATTGCCCGTTCTTCTCCACAAAGATGAACATCCATACTACTCCATGGTTTTGGAACTAGCTTAAACTTTCTGACTAACTCACCGATTCCTTGACAATACAAAAGTGCCTGTAAATGGTTTAATTTAAATATATGCTTTGCGTTTAAGCTTGACGATCGTAATGATGCAAAATCGTGGAAAACTTTGTAAATATCAAATGTTAACATTCGAAAGAACGTCACAACCTTCAATAGAAAATAACAGCAATCATAATGTATTATGTTGGAGTAAGTCACACTCGTATATCATTACGAAGTAACGACTTTATGATGACCATTGATTCCGAGAATTGAAGGGTTATATACAAATATAGGGGAGATTGATTGAGGTTGTAATCAGTGGCCGCGGGTTGTTCGAAAGAGATACCGTGGCCCCTGGCATAGGCAACTGAAGGAACACGGGTGGGTGTTAGTCAGTAAAAGTCTGACACGCCCTTCCGCTCAGCCCAGAGCGGGAGAGGTAATTTGATGATTTCCCACCCAGAAAAAAAAAATCAGTACAAAACTCACCCTTGGTTACGGTTAATCATCAGACCATGAAGTTTTTTTTTCTTTTTCAAACCCGAACCCACGGTTTCTTAGAAGAGCCGCCACTTAGTGTCTGCAATTTACCAGCGAATGACGTCACTGAAACGTTATTTCATCATTATCTTCCTAGCCTTTTCCCAACTTTATTGAGGTCGGCCTCCAGTCTAACCGGATGCAGCTAAGAACCAGTATTTTATATGGAGCGACTGCCTATCTGACCTCCACAACTCAGTTACTGGGTAATACAAAACCCCTTGATAAGACGGGTTGTCAGACTTTCAGGCTTCTGTCTACCCGTAACGACTGTCAAAGATCCACGAATGACAGCCGCGACAAACGGCACCCTAATTGCGTAACACACGATCAATTGTAATCTGAATCATATTGCTAATCCATTGCTTCATAAGTTCGAAAAATTTGTCTGCTCAACACGTAAATAACGCAATGAATGTTGTTGAACTGTCAAAATGAAACCGATTCCGATTGATTGTGTGTTACGCAATTAGGGTGCGGCTTAACGTGCTTTCCGAGGCACAAAGGGGACTTGGTATGTGAAGATGGTCATCCATCCACGGACCAGCCGCGGCATGATCGATCGACCCGTGTGGCTGTTATTACTTAGCCACAGATTTATGTTAGTAAATTGGTGTGTTTTTTTGACACCGTAAAGTCTTACGACGCTGCCATTATTTTTATGACAGCCGTCACTTCGGCTGTTATGTGACGGCCACGGCTCTTGTAGGAAACCATAGCTTTAGGAGTTAAATGAACTCAACTTTTTCGAAGTAGAACTTCAACCTTTTTGAAGTTCAATACATAAGTATTGAACTTCAAAAAGGTTGAGGTTCCACTTCGTAAAAGTTGAGTTAATTTCTCAGAGTTCACTTCAATTTGAAACAAATAAAAGCTGAATTTATAATTAGCTTTTATTTGTTTCAAATTGACTTTATTTGAAGTTAAACAAATATCAACTTTATCTGAATGGTAATTAAGTTGATTTCAGAGTGACTAGCACTATTGAAAAAGTTATAAAAATGTTTGAAGTTGTAGCGTAAACTCAACTTTATTGTGTAGGAACAAAAGTTATTTTTCCATAAAGTCATATTTGTTTACATTTTTGGCGAATAGGTCGCGATTCAAATTTAGGTAAATAACAATTTTTCTCCCGGATCGTGTCTAAGAAAAGGAAAATAGCATAGGACAACGACGACCTGAAAGACACTGTGGATATTGAGCGGGAGCGCAGGGCTTTGGCGGGTCGCCGTAATATGTTGGCTCATATATTTGCCCGCTGCACGGACCAGGTAAAAATAACGCTTTTCAAAGCGTATTGTCAGGGCCTGTACACGGGTGGTCTGTGGATCAGCTACACCAAAAGGTCGCTAGATGTCTTGCGCGTCCAGTACAACAATGTTTTTAGAATGCTCTTGAGACTGCCCCGGTTCTGTAGTGCGTCAGAGATGTTTACGCAGAGCCGTACTGATGGCTTCCACGCAATTGTGCGGAAGAAAGTAGCGTCTGTGGCAGCTAGAACCCGGGCCAGTGGCAACAGCATTCTAAAAACAGTGACTGAAAATGCGTTTTCCTCTTTTATGAGGCATTTTGTGAAGAAGATGACCGGTTGAGAAACTGATTTCGTCTTCTTTACAAGGTGACTCATACCCAAATTGTTATTTTAATTTATGTATATACTAACACTATGTATAAGGTACTTTACTAACACTACGGATCTCTGTTAACCGATTATCTGAAATAAATAATAATAACAGGAAAATCACCGAGATGCATTCCATGTGAGATCCTGGAAACATATTTCTTTTATAATATTTATGCTTAAAGCGGTCACTGTGGTCGTGTGTATTTTATTCGGTAGGCATTCGATATATTCAGATGACGATTTGACGATTTCTTAGTAGCATGGGGAAAAAGTATACCTTGGCCGGCAGTGCTTTTCCCCACATATGGAAACCCTTTGTTGTTCCAAATGTCTATGAATATGCAGCGGCAATCTCGTGAGCAACCAGACTGTTTACCAAACTGTTACATAAACAGAGCAACAGATAGATACTGATGTCTCACCATACGTTTTGACGTCGCTGTTACGGAATCTTTGTGTTACCCTGTAACTAGGTTCATCATCATTTCAGCCGAAAGATGTCCACTGCTGGACATAGGCCTCCCCCAAGCACCTCCACTTCGACTGGTTCTGTGCTTCTCGCATCCAACGTAACTGGGTTGTGGAGGTCAAAAAAGCAGTCACATAATCAGCCTGTACTGTTCCCACTGCTGGGACACGGGCCTCCTCTCTGGGAGAGGGAATGGGCCGTAATCAACCACGTGGGCCCAGTGCGGATTGGTAGTTGTCACATGTCTTCGAATTTTTGGTTCGAGGACATGCCGGTTTCCTCACGATGTTTTCCTTCACCGTTTTTGAGAGCAATGTTGAAGAAATAAATAACACAAAGCAAAGCGACTGTCTGGGTTCGAACCCACGATCTACAACTCGTAAGTCGTATCCATTACCACTGGGCCACCACTGCTTCACTCTGCTCTGTCGCTCCATGTGAAATGCTGGTATTCAACTGCATCCGGTCAAACTAGAAGCCGAACCCAACACGGGTCGGAAAAGGCAGGCAGATGCCGTAAGCGGCAGTGGAGGACACCGTGTTGTTTTAGTGGGTTAGAGTCCCACATAACTGCGCTATCTCCCCGTGGCAGTGAAGAATGTATGAGCATTTCTCCACGATAAAAAAAGGCAATGATGATCTTCTTTTAAACCGCACCGTTGACACATCATTAATGACCCAAAATATTACCATATTTCCTAATTTCTCCCACCTGAACAAAGCTGTTTAAATAAACTTCCAAATGACTGGTTTCTAATTGATATGAGGCTAACAAAGAGAGTAATCTAGTGTGGCATTACAACACCTTTTTTTTTTTTTTTTTTTTTGAGGATGGGAAATCATCAAATGACCCCTCCCGCTCTGGGTGGAGCAGAAGGGAGTGTCAGACTCTTACTGACTAAAACCCACCCGTGTTCCTTCCTTAGCCCTTTATGTTCCAGGGCAGCGGTAACCCTTTCGGACAATCCCGCTACCCTGGCAGGCTTCGGCCCTATGGGGCCCCGTCACTCATGCTGACATCTCTTTGAGGCGCGCGTGGAACACATACACGCCGTCCGGCACGGGCCTGGTCCTGATCGGACGGTGAGTTACCCATTACTCACCGCCCGCAGGCCCGCGCCTACGGTGGCCGGGAGTCGTCACGCGGCTCCCGACGCCCGGAGCGTCTCCCGCGGCGGCTGAGGCGTGAGGTGCGCAAGGCGCGTTCTCTCGCCCACCCCGCCACCTCCTTCGCTAGCATGACTGCTTCGCAGAAGGAGGTGACTGCCTCCCACTCCCTCTCGCCCCGGACCATGGCTTGAACCAGGGCCGGACGCGAGAGGTCGCCGCCGCTGCCGATCGCCTCTACGAGGACACGGCGGTGCTCTGCCCAAGCAGGGCAGACCTCCACCGTATGCTCCACCGTGTCCTCTGGGCGATCCTGACAGTGGTGACACCCGGGCGTCTCCTCCCGCCTGATTATGTGCAGGGCATTACAACACCTGGACTTAATGGCATTTAGATCTGTTCCCTGCATTATTTTGGTGGTTATAATATTATAATTAAAAAAAAACCGGCCAAGTGCGAGTCGGACTCGCCCATGAAGGGTTCCGTTACGTTACGATTTATGACGTATTAAAAAAAAACTACTCACTAGATCTCGTTCAAACCAATTTTCGGTGGAAGTTTATATGGTAATGTACATCATATATTTTTTTTAGTTTTATCATTCTCTTATTTTAGAAGTTACGGGGGGGGGGGACACACATTTTACCACTTTGGAAGTGTCTCTCGCGCAAACTATTCAGTTTAGAAAAAAATGATATTAGAAACCTCAATATCATTTTTGAAGACCTATCCATAGATACCCCACACGTATGGGTTTGATGAAAAAAAAAAATTTGAGTTTCAGTTCTAAGTATGGGGACCCCCAAAATTTATTGTTTTTTTTCTATTTTTGTGTGAAAATCTTAATGCGGTTCACAGAATACATCTACTTACCAAGTTTCAACAGTATAGCTCTTATAGTTTCGGAAAAAAGCGGCTGTGACATATGGACGGACAGACAGACAGACAGACAGACAGACAGACAGACAGACAGACATGACGAATCCATAAGGGTTCCGTTGCCATTTGGCTACGGAACCCTAAAAATGGAGGGTTTCGTCTACATGAAAATGATTATTATTCGGCATTTTGTAACGACTGCATATTAATTGGTATGATGCCCAGTTTATGCCAATATTACGTATTTCATGGTTCTTCCGTAGGTATAACAGGTAGATATTCTGCCTGTTTAGGGTTTAGGTACTCTACGTTTCTGCTTACCCCCTCGGGGAATACGACGTGATTTTGTAAATAAGTATGCTATTTTTATTAAACTAGCAGCGGCCCGCGGTTTCTTCCGTCGTCGTTCACGTCGACATATCGGGATAAAAAGTATCCTATGTATTAATCCAAGTTATAAACTATCTGTGTGGCAAATTTTATCTGAATCCGTAACCTTCCATTATTTCTTATTAAAAGAACTCGATTCTGTCTCTTTTTTCTGTTTATATATATGTGTACATAAATGGTAAAATAAATAAATAATAGATAAAATTATTTACTAAAATATTTTCCTAAATAGAAAATAAAATTATTTTTCTGAGAAGTAAACACGTGTAAGAGAATTAATTCCTTCAGTTTGTTGTTGGCAAGAATTGTAGTTCCAAGAAAAAGTATTTCACAATAAGAAAATATCACAAAAAAGAAACATTTCAACCTAAAATTGTGTCTCAAAAACGCTATTTTCTTTGACAATCCGACCTTTCCTTTAACAAAAACGTTATCTTTGTTCAATCTTCAAAGAAAAGTGACGTAACGTTTGCTTAAATCAAATTACTACCTATATTACGTCTTCTTAACATCCAATTAGTAAAAAATACGATTTAAATGGCTGTCCTTAACTATCCCATACGTTACGATAACAAATGGGCAATAAAAATCGAAGAATTCCCCAGAATTTACTGGACCCATGATATATTTTTATTGTCTTTGATAACCATCTTGTAATATAAAGAAAAATTAATGCAATCGAAACTGTACGCACGGCTACATATCAAGCTATACAAAACCAGTTTTAGCTGAGCTCGCATTGTATAGTATTTTCGTACAATGAGAAGTCAGCTTATACTGGTTATGTATAGCTTGATGTGTCGCCGTGTGTACAATGAAATACCAACCTTATCGTTATTCCTTTAAAGTTTAAAACTATAAATGAATTCAAATAACTAAGTATCAGGAAATATCCAGACTAAATGATTCCATTTAGTGAACTTGGAATCTTAGTAAGATTAAAATTATTATTATTAAAAGCCTGTGATGTCCTACTACAGAGCGAAGGCCTCTCTACTCTCTTTCCACATCACTCTGTTCAAAGCCGCTAAGGACCAGTTCTTGTTGAACGAGTCCAGCTCATCCCGCCGTCTCCGTCTGGGCCTACTGCGGTATCGCTTGCTATTAAAATTAAGAGGGGGTCACTCTAAGATTGGCTCGTAAGTTTGGCCCTTTGGTCGTCTGACATGCGGCAGATATGTCCAGTCCAATTACATTTTAGCGTGGCAGCTGTCCAAGTTACATCAGTTATCATTGTGATGGAACGGATGGTCGTATTCCTAACCCAGTCTGTTAGTTTGATACCCAGAATTCTCTGTTTCATAGCCCTCTGGCAAACCTCGAGCGTGGACCTCTGCTGATTTGTCAAAGACCATGTTTGTCCACCATATTTGAGGATAGGATGTATGCACACGTCGATGAGGTCTATACACCTTGTTCTTCAAATTATCCATAAACTTTAACAAACGCTTCTATAGCTTTTACAAATCAAATCTAATGAAGGAAGTAGTACTTAAAAATGCTTTGTTACAGAGATATTTGTAATTTTATTTCATAAAATTTAATTGAGCTAAGCAGTAAGGAACGGATGTTGCCGCTTAGTGCAATTTAAATGATAAAACTATCAAATGCTTCGGATAAAGAGATAAACAAGTATGCATATCGGGTGATTTACGTCAAGGTATTTAGTTTGTAAGAAAATTAACAAAAAATAAAAAACAATAATTCATTAACATTAATGAATTATTGTTTTTTATTCTTTGTCAGACCAGGAAAATAAGCATAAAAATGCTTATTTTCCTGGTCTGACCATCTGGTCGAAGTTTATGTAGGTACTAGCTGCGCCCCGCGGTTTCACCCGCATAAGTTTCGATCCCGTGGGAATATCGGGATATAAAGTATCCTATGTGTTAATCCTAGTTATAAACTGTATGCCAAATTTCATCCGAACCCGTTTAGTAACAAACATCCATCCATCCATCCATCCATCCATCCAACCATCTATCCATTCATCCATCCATCCATCCATACAAACTTTCGCGTTTATAATATTAGTAGGATATCGTCCGGAACACGGTGTATAGAGTTCAAAATAATGAACTTCGGTATTTACTATTCAAATATTTCAACTATGTGTACCAAATTTATATTTGTTTGTTCTGTAAACTTGCTCAAAGGAGATATCTCTTTGATATACAGCATGTATCAAAAAGGTGTGGTCATATTTACGGGCGTGGTACCGACCACCGACCTGAACAACTTTCTCCATGGTACCAACATAGTAATCGTGAAAAAATTATCAACTATCCGATACAAAACTTCACTCAACCCAAATGTATGGGACAGTTGACTATTTCGATGGAGAAAGACTTTGTTCACTGTAATAGTCTGTACCATCATCATCTGCTTAACCTTTTTCCAACCATGATGGGGTCAGTTTCCAGTCTAACCGGATACCGCTGAATAACAGTATTTTGACAACAAAGACTGGGTAATACGAAACCCTTGGTAAGACTGGTTGTCAGACTTTCGGGCTTCTGACTACCCGTAACGACTGTCAAAGATCCACGAATGACAGCGGGGATCGAGGGACTTATGGATCTTGGTATGTATAGATGGTCACCCATCTACGGACCAACCGTGGCAAGCGTTGCTTAACCTGATTGATCGACCCATGCGGCTGTTATTACTTAGCCACAAGTCATACCCCCGCACTCCCCCTCTGTGATAGTCGGTACCATATCCTTAAATTTGTCTGATTCACTCTATAGAGACGAATCCCATTTAGTAACATGACTTAGGGCTGATTTTTCCAACGCCAGATAATTTTATCAGACGAAAACAAAAAAAAAAAAATTAATAACATTAATACACAACACATAACACACACACACACACATACATTAATTATTATTTTTTATTATTATTTAAAATTTACTTTTGACAGTTTTCGTATGCGAAAACTGTCAAAAGTAAATTTTATTCCTCGAATAGAAGAGGCCTTGTAAAAATCAACCCTAAGTTAAATACAAATAGATTTAAATTGGTCCTCGATTGAAATCGAAAGAAAGAAAGAAAGAAAAAACATTTATTTAGCACAGACCAAAAGACACACAAAAGACAACAATACACCAGATACATACATCAGATAGCAACTAATAAAAAAACCAAATAGAAAGTATAAAGACCGATGTAAGAAATTAGCAGGAAAGTGTGCCTCACGGCTGCACCAAAAAGGTCCAGTTCAGAAAAAATGCCAGACAATAGTGCCTGACGCTGATTTTCAACTGAACCTCGCCGAAATCGCTTGAAAAGAAAGTATAGTAAACTCTAGATCAAACTCTTATTTTATTTATGGGTGATTTATTTGTCTGCCAAGTTTTACCTATATCGTAAATATCAAAAACAAGGTTATAAAGGGGCATTTTCTAGTGTACGCATAAGATCAATGAGGTTATGTAATGTTGTTTTGCTTTATTAATAAGAAGTAAAGTTCTTTATAATTTATTACAATCTAACCTAATAGACTAAGGGCTGATTTTACAAAAGCCAGGTAACTTTCATTCGAGGACTAAACGACTGACGTTTGACAGTTTTTGTATGAAATAACTGTCAAAATTTCAAAATTATTTCTGGAATAAAGTTATCAGATGATTGAAAAATCAGCCCTAATAGTAATTTAATTTAATTCAAATTTATAAATAAAAAAAAACATAATCGGTTCAGCCGTTTGGGAGCCCCGATGGCGCAGACAGATACACAGATATTCACGTTAAACTTATAACTAGGAGTCTAATCATGATGTGCTGAATTCTTGGTTACAGTTTGCGTGGCGATGTCCTTGCCACCCTGGCATTATGTAAAAGGCAAAATATGGATTATGCAGAGACCAGCAATTTTTTCATCTGGTAAAACCTGTATTTTCAGCAAATAAATAATTCTTATTCTTAAAAGCAAGAAAAATCACAAACATCTCCTAGTCAACAAAACAATATCATCAACAGTAGAGTTATAAAAAATTCCAGTCTCGTTGACGAATTGTTGTGTCTACTGAAGCTGAAATAAAAAACGTTCATTGGTATACTAGCGACCCGCCCCTGCTTCGCGCGATTTTTACGAGTCGACAATAATGTCGAGATTTCTTTGTTATATGCATGTTTAATATGAATTTATTATATACATAAACCTTTCCGAATAAATTCTCTAAATGATAGTAAAAAACGGATCAATATACTCGTACGTTGCGTAGTTTAGAAGAAAAACGCGGTCACAAAGACAGACACGAAAAGCTACTTTATTTTATAACTAGCTTCTGCCCGCGACTTCGTCCGCTTGAAATTTCTTACCCACAACCCGCAGTGTGAATTCTTCAAATCTGACTAGTAGTTTCAAAGATTAGCGCGTTCAATCAAACAAACAAACTCTTCAGATTTATTATTAGTATATAAGATATTAAAAAGATATATAAAGTTGAGACCCTTCATCGCCCAAGATATTATTGGATACGCATCAGAGGTAGCAATTCTATTATATTGCCTCTTAGGTAATTCTTTTGGTTTTTCTGTGTGTTGTAAAAAATGTTTCCAGCTATAAAATGTTGTGATGTTTATGGCGGTGTGAGAAAAAAGTATTATTTCTAAAAAAACAAAAATTTCACTACTTAGTTTAGTTCGTATTGGAATGTTTCTGTTCATATATGTATATATATTGTACGGTTTGATGCGTTGAGAAACAGTATTCGCCTCACTGCGATACCTCGCGGTCGCGGTTTAGCTCGCTACCTTGATGTCACCTCCATGTAAAATAAATGCATTCCAGGCATCGAGGTAAACCCCCAAGCAGCCGGCGATATATCACAGTGAAGTATTCTTCGGCATGTGCGTGCGTTTCTGTTAGCATGCATTTGTTTATGACTGAGGCATCTTCTTGAAATTACCCTAAGCCGTATCTTAAACGGAAACGATTGTCGTGCGAGTATGCGAACATCGTGCGATCTCGTTTGAATATGACGCACTCACGCGATCAATCAAGTCGCGTGTGTACGTCTGAATTCATGTAAACAATCGCGTTATCGCATAACTTTTGCACATTTGCACAAAAGGTCCATAAACAACAAAAATGAGCATTAAGGAAAGATTTTCAAAAAACCATCCCCTCTTTCTCAATCAATTTTACTTTAAGTGTAGAGTGTAAGTATGACTTAGCGTTAGAGGGTGTAAATGTGTTTGGGTTTGTCTTGCGTTTTGTAAAAGAGAGTTTAGGAGCTTACACTTAGTCTGTATAATATACTCTAATCTATCTATGTCATCATCTTGCTGCCCATATCCCATGTTACTTGGGGTCGGCGCAACACGTTTTCTTCTTCCATTCTCCTCTGTCAACCGTCACGCTATCATTCACTCCCTTCTCTTTCATATCATTCCTCACACAATCCATCCATCTTTTCTTCGGCCTGCCTGTCCCTCTCCATCCATCAACATTTATATTATATACTGCTTATCTATGTATAAATAATATTTATTGTTTCATCGTAGGAGTGTATAAGAACCAACGTAATACCATGCAATACCTACGCTGTCAATAGAACAACAATTTTTTTTTTAATAACCAACGAAACCCTCAATTCAGGGGGATCCAGAATCATGTACTTAATTCTTGGTAACAGGTTGCGCGGTGATGTCCCTGCTACCGCGTATACTATCTTAACTAATATTATAAATGCGAAAGTAATTCCGGTAGTACGTTCACGTGGTATTATTTCCGATAACCACGCGGGCAAAACAATGGCAAAAAGCTAGTAAACCATAATTTCTTTAAAGCAGAGCCAGTGTAAACAATAATCCCTCGTTTGGCAATTGGTGCGCAGTTGAATTTTCAATCATGTGACCAACCCCCTCCCCTCCTCACTTAACCCTCCCCTCTACTGAATATGGGTCAATCGCAACCCTTTAATCAGACCGACTGCGAATCATGGACGTCATTCAGTGATAAGAATTGTATGGAATGGCTTTTAAATTGGAATTGAAGATTTTTAACACTGATTTTAGTTAGTGAAACTATCTTTAAAATAATTTTGAAGCTATTGAAAACAGGTTTGTTTTTCATTTTTTTGCCATCATTTACAAAAAATTGTATTCCAAAATATGTTTTACCAAGTCACGCCAAAAATGCAATGCAATAAGTATAATAATATTAATTATACGTATTTTTGGTATTTTAAGCCGATTTCAGTTTAATGTAATTTATGTATTTTTTATTTTGTTTAAACGGTTAAAACCAATTACAACTATTAAATGCACAACAATAATACAATTTATATTGGCTCCATTCAATCTCATTGAGTTGGTCCCGCGTTGGGCGCCAACTTCGTTCACTCAGCCAGTTCGACCGTAGTATCCAATGTTTATGTGTTGTTGTTTGTTGTTTATGTGAGGCATATGAACATAAATATATACATGGATAATAAATTTTGGTATGTAATTAAAAACAAAACAGCTCCTAATGAAATCTTTGGTTAGTCCCATGGTGGGCGCCAATTAGATAGACATCAGTATCCGATGTTAACTTTTTGTTACTTGTGGTTTGCTGAGGTAATTATGGGCACTGTGTGTATGTTAATTATTATACACGAGTTGAGAACATAATTTTATTAGCTTCTTTCATCTGTCTAATAATATATTATATTTAGGGCAGATTTAGCATCTCTATCAAAACCGTGGGTTCTAGTCCCGTATTGGGCGCCATTTCTACTTCATTCAAATCGACACTGCATGAGAATGTCTCATGACGTAGTAAAAATATGTTACACGGTGACATGAACCTGATAACGATACTCTATTTTGAATTTTACAGATTTCATACTATTCTCAATTAAGACCTATTTTTAAAACGAGGTTCATTAACCAGCCAGTCATGACTGAGTATCATTCTATCGTTTAACTTTGCAGTTTTTTTCTTTGCATACAATTGCTTTGTTATGTAATTTCTTGTATGAATGCGTGTGTACATACTTTCACAATAATATTATTTTTTACAAAGTAATAAATAATAATTAAACAACGTCTGAATGGTCACGCGAGCTTGTTACGTCACGAGCTACGTAACCGGTCATTTCTCATAGTTACCGGTCAAGATACAGATTAATAGTTTTAAGCGTTGGTTCAAAGTAATTAGTTTTGTTAAATTAGGATGCTAAAGGTACGAAAGTTCCCTGTAATTTGTACGCTTAATCTCATATTAAAGTATATAACGGGCGTCAAACTTCAAAAAAAATGAACATTTTTTTTCGTGAATCCCATGAATTTTCTCCTATGCTTTATTTGTTGCAAATGGGTCACACTTCTCGTATCACGTTAAGAAAGGAATACGTCAATTTACAAGTTACCCTGTATACAGTACCCTATTTTAAAATTCTAGTTTAGTTTGAACTGAACACTATAACGTTTTTATTGTCGGTCCATGAGAAAACATTAATATTGTACAAAAAAAAAAATTTGTTTTTCACTAATATTGCAACCCTGTAAATATCGTATAGGTATCCATAGAAGTACACTAGTATATACTTCAACTGACTCTCTTGGCGGCTGGAATTCATACATTTTAACCACCAAAAGCTGATTATCGAAAAAAAGAATTGGGTAATCCCTTATCATAAATACTTGGAACATTATGAACGTTATAGAGTACAGTTTAATATTTTTAACATAATGTGACATTACAGCTGAAGTGGAAAAAGTTCCAACTAACATTTGGATGAACCTTGTTTCAAATACAAGAAGGACATACAAAAAAGCAGCATTATACATAAACATAGTTAATTTCGAGCGTGGTAACGGAATTTTGAACAATGTTTTATAGTGATTTGTTACCAAAAATTCGACATTTACAGCCTAATAATATCGAGCCGGTAAAACGATAAAAAGACTATAAATGTCACTTTATTTTAGAAGCAGAAACGCTAATTTCACTGTTATTTTGTAACAGTTGTCACGGCGAGAATAAATACTCGCTGTATCAAATTAATATAATTAGTTATGTTAAAAACTCGCGCCGCCGGGTTGTTTTAATACTATTGTACGTTTGTACTGTTATTTTGTGCCAAAATACGAGTATATATGTGATCCACGTAGTAATTTATATTTGTACTAATAATAAAGCTGATGATTTTTTTTTTAAGTTGCCCTACGCTATGAATTACTCCTGTATCGTGGGTGCGTATACAAATATTTAAACTCATATACCTACACTAACATCCAGACCCGGAACAACTCCCTGTAGGCGTAGGCAATACAAATATATTTTATTATTTGTTTGAATACGCTAATGCCTGGAATTACCAGTCGGATAGTCCAATACTTAAGGAAGGCTTTAGGTTAACATACACGCTGGGGCCCTTAGAAGCCGAGCAAAAACAAAAATAAAGTGAGACATAAAGCTGAGCGAAAATGTAGTAATAGTGCGGTCAGGCGACCAGTATATTACATGGAGCGACTGGCTGTTTGACCTCCACAACCCAGATTTACGGTAACACGACAACCCATGGTAAGACTGGTTGCCAGACTCAATAGTCTGGCTTCTACCTGTAACGACTGTCAAAGATTCAAAAACGACAGCCGGGATCAACGGCTTAACGTGCTTTCTGAGGCACGGAGTTATGTTCATGGCATGTCTTCATAAAAACATTTGTATTCATCGCAAGATATTCATATAATCCAGCTTAAAATAATGAGATACTGCTATAGACCCCAAAATTCAAAAACCAACTGCTTTAACCGTCCCCTTTGCTTCAAAATCTGTTCGCGCGTCAAAATCCCTACCCCGCGCTATATTTCCTAGTAAACATTTACGAGTATTTTTATTAATACACCCATAACGACTGCGTGTTTGAACCCCGTTAGCTTTTCGTGGGTAGTATGCAAAAGTGGTAGCTTGATTGATTGGTTGAACATTGCAGTACTGGACATGCTGTGTTAACAAAATATATACATAATTATTTAGTTAAAAAACTAAGCAAATTGTTGTCGTTACTGTGAAATCGATCATGATACCTAATTAGTATTATTATTTTAACCTTTATTTAGGTATTCCTTCATAAAAATATAGATATAACAATCATACAATTCATATTTCAATCAATTTCATGAATTTTTAACCATCCCCCTTCATTAATATTTTTTATAATTTCAAAATTATTATCTAGCAATTTCATCTAATTTACTTTAAAACTCTTTAAACTTAACGATGTACTACGCTTTGATTATAAAAATATTTATCAGTTATCCCTCTAATCCGCCGCCTTGAAAATTCAGTAATATCCTGCTGTTTTAATCATTTCGTCATTATTCATCTCTCTTTCTAGGAAAACCTCTGATTCTTAAAGGTCCTGTCCATTTCGATATTTTCTAAGTCGTCCATCCGATGGCTAATTATGTAGGTCAAATACTTTGGCCACGTATCGATTGATCTCCTGGTGAAGCTGCGCTCTCTGTGATCAATTATGTGGACATGATCCTTTCCAGAAAGCGCACGTAGATAATTGGGCAGTCATCGGTTGTCATACGAACATCCATGAGTAACAACAATAAAAGCAAAAAAATAAAGAAAAAGTATTTATTAAGACTCGCACAGGAAGATCAAAACCTAAACAAAACACAGTCATAGTAACATAAAAACGAATAAAAACAAAAGTATAAAAAAAATGGCATTCACTTGTATTGTACCCTACAACAAAAACTAAAGTTTCCCCCAGCTAATTTTCCTTACATTATTAGTCTATATTGTTCCCACCTGCTTGGACTCAGGCCTCATCTCTTCGATAAGGAGTGGGCAGTTATCTACCATGCGGGCCCAGTGCGGGTTGGTAGATGTCACATGTCTTTGAATTTTATTTCTAGGACATGCCAGTTTCTCCACGATGTTTTCCTTCACTATTTTGAGAGCAGTGGTGATGAAATTATTTACACAAAGTACACAAAGTGCCTAAGGTCTGGGTAAGGAACCAACAACCTATAATTTGTAAGTTAGCCATTACAATTTTATGTGGACACCACTACTTTCGCACCAGTTTTCCTTACCCCAGATTTAATAAACGACAAGCATTAATCCACCTAAAACCACGCCCAGATGGATCTTATCATGTGCAAAAACCATACCATCTAGTTTATAATCAAAACGAGCCTAATCAAAGATGGCCGCTCTCCTCATAAATGCCTAAATAAAGAAGAAACCCAATTTAACGTAAAGACTAATTGGAATTCCATTCAACCGTAAACGCTTGAATTCAAAAGAAAATAATTTAGCAAAACATCGGAATTAATATCAAACGAGCCGCATAATACTCCACTTGGGCGCCAAAATATCAGCCATATTGAAAATGTTGTCGTGACACAAGTGAATTACCATAAAACACTCTGATTGTATGAATATTTACAAACCGTCGATCTTACGCTTTATTATATTCAAATAAGACAAAATTTCCCTGTAATCTGCATCGTACTGCGTTCCCCTAGAGAATGTTAAACGACTGAACAACTTGACCTCTTCGCGCTAAAATAATTCGGCGTCACAGAGCTCAACTCAAAATGGATGCCGGATACGCCTTTATAGCTGTCGTTAGCATAAAATAATACGTAATGTTTTCTTATATTATTTTTACGCTACGCATAACAAATTCGTAATAAGAATATACCGTAAGCCGTTTTATTATTTTGCGTAAAATTAAAATTGTCTGAAATAAATTGGTACGTTTGCGTAATTTTCAAAATGGATTATACTTTCAAGGAGGGCGATAAAAATATGACATGATGTATTTTCTCGTTTAGACTGAATTAATTTTGAGAAATTAAGACATGGCTGTGTAATAAAAAGTTAAAGGACAGATGTTACTCCTACTTAAACAGTAGATATCTTAGACTTTATTTTACTTTGTATTTCTCAAAATATTAAAATAAAGGTTGGTTTGCGTAGCTCTTCTTTAACGTCGACGCAAGCTGTACAAGAAATTTTCTTTTATTTAGTTTGACTACTGTATAACTTATGACGTGGTATAAAATATGATAAGCAAGGTAGAGATTATTATTATTATAATTAAACTATTCTTTGATTTGATATTATTTAATTAACGTTCTCATTATAATCATAATTTCTTTTTGTATTATATTACTATTAAATAGAGTCTGAAAGTGCGCTGTGAGTTGTATTAATATTTATTTATTAAAACTTTATGCACAAGTAAAAAAAATACTATGCAAAGGCGGACTTAATGCCTGACAACAAAAGCTCAAGTAACAATCACACACAAAAGCTCAAGTAACCGAATATAAACTAATTTCTGAAAGCATCTAGCAATAAAAGCTCGGTAATAAAAATGATTATAAATCATCGCTGTAAAACCGAATCGTAGAGACCCTAGGGGTAATTGCGTACACTTACCGTATAATAACTTTCATTTTAACAGCTCAACAACATTAATTGCGTTATTTGCATTGTTAAGCAGACAAATGACATGTTGCCATGATGTGCCATGGGCTAGGACGAATTTAATCAAGTTTGCCCCTATGTCAAGGGTCACACGTATTATAAATAATATGCCGTCGGAAGATGTGTTCGATATTGTATCAGGAATTTGTCCGAAATTCGTATCACGAGCACAAAGGTGCAAAATTTGAAAAAATATGGCAATATTTATTATTTTAGTTTTATTGTTATTGTTGAATTTTATGTTTAAGTATATTTTATAGATAGTTTAACAGGTGTGTATAACATCGTCTTGGAATACTGTAAGATGTTGTACTTATTGGTGTAAATAAATAAATAAATACTAATAAAATTTTCGAAAATATGTAGCAATGGATTAGCAATATCCTTCAAAATGATTCAGTACCCTAATTGCGTAACACACAATCAATCAGAATTAGAATCATTTTGAAGCAAATTGCTAATCCATTGCTTCATAAGTTCGAAAAATTTGTCTGCTCAACACGTAAATAACGCAATGAATGTTGTTGAACTGTCAAAATGAAACCGATTCCAATTGATCGTGTGTTACGTAATTAGGGTGCAGATTGTTATTGACACAATTAGGGTGCTGTTTCTGAAAAAAAAAACAAACGACAACCTAATGTTTTCAACCTCTATCTATTACATTTCTTTCCTCATAGGGGGCCAGCCATAAATTACGTTAGACGTTAATGGGAAGCGAAGGGGTCAACAAATTGTGACATCGAGTGACAAGGGGGGCTGAGACATAAGCTTCGTGACATCACATGTATAAGTATAAAGTATCAAAATTGGATGCGAGAAGCACGGAACCGGTCGAAGTGGAAGTGCTTGGGGGAGATCTATGTCCAGCAGTGGACATCTTTCGGCTGAAATGATGATGATTAAGATTCTTAACTTCAAATGTATAATTTTTTTTTGTAATATTTCCAACTCCATCAATATAATAATTATGTAATGTATGTATGTATATATACCACCTGTGACAAAGTTGGGGGTGGCTCCAAAAATCATGAAATTCGGGTGACTTAATTTAATTTAAATAAAATATTTATGGTTCCTGATGTTCGCGATAGCGGTATCAATTGAGGCACAATGTGCTTACAAAATAATAAACTAATCTTAGTAAATTAACCTTAATCAGTGTATGTTAAATAAATGTCCCTTTGAACATAATTATTATAACTTAATTTAAATAATTATCTATATAAATAAATCAATGTCGGGTTAGTTACACCATTTCTAACTCGTAACTCAAGAACGGCTGGACAGATTTTAATGATCTTTGATTTGTTGGTTTTGATCAAAACATGGAAAAATTCACGAAGAAAAAAAAAATTAAGAAACACAACATTTATTGATTCTGAGGCGGGACAAAGTTTGCCGGCTCCCCGAAACTGTCAAATTTTCCCAATCAACCTTGAACCTTCATGCTTTAGCGATAAAGTTGAAAATCTATTAAATAAATTTGACAGATTGTAGTAGCTTGATGTGCTGGCATTTGTACATAATAAAAACGTCACTACACAATCTATTTACAAGTATAAATATGTGCAATCTTCAATTATCTATAAACGTCAGCAACATTCCGTAAAACAAACTATTTACCTCACACACAACAATTAAACAAAATACACATCAGCTCAAATTCCATAAAATAATTCGGTTTAAATATGAAATACCCGTAATAAAGCCGGTTTTAAAATAACTCTGAGCTAACCAATATTATACTAATTATCATGCAATCAAGGACCGGCAAATAAAATTATTGCCATACGAATTAAACAGGACGCGAAATTATTTCCGTTGCGTATTTGCATAATACCGTCCAGCCATGTAATGACGTCGGTGGCATGGCGTGTTGTGATTGGTGGATAATCAAGCGGCTGGTGCTATGCAAGAGTTAACCAGCTCAATTCCATTTGGATTTTTTATTTCGTGATTAATTTTTAATGCAAATTAAGAATGCGTTTTACAGAGTTGTTTTAGTGGAGGAAGTATTTATTAAAGTTTATTCGGATCATGCTCGATGTACTACGCATATTTGAAAAATATGTTTTCATTACTGCACTGACGGCCTCGTTGGCGCTGTAGTTGGCGCAGTAGCGCTTGCGACCACTACAGTGGTCGCAAGCGCTACTGCTCAGCACAAGGTCTTGGGTTCGATTCCCGGGTCAGGCAAAATGTTATTGGGTTTTCTGGTAGTAGCCCAGAGGCTTGATTTGTCACCGGTTGATGGCAATAGTCTCGTCCCTTATTACATGGGACGTAAACATAACTGGCAAAATGTGAGTATACTGTAGTGGGTACACCTCTGCCAAACCCTTCAGGAAATACGGGCGTGATGTTATGTTATGTTTTCATAATATAATCGCTTACCGCGGCCGGCTCGTGGATGGATGACCATGCATTACTTACATATTGAGTCTCTTCCGTGCCCCGGAAAGCACGTTAAGCCGTTTGTCCCAGCTGTCATTCGTAAATGATAAATGATGCATAAATGATAAATGATTTTATTTTGTAAGTAGATTTGTACAAACACCTTTACACGTCAATCATATTTTAAAAACTAGATGAGGTCGGCGTTTCCTATCTGACTAGTCTGAGAAGAAAGGCCGAAACAAACTCAGAGGTCACAGTCTCTTGTAAAGTCCAGACATAATCTTGGTCAGATCATATGAAGACCATGTAGATCGATATCTGAGATGGTCTTTTGAGGAAAGAACCACACAGATTGAGAGAACCTGTCCAGTGCACGGATTTGTCATAAATCGTGCAGCTCAACTCAAAACTTAAGGAGCTCAACGATTCGACGAACAATACCAAATAAGTACCGTAGATCTTTGACAGTCGTTATGGGTAGACAGAAGCCCAAAAGTCTTACCAAGGGGTGTCATCTTACCCAGTTTCTGGGTTGTAGAGGTCAGACAGGAAGTCACTCCATGTAAAATACTGGAATTCAGCTGCATCCCGTGAGATTGGAAGCAGACCACAACGTACATAGTTGGCAAAAGGTTAGGCAGATATTTTTTTTTATTAAATAAGTCATTAAAAAATATGCAACCACTAAATACTATTTGAAACAATAAATACAATGGAACCAATCCATAAACAACTAAAATCAAGCTTTAACCCCCTATAATTAATTGAACACCCCAAAATAATGGAATTATTAATTAATATTCGAGTTTAATGGAAATCCATCGAAACGTATTAATTTATCACATCGCCCGTTTTGATTGGCGACAAATGACACTAATTGAACCAAATAGTCCATAGTACATTTTATCGAAGACGTGTAGTAATGAATATTAATGTTTCAAGTAGTTTGGGATACTAGGTGGCTGAGTGCTCTTTTTATTCAGTCTCAACCTTTATTAATTAGGGAAATATTTGGGTGACTTGCCTTTTTAGGGTTCCGTAGCCAATGGCAAAAAACGAAACCCTTATGGATTCGTCATGTCTGTCTGTCCATCCGTATGTCACCGCCACTTTTTCCGAAACTATAAGAACTATACTGTTGAAACTTGGTAAATAGGTGTATTCTGTGAACTGCATTAAGATTTTCACACTAAAATAGAAAAAGAAACAATAAATTTTGGGGGTTCCCCATACTTAGAACTGAAACTCAACATTTTTTTTCATCAAACCCATACGTGTGGGGTATCTATGGATAAGTCTTCATAAATGATGTTGAAAATTCTAATATAATTTTTTTCTAAGCTGAATAGTTTACGCGAGAGACACTTCCAAAGTGGTAAAATGTGTCCCCCCCCCCCCCGTAACTTCTAAAATAAGAGAATGATAAAACTAAAAAAAATATATGATGTACATTACCATGTAAACATCCACCGAAAATTGGTTCGAATGAGACCTAGTTAGTAGTTTTTTTTTAACACTTCATAAATCGTAAACCGCAATTTACCTTTCATTCAATCAACTCAACGGAACCCTTCATGGGCGAGTCCGACTCGCACTTGGCCGCTTTTTTGTTCTAGAGATCGCAAACCTTCATCCTATTTGCGTAACACACTATCAATCACAATCTGAATCATAATATAGCTAATCCATTGCTTCATAAGTTCGAAAAATTTGTCTGATCAACACGTAAATAACGCAATGAATGTGTTCGAAAAATTAGTTGGATCAACAACGTAAATCATCATCATCTACCTAGCCTTTTCTCACATAAGTTGGGGTCGGCTTCCAGTCTAACCGGATGCAGCTAAATACCAGTATTTTACAGGGAGCCTCCACAACCCAGTTACTGGGTAATACGATACCCCTAGGCTTAACAAGGGAGTAACTAGGTTAACCATTCATTGTGTTTGCGACCGAATTCGGTCGCAAAGTCCTGTCACTCCATACATTTCACCTGTCAATTCGGGACTTTGCGACCGAATTCGGTCGTAAAGCGATCGCTATGAATGTCGACACTGCTGGGGCTGAACTGTCAAAATAGAAGCCATTGTTACTGTTAGTGTGTTACGTAATTACCCCGTTAGACAAATATGACCCAAACCCGTTCCTATTTTAGCTAGAAAACAAAATTAAGAATTATACACATAACATAATCAGCCTGTTCCCACTGCTGGGACACAGGCTTTCTCTCTTCGAGAGGGAGTGGGCTATTGGTGATTGCAGCGTGGTGGCTTACAGTCCACTCCTTATCACAGAAAGGAGGCCTATGTCCCAGCAGTGGGAACATTATAGGCTAATTATGCTACTTTGTAGTGGCAAAATATTTTCTAGTCACTTCGAAGTTCGTCTAAAGTCTCACATAAGTATTCAAAAATAGACTCACGATGTCTTCCTTCGTTTTGAGAGCAGTGGTGATGAAATAATTTACACAAAGTAAAGCGCCTGCCTGGGTACGAACCCACGACCACTCGTAAGTTGCGGTCGTTACTACTGGGCCACCACTGCGTGAAAACAAAATGATTGCCAGAAAAAAGAAGTCATGACACGGAATTAATTGTAGCTAGCAGCTAATAAATATGAAGCCTCTATTATTTGATTCATTGGAGTCGGGAATTGGACCGAAATGAATTGGTATCGAATCGCGGTTAGATTCATAAAATAACTATCCAATTTTATTTCAAACAGGTTTTGCTTTTACTTTAATAAATTGCTAATTTGTTAAGTACAGACGCCAGCACATCAATCTACTACAATCTGTCAAATTTCTTTAATCGAATTTCAACTTTCTCGCTAAAGGTTGATTCGGAAAATTTTACAGTTTCGGGTAGCTTGACCTGCTGGCGTCTGTACCTATTACGATATTTATTATTTATTAAATGTATATTAAGAACTTCTCAGTAACAGCCCGGAGTTTGGAGTTTGGACCGGTTAATCGCAATAAGCTGTTACATGGAACTTAAAATATTCTAGTAATATTATAAAAGCAAAGTTTGCATGGATGGATGGATGTTTGTTACTCTTTCAAGCAAAAACTACTAAACGGATTTAGACAAAATTTGTTACATAAATAATTTATGACCAGGATTAACACATAGGATTCTTTATAACCCGATATTCCCACGGGATCGCAACTTATGCAGGTGAAACCGCGGGGCGCAGCTAGTATTATGATATAATTGTTGGCAAAATTATGAGAATCAACTACACATATCAGCACCTTTGGGCATAAACAATGCACAAACAAAACGCACACCACAAATAAAAAAGACATAAATAATACACATACAACGTAGTCAAAAGCCTTGTACTCAAGCATATAAAAAATTGGCGTGATTTCATATATACAGTTATGTACAGACGCCAGCAGGTCAAGCTACCCGAAACTGTAATAATTTCCCAATCAACCTTGAACCTTAATGCTTTAGCGATGAAGTTGAAAATCTATTAACGAAGTTTGACAGATCGTAGTAGCTTGATATGCTGCCGTCTGTACAACAGAATGTTCAGTTTTTCGACATCAATAAACTCAGCCTATCACAGTACATTGCTGGACATAGGCCTCTAGGCTGTGATACAACACCCTCCGCCTTCCGCATTTACTCTGTCCTAGCCACCTTAAGGTCATCGGTCCATCTAACGGGAAGGGGGGGGGGGGGGGGGCGGTCCCACACTACGCTTGCCGAAACGCGGTCTCCCCTCCAGGACTCGTCTGCTCCACCGGCCATCGGTCTTTCGACAAACATGACCAGCTTACTGCCACTTCAGTTTGCTTATCTGCAAGCTATGTCAGTAACTTAAACATCCATTTGGTTCATAAATCAGAATGACGCCAAAGTCATCATCTGCCTAGCCTTTTCCCAACGACGTTGGGGTCGGCTTCCAGTCTAACTGGATGCAGCTGAATACCAGTATTTTATATGGAGCGACTGCCTATCTGACCTCCACAACCCATCAGGTACTGGGTAATATGATACCCCTTAAATTAGTAAGGCTGGTTGTCAGGCTTTCGGGCTCCTGACTAACGACTCCGTAACGACTGTCAAAGATGCACGAATGACAGCCGGGACCAACAACTTAACGTATTTTTCGAGGCACGGAGGGTATGAAAAGATGGTCACCCATCCACGGACCAACCACGGCAAGCGTAGCTTAACCTGATCCTGAACATGTGCGGCTGTTATTATTCAACCACGGGCCTCTCAATGTAATGAATGACACCAAAGTGTAAGACGCAAAAGATGCAAAAAAATCACCTCCGTTCCATTGAAACACGGTCCATTACACAAACAAAATACCGTGATAAACTTCCAACCAACCTATTTCCCGGTTGAACTCATTCAGATTCCTATATTACCGAGACAAACTTGGTCTCGGTACTAGGAGCTCATGAAACAACAAGATAGATGCGTAGTGCGAACTGTATCGAACTAACAACTCTATAGATATCTTGTAAAACTTCTGCAAAGTTCGCCGCTGGTTGTAATCTTGTATTCATATTGATATTGTTAGTTGAAGTGTGGTTAATGTGCTTTTGTGGTTGAATGGAGATGCTTTTTGAGTTTTGTTGGACGTTGCCTTTTAATAGAATTATTTTTGGAAGTTTGGTATTATGTGTATCGACTTCAAATGAGGTAACTCTAAGGGTAAGTAGTAGGGAGTTTGTTGGGCTAAGTTCTTTTTCCTACTTTGTACCTGCGGCGTAATAGGGTAGTTTCCTGGATAAAAAAAAAAATATTATATTTAGTCCGTCAGTTAGATCATCGAAAAATAATGGACACATATTTTTTATTTTGTCAATAGAACAAAAAATGACAAAGATAAAGCGCTTCAAAATTTGGGAGTGGGGGTCCTGACGTCACGCCATGCTAAAAAGTTTAGCAAGGCAAGGCAGGCAAGTGACACCACGCGAATCTATAACGGGCGATATCTTCATCATTTTTTATATAATTGACAAAAGAAACAATACGGGTCCAATATTTTTTGATAATCTCACTGACGGACTACTGAGATTTTTTTAGGAAACTAGCCTATTATTGTGTCACAGAAAAACAGTAGCAATGGCTTTCATTTTGACAGTTCAACAACATTCATTGCGTTATTTACGTTGCTGAGTAGACAACATTTTCGAATCGTATGAAGCAATGTATTAGCAATATCCTTCAAAATGATTGTTGTGACACTAACAATGTAGGGTGCTGTTGGTTACAGTAATTTAGTTTCAGATAAATCGTCTTCACATATACCTAATTTTAGTTAGTGTAAAACCTTTTGAAACGGTAACTATGGAGTTTCTTGCCCATTCTTCTCCGTACGAAACTACCTTTTGGAAGGGGCGACTAGAATTAATTATATTTTCTTGTAAATTTGACGTTCATAAGTACCTATAATGGCTTACAATAAATTATTTGACTTTTTGACTTCCCACGTTATAAAGAACTGGTGAGGTGTGGGCGTTTTGAGGACTGTTCTTCTAACTTTTTACCTACAAGATGTACAGTCGCCAAAGGAGATAAGTAACCAGGGTCGTCGGATATAGTTGAAGTTTAGTAAGAAACCGATAGATGTTTTCGAAGGAAATTTATTTTAAATAATAGAAAACAAACAGTTTATTTATCAAATAAAATTTCATTCAAAAACATCCATAGGTTTCTTACTAAACTTCAACTATATCCGACGCCCTGGTTACTTATCTCTTTTGGTGACTGTACATAACATTCGACAGGATAATTTAAGCGCAGGGCAATTCAGTGACAGTTATAGTTGCATCACACATGGTTCAAAATCGTATGACATTTTACATGACACACATCATCTGCCTTTTCCCAACTATGTTGGAGTCGGCTTCCAGTCTAAATGGATGCAGCTGAATACCAGTATTTTACATGAAGCGACTTGCCTATCTGACCCCCATAACCCAGTTACTGGGTAATACGATACCTCTTTTTTTTTTCAGGATGGGAAATCATCAAATGACCCCTCCCGCTCTGGGTGGAGCAGAAGGTAGTGTCAGACTCTTACTGACTAAAACCCACCCGTGTTCCTTCCTTAGCCCTTTATGTTCCAGGGCAGCGGTAACCCTTTCGGACAATCCCGCTACCCTGGCAGGCAATACGATACCCCTTGGTAAAACTGGTGGTTAGACTTTCGGGCTACTGGCGACATAAGACACTCGATTTTTATTATTTACTATCTTCTGCCCGCGAGTTCGTCCGCATGTAATTTCTTGTTCTCCCGACCCAGCCCGTTGCATCGCATCGTCTGCACGCACTATTACTTCAATGTCGCTTAGCGATCCTTTTGATTGTTTTTCTTTTAACTCGGCTCCTATGGGCTAACTATGTTAAAAGCCTATAGCCTTCCTCAAGAAATGAGTTATCAAATGCAAAAATATTTGTTCAAATCCGACTATTAATTCCTACTGGTAGTAAAATTTTACGCGAATCTCGAATATTGCCACTTTTAGTCAAATATTGCCCTTCCATAGGGCCAGTTTCTCGAACGAATATTATCGACAAATTAATGTGGAATGAAGAAGGAAAGAAAGAAAAAACATTTAATTAGCACAGACCAAAAGACACACAATACACCAGATACATACATCAGATAGCAACTAATAAAAAAACAAATAGAAAGTATAAAAACCGATGTAAGAAATTAGCAGGTAAGTGTGTCTCACGGCTGCACCAAAAAGGCCCAGTTCAGCAAAAATGCCAGACAATAGTGCCTGACACTGGTTTTCAACTGAACCTGATGAATGTGGCAAATTGTCAAGCTCGTGTCAACTAAGCTGTGATTGGTTGAATGATTTATCAACAGCCAACCGCAGCAGTTTAAGCGCGCATGATGATTTGTCACATCAGTGGCCTGCGCACACCGGGGACGGGAGGCAGAGCATTTTATCGTTACCCAACGTAATTTGGTATGTACCTAGTGGTGTCAAGATATAGGTTTCAATATTTAGAGATCGACCCCAAGGCATCAAAAAGGATTTGCTTTCGCGGCATTGAAGAGCGCGCTAGAGGATGCTGCGGCACGTTGCAACGGCATGCTTAGGGACGCGAAGGCATACTGAGGTACGCCAAGGCATGCGACGGTATGCGCTGGACTCCGCTAACATTGGGGGGAGGGGGGGGGGGGAGGTAGTGCAAGCGGGGGTGCACCCACACCATCACACCACATTCACGCCCGCGCCGCCGCCCGCTTCAATATTCCCTGTCCTGCTGTCCCTGGTGTGTGCTGGCCCTTGGCGTGCCACAATATTTAACAGGCCACTGATATTATCAATGCTAGCCGCGCGAGGGCAAAATCCCTTGCCCTGCCGTCCCCGGTGTCTGCAAGCCTTATTTTTACGATCATTTTCGTCCAAGAAACTGGCCCATAGTCTCTCAGAAAGTGTTGAATTAAAGCCTAATTTTAAATTCAGAGTAGATATCACGTTCTAAGATAAGTATCGTCTGATTCTGAATAATCAGACCTTGGAAAGGTAAAGGGTCGTCTTATTGGAAGACTGCCTATTGTAACTTAGACTTTTAAAACGCGAAACGTGCTACTTTTTCCGTAGATTTAGAATAGATTTACTTTAGATTTTATTGGAGAAAAGTTTTCTCAATAACTGCCCAGAGTCAAAAGTCATTTATTCAAATTGTTTAGGCTGAGAATCAGCACTTTTTGAACTTCAAAATTACAAAAATCAGTCCCCCAAAACGCCCGCCCTTCACCACTTCCTAGTGCTTTCGCTGGGAAGAAGAAGTGGCGCAACAAATTCCCCAGCAGATTTGTGCCCATCATAATCATAATCAGCTGATATCGTTCCCAATGCTGGGACACAGATCTCTTCTGTTCGAGAGGGAGTGGGCTATAATCTACCACGCGGGCCAAGTGCGGGTTGGTAGATGTCATATGTCTTCGAATTTTTGGTTCTAGGACATGGCGGTTACCTCACGATGTTTACCTTCACCGTTTTGAGAGCAGTGGTGCGTGGTAGATTACAGTCCACTCCTTTTCACAGAGAGGAGCCCTATGTCCCAGCAGTGGGAACATTATAGGCTAATTATGCTACTTTGTAGTGGCAAAATATTTTCTAGTCACTTCGTAGTTCGTCTAAATTCTTACATAAGTATTCAAAAATAGACTACGCAGCAAAACTTGAAGTCACTTCCGAAACTAGAGCCAAACGAGCGCAACAATTTGTTTAAAAGTTAAAGTTTTAAGTTAAAAATAATTAAATTTCCTAACCCGTCTTGAACTTGGCAACATCTGTTCCTAACGTCTGGCTGAACCGTGAACAACTTTGATTAATTTCTACACAACGACTTCTAAGGGCAGCGCAGACAGAGGAGCAATTTATGCTCGAGCAGTTTTTCATTGATAAATTGATTATGTACCAAAGGTTCTTGTACACGATGCTTGTAACTTGCACAACTTGGCACGTACTTTTACAAACATATTTTTTATAGACATCATGTCTATAAAAAATATGTTTGCACTCGTAAATGATCGCATTGGGGTTATCCTGAAATGGTAGATGTAATTAAATAAATTAGTTTCTCGAGATATCGCCAAGCGGGTAGTCGACTCTTCACGTGTCCAGAGGGCTGGCCTATTTCTTAGCCAAAGAATTAGCATCGTCATACAACGTGGCAATTTTGCCAGCCTTTTGGAACTGTCCCTGTTGACAGCGATTTGGACGAATTTTTTGATGACCTATGATTATTTTTTTATATACATGTACGTATTATAAAGTGTAAGCTTATATTATGTAAATAATAGATAAATAAATATCTAAAATATTTATTTTTATTTATTTTATTATTCATGTACACACAGAAAAATACATATCAATATGACATAAACATAATATGAGTACAAAGGTACTGCTTATTTCTTAAGAAATTTCTTCCAGCAGACCTGCGAAAGGAGAAGTAAAAAAAGAAATATAGACAATAGTGTGTGAGAACAAGAAGAGAAAAATATGAATGTGTGAAGTCTAAAACAAAAATATTAAATATACCTACACATATAACGCAAAAAAAAAAATTCGTTATAAACACTTTCAAGCAATTGCAGAAAGGAACTTTAACTTTTAATGCTGTCATTAAATAGTAATCTTTCATTAACTTGTTGCAGAAAGCAACATTAAACTCGATTTTTATGGTTCTTTAATTTTAAATAATAGAAGTGTTATGTTATTTTTTAAATGTCGAAGCATCATGCTAAGAGCCTTTTGGCCTCGTATAGGACTTTCTATTTCATTTTTCTTTTTGTTACTTTTTTATAATTTGTTTTTTTTTACTGTGTTTAGTTTAGTTTATGATTTTCCTGTACGAGTTGCAATAATTTAAATACTTTTTCTTTCTTTCTTTAAGTGTCAAACGAGGCAATCTATCACATTTTTTGCTGCAAAAAGCGCCTTTAGCACCTAGAGCACCTTTAAATTGACATTTCTGGCGTTAAATTTTAATCGGTTATCAAACGTCCATTACCTAACATTAATATTGCAGTTCGTGGTTAATCTACCCACATAAAACAAAAACCAAACATTTAAAACTAGGGTTTTATCGCACAAGACGATGTCTGACAGGCAACCTTTGCATGTATAATAATACTATATATACAATAATAATATATTATATATAATACTCGAGGGGTTTGGCGCTGATAGTCGAAAAACAGGCTCTGCCTAGTTCGACTACAGATGACTACACCATTTATATTATTCCAAATTTGCCTGTTAAAATATCTTGTAATTTATGTCTTAGTTTCTTCAATAAACAAACATTATTATTATGCTAGCTGCACCACGCGGTTTCACCCACATAAGTCTCGATCTCGTGGGAACATCGGTATAAAAAGTATTCTATAAGTTAATCCTGGTTATAAACTATTTGTGTGCCAAATTTCATTCAAATCCGTTCTGGAGTTTTTGCGTGAAAGAGAAACAAACATCCCTCCATCCATCGATCTTCACAAACTTTCACGTTTATAATATTCCCGCATAAGTCTCGACCCCGTGGGAATATCGAAGTAAAAAGTATCCTATGTGTTAATCCTGGTTATAAACTATCTGTGTGCCAAATTTCATCCAAATCCGTTCGGTAGTTTTTGCGTGAAAGAGTAACAAACATCCATCCATCTATCCATCGATCCTCACAAACTTTCGCGTTCATGATATTAGTAGGTAGTAGGATATTGTGTCCAATCACTTACGAATCACTTAGGCAGAGTGGGTAACTGACGGATGTAACTCGCACCTTTACATGCTAAAGTAAATTTGCACCGTGTGCAAGACTAAAATAGATTTCCAAATAGCGTGCAATATAAATGATGTCCTATATTATGGCGTATGTTTAAACTTGCTCGCGCATATTTTTACTCGAAACTTCATCGATATTTTCGTCAATTGTGGACCAATTTTGAAAATTCTTTTTTCATTTCGTAAAGGAAGCTCGAGGGGGACTTGTCAGTGGCCTGAAAGTCTGACAACCAGTCTTACCATCGTATTATCCAGTAGCTGGGTTGTGGAGGTCAGATATGCAGTGGATCCATGTAGAAAATTACTAC
Organism: Apamea anceps; assembly: GCA_951799955.1. Classification (NCBI taxonomy): domain Eukaryota; kingdom Metazoa; phylum Arthropoda; class Insecta; order Lepidoptera; family Noctuidae; genus Apamea; species Apamea anceps. The sequence goes on along the minus strand of OX637521.1, from coordinate 14,414,626 downwards.
AACAAAAAAAAAACTACCACTAAAATTCCTAGTCACCCCGTCTGAATTACGATCAGCTTTCCGTCCAATTTATTTACCTCTATATTGAAAGACACAATACATCAATTTGCCTCTAATTCCACTGCTGCCTCGTATTGGACAGAGGCAGTAAACCTTTTTATTGTCCTCCCGGGCCTCGGTTTATGCCTCGCGAGTGACTTTGGTGTGAATAATAAAAAGAAGGTGTTTTAGTGTAGGTGAACTTGAAAGTTTTGTGTTCGGCACCCTAATTGCGTAACACACGATCAATCGGAATCCGTTTCATTTTGACAGTTCAACAACATTCATTGCGTTATTTACGTGTTGAGCAGACAAATTTCTAGAATTTATGAAACAATGGATTAGCAATTTGCTTCAGAATCATTCAGATTCCGATTGATCGTGTGTTACGCAATTAGGGTGCCGGTCGAGTAAACGGTGTGCATAATATTGAGTAGGAACTTTGTGCATATGTTGCGCTGAAATCGTACGATTTATAATGCAATTCTTTGTGACTAGCTGACCTCAGGTTTAGAGGGCCCTCAGAATCCCATATGGCATAAGCATAATGATAAGGCGGTTCATCGTAGTTTACTACAATTAGCCGTTAGCGTTTCGTTTATATTAGTAAATTGTAACTGAAAAATAATCGATGAAAATTGAGGCTATAAAATTAACTTCACTTGTCACATGAAAAACTTCTTTAAGCTGGTTTAAAATCAGAATTTCTGGTTTATACTTCAAGTTATCAAATCTGCACCCTAATTGCGCAACACACAATCAATCGTAATCTGAATCATTTTGAAGCAAATTGCTAATCCATTGCTTCATAAGTTCGAAAAATTTGTCTGCTCAACACGTAAACAACGCAATGACGGTTGTTGAACGGAAAACGAAACCGATTCCGATTGATTGTGTGTTACGCAATTAGGGTGCTGAGCTCTCAATTTACAAATGGGCACCCACAGGTACAGTCCCTTCAGTTATTTTACCTCTGAGTTTGCATCACTGTCAACTTTATGGCCATTGCAATAAGGTTGCTGTTGGGTTACTGCCATACTTTTCTTTCTTTTTAATAAAACATTGCCCCCACACCAGGAATTTCTCCTGTAACGTGGGTGCGTTTACAAACATCTAAACTCACATACACAAACAGCCAGACCCGGAACAACTACTTGTAGGCCATACAAATATTTGTTCCGTGCGGGAATCGAACCCGCGACACGCTGCGCAGCAGTCAATCGCCTAACCACGGCGCCAACCGTGCCGTCCGTGCTGCCATTGACAATTAAGCTTGTCAAATTCACAGAGAACTTTATTATCGTTTGGCGACTGTGTAAGACCAAGACTATTGTGATCTATAGTACTTAAGATAAATTATAGATAGAAGCTATTGGTGTATCTTATAAATAAACCACAAGGTTGCTAGTGGGTTGCTGCTGTTACAGGTAAAATAACTGTGAACAGACTGTATCAACCTACGTTTTCTGATCCATTTGTTTGCATTTACGTCAAACATTTTCGGAACATACCATGGCATATATGTATATAAACTTTTGTGATTTGTTGAGGACCGTGAATGTACGTACAGACGCCAGCAGGTCAAGCTACCCGAAACTGTCAAATTTTCCCAATCCACCTTGAACCTTAATGCTTTAGCAATAAAGTTGAAAATCTATTAAAGAAATTTGACAGATTGTAGTAGCTTGATGTGCTGGCGTCTGTACCTACATGGTCCTCAACGAAACACAAAAGTTTCACGCAAAGCCGCTTCAAAAATATTCTGAAAAAAAAAACTGACCCTGTTTTTTTGTTCTCTAATACAAGCACACCCTATGATCTAACTCTATAGCCAGTGCAGAAAGATATATAAGACACCGCGAGACTGGAATGTCACACCGCCCGCACCATTAACGATATATCTTAACAAATGACATGTTCTGAACGAAATGCGAGACCAAATTGTTCTCGTCTCGCAAAAGAAATGGACATCGGACGCATTTAATATCTTTATAGCCATAAGTTTCTCTCACAGTACGAAATGGTTTTAGTTTCTCTTCGTGTTTAGTTTTGGGGTTCTCTATCATATTAGACGTAACGTATTTATTTGGGTTCAACTAAAGTTTCGGTTGTATGATTTGGGTTCTGTATTGAAATGAAATACTAGGTGTTAGTTTTCAAAAGTTGAGAAAATATTGCAGTGATGAAAAAATCCATTTTAGACCTCATCCATCGCTTTCCATCAGGCGAGATCGAGGTCAATTGCTGAATTGGCCTACTCGGCCAATTCAGCAATAAAGAAAAAAAAGATGTCTTCCTAAATTCGCCATTAATTTTCTGTCTACTCTAATTTGTCTCTACTGCTTTCTTTTGCGTAGCGTTCTTACGCATTTTGTTTAATTTAATTTCACTAATTGGGTGTGAAAGTTTCGTTTGTAAAACTTATCTACTTCTTACCTTCTAAAATCCAGATTTTTGTTGCATTTTTTAAGGTAGATATATTTTAAAAGGACAAGTTTTTTTGTGTTATTTTTGTTGTCGACACGCTAAGAACGTAACGACTGCCAACGATCCACGACTGACAGTCGGGACCAACGGCTTAACGTGCTTTACGAGGCACGGAGGGGGTCTCGGTATTTAAAGATGGTCACCCATCCACAGACTACTTTTCCTTTACTTGTGCTACATGAAATTGCCTCTTGCCAAATTTCATGCTTCAAGGTCAACGGTAACTACTATATAGGTTTTGATTTCCTTGCGAGTGTCCAAAGACCAACCGTGGCAAGCGCAGCTTAACCTGATAGATCGACCTGCGCCGCTGTTTATTTACCCACGGGCCCCTCTCATCCTCAGGCAGTCTCTAGTTACGCCATAGAAATATTATTTATAAGTATCTAAAAGCTAGACTCAATATTCACTATCTCTAATTCTAACATCAAATTATACCTTTTAGCACAGATCAAAACTTCAACACAGACATTCTAGCCACCTCTCAAAACGTTTAATTATCGCTCCGTCGAACTTTGGTGTGCAATGTACGGGACACTAGTCATGTGGAACCGTCTCGCGCTTAGTTCTCGCTATGAGAATTCCCAAGTGTTGTCAATGCCAATACCGTGTGGTCCCAGGATAAGAAACTTCTCCTATTTAGATATTCACTAGCTTTTACTGATGACTTTGCTCAGGTGTAAGAATAATAATTATAATCTTATGTAGGTACTATCGCCAAATCTATTTCTGACTACCGTAAGGACTATTCCTGCTTGCAGCGCATATTCGACCTAAAAAGGATTCTCTTTTGTTTTTCTTACGGACGCAGCTATGGTCATCATGTGCACGGGATTTTGTTTTCAAAATGGTCAGATAGAGGTGAGACGCCCTCAGGCTAGGTGGGGCGACGATCTTCGCAGGATGGCTGGTAGCAGCTGGATGAGAGTTGCCGAAAATCGACAACGGCGTGCAATAGGAGAGGCCTATGTCTAGCAGTGGACTGCTGTAGGCGGATGATGATAATGATTTATGTAGGTACAGGTACGTTTCAGTGTTTTCTGTTAGTACCGAAGATTTAAATCGTTAGATTTACCTGTTCGCGGCCCTGGCAGGCATCGGCCCTAGCGGACCCCGTCAGTTCGTGCTGACATCTCTTTTAGGCGCGCGTGGAACACAACGCGCCGTCGACCCGGGCCTGGTCCTTACCGGGCCCTTAAGAACGCGATTTGAACCTTTGATTATCTTACCTTACTTTCTTTTTCTTTTTTCTTCTTCTTTTCTCTTTTTTCTTTTCTTTTTTCCTCCCTTTTTTTAATTTTCTCATATTTTTATATTCCTTCTTTATCTTTTATGTTTATTGCTATAGCACATACATACATAAACAAACTACTTTACTATACTACAGTTTTTATAACCGCTATGTAAAAAAGCGTAAAAAACAATGACGTAAAAGAGTGAAAGTTAAACTATTAATTTTATTTAGATTATTATACTTAGACACTTTTGAAAGTCAACGATTATATTCTGTCCATTAGGTTAACCGTTTTTTGACAGTTGCCTTAGAACGTAACTATTCCAGATTACGTAAAAGTTAACTTTAAAATGCGTAATAAAATAAATTATATAAACTGCCTAATGTTATTGAATTATTTTATTTATGATTTTTACAGATATTATAATACCGTACGTGTATCGGTTTTGCCAAAAAATATATAATTGCTCACTAGTTCGATCTGTCAAAAAACGGTTAACCTAGAGGACAGAGTATATACACAAAAGAGAATAATTGTAATTTCCTACTGAGATGAATTCGCAGAAAAAACTCCATGGGTGGCCATAATTAACAATTTAGTTCCAAGAATCAAAAATAATAACCGACTCAGCTCTAAAATAAGCGTTTAGCATTGTGTCGTTCACAATCAATCATATAAAATGATCAGAGTATTCCGCTTGCCAAATTATACGTTGGCTGGTCGAGGCGTTCAGTCGTGAAAGGGCGAACAAACAAACAAAAACAAACCGACTTACTATTAATAAACTAATGAAACTAAGAATTCTGAAACGTTATTTATGATTGTGCGAATGTCAATATCTCGATGTTGTTAACGTGTACTTTAGATTCAAAAACAAAACAATAAATAAAACAATTATTTATTGTTTTGTTCTTGAAGTCAAAGTCAAAACATTTATTTCAAATAGGCACATACACCCTGTCCATTAGGTAAACCGTTTTTTGACAGATGGAACTAGTGTTTGCAGCAACACACAATACATTGATACACGTACGGTATTATAATGTCTGTAAGAAGTCATAAATAAGATAATTCAATAAGATAAGCAGTTTATATTATATTTATTTTATTACGCATTTTAAAGTTAACTTTTACGAGTACGTAATCTGGAATATGTACGTTCTAAGACAGCTGTCAAAAAACGGTTAACCTAATAGACAGGGTATAAATGGCACTATCGACCGTCAAAATTTACAATATAATAGATTTGATTCTAGTCGCCCCTTCCAAATGGTAGTTTCGTATGGAGTGAATGGACAAGAAACTCCACCGTTACTCTTATAAAATGCTTTATAATTTATTTTATTTGGTTTGGTTTCTCATTTTGGTTTTCATTCGTTAATACTATATTTTATTGTTTAGCAGAGATCCGAAACAAAGTGATATTCTATCAGCTGTAATGATGACGGAAAAATCAAAACTGTATTGGATTAACATAAGCTACCGAAAAGCCTATGGCCGGTTGTTTCAAACGGTTGGTTAACGTAACATACGTTCGTCAAATAATAGCGATTACGTACTTGTTATTATTTGACGTACGGCAAGGCCATAATTTCGTAATCATAACTTGAAACAACGCTTTTTTTGGTTTGACGATACTTAGCGCCATTTTTGACGTATACGCGTGTGTCAAGTGGACGTGAAGCCCGCCCATCCTGTTGAAAGTCGTTGTAGAAATACGAAACGGTTTGAAAGCGATTGTCATTTGTTTAGGCTCTCAGGGCATAAAGAATATGCGACCTGTCATCCAGTCGGTTATCAGGTTTTTATATAGTTTTCTTCATTGTGACAAATCGTGATTTGTGGCAAGTCATGGATGAATTTCACTTTCTCTCAAAACGGTGGAGGAAAACATCGTGAGGAAACCGGCATGTCCTAAAACCATGAATTCGAAGACATGTGACATCTACCAACCCGCATTGGGTCCGGGTGGTGGATATGGCCCACTCCCACTCACCAAGAGGAGCCCTGTGTCTCAGCAGTGAAAACATTTTAGGCTGATTATAGAAGAATTATTGCGTTTTATCCAACACAAACATCAACTGATATCCATTAGTTGATGTCTGTGTTGTTGATTAGTTGATGCTAATGCTAAATCAGTCGTCAGACATTAATTCAGGCTTGTGACTGACCGTCGACCGTGACGCTTATCACTGATTAACATCAGGAACAGGTCAAGCTTGCCAATAGCAGTGTTTAATCTTGTGGAGCAATCAGTTTGCACTGGTTCCAATTTGCCTCGAGCCTATTAGGATGTAGACATAGTGAGTGAGAACAAATGATGGCAAAGCGGACTGAACAATCGTTTTCCGATCACCGCTGTATCTAAGGCCGCAGTTTTACTTGAAGCGACAGCATATCTGACCTGTCACCAGCCAGTGACTAGCCAACACAATGCAAGCATAGCATTATCAGCCTATGTATAACGTTCCGACTGCTGGGAAACAGGCCTCCTGTCTGTGAGAGGGAGTGGGCCGTAATCCACCACGCGGGCCCAGTTGGTAGATGTCACATGCCTTCGAATTCGGTTTCCTCACGATGTTTTCCTTCACCGTTTTGAGAACTGTGGTGATGAAAAATTGTGAAAAGAAAAAGATCTGATTATGATCATTAGTAGTATGTACTGACTCTTTTTTATTTTAATGAGAGTAGAATACCTATGCATGGGTTGTGCTGGATAATCTCGTGGATCGATAGATTTTTGCCCGCGATTTGCAATAACCCTCATATCCACACAGCTATTAAACTCACATACCTAATCTTCATCTCTTATCTCTAGATCTCTCAAGATCCAATGATAATCAAAGGCACAGGTGTGTTGGCACCGTTGCCGCTCTGCAGGCGGGCTGGCAACGCGTGGCTGCCCGTGGCTTGCTGCCAGTCGTAATGGCCCGTTAAGTAACGTAATATCAGCGTAAAATCTTAAATGTTCGAGTGAATGCCGGAAGCGGTGCGTGGTTTAGGGAGAAAAGTTATGTTTAGATTTCGATTTCGATGCTCCATTAGATTTTCCATTTTGGAACTGCTTGAGAAATGTCTTTTTGTTGATTCTGGTAAATGTATAGCTTAATGCTTTAGTGCATTATCGAGTAGGTTTTGGTTAGGAATAACCGGAGTAGTGACTATTTCTACGTGCTAAGATGGTGGACTATACGTATCAATTGGTGATGATAGGAAACAGCGGTTTGTGCTTTTTTTTTGTAACAATGGCATCTTGCAGTTCAACCTATGAGGTTGACGTCTGCTTAACTGGGCTTGCTTGTGGATGCCTTAATAAATTAAGGCCTCCAGCCAGGGCTTAAAAAACTTAAAAACTAAGCAACTACTCGCTACGGGCACCCCCTGTGGGGTACGGACCTCGGTTTAGGGCATCGCTGGGAGAGAGCAGCAAGGAACAGGCTGGATCGGAATTAAGCGGTTTGTGTCAGCAAGCAGCTGTTTTTCACAAAATTGATGCATCCTTGTGCCCCTTATTATCCATCCTTTCCCAGCTTCATTCTCGCAAGGTTATTTTTCCTCTACACAAAGATTCAACATTCCAAACTCAAGGTTTTCCAAAGCGCAATGGAGCCCAGTATTCTAGGGTTAAATTGACAGACCATATTCGCAACACCACACTGCGCTCCAAAACGGAGATTACTGCGAACTTACGTTGCCAAAAAAGCCGCTAAGCTGAAGTGGAACTGGGCTGGCCACGTCTGCCGTATATATATAAGCTACGAGCCAAAATACCACATGGAGCCCTGACACAGCTAGAAGGTGTCGCGGAAGACCCCGTAGAAGATGGCGGGACGAGCTGAACGAAACAAACGACCAGTGATCCACTTTAGCCCTTGATCGAAAGACCTGGAAGTCATGGGGAGAGAGGTCTTTGCCCACCAGTGGGAACCAGTGGGAACAGTAACGCAAAGAACAGTAGTTACAGCCTTTGCCCAGCACTGGGCTATTCAATACAAGAGACACTGAAATCCAGCATATTCACCCTTAATAATATAAAGCCAAAAAAAAAATATCCATTCACAGCTAAAAAGTAGGTCATTTTGCAAAGAGATTGAATTTAACACACATTTTTGAATAAGTACCGAAAAAAATATGATGGTTATAATTCCTGCACGGCTTTCAGCGAATGTTTTCAGATATTTTTTCAGTGTTTATTTGGATTAAAGCAATATTTTTTTACGCGACTGATTTTGTTGCTGTGTGTCGAATTTTTATTACGAATGTTTGTTTTTAACTTTATATAGAAAACTGTTTCAGCCGATCGATTCTGTAAAAATCTCACCGTGAAAAGTTAGGTGAAGTGAACTGTCAATAGTGTCAATCCCTAGCATTAGTTGGAATGACAGCTCACTCCATTTCACGGTGAGATGGTAACAGAATCGCACTGCATGTATTTTTTCAACACAACTTGTAAATTGTGATTCATAATATGGTCACAGTCCTCTCCTTACTCGTCGTGTCGATGACTCCAATTGTGTAAATGAGTTTTGACTAGAAATCGGTCACATCGAAAGCACCATGGTTTTATTGTTGTTATTACTCCTAGTATAACTTGTTTAATTTACTTCGATAGTCCTAGTTTATCATTTGTGACTTCAAGAGACAGCTATGTGAACAGAACCCAGCAATGCATAAATATGTAAGTTTTTGTTACCATTTTTAATTTAAATTACTTATTTTTTTATTACTTGAGTACATACCTGTAGATTTTTTTTGTATTTGTTGGTATATTGGCGTGGCTAGCTGACATAAGGCAAATAATTTTATTTAGTGTTCTGTGTCTTGTAATATTAATTACTTTACGCTATATTTTAGTTTGTAAATAGTTTTATTTAATTTAGGATATTATTTTGTTATTTTAGTGTTATCTTGTAAATAAAGTATTCACTTAACATACCTAGTATTGTATAAAATCAAGTATTTTGTAACTGAACAGAGAGACCTGTGCTGCTGGGGAGTTTGTTGCGCCACTTCTTCTTCCCACCGAAAGCACTAGGAAGTGGCGAAGGGCAGGCGTTTTGGCGTCTTATCTAATTTTGACGTTCGAAAAGTGCTGACTCTCAGCCTAATTTGAATAAATGACTTTTGATTTTGACCTACCTAAAGTTAGGGTTTAGACTGCAGTGGCCAATAGCGTCTGCAATTTAACGTCAAATGACGTCACTGAAACGTTATTTATGAAAAGTATGTCGGTGTCGCTGGAGACCATTTTTTGACACCGTAAAGTCAAACCACGCTGCTATCATTTTCATGACAGCATGCGGCGGTTACGTAGCGGCTACCGCTGACATAGGAATCCGTACCTTTACTGGTAAATCATATTAGCGTTAATAACATTTTCGGAGCCACGTGCAACAGAATGTTTATGACCCAAGACCGTTTCAGTACAATATATATCATCTGCCTTTTCCGAACTATGGTGGGCTCGGCTTCCAGTTAACCGGATGCAGCTGAATACCACTACTTTACATGGAGACCATCCGACCTATCTGACCTCCATAACCTAGTAACTGGGTAACACTATACCTCTTGGCAAGACTGGTTGTCAGACTTTCGGGCTTCTAACTACCCCTGACGACTGTCATTGATCTACGAATGACAGCCGGAACCAATGACCCATTTTCTAAATAGAGAGTTTAAAAGTTTTGCATCCATATTAATAGATCACTACATAATTATAAAACAAAGTCCCCCCGCCGCGTCTGTGTGTCTGTCTGGTGTCTAACCGGATGCAGGCGGATACCATTTTTTTACGTATGAAAAGCACGTTAAGCTGTTGGTTCCTGCTGTCATTCGTAGATCTTTGACAGTCGTTACGGGTATACAGAATCCTGACAACCAGGCTTTTCATGTTACCCAGAAATTAGGTTGTAGAGGTGAGATAGGCAGTCACTTCTATCTATACTACTTCTATCTATAACATGTATGTATTTACAAAAAAAAAATGTATATAAGTAGTTTATCAGCCATCTTGTTACCATAACACAAGCATTAGGTTGCTTAGCTTGGGACTAGATGGCGCTGTGTGAAATGTCCAGGGATATTATTATTATTATTACTTCATGTAAAATACTGGTATTCGCCTGCATCCGGTCAGACTCGAAGCCGACCCCAACACAGTTGGGAAAACGCTAGGCAGATGATGATAATTGTAATGTTATAAAGAAATCAATCATACGACACTCATGAAGGATAACCGAAAAGACTTTTCTGTTATCCCAAAAGGTTTATAACCAATAACATTATCGTTACCCACAAAACAATAATCCAAAAACACTATAATTTTTCACAAAAATATTCTCTAGTACTAAAACTAAACAAAGAGCTCTTTACGATTATAGTAAGTGCGAACTACAAGTACGTCTCCCGCCAAAATGTCTTTCGCGCCAAGCGACCGCGACATTTGCAATTTGTCTGTGGTAACGTTTGAAGAGGTTGAAAGATATATACACATATATATGTATATACTTGAGACTTACGGGTGACATTTTTGTTGAGCAAAGGTCAAGGAGTGTGTACCTATTATTATTCCTAGGCTAAGAATATAATAGAATAGAAGACTCTTTATTATGTAGGTACACCATATAAATGACGGACATAAAAAATATAGAAATCTTACAAAGGGTGACACAATGGGCGGTCTTATCGCTAAGAGCGATCTTTTAAAGACGACCTTTGGATGGATTAAAAAGGCTAATGAGAGACAAATACTGTAGGTAGTCGGTGGTACCATTTACAGAATACAATAAATACATACATTAAATACTTATATTATACTAATCTAAATAAATACCTATATACAAATAATAATAAAAATGAAAATATAATGATGATCTTTACGGAGAGAGGAAGTGCTTTTTTATCATGATTTTGAAAGCGGACAAAGATTGAGCACGCTTTATCGACACGGGCAAGTCATTCCATAACCGTACTGCCTGAACAGTGAAAGATTTGTCATAGAAACTGGTGGAATGCATCGACATCTCTAGTCTCAGGTTTTCCAACTTAATAGGAGTTCTTCCAAAATAACATACTAATTGCAAAAAAGGGATCCATAAAGGTACTCAGCAGTATTACTTCGTTTTCGCGCTCTTAAGGGCCCTAGCGTGATGTTAAATGACTTGTAAAGTTGTCAAAAAATAAAAGGCCCGTTTTGACATTTGAGAATGCGTTCTTGACACCTGTCAGTTTCATACAAACGAATATGTGTTTTGCGAATTTGAACTTTATTAACTACTAGAACTGTCAATGTCAAAATGGGCCTTTTATTTTTTGACAGCTTTAGCCCGCCTCAAGAATCGGGCTGTCAAATGCAATTTTTTTTTAAATCCGATATATTTATATTTTTATTGACAATGGGCTCACTCTTGACCTCGATCCAGCCCAGAGGCAGGGATGAGATCTATGGTGGAACGAGCTTGCCCAGAAGAAGCCTAATCAGTCTCGCCTTGAAGAAATTGGGGTTGTATGAACTCGGGAATGCAGACGCAGGCAGACGATTCCACTCCTTAGCTGTGCGCATCAGAAAAGATGATGAGAAGCGCTTAGTGCGTATATATGGTATATTAACCAAATAGGGGTGGTCCCGCAGTGCGTCTGGACTCTCGATGGTAAAAAGGTGAAGGCGGGATGAGCTCATGGCGCGATTGGTTGTTCCAGAGATTAACGCGTTCCAACAAAAAAACACAAAACAAAAATCTCTCCAGCTTTTATTATTACTATAGATTCCTCGTGTCGCTGGCACAACTGTATTTTAAACGCTATTTTCTCAAAATCTTGCCACTTCCACGGCGTTGTCAGTGACACGAAGAAGAAGAAGTATAGATTTAGGACCGGGTCGATAGATCAGGTTAAGCTACGCTTCCCGCGGTTGGTCCGTGCATGGGTGACCATCTTCACATACCAAGACACCTCCGTGCCTCAGAAAGCACTTTAAGCACTTGGTCCCGGCTGTCAGTCGTGGTCCTTTGATAGCCGTTACGGGTAGTCAGAAGCCCGAAAGTCTGACAACCAGTCTTACCAAGGGGTATCGTATTACCCAGTAACTGGGTTGTGGAGGACAGATAGGCAGTCGCTCCATGTAAAATACTGGTATTCAGCTGCATCCGGTAAGACTGGAAGCCGACCCCAACATAGTTTGGAAAAGGCTAGGCAGATGATGATAATTCTTATGTTATAAAGCAAACGATGAATTAGGACCTCCATGTAAAGATGTGGGTACACACACAAAGTCTTAAATACACTCCTTTAATTACGAGTGATGATGATCAATGTAATATGAATTATAGCTGCAATATTAATATGGATGGGAGAATTTTAATTCGTCGGCACGGTTGGCGCAGTGGTTAAGCGATTGACTGCTGCGCTGCATGTCGCGGGTTCGATTCCCGCACGGAACAAATATTTGTATGACCTACAAGTAATTGTTCCGGGTCTGGCTGTTTGTGTATGTGAGTTTAAATGTTTGTAAACGCACTCACGATACAGGAGAAATTCCTGGTGTGGGGCAATGTTTTATTAAAAAGAAAGAAAAAAAAAACGACAGAAAAGAAAAAAAAACTCGTTTATTTGCGGTAAACATGGCGCATAAAAAGAAAACAAACACAAAAGAAATTAACAAGTTGGGTTCAATACTAAAAAGACTTCTGATAGACACATAGCGAAGAAAAAAAAATTACTTGCTGCCCAATTAATTTGGGATAGGGGCAGAAGGATCATCGGTCATTGAAGACCAACCGACCGTAACTTGGGTGCACCTCCTAAGTACGTTCCCTCTCTGAAAATAAAATGTTTGATAGGGGCAATTAAACTTACATAAAAACCCTCGACTTAAAAAAGTGATTTAAATAGGCTAATTGAAATAAATCATTTATTATATTAATAATTTTTTTATTATTTTCATTTTTTTTTATTTTTGTTATTTTTTTTTGTGTGTTTATGTTCTCTTTTATGCGTCATGTTTGCCGCAAATAAATTCATTTTCTTTCTTTCATTTCGTTGTAAAAGCCTGATTTCATAATAATAATATAGGCCTCACCAGTTTTCCAATTAGACAAAATAAATGGTTAAAATCATGTCGTAGAATACACCGTTCGCGGAAGTGCCGTTCAAATCTGTGCTCTAAATGGAATACCTCAATTAAATCGCTATACAATAACAAATTCCAGGAATGAACAGTTATCAATTAGAGGGGGCAAGTGCCAAACATTCTGTGGAAGTTAATTTTGCATGCCTGAATTGGTACAATACAGTAGACTGCGCATTCACTTAACATCTGGAAATGTATAAAATGTACTGTGTTGAGCAATAAATATTTTGAATTTGAATTTGAAGTTATCTCACTCAATAAAATATCTGAGCTGTCAGATAATGAATAATATTGCTGTCTATGCCGATTGTGGACGAAAATAGACCATTGAATTGAATGTTGTGGGATGCCTGTTGTATAATGCTAGATTCCCTTTACAAAGTATTGAATGTTTAATAAAATAGGGTCACCGAGTATTTTAATCCCATGATTGCTGGATTGGTGACCATTCATTCATAACAATATCTAAACCCCTCCGTGCCTCGGAAAGCAATATTAGCCGAAGATCGCAACTGCCATTTCTAAATCTTTGACAGTCATTACAAATACTTGTGGAGGTCAGATAGGCGTCGCTTCACGTAAATACTGGTATTCAGCTGCATCCGTCTAGACAGGAAGCCGACTTCAACTTAGTGGGGAAAACACTAGGCAGGAGATTGTGTGATCAAAGTAATAACAACCAATCCTAGTAATTGGTGTTAGATTTCAAGATTTAAATGGAAATTGAAAAGAACGCCTTTATTTACAATATTTCAGGCTAATAAATAATATTATTTACTACCAATACCCATGTGCTACTGCAATATTCACAAAGCACTGTAATCTGAATAATAATAAATTAAACGTAATAATAATAGCCTCGCAACCGATTTCGGTCACGGTGGTCATTCTCAACGGAGATTAGCCAGGTACGCAGGAGATATTATAGTGCACAAGTGTGTGCGAAAACTTAGGTGCACTCTCTGTTCCTTTACTCTCATAGTCCGATGGGACGGCAATCCGACACGACTGGGGAGAGATCAGGCGCAGGACCAACGGCTTTACGTGCTTTCCGAGGCACGGGGGCTTCACACCACCAACTTCCAAATTCCGGGCTGTTACTAAGAAATTCCTAATGGAAAAACTCAATAACACTTTGCCCGTCCCGGGAATCGAATCCAGGACCGGACGCTCAGCAGTCGCGCTTGCGACCAGGAGACCAACGAGGCAGTCAAACAAAAAAATTAAACAAAATATATGTAATAAACAAACCAGACCAGGACCGATGGCCGCTGGAGCAGATGACTCCTGGAGTGGAGACCGCATATCGGCAAGCGTAGTGTGGGACGCCCCCCAGCTAAATGGACAGACGATCTAAAGAAGGTGGCTGGAGTAGTCTGGATGCGGAAGGCGGAGGACAGGGTGTTGTGGCGCAGTCTGGGAGAAGCCTATGTCCAACAGTGGACTGTGATAGGCTGAGTTGATTGATTGAATAAATAAACATGCAGTAAGTTTAACATAATTATGACAGAGCTTCGATAAAACGAATTGAGCTGACCATTCCCCACACCAGTATGTCTCAACAAAAAGTGCCACGTCAAGATAACTACGCTGACATACGCCCGTTTACTAAAACCGTCAGCCATACACACACACATATACACTTCGCACTCCAGCCATTTTTATAGGAAACCTGTGGAGTACTATGTGTTTGACAGCATATACAGGGTGGCAGGGATATCGACTCGCAACCTGTAACCATGAATTCAGCACATGATTTTAGACCCCTTAGCCAAGAATTTTTTTGGCGGTTATCAAAAAAAAATATCTGCTGTTTCATAGGAAAGTGCAATACCTATGTGGTCAAAATGTCTGGAACAGCTAACTTTTTTTTAATAACCGATGAAATCTATCGACGTGAGGGTGTTTAGAATCATGTGCTGAATCCATCCAAACAGGTTACGCGTCAATGTCCTTGCCACCCTGTAAACTTAGAGAAAATGTACTGGATAATTACGTGCCAACATGAGTTAGGCGACGTCATTTTTGGTTTGGTTTGGTTTAGTTTGTAAAAGTTTAGTCACACAGTTATTAAGTCATTGTTCCTAATTCTATATGGATTGTGAGTATTCGTAGTCCGAAATAAAGAAAGAAAGCAACAGATTATAAATTTTCTTCAAAATCCTTCAGCCGATCGATTCTGTAAAAATATCACCCTGAAAATTTAGGTGAAGTGAGCTTAGAGTGAGTTGTCAATAGTGTCAACCCATAGCATTAGTTGTAATGACAGCTCAGTCCACGCTCACTTCACCTAAGTTGTCACGGTGAGATGGTTACAGAATTGCACTGTGATTGATAGTGTGATATGCAATTGGCTCGCAGGACCCCACTATGTGGGGCCGCTATATAACTCTACTATAGCGGCAACATAAAACTACAATTGATACACTAAGCCTACCCACCCCAAAGGGATGTGAAGATTGATGAATGTAACTTAAAGCGAAGGCCCAACAGGGAAGACGGTTATCAGAACCCCAGGCGATGACAAGATTGATAAACTTTTTTACGCGAATGCACTTAATATTACTTTGGAGACCTTATACATCACACACTCTGACTTTTAAGAAAACCATATTTCTTTATTACACCCTAACCATCATCATCTGCCTAGCTTTTTCCCAACTATGTTGAGGTCGGTTTCCAGTCTAACCAGATGCAGCCTGAATACCAGTATTTTACATGGAGCGACTGCCTATCTGACCTCCATAACCCAGTTACTGGGTAAAATACGATACCCCTTGGTAAGACTGGTTGTCAGACTTTCGGGCTTTCCGAAACCCGAACGACCCCGTAACGACTGACAAAGATCCACGAATGACAGCCGGGACCGGGGAGTATGTAAAGATGGTCACCCATCCACGGACCAACCGCGGCAAGCGTAACCTAGCCTAATCGATCGACCCGTGTGGCTGTCATTACTTAGCCACAAGCCCCTCCAAACCCGCAAACAATATGAGAAAAGAAACCGCTTAGTAATTCTCAAACTAAGATTCTATACAGGATACATTTTTAACCAGTGCGCAAACTGTAAGCATGAAAACAGTACATGACTCTGAACCGCTTTTTTTTTTGGGTGGTAAATCATCAAATGACGTCTCCCGCTCTGGGTGGAGTGGGAGGGCATGTCAGGCTTTTACTGACTAAAACCCACCTTCACTTGCCTATGCCAGGGGTTACGGTATCTCTTTCGAACAACTCGCGGCCCTGGCAGGCATCGGCCCTAGCGGACCTTGTCAGTTCGGGCTGACATCTCTTTGAGGCACGCGTGGAATACAACGCGCCGTAGACCCTGGCCTGGTCCTTACCGGGCGGCGAGCTGCCCGTTGCTCGCCGCCCGCAAACCCGCGCCTACGGTGGCTGGGAGTCGGTTGCTGACTCCCGATGTCCAGGGTGTTTCCTGCGGCGACTAGGGGTGCGAGGGTGCAGAGATTGCCTCTTCCTCACCTGTTCCGCCTCCGCCTTTGCGAACATTACTGTTTCGTAGAAGGTGGTGACGGCTTCCCATGCACTCTCGCTCCGTACCATGGCCTGGACCAGGGCCGGACGCGAGAGATCGCCGCCGCCAATCGCCGCCACGAGGACGCGGTTCTGAACCCCTTGCGTTGTAATTATTTGTCGGTTATTTAAAAAAAAAATTAGCTCTGCCATACCTTTTGATCGCGTAGGTATTGCACTTTTCTTTGAAACAGCAGATTTTTTTTTTGATAACCTGCGACAAATTTCTACGCTGTGTCTTGAATCATGTGCTGAATTCATGGTTACAGTTTACGCACTGGTTAAAAATTTATCCTGTATTTTTGAAATCTAAACCTACCAAAATATGCTTATTTGAAATTCCCAAAAGTTCCAAATAGACTAAAACATCAAACGGTGCGCTCAAAATAATATTTCTCCAAACATAATATCCTGCGTAGTAACCAAAAATTCCTGCGACCACTCTGCTTATAAATATTAAAACAAGCCCATATTAAACTACAAAGTTTCTGCTTTTGATGAAACCACTGTTGCAATATACACTTCGTTTGTAAGGGTGAGTGTAGACCGACAGGCCGAGACCGCGACGGATGCCGAAACCGCATCACCACATTTGATGAAGGCAGACGGGGACCAACGTGTTAATTTGCGGTTTTTCTGGCGTTGGGACGGACATTTTCTGTGTGTCTACTTGTATTTTATGGCAGAGTACTGTAAACTGGACTACTCCGTTTTGTCATAGTATAAAGAGAGGAAGTACGTTATCTTCATACAAACGCACCGCGCGCGGCTTGTATGTGTGCGCCAAAGTATCTATGCGTCGCCGCACGCACACTTACACAAATCTCGGCGGATTTCGCAGCGCGCCAGACGGGGCTAACATCGCACGAGGTTCGCGCGTCACGGCTTTTCGGCACCGCTAAATGAATGAAAAATGTGTGATAATCGCAGGAGAATGTATTGCTGTGTGTTTGGGTGTCTTAATAATTCATCGATTCCAGAATTGTCTCTGTTCAAATTACCTATTTAACAGGAAAGGTAAGAAAGTCACTTTTTCTAGCATATCATTTTTACTTGATTATGAGATACCTACCTACTTACTTATTTTTTGTTGTATTAGTTTTCTATCAGACAGAGGAAGTAGGTAGGCCTAATTTCCCACTAGAATGTACTAGGTACTTTTGATCTGTCAATTGATTTGCCGCTATTGCTTTGTTTATGTTTAGTCATGCCGATTTCTCAGTACCTATTGTAGGTATAGTAACTAAGTACCTACTTACAGTTATAAAATCGTACTTAAAAAATAAGTAATTGACTAATTGTGAATCAGATAAATAGAGCAAAGTTCGAATCATAACAGCAGAATAAAAATTTGATTATAGTCTAAGAGACAGGCGTTAGTTTTTTTTATGTTGTTTTACGATGTTTTTTTTTATAAATAGGTAATACTGCTATGAATCTTGAATAAATTTCTGTGTTTGTTAGGAAAACCATTGTTGAACTTTATTGACTAATGATCACTGAATTAGTTATACAGAGATCTATGCTATCTTTGGCAAGGGCCGGGCTTTAAACTAATGAATTGGTGACAGTACTATCAGTAACCTACCGTTTACTCGTGCTCATCACCGCCCCGCGCCGCTCGTCTGCTGGCCCGTCGCTCTTTCTTTCATCGTGAAAGGTTTCATCATCGTTTAGGTACCCAGACAATACAAGTAAAAAATACAACATCCCGACCCTTGCCCATTTATTGGCACTGAATTAAAATTTAACAAAAAGTGACAACCCTAAGACAGTAGGCAATTATGTCGCGGAATGTGCCGGAGATAGCCTACTTCCTCTCTTTATACTATGGTTTTGTTTCATATTGACGTAATCCAATAAATAAGTAATAAGTATACCTTTCGGTTCCTACATATACACGAATAACTAAAATACCTTACACTAATTACATACACGTACATAAACTCACGCTTTCTTCCAATGGGGGTAGCCAAAAACTACACGACAACACGTTTGTTGACACGGTTGGCGCAGTGGCTGAGCGATCGACTGCTGCGCTGCGTGTCGTGGGTTCGATTCCCGCACGGAACAAATATTTGTATTATCTACAGGTACATAGTTGTTCCGGGTCTGGCTCTTTGTTTATGTGAGTTTAAATGTTTGTAAAGGCACACCAACGATACTGGAGTAATTCCTAGTGAGGGGCAAAGGACATTGCTCTGCGCCCATACATTGTTCGCCCTGGAACCAAGAGCATCGGAAAATTATGTGTTGTATTGTCGATCATTAGTAAACTCCTATAAGATCTTATTTGTATAGCGGACTAGCAGCAGAATAGATATATTTCAAAAAAAGTATCAGATTTTGAGGTTATAATCGAACCATAACAACGAATATTAGGTATAGTTTTTCATAGCTCCGAGTGATTTTTAAGAAACTAAAAAAACAATAACATAATACATTTAGCTGGTTTTTGTACTTACATAGATAATTAGCTATTTATGCAGTTTTTTTCTAAAGCCTAAGTGTATGTAATTGTAATTGACTGCTGCGCTGCGTGTCGCGGGTTCGATTCCCGCACGGAACAAATATTTGTATGACCTACATGTATTTGTTCCGAGTCTGGGTGTTTTTCTATCTATAATATGTATGTATTTACAAAAAAAAAATGTATATAAGTAGTTTATCAGCCATCTTGTTACCATAACACAAGCATTAGGTTGCTTAGCTTGGGACTAGATGGCGCTGTGTGAAATGTCCAGGGATATTATTATTATTATTAATTGCAACGTTTAAATGCATAGAATCTAATTAACATAGGTGCCTGTATTCTTAGCATTGGTTTTGAATGAGTAAAATGTTTATGTGTATTAATGTAAAAATAATCCTGTCTTCTAAGATGATAGTGCCGATGTAGCGCGGTAGATAGATGGCGTTAGTGTGCATTAATAAATGGCTGAGCGCTTTTGAGTGAATGTTCTAGTGAATCAGATTTAAAAACATGCAACAATTCATTAAAAATTCGATCGATCAATTGTAATCAATTGGGATTGGGGGGATCGAGAGGGCATCCCTAATTTTTTTCGATACGACACGACGTTTGGCGAAGATGGCGGCGGTTAAAGTGATTAGTCGCGTAAAATACTTTAAAATGTTCATTTTGGCATACAACTAGTCCGTGTTACGAAAGTATTTGCAACTAATATAATAAAATAGACAATAATTTATCGTGTATGTCCGATATTTATTGTACACAGGGCGATTTCGGACAATGTCCTTTAAAAAAAAAATCTTTACAAAACACCACCTGCTCCGATCATTATATACTCCTTTTGGTTCGGTGACGTTCATTCGGCTGGTCATACACGCACACCGGTTGTCAACATGACTAACAAAACACACTATCACCAATCAAATGAACTGAAATACCAAGCCGACTATAGTAGTAATTGGGACTTCCTAAAACTGAATACACAGTTAGTCAGTTTGATGAAATACAGTTTCGGGCTCGGTTCTGTTAAGCCTTGAATACGATACTTAAATTCGACGAAACAATATTCGCGAAACGCAACTGTGTTTCAAACAGCGGCTTGTGTAAACTAAGCCTTACGGTCTTTACAAATAATTCATAGAGTAAAATGCCGTAAGAAACAAAGTCGTAAGTACTGAATTTTACACTAGCTGTACACACACGTCACTTTTGGACTTGAACATTTTGTAGGGTAGTGGAAGATTTTTACGACTTTTGCACCTTTGAGAGTTTTACAGCTTTCGCTTTAGGAGAATTTTTGTGCTTGTCGACATAAAGGACATGTCCAAAAATGGTTTTTTATTATTGAATAATTCTAACAAGGATAAATTAAATATATTTGGATAGACATCCCGAAAACTAGTGGTTCTAACTATATCATATATTTTTAAAGGCCGCCAATTTTGAGAAAAATGTATTTTTAACCCCCGACGCAAAAACGACGGGGTGTTATAAGTTTGACGTGTCTGTGTGTGTGGGGGTGTGTGTGTGTGTGTGTGTGTGTATGTCTGTGTGTGGCATCGTAGCTCCCGAACGGATGAACCGATTTAAATTTTGTTATTTTTGTTTGAAAGGTGAATTTGTCGGGAGTGTTCTTAGCTATGTTTGATGAAAATCGGTCCAAGATGGCCGCCGCTACAAAATGGCGGATTACATATTTTTTCACAACTCCCTCAATATGGGTATCAAATGAAAGGGCTTGACTAGTAGAATACTATACACTATGATAAATTTCAAATCCAAGATGGCCGCCACCACAAAATGGCGAATTACATTTTTTTTTTCACAACTTCCTCAATATCTTAGGTATCAAATGAAAGGGCTTGACTAGTAGAATACTATACACTATGACAAATTTCAAATCCAAGATGGCCGCCACCACAAAATGGCAAATTACATTTTTTTTTCACAACTCCCTCAATATGGGTATCAAACGAAAGGGCTTGACTAGTAGAATACTATACACTATGACAAATTTCAAATCCAAGGTGGCCACCACCACAAAATGGCAAATTACAAAAAACCTGATTAAATACCAGATTACTTACCTGAATCTTAAAACGCAAGAAAATAAAAGAAAAGAAATAATAAGGAGTCCCTACAAAAAGCATGAAATAAAAAATTAAATTAAAAATTTAAAAAACCCCCGACTACGAGAAACCCTATAAAAAGAAAAAAGTAACCTTGAAATTATGACCCTACGTAAGTACGTATGAAATTTTTTGATTAAATATTGTCCTGTCGGGGGACCGCTACTATTTTAAACTTTAACAGAACGTTAGGCTAGCTAGCTAGCTAATTAGAGCGGTCCCCCGACAGGACAACATTTAATCAAAAAATTTCATACGTACTTACGTAGGGTCAGAATTTCAAGGTTACTTTTTTCTTTTTATAGGGTTTCTCGTAGTCGGGGGTTTTTTAAATTTTTAATTTAATTATTTTAGTGTGAATTTACCCTTAAAACGAACAAACCTTTTTAATTGTCTAGGATAATAAAGTGAACACACCCCAAAAAATAATAATCTTGTCAAAATTGACACATGGTACTGTTATTACTGTCAATCAATGTTTGATTTGCGAGTTTATCAATGTGAACGAAACGAATCTAATCAGACTATTTATTTACCTCTGTAATAATCTATACTAATAATAAAGCTGAAAAGTTTGTTTGTTTGTCAGATTATTTTTTTAGTGTGACGTATCAGACGGATGAGGTCTGCCTGACGGTCAACACTGTCATCTGTCATATTTAGACATTGTCAAAGTGGAGTTGTTGTGTGTGGGAGGTTTAATTTGGGCTGCCATAACGAATAAATTATATGTACTAACATTAAATAGTTTTTAATTTTTCTCTGAAATGGGGGGGTCTAAAAATATAATTACAGTGGTTCCAAATTCCATATTTTTGTAGCTTTTATTTGGATGTAGTTAGATTCTTGTTAGATTTCTCTCGGAATAAAAAACCAACGTCCATACAAAAAGCGGACATCTCCTTTATTACTTGAATTTTATGTTGACATTTTATACCTTTTGACTGCCTCGTTGGTCGAGTGACGCTGCACGCACGGCACACTGAGCATAAGGGTATTTTGTGCCCAGTTTCGGTTCATGGTTTCAGCTTGCATGTCGATGTTCCTGCCACCCTGTGTCATCATTATCATAATCATTTCGGTTGAAAGACGTCCACTGCTGCTCCCCCAAGCACCTCCATTTCAACCGGTTCTGTGCTCCTCGCATCCAACTGGTTCCTGCGGCCTTCACAAGGTTGTTGATCCACCTTGTGGGAGGCCTTCCAACGCTACGTCTTCCGGTACGCGGTCGCCACTCCAGAACCTTTCGGCCCATCGGCCATCTGTTCTGCAAGCAATGTGCCCTGCCCACTACCACTTAAGTTTAGCAATTCCTCAGGCTATGTCGTATTTATTGTATTGTGTTTTGATACATTTTTACTCAATTTATGTTAATTTAATGTTCAATAACTCAACAGACAACCAATACTGTATTCTGAAGCAACCTGACAGGGTCCATGTACAGACGCCAGCAGGTCAAGCTACCCGAAACTGTCAAATTTTCCCAATCAACCTTGAACCTTAACGCTTTAGCAATAAAGTTGAAAATCTATTACAGAAATTTGACAGATTGTAGTAGCTTGATGTGCTGGCGTCTGTACAAAAACTGACACTTAATAGATTGTAAAATGTGTGACGTGCATGATGAGACCAAATAATAAAAATAATCCTAATTCCTATTAATATCCTACTAATGTTCTAAATGTGAAAGTTTGTATGGATGGATGGATGGATGTTTGTTACTCTTTCACGCAAAAACTACTGAAAGGATTTGGATGAAATTTCGCACACAGATATCCAGGATTAACATATAGGATAGATTTCATCCCGATATTCCCACGGGATCGAAACTTATGCGGGTGAAACCGTGGGGCGCAGCTAGTATTATAAACGAGTAAGTTTGTGAGGATGGATGGATGGATGTTTATTACTCTTTCACGCAAAAACTACAGAACGGATTTTGATGAATCTTTACAGTAATATAGCTTATACATCAGAGTAACACATAAGATACTTTCATCCCGATATGCCCACGGGATCGACATTTATGTGGGTGAAACCGCGCGGCGCTGTTGGTATAAAAATAATGATGATGAACATTTTTGACATAAAAAGCCTCCCCCATCAGCACAAAGCCATTAAAGATGGCACCCAACACAATAACTACGAACAAAAACCGATAAATCTCTCAGATAATAAAGGCCTTCCACACAACCCATCAAATGAGCATCACCGTAACAGGTGACGTGGCCCATTCAAAATACATTACACCCTAGCCAAAGGGCATAAAACATCGGGTTATGTTCATACGGACGTAAGTACTTACGTGAGTCGCTTACTTAGCGTGAATGTGCGGACGAATTTGATGTCATGGCTTAAAAAATGGCGGTTAAAATGGCCGCCATGGGACCTGTCAAACTTGACAAATGACAGTTAATTAGAGGTACGACGTAAGAGGTAAATAAATGGTGAGTTGTAATTTGACGTACCTACTCCTTTCAGGACATGATAGTGTGGCTCATTTGCAAACACTAAGCACCCCATAAAGCATAGGCGAAAATTCATGGAATTCGAGAAAACCCATTTTATAGGTATTTTTTAAAATTTCCCATAATTCGTCACTATTTATCACTTTTCTTTAAACTCCCAAACTGAATAGCCGAAAGGATTATAAAAGTATTAGGTACTCAATGGAATAATAATGAAGGCCATTCAATTTCTGCAAAAAGCATTTATCAAATCCGACTGGCAATTCCAGAGATTACCCCCTACATACAAAAAAACAAACAAATTTTACCTCTTTATAATGTACCAGCTGCGCTCCGCGGTTTCACCCACATAAGATTCGATCCCGTGGAAATATGGGGATAAAAAGTATCCTATAATATATGTTAATCCTGGTTATAAACCATCTGTGTGCCCATTCAAATACATTCAGTAGTTTTTGCGTGAATGAGTAACAAACATCCGTCCATCCACACAAACTTTCACATATAATATTAGTAGGAAGTATAGAGTTATAAGACAAATTAGATTAGATTTAGACTCAACTTATTTTGACTTAACAAGGACAAAGCTACATCAATGTTTGCTACAAAAGATTGATCAATATTCTATTAAAGTGACAGCCTTGTTTTGTACTTCAAGTCTTCAATTGAATGTCTGATTGATTAGATACTCCTTTGTCTGTCTGATAGCCTAGTACCTTCTGCTTTTATCTCTGTTCGAGTTGATATTTTCTTGTAAATAGTCGCTTGTTTCAATTTATACTAGCTGTGCCCGCGATTTCATGCGCGTGCATCTTGGATTTCATGAGTTTTATTTTTTTTACGCGGAACCGTAATTATTTTTCATATAATAATATAATTAATTATATTTCATATGATAATAATCATCTTCATTTCAGCTGATAGACGTCCACTGCTGGACATAGGCGGCCCCCAAGCACCTCCACTTCGACCGGTTTTGTGCTTCTCGCATCCAACGGGTTCCTGCGGCTCGGTTCGGGGAGATTAGCTGGAACAAACAGACCACCGGACAAAAAAATTTAAAATAGATTTTTTGTTATAAAATTTCATAATTATGCATTTAGTAAAAAGCTGTTATTTTGATATTACAAACAGACACTTCAATTTTATTTCTTTGTATGTATAGATTAAAGACATTTTCACACATTTTTATACACTTGATGTAAAAAACATCGCTTTTTTTCTTTGGTGGATTTTGTAGGTTAATATTTATCTCGTTATGGTTCGTGGTAAATTCTATTGTTCATGTCGTGTTGAAAATATTGAGTACAATTCATGATAGGCAAGAACATTGGTGGCCCAATGGTAACGACCGCGACTTGCGAGTTGTAGGTCGTAGGTTCAATTCCAGACAGACGCTTTACTTTGTGTCATAATTATTTTATCACCACTGCTCTCAAAAAGATGAAGGAAAACATCATGAGGAAATGCAAACAACAAGTTTACTTTTCTAAGCCAAACTGTTGCATAGTGATTAAGTCACCGCAAACATGTGTCTTAAGATGCTTCTTAATATACATGTGTGTGGTGACTTAATCTACCGTACTTAACCCTTGGAATGCCTAGATTAAACGTTAATGTTTTGCATAAGACCCAGGGTGCAAAACAGACAGAATAATTCTGTTAAACCCATGAACACACTTCTACAAAAGTCATAACTTCGCTCAACGGCCAGTTTTTTTTTTCAGAATATATGAAAAGGAAAAATGCATTTTAACTCTACGACTTTTTTATGTGCCTCGACTTGTTTTTCAAGTATGTGCGCTCAGCTTTAATATTATGCTTGAAACTACTCAGACATACCCGAAAAAGCTGCTAAAGCCATACTTTGTAAACATTCCAATGTCTTTCACTCACGGAATTTTATGATATGTCTGTTTTTATTTCCTGTAGCTACAATGTTTTGAAATTTAAATTGTTTTTATGGAAAACGGTTTGCAGTTCTTTTAGGACAGAACAATTTTGTAAGAGTGCTTGTATAAAATTACTTACGGATGTATTCCCAGAAGTGGCAAGTGGAGGTGTATTATAGTGCACATACATGTGTTAATACTTTGTAAATTCGTGATTATATGTCTTATTATGTGGATCAAATTAATACTAAATTTAATACCTACTGAATCATTGGTCTCGTGGTCACAAATGTCACTGATGAGATGATTATAATCGATACATGAATCCCTTGATACAGCCGCGCAAAGAGATTATTAATATTATTAGCTATCTATCGAAAAAGGGGGGAGGGGCTTGTGGCTAAGTGATAACAGCCGCACGGGTCGATCGATCAGGTTAAGCTACGCTTGCTGTAGTTGGTCCGTGGATGGGTGACCATCTTTACATACCAAGACCTCTCCGTGCCTCGGAAAGCACGTTAAGCCGTTGGTCCCGGCTGTTATTCGTGAATCTTTGACAGTCGTTATGGGACGTCAGAAGCCCGAAATTCTGATAACCAGTTAAGACTGGTTTATCCAATATCCAAGGGGTATCGTATTACCCAGTAATAATATAATATAATAATAATATAATATCCCTGGACATTTCACACAGCGCCATCTAGTCCCATGCTAAGCAACCTAATGCTTGTGTTATGGTAACAAGATGGCTGATAAACTACTTATATACATTTTTTTTTTTTTGTAAATACATACATATTATAGATAGAAAAACACCCAGACTCGGAACAAATACATGTAGGTCATACAAATATTTGTTCCGTGCGGGAATCGAACCCGCGACACGCAGCGCAGCAGTCAATCGCTTAACCACTGCGCCAACCAGTAACTGGGTTGTGGAGGTCAGGTAGGCAGTCCATGTAAAATACTGGTATTCAGCTGCATCCGGTTAGACTGGAAGCCGACCCCAAGGAAGTAAAGGCTAGGTAGACCTTCATAGGAAAACCAAAACAATTTACAGCCGTTACTTTTTTACAACACATTTTTTTTCACGACTCTCTTCCTGCCATTAACGTAATTTGTATAATAAAAATATTATGGCGCAGTTCATGTTGAAAAAAACCCTATTTGAGGACGGAGTGATTTAAAAAATGTATCCCTAATGTAGGACTACGTGTTATGATGTGGATCAAATTAATTATAATCGAGGTAATGTAGATTAGGTGTACTTTACATGCCCATTTTGCGACCGGAAATAATATTCACCAGCTCAGTCTATCATAATAATAAAAGGCAAGAATGAGGTGGGAGCTCTGTACCTCGTTATTTTTCACTCTAGCCGGCCAATAAAGGCAAGCCAGAGGTGAGGAACAAGACTAATCCCGGGAGATAGGGACCCTATCAGCACCAACCCTGCGGGTTTTTGTATCTCTCTTGGTCTGGCTCCTCATCCGAGACCTATTCCGGTAAAGTAAACTCTACCGGCACAAGCCCAGCGTTCGGAGCGTGCAAGCCCCACCACGACGCCAACGTAGAGATACGGCGGTTAGGAATAATAATAGCCTCCCGACTGGTTGCAGCCACGGTGACTAATCTCAACGGAGATTAGCCTGGTGCGCAGGAGATATTATAGTGCACAACTGTGTGAGAAAACACAGATGCATTCTCTGTTTCTTTACTCATATAGTCCGATGGGACGGCAATCCGATATGACCGGAGAGAGAGGCGCAGGACCAACGGCTTTACGTGCTTTCCGAGGCACGGTTGTAGTAAACCGCCAACTTCCAATCTCCAGGCTGTTACCAAGAAATTCCGACCTGGGAACCGAACCCAGGTTACCACGCTCAGCAGTCGCGCTTGCAACCACAAGAGCAACGGGGCAGTCGGGTCAGTCGTGGCTCAGCCTATAGCAGCCCACTTATAGATATAACTTTCCCCAAGTCATATCAAAATACTGGCTCCGAATCTTTTGCTTCTATTCTGCTCAATCATTCAAATTCAAACACTTAAGTTCGGACAGCGTACTGCAATTTAAAATTCATCTGCGTTTGAATATTTCAGTTCTGTTTCATTCTGACACCTCTGACACACACAATGTCAAGTTATTCCAGTCGGATACCCTGAACTGATCCCTGGCATATGCTGTCATAGAAATACGAATCACTCGTCTCAGTATTGACACTATTGTGCGACAAAAATACGGTGAGGCTAAATAATAACTATTAGGTCAGGTTACGCTGCCCTTGTCGCAGTTGGTCCGTGGATGGGTGACCATCTTCACATATTAAGATCCCTCCGTGGCTCGGAAAAGCACGCATTATATACATCGATTATGCTATGCGCAATTCTTAATTTCGTACCAACATAAGAGAAGAATACATCATTGTAATTTATTACTAAATAAACCTAACAAAAGCTCCCGTTTAGTAATTACTTATTCTGGAACCTTTTTACTTAACTTAGTACGACGTTCTCGCGTGTTTTTCTAAAACCTAAAGCAAGCGACTACTAATAGTAGTCAAAGTTAATTGGCACCAGTTCGTCACTTAGGGAGTTAAGTTAAAGCGGCTAAGTTGAGGGCGCTTTGCCCCAATACCCTGGTTTATAGCTCGCTGGGACCGAGTGTAGTGTTTGGCTCAGATCTGCGAGATAACATGGAGTTTGTAATAATAAACAAATGAGCTACGGTGCTTGAAACAAAAGTGGCAGTAGAAATCTTTGTGAAGGAGGATTTATACCACCGTAGGCAAAAATAGGGATGAGGGTGATTGCTAAATAATAATTATCGATCAGGTTAAGCTACGCTTGCCGCGGTTGGTCTGTGGGTGGGTGACTATCTTTACATACCGAAACCCCTCCGTGTCTCGGAAAGCTCGTTAAGCTGTTGGTCTCGGCTGTCATTCGTGGATCTTTGACAGGCGTTACGGGTAGTCAGAAGCCCGAAAGTCAGACAACCAGTGTTACCAAGGGGTATCGTACTATTATCCAGTAACTGGGTTGTGAAGGTCAGATAGGCAGTCGCTACATGTAAAATACTGGTATTCAGCTGCATCCGCACCCTAATTGCGTAACACACAATCAATCGGAATCGGTTTCATTTTGACAGTTCAACAACATTCATTGCTTTATTTACGTGTTGAGCAGACAAATTTTTCGAACTTATGAAGCAATGGATTAGCAATTTGCTTCAAAATGATTCAGATTACGATTGATTGTGTGTTACGCAATTACGGTGCAGGTTAGAGTAGAAGCTGACCCCAACATACTTGGGAAAAGGCTAGGCAGATGAGGTAAAACTAAAGGTCGCGGGGAAGACCTGGATGAGACACGCACATACCAGGGAACCATGGCACACCATGGCATGTAGTTACAGAAGTACTGTCATCACCGAGGCGACCAGGGCGTTTTCGTTGCATGCTGTTTTAGCAAGTAAAAGCCTGATACTTATCGTACTGGTAGACGTGTCAAGCGTCAAAAAGAAGGCTACAGAAGGTAAATGGCAAGCCAATTGCCAAGAAACGTTGCTATGTTCCAGTTTTAACTGTTGTAACTACAGGCACATGATATTCTTACAGATATACAGGGTGGCATCCCCATCGACCGCGCAAACTGTAACCATGGAAGCAGCATGATACTAGGCAGTGACCATTTACCGTCACGTGGACCACACACTTATTTGCCACACAAAACATTTAAAAAATCATACAAAAATAAGTGTCGACATGTTCAAATATGTTTTAACATTACATAACATCGCGCCTGTTTTTCAGGCAGGGTTTGCTATCTAAACTTAACCATATTATTATGATGTCCTTTATTTCATTTAAATACTTACAAATTACATTTTTAAATATTTTTATAAACAAAAACATTTAAAAATATAAAAAATAGTAGCCCACCGGTATCGGGAACAGGGTCCAAGCTACTAGCGGTTAGGGCTCCAGAGAGAGGAACTTCCTGATAATGCGAGCCGTGTCCAGAAGTACCGCTTTCTGAATCAAGCCCTTGATCCAGCTGCCCAACGAGAGCCTCCTCAGGTGTTGGTCGAGGCTCTTGACTATTAAGTCATTGGCTGTCACGACTATCGGCACAATGATTGCTGTGTCCACATGCCACATGTCGACAACCTCGCGAGCCAAGTCAAGATACTTGATTTGTTTATATTTCTTATTATTATTATTCGTCCTACAATTTAGTAGTTAGCAGTTTCTGACGTTTCTGTCCTTTGGTAACATAAAAAAATACACTAGAAACAGAATAACATACCACAACCCTTCTATGTTTATTTTACGCATATTCAGCCGACCACCTTTGTATATTCCCAGGTTCTAAGCTCAGTTAAGGTACGTGATATATTTTGAGAGGAAGGATAAGTAACTTAAGTGAATGCGGTTAAATTAAGGTGTATACTTGTACTTGATGTGGAAGGTTCCGTACCTTTGTCCGTTTATTTACTTACGAGGACAAGAAAAGGTTTCTCGTTTGTGCTCAGTGGACCCGTGTTAACGATAGTACGTATTTATTAGCTATTCTGTTGGGTAGTTTAAATACGTCTTTGTATATTTACATAGGTACTTACATAAACTGATGAGCTGTGATCACACCTTTCTGATACATGAAGGCCAATTCCCGAAATTAAAAACGTTCAAAATCTAGTCGCAATCTCATCTCAGCGACAATCAACGTCAAAAACTTGTTAAAAAATGTAGGTATTTTAGAGGTATTGTTGAGTTTGAGACTGAGATCCTGACTGTGAACGTTCTTCAAATAACGAGAATTAAATAAATAAGTAAATAAATAAAATAAAATATTTTAATTCAGATATCAAGAATCCATAGTTAGGCACATTATAAAAAAAAAATGAAAAATGAAAATTAATATTAGAATCAAAATAAAATCAAAATTAAGATGTACCTAAATTGAATTGCTCCTATAATGTAAATGTATATTCTACACGAAAAAAAAATAGCATTCGATACATTTTACTAAGCTAGCTTCTCTATTTATAATTTCAAATTACAAATAGGAGTAGATACATATATATAGAGAGCACCAACACGCCAAAAGGCAAATACCTACCGAGCCTGTATGTTCGTATGTCTCTTGTTCAATCCTAAACAAACATGGCCGGAGTCAAAACATAATATAGAGGCCACAATGAAAAATAACCCCGTTTTCTTGGGTACGGTCGGCAAAAAAACAACAGAACATCCTGAATTTATGTCCGCACTTTGTATTTGTTGGGCTCTGCGACTTTTTGCCACAATTATGCGAAGTCGCGGTCGACTTCTTTTTTTCTGACCTTATTTGGTGAGGCAGTAAATTTTATTGTATTTTTATTTGTTGTTTTGTTGTCGTTATTCTTCTTTGAGTCTATGATTAGATTTAAGAAGCTTTAAAAGAGTTCTGTTACTATGATAATACGGTCTATTATTGTCCAACTGCAGGGCAAAACTCTCCTCTCATACTGTGAAGGTATGAGCATTGATCACCACTCTTGGTTGGCGATTTTAGACTTATAATATATTTACGCGCTAATCTCTGGTACCAGTCGGATTTGATAAATTATTTTTGTATTTGATAGACCAATTCTTGAGAAAGGTTGTAGGCTATTTAATATCACGCTAGTACCCTTAGGAGCCGAGCAAACACAAAAATAGTCAGAAAGAACGTTAAGCAAAAATGAAGTACGATGCGACGGGGTGGATTGGGGTACAAGAAATTTCACGCAGACGAAGTCGAGGCAGAAGCTAGTATCCTACTAATATTATAAACGTGAAAGTTTGTATGGATGGATGGATGGATGTTTGTTACTCTTTCACGCAAAAACTACTGAACGGATTTGGATGAAATTTGGCAAACAGATGGTTTACATTAGTTGAAAAAGTCAATTGGTACTTGGCCGGATTTGAACCCACAATCGTCGCTCATTCGTGCCTCCATCTCTATCTCTCATCATCTGCCTGCCTTTTCCCAAAAATGTTGGGGTCGACTTCCAGTCTAACCGGATGCAGCTGAATACCAGTATTTTACATGGAGCGACTGCCTATCTGACCTCCACAACCCAGTTATTGGGTAATACGATACCCCTTGGTAAGACTGGTTGCCAGACTTCCGGGCTCCTGACTACCCGTAACGACTGTCAAAGATCCACGAATGACAGCCGGGACCAACGGCTTAACGTGCTTTCCGAGGCACAGACTAGTCTCGGCATGTAAAGATGGTCACCCATCCACAGATCAACCACGGCAAGTGTAGCTTAACCTGATCGATCGACGGGTGCAGCTTTTATTATTTAGCCACGGGCCCCTCCTCCATCCCTATCTCTATTAAAAGTTTATTCATACCACAAATAATTGACCGCCAAGGCCTTTTCGAAGGACAAAATGAGGCTCTGTTCTTGAAAGAGGACCTTGATTGTCAGACCTCGTTAAACTTTGAATCAGTTGTCAGTGACATGTCCAAGAAGAGACTAGAACTTAGTTAGTGCAAAGAAAACTTTGACGCATGTTGTGTCCTAGTCTTAAAACAAATTAGTGCGCTTACCATCAACGATTGCATCTCTGCTTTCCATCAGGCGGGATCACAGTCAAGCGCTAGTTTATAACATTAAAAAAAAAAATGAACTTTCGTTTGGTCAAACCATCTAATGAATAAAAAACCGGTCAAGTGTGAATCGGACTCGCGCACGAAGGGTTCCGTACCATTCTATAAAAATCAATCATGAGTTGATTGAATGAAAGGTAAATTGCGGTTTACGATTTATGACGTATTAAAAAAAAACTAATTGTTAGATCTCGTTCAAACCAATTTTAGGTGGAAGTTTACATGGTGATGTACATCATATATTTTTTTTAGTTTTATCATTTTCTTATTTTAGAAGTTACAGGGGGGGGACACATTTTACCTCTTTGGAAGTGTCTCTCGCGCAACCTATTCAGTTTAGAAAAAAATAATATTAGAAACCTCAGTATCTTTTTTGAAGACCTTGAAGATTTTTTTGGTTTGAGGATATGGCCGGTTTCCTCACGATGTTTTCCTTCACCGTTTTGAGAGCAGTGGTGATGAAATTAAATACTCAAAGTAAAGTAGCAGCCTGGGTTCGAAAACGAAACGAATACTTATTAAAACCAAATTTTATGATGGTCATTACAACCACTAATAAAGAGTTGAAATTAGAATTGTCTGTTTAAATAATGTCAAATATATTATAAGACAAATAATAAAATTTATTTTTCCTTGCATTCCTACTTTTTTTAAATGTAGGTAACTTTTTACGCGATGTGGAAATCAAATGTCTTTGAAAATCGCTCGACCTATTAATACCCTAACCCCTGTTATGATCCTATATAGTTCGTCAACAAAGGCTTCCGAGTTAGATCAAGGACATCAGTTAGGCACAGTATTGAAGCTACGCTACGACAACGTCTTCGCTATCTTAACGACAGTTAGGAAGATGGATGGTTTAAACACATTACTGTTGTTACGCAACCCGTTCACCTAGATCTTTCAATGTATCATCATGACTGGTATCAACACATAAAGGACATCATTAATTTCTTATCCAAAAATGAAAGTGCCTGAAAAAAAGTACCTACTGCTGTCTTATGGGACATGATCTCTTGAGCATTTATTATACTATTTATATTACTATTACATCTAAAGTTTACGATTAACCCCCGGCTGCTATTTGAGATTAAAAATGCCAAAAATCATATTTAAATAACAAGTTTTATCGTTAAAACATGTTCAGGATGTTAAATTCAATTAAAATTTGGTATTTTTTTAATGTTATGCTTAAAACACTAATGTTATAAAAATATTATTTTTGGCATGTTCAATCTCAAATAGCAGCCGGGGGGTTAATTTTTGGCTTTCGCTTCAATAGTAAAAATGCTCAAGATGTTATTTCCTGGTAATGAAGTTTCTGAAAGTTTCTGAGTTTCTGAGTGACACGCGTCGACGATAATTTCTACTGCACCCGTCGACGCGTGTCGACGGCAGCCCTCGACAATATGCTGCTCGTGTATTTAAGCAACGTACTCAAATACACTAGCGACCCGCTGTCGTCGCGTGTTGGCGGATGCAGTTACCTCTATCGTCGACGGGTGTTGCTCGTGTGTATGAGCACTTACTGAGATCATTAATACATATTAAAAGTTTAGCGGTTAGAGTAACATAAGTAATAGTCGTCAAGATCGTATTTCGGCTAATCTCAACCGGACATACGTATAAGTCTAAAAAAAACATCAAATCTTTATATTTTTTATTTTACCGTGCTTGAAAATCGATACCCATCACGACTGTATGATCACGATATTTCCCTCAGTATCTGGCAAAGTCATCGCAAACTCATTCTGTACAAGCAACAGGATAGCTATCGGATGACAAGCTATCGTATCGAGAATGACACATTTCGATAACTTGATTTGCCTTGTTTTCGACAGCACACAGCTGTCGGAAGAATGGCAGTCGTCTTTTTGATTTAAACTGACAAAATTTTCGGGTTTCTGACTTGTGAACAGAGTTTAGAGGACTCCTACGATAACATTGATTGATGTTCGATACGATCTCAAACTCAAACTCAAATCATTTATTTCAATTAAACCCTTTCAGGCACTTTTGAATTGTCAAAATTAAATTGTCGGTCAGTTAGTCAGAAAGTTGAAGCTAGTTGCCCATTCCAAAACGTAGATCTCTGTGGAGAAGAACGGGCAAGAAACTCTACGGACATTCTTTTAAATCAAGATATTATTACAAAATCCTGGGTACATTATTTTTATTGCTTCTATATGTGAGAACAATGTAAAAAAAACTAAACAATTTAAAATATAAAATTCAAAATAAGCCCTGGCAGTTAAGAGATGACCAGTCTCAACCGACGGCGCCCGTTCACTAACATGACGCGTGGATCAGCACCATCCAGCTCAACCATTTCGTAGGGAACCGAATGATCCAACACACGCGCCACCACCAGTGAGACATTTAAGTGAGCATGACATATTCTCAACTGCCATGCTCTTTCAAGTAAACATCAAAATATCATAAAAAACGGATCCATGGTTCTTACATTTACAAAAATTTTCAAAAATGCTTCTAAATTATACAAAACTATAGTTTGCAATATAATTAAGATGAGAGAAAAAAAAATAACTACCAATCATGAAGAGGTATTTAATACTGAAGTATTAAAAGTTAATCCTGATTAAATAAAATAAACACTAAAAAAAAAACAAAAAGGGGAAGCATCTCTTCCAAATATTGCAATTGTGATCAACTTGTAAGCCCAACTGCCTGTGGAGCAGGACCAGCATTAAGCCAAGCATTTTTATCTACGATATACTCATCCAATTTATAATATGCCTGTCTACATAGTGTGCGTTTAATGCATGTTTTAAATTTCTTCTCATTTAGTTGAAGAATATCGAGTGGTATTTTATTATAACATTTTACACAGTACCCCATAAAAGAAGTTTTTACTTTAGACAATCTGAAGCGCGGTTGATCTAGTTTGTTCCTATTTCTAGTGTTAAAATTATGTCTGTCACTTATCTTACTAAAAAGATGTAGATTTTTCCGAACGTTAAACGAACGAAACGAAACGATACGGAAGCGCATCGAGTTGTTGTGGATAGCTGTATTGGTAAATACAGGCAATTCTTTCATATAAAAGCTGCGGTAACTTCTTTTATAGAGTAAATACCATACGCTTAAACAACCCCTTTTTTTGGGTGGGAAATCATCAAATGACCTCTCCCGCTCTTGGCTGAGCGGAAGGGCGTGTCAGACTTTTACTGACTCAAACCCACCCGTGTTCCTTCAGTTGCCTGTGCCAGGGGCCACGGTATCTCTTTCGAACAACCCGCGGCAACGCTCAAAACACCCTCATGAAAATAGAGAGCGAACTTTTCTTAAAAAAAATAAAATAACCAACGTCAAAAGAAAGGATAGTACCGTACCCCATTTTACCCAAAGCCCAAAACTGTCTAATAACCTAAAACTGAAACCTTCTTTCGACCAACTTTATCGATACGTCGTATTCAGTGGAGTTAGTTCATTATTTCTCCAAGACTCTTTTTTTTTGTAAAGACTATTATTTACCCAACGAATTTGCTGACGCTACGTGTAAGTGGTTCCTTCTTACATAAACAAGTTTATTTATTGAGTCTTCTGAATTGTCGTGGCTGTCTCACGATAGCTTAGTTTAGTTTATTTTATCTTATTCTAGGGTCGCAATAAATAAGATATCTATTGGAATATGGTATGGTATGGTATACCCTGTCTAATACGTTAACCGTTTTTTGACAGCTGTCCTAAAATGCACATATTCCAGAGTACGTAAAAGTTAACTTTAAAATGCGTAATAAAATAAATATGTAAACTGCCTTATCTTATTAAATTATCTTATTTATGGATTCTTATAGACATTATAATACCGTACGTGTATCAATCAATGTATTGTGTGTTACTGCAATCATTAGTTCCCTCTGTCAAAAAATGGTTTACCAGGACAGGGAGTAACAATACTTATTCATTGTAGTTTTACTGAATGTCACTTTCATCGACGATGATTTCTTTACTTTTTAACTGACTTCTAAACAAGGAGGAGATTCTCAATTCAGTTGTATTTTTTATGTTTGTTACCTCAGAAATTCATCATTTATAAACGGGGCCCTAATTATTACGGTCATAGTTAATTAGGGCCCCGTTTATAAATGATGAATTTCTTCTTTTTTTTTAAAATTTCTTAAAAAGTTCAAAATATAGTCGCAATCTCTACTCAGCGACAATCAATGTCAAAAACTTGTCATAAATATAGGGAAATTACAGGTATTTTTGACAGATTGAGACTAAGGTCAGGCTGTGAACGTTCTTAAAATTACGAAAATGGCTCCTCTGTTATTAACGTATTCTCTATGACTCAATGGCGTGGTTTGAACTGTCAAAATACATGTTGTCCGCACAGTTGACATTTCGATTCCTTGCCGTTAACAAGAGTCTTGTTAAGTTGTAAGAAACGATATCGACGTGGTTTCACGTGGTAAGATTTCGCGGGGAATAATACAGAATTGGGGCTCAGATTTGCAAAATTATTTTTTTGTTTGAAAGGGTAACCTTATAAGGTCTCATATTGGTCAAGTTCTGATGAGCGGTTTTTGAGTTAGCTTCAAAAATCCGTATTTATTCCACTTGTGTATTGATGATGTTATAATAACATCCTGTCACTGTTACTTAGCTAGTAAAGGTATACTAATTTGTGTGGGGTAAATACCACAGCTAAAAAATAAAAGCTTTATTATAAAAAAACTACCGACTTCCCAAAATTATTATAAAAAAAACTACTGACTTCCCAAAAAAACACAACAATGTGAAAAATAACTTTAATTTCGGAAGTCTGTGTTTTTGATTCTGTATTTTCGTTTTTTGCCACCGACTTTTAATTTTTCAGCAATGAAACAATTTCTTTCAGCAGAATATCTGAAATGACATAGTCACATTCAAGTTAAGGTCATTATCCTCCATTTAGGTTAGCCCAATCGGGTAAGAAGCATAAAGAAAATACATTTATTTAGCACAGACTACAAGACACACAGTACAGAAACATATATCAGATAGCAACAAATAAAAATCAAATAGAAAGTTATAAAGTCCGATACAAGAGAATAGCAGAAAAGTGTGCATCACGGCTGCAGCCAAAATGCCAGACAACTAGTGCCTGACGCTGGTTTTCAACTGGACCAGCACCCTAATTGCGTAACACACGATCAATCGGAATCGATTTCATTTTGACAGTTCAACAACATTCATTGCGTTATTTACGTGTTAAGCAGACAAATTTTTCGAACTTATGAAGCAATGGATTAGCAATTTGCTTCAAAATGATTCAGATTCTGATTGATCGTGTGTTACGCAATTAGGGTGCTGATGCGTGAGGTGACGGATGTAAATCAGTTTACACTGGAACGTGACTAGGCATCACAACATGCAAAGTTAATTAGGGGGACGTAATTAATTATTTTACACCACAAACATTTTTGTCCTTAACCAACTAACTTCATCTCGTTTTGCTTAATAATTCACCATGTTTTATGGAGGTCAAAACTTATCAATAAAATTCTAAGGTCAAACAGGATAATGGCTGTAAAAAATTGGCAATGTCCTCACAAAAGTTGGGAGTAACCCCATAAAATACTTTATGTGAAGCTTTTGGCTCTTGTAAATAACTCTGGAAGTCAAGATAAGAAAGATGATAAAGAAATAAGAGTATTCAATGGGGTTTTTTGCCTTTGACCTTTAGAGGACATTGGCCAAATCTCTTTTGCGACATAGATACACATATTCATCAGTTTTTTTTTCCAGATTTAACTTAATCCTACTATAATATTACAAACGCGAAAGTTTGTATGGATTGATGGATGAATGTTTGTTACTTACGGAATGGATGGATGGATGTTTGTTTCACGCCAAAACTACTGATCGGATTTGGATGAAATTTGGCACACATATAGTTTATAACTAGGATTAACACGTAGGATACTTTTTATCCCGATGAACATCGGGATAAAAAGTAATCGAAACTCATGCGGGTGAAACCGCGGGGCACAACTAGTAATAGATAAAGCTAGGGTTTCCTAAAACTGCGGTAGCCGCTACATAGCGTCCCCAATTTCACGGCATATGACGTCACTGACACGATATTCATGAAAGTAAAAAAATAAAAAGTGCGGGTTGATTCACGTCCACTTGACGCACGCGTATACGTCAAAAATGGCGCTAACTACCCTCAAACCAAAAAAAGCGTTGCATCAAATTACAATTACAAAATTATGGCCTTGACTTACGTCAAATAATTACGATTACGTACTGGTTATTATTTGATGTACGTATGTTACGTTAACCAACAGTTTGAAACAACCGGCCCTAAGTTGGTGTGTTTCCCTAAACGGCGTTTTTTGACACCGTATAGCCAAACCTCGATGCCATAATTTTTATGACAGCTGTCACTGCCGTGTTGTGGTGACTACCGTTCTTTTAGCTTCTAGCTAACTCGCATCAGAATCCATTGTGTACTTTAGAAATTCTGTGGTCACTCAGGCACATAAACTGACTTAGTTTTTTACTATGATGATATGTTTTGGATCTGTAGACCATTTTTTATTTTATCAAGAATATACTTGGTACTTGTTGACGGCCCTACGCTGTCCTGCCTATACCTACTGCAATTTGAAAACATTGTAAAAGTCTATTATTTTTAAAAGAGTAACCGTGGAGTTTCTTTTCTTCTTCTCCATAGGAAACGCCTAATTGGAACCGTGCACCTAGCTTCTGACGTTTCATAAGTGCCCATGTAGGTTTATGTGAAATAAAATATGTTGACCTTGATTCTATTGATTTTGACTATGCATAGAATTTATTTACCTACTACTGTTTAATAACCTTACTTTGTTTTTTTTTTACAGGTAAGGCAATGTCCGAATACCTCCTAACTACAGGTAAATTAGAAAAGATTAGAGAATTAGAGAGAGACATTTATAATTAACGCTAATTCCTGAACGACTGTCAGAATTTAAGGTGTTGACGTGGAAGGCAGAGATCGAAAGTTAATTGATTTAATTAACTAGAGTACTCCTTCGTAAAGAGAAGCTTTTATTAAGGAGGGGTAACTCAGTTCATCATCATCAAGAGAAGTCAACATTCTTAGTTTTAAATTAATTATCATTTTTTTTCACACAAAAAATGGTTTAGATTTAAATTACTTATTGGCAAGATTGTATTTACTTATCAAGAACCTGTTTCTTTTTATGAAGGACAAAAAAAAATGAGAAGTGAATAAAAGAATATGATGAAGCGTTTTGATCACATACACATACATGGCTACATAAATAGGACACCACATTAGCTAGTAATTTAATGATGACGTACTGCGCTCGTCTTACAACTGCGACTACATGTTCAAATCTTAGGCGAGGACGCTGGCACCCTAAACACAAATTAAATCTTACATTGAGTGCCAGAGCTCATCGAAGACACTCTGTTTCCCTAGTTGTAAAGCTTAATGTGTTGAGATAAGTGTTTTGTCTTGTACAATCGAAGGTAAGAAAACTTTTTTTTTTTTTTTGATGAAGAGACAAAATACTGGTGTTGCAGTATTTTTATCTCACGAAGCGATGCGGGCTTTACTTGTGGTTACCAGGTGTACAAACACGCTGTGAATGTAAGTGTAAATACAGGTGCTCTCGCTACCGTCGGAGACAATAGCGAAGTCGGAAGTGTGGGTGGGTGCTTGTGTTAGGGTTCCCGCAGACAGGCGCGACGCGACATTGCGACGCGACTCTAGTAGAACAATTTCCATGAAGTTTTCATACAAATTGTTTTACTACAGTCGCGTCACACTGTCGCGTCGCGCCTGTCACGACGCGACATCACGCAACATTCACAACGTGTGTGTACACTTGGTTAACACAAGTAAAGAGCACGTCGTTTCGTGAGATAAAAATACGGTAGTACAAAGAAATGTCTGACAAAGGGGATTTGATTATGTAACACACAATAGTGTCTTACAATAAACACAATTCTGACTATTGTATGTACACTACAAATCCTCTTACTTTTTACAATACTTCTTATTCAATAGTTCTTATACAATACTTCTTTCCAAGGTAAGCTTTAGAAGTAAGCCTTGTGAACAAAGTCGGTATGTTGTCTACAACGAGGTTCCTAAAATGATTAAAAGCAGTCTATTAACTGTTACAACAATTGCGCAACACACTGTCAATGACAAATAGCAACAAAAAACTGAATCTTTTTGAAGGATATTGCTAAACCATTAATTCATATGTTTGAAAAATTTAGTTGCTCAACAACATAAATAACGCAGTGAACGTTGTTGAACTGTCAAAATGAAAGCCATTCCTTCTGATGATGTGTTACGCAATTACAGTAACATGACCAATTCTATATCTATTCTACTAAGAATAGACAATATTCTTTCTATCCAACTCGACATCTTTTCTGCCCGAGCACGGGGCGACCCGTAGACTCGTAGACTCATAGACCCGTAGACCCGTAGACGTTTCTATAAAGACAAAGACATTATATTATTTCCATAACAACGGGAAGAAAATTTTTGCCATAAATACGCTTAGAAGACAATTTATGTATCTCATCAACTCCTGTCCTTCGCCTTCCGCATCCAGTCTGTCCCAGCCATCTTCTTTAGGTCGTTCGTCCATCTAGCTGTTGTGTGTATGGTGTTGTGGCGCAGGAGAGGCCTTTGTCCATCAGTGGACTGCCATAGGCTGAGTTGATTGATCAACTCCTGTAACAATCAAGTCATCATCATCATAATCATCCACAGTCCGATTTCACACAATGCTGGACATAGGTCTCTCCTTTCATGTTCCAATCAAGCCATAGGCATGACAAACAAGGTTCTTAACAACTCAATCCATCAATCTACCTAGCCTTTTCCCAAATATACTGGAGTCAGCTTCCTGTCTAACTGGATGCAGCTGAATACCAGTATTTTTTTTTTGTTTTTTTTTTTGCCCACAGCTACTGCCCATCGGATCTCCACAACCCATACTGGTTGTCAGACTTTCGGACTGCTACCCGTAACGATTGTCAAAGATCCAAGAATGACAGCCGGGACCAACGGCATAACGTGCTCTTCGAAGCACGGAGGGGTCTCAGTATGAAAAGATGGTCATCCATACACGGACCGACTGCGGCAAGCGTAACTGAACCTGATCGATCGACCCGTGCGGCTGTTATTATTTAGCCACGAGCCCCTCGATAAGGATCTTAACAACTCCCTTTTAAAAAGTAAACTCCTAAATAAAATAATTTACTTTACTTAAGACCATATACACCTGTCCCTTAAAACGTGGGACAAAAAGTACAAACTCATTAACGTCCTTTAACTTTTAAAGTTTCGGACGAAAAAATACATTATCTTTCGTGCAAAAACACCCCAATGGGAGAACATTGTTTTCAACAAAGTTTTGTTAAAAAATGGATTTAAAAAGTTCTTTTTGGGGATCAGTAACGAAGTAGGGGGAGCTTTTATGAAAGACCTTGTTTGCAAGTTATTTCGTGACAACTCACGCAGACATAAATCTCACGCCTTTTTCCCATGAAGGTAGGCAGCATCCTGCCAGGGTAGCGGGATTGTCCGAAAGGGTTACCGCTGTCCTGGAACATAAAGGGCTAAGGAAGGAACACGGGTGGGTTTTAGTCAGTAAGAGTCTGACACTCCCTTCTGCTCCACCCAGAGCGGGAGGGGTCATTTGATGATTTCCCATCCTCAAAAAAAAAAAAAAAGTGTAGGCAGCATGCCACCTACTTATGGTCCTTAATACTAAATAAGCTAAGCTTCACAGTTTGGCTCACCGGCGAAGTGTTTTCTGTCCGTCTTCTACAGACTGTACTTCGGGGAGTGTGCTCAAGAGCTACATGAGCTCATCGCGCCTTCACCTTTCTACCATCGGGAGTCCAGACGCACTGCGGGATACCACCCCTATTTGGTTAATATACCATATATACGCACTAAGCGCTTCTCGTCATCTTTTCTGATGCGCACAGCCAAGGAGTGGAATCGTCTGCCTGCGTCTGCATTTCCGAGTTCATACAACCCGAATCTCTTCAAGGCGAGAGTGAATAGGCTTCTTCTGGGCAAGCTCGTTCCACCGTAGATCTCATCCCTGCCTCTGGGCTGGATTGAGGTCAAGAGTGAGCCCATTATCAATAAAAAAAAAAATTCAAATTCCTCAGTAGTAGCTTGAAGTCTAGATTTGTGCCGGGTTGATGGCAATTGCTCATCCCCTGTTACATACGACTTCAAAATAACTTACGAAATGTGGGTTAACCTCTACGTAACCTTTCGGGACATACAGGTGTGATATCATGTAATGTAATACCTATATTATCTTTAATTTGATAAGCTTTACATCCCGATTCAAACTTTATGTCAGCTCTGAAGTGCGCGACTCGCTGCGCAGTACCTTACCCCGCACCCCCGCTGTCAGGTGAATTTGTTACTGCGCTGCGACTCGCCTCATGTTCCAAGCCGCCATAAAGTTTGAATCGGGCTGTACATCAAGCTACTACAATCTGTCAAATTTCTTTAATAGAATTTCAACTTTATTGCGAAAGTATTAGGTTTAAGGTTGATTGGGGAAAGTCAGTTTCGGGTAGCTTGATGTGCTGTCGTTTGTACTATAACTTACATTATTATTAAAAGCCTATGATGTACCACTACAGAGCAAAGGCCTCCCTACTCTCCTTCAATTTCTCTCTGTTTAAACCTACTGAGGACCACTTCTTGTTGAAGGAGCTTGCTCTCGAAACGGTGAGGAAATCATCGTGAGAAAACTGGTTTGTTCCTCGAACTAAAAATTCGAAGACATGTGACATCTACCAACCCGCACTGGGCCCGCGTAGTGGAAACATTATAAGCTAATTATGAAGAATTATCAGCATTGTTTCCCAGTACAATAATCTGACTTTACGAGTTCTTACCATAAATGTATGAAATTAGTAGAAATGGAAATTATTTTAATTTGGTTTATGTTCAGACGCCAACACATCAAGCTACTACAATCTGTCAAATTTCTTTAATAGAATCTCAACTTTATTGTGAAAGTATAGGTTTAAGGTTGATTGGGGAAAGTCAGTATCGGGTAGCTGGATGTGCTGGCGTCTGTACTAGAACTTACATTATTATTATTAAAAGCCTATGATGTACTACTGTAGAGCAAAGGCCTCCCCTCTTTCCTTCAATTTCTTTCTGTTTAAAGCTACTGATGACCACTTCTTTTTGAAGGAGTCCAGCTCATCTCGCCATCTCCATCTGGGCCTGCCGCGATGTCGCTTGCCATTAAGAGGGACCCATTGGGTCATAAGTTTGGCCCATTGGTCGTCTGACATGCGGCAGATGTGTCCAGCCCAATTCCATTTTAGCGCGGCAGCTTCCAAGTGACATCAGTTATCTTTGTGATGGAACGGATAGTCGTATTCCTAG
This sequence comes from Apamea anceps, assembly GCA_951799955.1. Lineage (NCBI taxonomy): Eukaryota > Metazoa > Arthropoda > Insecta > Lepidoptera > Noctuidae > Apamea > Apamea anceps. The sequence goes on along the minus strand of OX637521.1, from coordinate 14,371,181 downwards.
CCCGGTCGGTTAGTTTGATACCCAGAATACTCCGAATTATATTGAACACGGAAAATAAATCACGTTGAATCTAGTCCATCTTCGAACGTCGGACGCACAAAGTCGATTTAAGAAAATACTAATAGGTTTTTTTTTTTGCACATCGAAAACATAAACGTCGACACAACTAACAAAACAGTTATTCTATAAAAATAATTAGAGAATGTTAAAAAAAAAGAGATTTGTAAATCTTGCAGAATTTATGACTGTATAAAAAACTGGGTAATAGGTATCTATTCAATGTATTTTGTCTCGTAGTAAATTGTCACGACTTTCATATGACATTGCACGAATAATGTGCAAAGCAATAAAACTGAGGAACACACAGATAGATGATTAAATTATTGTGTTTAAAAAAATTCCTACACGTAGGAAAATAAATTAAAATAAAAGTTTTCTTGTTGTCATAAATGTTGTCCCACAGGCTAGCTGAAAATGGCTGGTAGCCGACCCCAATAGTTGGTAAAAGGCTAGGCAGGCACCTTAGCTGAAAACACCTCTTTTAAATAAACTTCGACTAGGTAGGTAATCAGGCATTTATCCATTTTATCATCATCATCCACAACCCGACTTCAGCCACTGCTGCGCATAAGCCTCTCTTTTCTTGTGCCACTAAACCACGCTCCTGTGCCAGCCACATCCAGGTTTTAATAATAATAGATAATAATAGTGATAGATCGATTAGCGCGCCGCACAATGATTGTCGATGTTACCATTCCACATGACGGGAACCTCGTGAAAGCTGAGAAAGAGAAACAAATTAAATATCTCGACTTAGCACACGAGGTTGTTGACATGTGGAATGTGAACTCGGCGGTCATTGTGCCGATTGTCGTATCAGCCAATGGCCTGGTGGCCGAAAGCCTCGATCAACATATATCGAGGCTCTCACTAGGCGGTTGGATTAAGGGCCTGATTCAAAAGGCAGTACTCCTTGATACGACTCGCATTATGAGCAGGTTCCTGTCTCTGGAGCCCTACCCACCGGTAGCTTGGACCCTGCTCCTGACATCGGTGGATCACTATTTTTTTATATTTTAAAATGTTCTTTTTTTATACTTAATTTGTATATTTAAAAATGTTATAAAATAAGATAAGTAAATAAATAAACGACATAATAATAATTATCACTTTATTATAGACAACAATTTCGTCTGCCCATCTCGTCGCCTGACGACCGACATCTCGTCTTCCAGTCCTTGGACGCCACTCTGTCACAGCCTTACTCCACCTGTCATCACTGCTCTTTGCCAGGTATTTTTTTCACTTAAAGTTTTCAAAGCAATTTCTTCCGCGTGAAATTTCTTGTTCCCTCACTGTCGCATCACATCGCCTGACCACGCTATTACTTTGTAGCGGTACCTACAACGCCACATACGACCAACGCGTCATACTGACGTCACGCAAATCCTGCATCTCGCAAGCAGAGATTACCGCGCAATTAGCATAGATCCAATTTCCCAACATCAATCGTTGGGCAGTGGCCCGTCAGACACAATACCCGTCTGGTCGGAGGATCCTCCCTTTTCTGTAGAGGATGAGTGGACTTTACACCCTGTTCCTCATACCTCTAAACTGGTGACCCCGAACATGAACGTCAGCGCAGCCTTCGTACAAATACTTCAGCGTGACGTCATCATCGCTCCCGCAAGCTTTAGCGGCGAGTCACCAGCCAGCCAGCATCCACGGCTTCAACGGGTATTCTGACCACCAGCATGCAGCGACCACGCGTACCTGGTCATCACCCTCAGCGTCTTCGCTTTTTATAATTTTGCTCGGCTCTTTAAGGATCCTACCGTGATGTTAAGTAGCCTATAGCCATTCTCAAGCATTGGGCTATCAAACGCACAAATATTTTTTATTACCGACTGGTAGTTCCAATGATTAGTTCAAACAAACAAACTCTTCAGCTTTATTATTACTATAGATTAAGCGTTAATCTATTTCGCTACTATTTCACAAACAAAGAACTCAATACTCAATACTTTATTGCATTCCATAATTATGATAGTTGTTATGTCAAAACATCGAATCAATTAAACTCCTTGAACTATTTAAACACTTTCAAAGAGAAATAAACAAAAAGAAAATCAACTCGGATTTCCTTGCTAAACATTCAACTCGCGCTTGCCTTTTTAAAAGACTCTGGGGTCAAACAAAACGCCAGAGATGCACGGATAAAACTTTGTCAGAGCAATAAACTGTCCCGTTGGTCTTCGTCCTAAAGTTGTGCCGATCCAGAGAAATTATATTAAAGGCACAAACACTTGGTTGTTAGATGGGACTGAATAATTACTGACTGTTGCTGAAATTGGGACTTTGGGCGTTTAGGGTTGGGACACGCTATGGGCGCGTAGTTGCGTAGTGCGACGAATGTTTGTGAGCAATTAACCATGCTGATTTTTCATGGTTAGGTATGTTTAAGCATGGTTGTAAATAGTGTCTTAATTGTTGTGATTTTAATTATATCAAAAATGCAGTCAAATAGAAAACTATTCTACCTACGCATTTATCCCGGATGAAATTGAAATTATTTATTAGCAGTGCCATGTGGTTTCACCCGCATAAATTTCAATCCCGTGGGAATATCGGGATAAAAGTAGCCTGTGTGTTAATCTAGGTTATAAACTACCTGTGTGCCAAATTTCATCCAAATCCGTTAAGTAGTTTTTGCGTGAAAGAGTAACAAACATTCATCCATCCACACAGACTTTCGCGTTGGTTAGCAGGAAGAAGTAGAATTAAATTTACCGCGAGGGCTGGTTCGAGGTGCCACGGGGAAATAATTCTTGGAAGGACTTGGGGGCCTTTGGCCAGACGTGGGACAGTATAGGCAAAAAAATATTAGAATACTAGCTGCGCCCCGCGGTTTCACCTGCACAAGTTTCGATCCCGTGGGAATATCGGGATAAAAAGTATACTATTTGTTAATCCTTGTTATAAACCATCTGTGTGCCAAATTTCATCCAAATGCGGTCAGTAGTTTTTGCGTGAAAGGGTAACAAACATTCATCCATCCATCCATCCACTCATCCATCCATACATACAAACTTTCACGTTTATAATATTATTAGTAGGATAGGATTAGGGCCTTCAACTAGAGGCGCATAATTGGAATCTACCTTAGCTAGGAATATGTGAACCTATTTGAGAGCAGTTACCAACGGCTATCTAATTTTTTATATTAATAGCAATGCAATTACTAAAGGCACTTTCATTTCGTTCCCATAATACGAAAAAAATAATAAATTAGTTGTAGATTTTCTAGGTAGCGAAATCAACATTACCAAACTCATGCCTCTATCACACACAACCCTAATTACGTGGACAATTACATTATTCAAAATACATTTCGCGTATTGTCTAACATAATAAGGCACTCCCCTAAACATTTTGCAATTCGGCAAACGACACCGTGTTACCGCCGTTATTTACTGAGAAAACCCGCGCTTTTCGGTATTCTAAAATTCAATTAAACTGTCATTTAAGACAAAATGGCGGCTGTTTAACGGTAATGGGAATGGTTTTGGCGGGTGCAGTCTTGGAAATTGGATAGAAAATATACTGGAATAAAAAGTTAATTTATGACTTTTTATTCTTCTTTCTGATACTAGCTTTATGCTCAAAAAGCCATGGCTGTCTTAGTGTGAATAATCTTATCATATCAACATAATAACGCCGATTCCCTTGTAACCAAAAGAAACCAAAAGAAAAAAAAATGCATTGAACTTAAATTTAGTTTAGTTTGTCAAACTAAACTAAATTTAAGTTCAATGCATTTTTTTTTCTTTTTATTTCTATTTAATTTAGAAAAGTATAAAAGATAAATATTAGTTTAGTCCTGTCAAATTAGTCAGCGCCTGACGTAAATTGACGTATTTTTAGTAGTCATGTTTTTAATCACGTCTAATCCGTCTATGGAGTATCTTAATTTGACAGGACTAAACTAATATTTTATCTTCTGTCCTTTTCTTAATGAAATAGAAAGAAAAAGATGCACGGAACTTAAATTTAGTTTAGTTTGTGAACAAGGTAATCAGCGCCAATATCTATTTCTTGAATCTTAGCACGCGTACGGTGCTTAAATACATGCGCGGCATGTTGGTGACACGCGTCCACAGTTGCAGTTGCCTCAGTCGATGAGTCGACGACGCATGTCGCTCGTGTTTATGCACACTAAGGAACCTGCGCTCACTAACGGTAAGGCACGGCAAAGGATTTTTATAAAACGCATAGGAATATTATAACTTATATGTATGACAATAAAATTTAAACAATGACGATGCCTAAAGACGTCGCGGCATGCCTAAGGATACCGCGGCATGCCTAAGGATACCGTGGCATCGTTGCCGTGGAAATTTCAATTTTATTGTCATATTAATATATTTCTATTCGTGACATAAAAATACCGTGCCCTGCCGTACCACCCGTGGGCGCAGGCCCTAGCATTTTCAGAAAATCTTCGAGTTAATTATTAGCCTTATTTTATTATTTATTTATTTGCCAGAAACATGGTATATTATAGGGGTGTTCATAATTACATAGTGCTACATGTCTCACCGTTTTAACGGAATGCAAAATCAATTTCTAATTACATGAATTTACAATTTTACAACATTACATTCATCTTCAATTAATCACATTACAATAATAATATAATATATACTTTGATTTTTCTTGCATAATATATACATTGTCACATTCCTATTACTTTCAGTTCCCGTCAGTTACATTACATTAATAAATAATAATTATTATTATATTATTATTATATCATAAATAATTGTATATTCCGTTTCCAGCAATTTCAATTTTGAAACGTTTGGTCACGACATTATGCGTGGTTGCCCACAAGCCATTTCAACATTAAAGTCAAATACAATTCTGGACAAAGGCCTTTTCCAAACTACACCAGAACTCACAAACAATAAACAGCGCATAAAGCTGCTAAATATTAACTAAAGTTTTTTTACTAGCAACTTTATAGGTTTGACCGCAAATACTCACAACAATGAATTAAAAATCCAATACTTTATGTATGCTTAATGAAATTAATTCCTACATGTGCCCTTGCCAGATGTCCCGTATTTTACGGGCTACCCCGTTTTTCCAACTCTACTAATTTATGAATATGTATTTTTTTAAATAATTTACGGGATTAACAAGACTAAATATTGATACTGTGAAAGCGGAGCATAAAGATAAATGTAACTTTAACTTAAAATGTAAAGATTTTTATATATTTGCTTCACAAAATGACGAGTTTTTGAAAGCTGTTTCTTCAAACAGCAAACATAAATTTAAAAAATAATGAAATCGTCATTAAACAATGCTGTTTCAATTATTGTGTCTCGTAAAAAAACCTAAAACCCTTATTTTTTATGCTAGTAACCCTTAAAGCAAGAATTGGTTGGTGGCAACCCTACCTACATTTAAAGGAAACACGACCAGCACCCTAATTGCGTAACACACAATCAATCGGAATCAGAATCATTTTGAAGCAAATTGCTAATCCATTGCTTCGAATAAGTTCCAAAAATTTGTCTGCTCAACATGTAAATAACGCAATGAATGTTGTTGAACTGTCAAAATGACCACCATTGCTACTGATAGTGTTACGCAACTACCCCACTGATCTCAGTCTCAATCTGTCAAAAATACCTCTAAGTTCCCGACATTTTTGACAAGTTTTTGATATTGATTGTCGCCGATATGAGATTGCGACTGGATTTTTTTTTTTTTTGAACGTTGTTACGAGAATTGATCTTTAGATGTCATCATCTGCCTGCCTTTTCCCAACTATGTTATGGTCGGCTTCCAGTCTAACCGGATGCAGCGGAACGCCAGTATTTTACAAGGAGCGACTGCTTATCTAGCCTCCACAACCCAGTTACTGGGTAATACGATATCCTTGGTAAGACTGGTTGTCAGACTTTCGGGCTTCTGACGACCCGTAACCACTGTCAAAGGTCCACGAGCCGGGCCCAACAGCTTAACGTGCTTTCTGAGGCACGGAGGGGTCATGGTATGTAATGATGGTCACCCATCCACGGACCAACCGGAGCAAGCTTAGCTTAACCTGATCGATCGACCCGTGCGGCTGTTATTACTTAGCCACAAGTTCCTCAGTCCCCTGGTCTTTAGATGTACTTATGCGTGATGAAATGAATTCTTAAATGGAAATACCTTTAGAGAGAAAGACGACCCGAAATATCTCAAAACACCCTACACTGACAAGTGACAAATCAACAACCACCCAAACAAATCAATCTGACACGACATTCCATAAAGATTCCATTCCTAAATCAACTCGAAAGCCACACATAACCTCAAGCATACAGCAAAAACATTCAAGCCAATTCATAACTATTACAAGATAAATGGTGCCCATTGTGTGAATAGTGGAGACAAAGTCTTGGACTCCTTCGTTCGGTGGCTTAGGCCTTCGCCCCCGAGTCCCTTTTGGGGCTTATCACCGTCCGTGTAATATGAATGGATGGTAACTTGGTAAGTAATAGTTTTTGGGACTTAGAGGTCTGTTGGTTGGGCAGCAAATTTAAATTTAGGATATAGAGTATATGCTTTTCTTATATAGATTACCGAGCCTTCACTGCTTTTTTACGGTTTTTACAATTTGACAAAATATCGAGATGTTTTTTTATTACCTAAATATAAGTTTAATGTTAATGTTTAATAACCTTTCGGAATAAATACCGTAAACAATGGTAAAAAGCGCATTTGAATCCGTTGCCTAGTTTAGAAGAACAACTCGATCACAGAGACAGACACAAACAAAGACTTTATTTTATAATCTTTATTATTATGTATATTGTTTATTTATGTATATTATTTATGTTTATTTATTTATTTACCATTGCGTGGTCAAAAAAAGAAGGCAAAGATAAATTTACTATAGCGTTTTTCAGTGCGGTATTTAAAGAGCCTATACCGTATTACTGGGCACAATTATTATTCCTACTTCGAAATTTTAATCAACTCTCATAAGAATCTTGTTTCCCGAAAAAAGACATCTTCCTACAGAAACGCATAAAACACCCAAAAAATAAAACATCCATTCAACAACTATAATTTTTATCCGATTCAATAATATTTTCACAATTTTATTTATCTTAACATCTTATTTTTTCATTACAATGCACGACGAATTATGTGGCTGTGTGTATCACGTCTTCCGATACCAGCACACGAATATAAACCATGTGTTGAAGAACATAAAGTTTAGTTTTCTTTGGTGGGTTAACAAAATGTTATTCCTGAAAGACATTCGTTTTTATTTACTCTGGTTTCAGGGGTAATCTACATAGTTGGTGATCATTTTGTTTGCCTCTGTAGGGATTGGTTCTATTGGTTACAACGTTTGTTAGATATTCTGTGATTCTGTGTGGATTTTTTTTTTGCTTCCTTTAGACACTGAAAAAAAGAAAATCACTTGTTTGTTCTGTTTTCAGAGTTTGTGGCTTTCAAGAGTAAGTACTGGTTATTTGGAATAAGGATAAAGAAAGATGGAAGATTAAGTAATCTATATAAGGTGTATTTATTTGTACACGGAATATTTTAAGAGAAAAATTTATAGGTGGTAAAGAAGTCATAACAAGGAAAAAAATGTTTTTTCTAAATGCTTTTTTACGTAATAATTATAATTAAAAAAATACTTGAGACATTTTACCTTTACTCCGCTTCAATGACAGTAAATACTGTATTACTGTAGTATTACTCAAATCTATTGCGCTAGGGTGTACCCTAGCGCAATAGATTTGAAAAGATAAGAAGGAGCCAGTATTTATTACGTGTGTCAAGTATTTAAAATTATTTAATTTCTTAAATAATGTACTTAAATATAGATTTTGTACGGAACGGCTTTTTTTGATGATACGAGGCGTTATTTAGCCCTTGATTGTACAGTCACGAACAAAAGTATGTATACACTCGGCTTTATTGAAAAGCGATTTACTCCTTTATTTTTTGATAAAATTTTATATTGTTACGAACATAGCATTTTCGAACCCATAGGTTTATGTAATGTGTCATATTTCAACGTTGCATTCGTTATTTCACGAAAAAATCGCAATTGAAAGTTGCCAAGTGTTGACATATTGGTGCTCGTGACTGTACTTTTCAACCTAACCAAAAAAAATTAAAATCCATTCTTTGAGGAGAATCTAAAGATAGGCTTAGCTACAAGCAGTATACCAAAACAATAAAGACAACTCGTACCTACAAGATGAGTTACAACACAATATCTTTAATTTTATCGCTAACTCAATAGATACCTATTGTGTGGGCGTCCGTAAGTGGCTTTGTTTGTGCTAAGGGCTAAAACAATAGTAATAATATTTGTGAGGGTTGAAACTGTATTTAGTTATAGGTAACTAAACTAATAATAAGCTGCTTCGTGTCTTACGTAATAATGTTCAAAGAAGTTCAATTAGATTAGCTAGGTTCAATCTATAGATACTAATTCTACGTATTTATAAAGGTTATTAGGAGGGTTAGCCAAACAAGGGGGCTTCGGGTAGACCCATTTAGGAAATAAATATTTGGTTTGAAGATCCTAAGGGATTAAAGAATTTCCAAAATTTTTGCTTTTAATTTTTTTTTTATAATATTTAAAAAATACTGGTATTCAGCTGCATCCGGTTAGACTGAAAGCCGACCTCAACATAGTTGGGAAAAGGTTAGGCAGATAATGACTTCCTAAGCACCCTGAACAAGTTTCTGAAGGTATGACTTAGGTCCCTGCTCACGCTCTCAACAATAGTTCAGTTTACGAATGGCCCAAAAGGGGGGTGTACCCTTTTGGGCCATTCTTTGACTGAACTATTACTAGGGCGTTCTGTATGTACAATCTATTAACAATAGTTATAATCCTGTTTGTCAATTCAACCCGTCTCACCCCAACGTTTGCCATTGTTCTAACATCCCTAAGGTATACTACAAAAACACAACTGGCCCACACCGCTTTGTCAAAATGAGACCAAGGGCGGAAATGACAGATAATTCATTGTCTGTCACGGACCAACCACTTTACCAATAATAATATAACTGTTTCTCTATTTAAACGTCGATTAAAAGAGCATTTCCTTTCCTCTATACCGTGAGTATTTATATATTTTTGTATTTATTTAAGTATACTTAAGTACTTATTATTTTTTGCGTTATATGTGTAGGTATATTTAATATTTTTGTTTCAGACTTCACACATTCATATTTTTCTCTTCTTGTTCTCACACACTATTGTCTACATTTCTTTTTTACTTCTCCTTTCGCGGGTCTGCTGGAAGAAATTTCTTAAGAAATAAGCAGTACCTTTGTACTCATATTTTGATTATGTCATATCAATATGTATTTTTCTGTGTGTACAGACGCCAGCACATCAAGCTACTACAATCTGTCAAATTTATATAATAGATTTTCAACTTTATCGCTAAAGCATTAAGGTTCAAGGTTGATTGGAAAAATTTGACAGTTTCGGGTAGCTTGACCTGCTGGCGTCTGTACATAAATAATAAAATAAATAAATAATTTACCATCTAAAAATCCATTACCTACGTATGTACGTAAATAATTACATCACTAGTTTTAACCTAAGACTCAGGTTCCGCATCCTGCTTTCCGCTCGGTGGTCTAACCGCAGGGCTCTCAATTTTCTCGACCGCAACGCCCCGAGCTCTAAAGTTCGCGGTCTAGGTAAACTTGCCTTTAACGTAAATATAGATGGCTTACCAACAATAGAGGGCCTTCTTGATTGTTAGTTTAGTTATATTAATTTTCATTAAGACGCGGTAAGAAGTATTTTTGTAGGTAATGGATAATAGTGCCACGCAGTAACAAATAAGGTTCAAAATAGCGATGCGTTTGATGTTAGTTGAATCGAATGATCACCAAAATAAAATATTTTTTTTCGTCGGTTATTAAAAAAATTGCTGTTCCATACATATGAACGGATATTGCATTTTTCCTGTCGGGGGAGCGGTGAATACTTGTGCGAATCCCGCAGCCCCGGCCATAGGCACAGGTGGAACACCGCGGTGGTTTTAGCCGGTAAGAGTCCGACATACTCCTCCGTCACCCCCACGATGGAGGAAGTCCATGAGGGTATCCACCGTCAAACCAAAAAAAAAAGGTATTGCACTTAAGGAAATAGCTGATAGAAAATTTCAACACAGGTGTGTCCATGTACTGAATACATGGTACCAGGGCCCCAAGTCTGCTATTTTTATAAATTCGTCATTCCAACACGATCCCATTCCCTTCCCATTGTCATTTTGCTTAAAGTTCGTAATCTGCTAAGTTCTTAATGGCGATCATTGGTCGATCAATGGTCTCGTAATAGAATTGTGTCATAATGACATTGTCGTATTGCCATTATTATAAAACCCGTTAGTAGAAATGATTTTCGAAAAACTACCACTACTTTATTTATGCCAGATTTCATTTATATATATTTTTACAGATTATTTATTAGTGTGTTATACAAGTCAAGTGTTTTATGTAAGTCAGTCATTCATTTATCATTATGTACGAGATTACCATTCTATGCCATTTTTTTCAATGGAGTGTCAGTGTATTAGGTTATGCGTCGATGACCCTGCCGCCCCATATCCTGCATATTATAAAGAGATATTATGGGCAAAAGTTTCCACACAATAGGTGCCTGAAGATGGACGGCGCCGCCGAGGTCGGGCCAGAAAGCGGTGGCGAGTTCGCGTACCGCGAGGGCAGGTTCGCGGTGCCGCGGAAAAGGAATTCCTGGAAGGACTTGGGGAAGGCCTTTGCCCAGCCGTGGGACAGTATAGGCTTAACAAAAAAAAAAAAAATGGATATAAACAATAATAGCCAGTATTAACCAATAACTAACGATTGGTGAAGTTTAGTTAATTTTTCGCAACGAAAATTGGTTTGGTCTTTTAAAAATCTCCTCTAACATTAAAATACAACCTGTCTAACTTATAAATCTAGAGGGAAAACTCATTCTTATTTTTTATGGGACACATAAACCCGTGTACCGGATACTCCCGTTTCTTTTTCAATGCTGCATAAGACAGCCTTTGAACGCAGGCCACACCGGATGCTGGCAGCGGACGGGTATCGTTTCACCTTTTTGGTGAAATAAACCTATTTTACTTTCTTGAAAGAAAAATAGGTTTAATTGTCACAGGAATACGTCCATACAAAAAGATAAAAACAAAATAGATCTAAAGTCTATTCAAACTTGTTTCAAATTGATGTTATATCAAGTTAAACAAATATCAACTTTATTTCAATAGCAATTAAGTTGATTTCAGAGTAACTAGCACTATTGAAAAAGTTATAAAAATGTTTGAAGTTGTAGTGTAAAAGCTAAGCTACGTCAGTCACTCAAACGATGTGAACGAAATTTCTGACGATTCCAGCGAAGCTAAATTTGTTCACCTCGTTTAAAGGCTTGTAATGGTTCAGCTGAAATTCATAATTTGCCCCCAGTTCACCACGCCTGTATCGCTCTATCCCTCTCGCAATTTCAAACTTACATCTTTACTGTATATTAATTACAGAGGGAATTCTGCAGTAGCTACTGTTGAAACTACAGCCATTCATGGTAAGACAATTTTCGCAATCTTAGGTAGTACAGGCTCAGGGCCCCAAGTCTGCTATTTTTATAAATTCGTCATTCCAACACGATCCCATTCCCATCCCATTGTCATTTTGCTTAAAGTTCGTATATCTGCTAAATTCTTAATGGCGATCATTGGTCTCGTAATAGAATTGTGTCATAATGACATTGTCGTATTGTCATTATTATAAAACCCGTTAGTAGAAATGATTTTCGAAAAACTACCACTACTTTATTTATGCCACATTTCATTTGTATATATTTTTACATATTATTCATTAGTGTTTTATACAAGTCAAGTGTTTTATGTAAGTCAATCATTCATTTATCATTAAGTACAGACGCCAGCAGGTCAAGCTACCCGAAACTGTCAAATTTTCCCAATCAATCTTGAACCTTAATGCTTTAACAATAAAGTTGAAAATCTATTAAAGAAATTTGACAGATTGTAGTAGCTTGATGTGCTGGCGTCTGTACGAGATTACCATTCCATGCCATTTCTTTCAGCGGAGTGTCAGTGGTTGACCACTGGAAAGTCATAATGACGCCAATGTGTTAGTAGATTACCAAACTTGTTAAAATCAACAATTATGAAATCAATGATAGACCATTTTGACACTATTGTAATAGCAGACTTGGGGCCCAGCTCAGCTTAGCTCTGTAGTTCGCGGTGTGAGCCAAAGTATGACAAAATGTGGAATTCCACCGCTCAACCGCTCGCTCACTTGGCTCCTGCTTTGGTGATCGACCGCGGACTCAGTTGACGCTCGTCTCGCTCGCCCGTCCACCTTAGTTTTCCGTGTGATCCCACATAGCTCCCCAAAGCTTTGGTTAGGTCGTATAGTTTCACTCGCCCGCTCGCTGGCTCGCCCGCCCGCTCCCTGTGTGGCCTGCGCTTTAGTCCTCTTGACATTTTTATTTCACTTCAAGCGACATTGTTTTTTTTCTACTTTTACTACAGATAGATTTTTTAATGATTTCTCTTTATCACTATTGAAAGTGGTTTTCTAAGCATTGTAGATTATGTGATGATTGATATGACACAGTACCTATGTTAAATGCGATCTATTCGATTATTTTAAAGAATTATAATAATGTGGAAAGTACATTTTTTTTTTGTACCTATTAGTTAACCTTTTTTGACAGCTGTCTTAGAACGTACATATTCCAGATTACGTAAAAGTTAACTTTAAAATGCCTAATTAAATAAATATATAAACTGCCTTATCTTATTGAATTATCTTATTTATGGCTTCTTACATACATTATAATACCGTACGTGTAGCAATTAATGTATTGTGTGTTGCTGCAATCACTAGTTCCATGTGTCAAAAAACGGTTTACCTAATGGACAGGGCCAAGCGTATAGCCAGTTAAATTTTGCAATAGTATTGGATATTTCTATTTGGAATTTCTTACAGCACACCGGAGTCTCAATTTGTGCCCGCTTGATGCAATAGGCTCGTCATAACTGGCGAAATTTGGGTGTAATATACACCTCTGCCTAGCACTTCAGGTTAATAAGGCGTGATGTTATGTGTACGTTAAGCCATACTACACCTCTCTTCTCTCTATAAAAAGGCACTTGCTGCACCACATGTTGCCTCCAATTTAATATATATCCTAAGCTCGTTACCGCTAAGTGCACTCACCGCAATTTTAACACAATGTGAGCTTAATGAACTAGTTTCTAGTATTAGCTAGGATCTTATTTGAGTAGTTATCCCCTTGCGGAACTCTTAGGGCGTTTGTCTACCGCAGCCGTCACCCGGACGTCACCGAGAAACAAGATTGTTCGACAACGAATGAGACGTCTCGGTGACGGCGATCGTTTGTCGACATCGACCGAACTCGGGGTTTCAGCATGGTCTTAAAAGTAAGGTCTCGCATATCGGGAGTGACACATGGTTACGTCACTATCCAGTTGTCACTTTGCAACAAAATAAAATGATGGAAACATTTTCGGTCACCATTCTGTTAAAAAATATACAGGGTGACAGGGAAACTCTACGTATTCCTTGAAAGGCGTTATACTAGAGGTCATTAGCAACAAATTAAATCCAGGTCAAATCTGGATAGTTATCGAGCTGTGTCGGATCTTCAATTTTTTTATAAATTTTGTGACTTGTTACCAAAAACAATTAGTTATGAGAAAAAATTACTCCACTCCAAATATTTAATAGATACTTTTCTAAAAGTTGAAAAAAAGAGAAATCATTTAAAAAACAAATGTTTGCAAAACTTACATAATCTCGGAAATAAAATATCTTTAATAGCGAAATTTTAATTTTTTACCGTCCAGTTTAACCCCTAGTTGACTGCACTAAATTTGTTGCTAATGACCTCTAATATCCTTTCTAAGATCCTTTCAAGGAATACGTCGAGTTTCCCTGTCACTCTGTATATGAAGCATTTAAATTGTTGTTTCATGTTTCTAATCATACACCACAATTCAATTGAACATATCCTAACGTAATTGTTAGTTCAAATTATCGAATTCGCACAGGTAATAAAGGTGGTTGGGGAGTTATAATTAAACACTACCGGTATCACACTGGTGACGAGGTAGACTTATATCTCCCACGCGACCACTGTATCTCGGTATGCTATACCTGGCGAAGTATATTATTATACCATGGGATTCAGTAGATAGACAAACCAATCGCCGGGCGAAAGGCGACAGCAGTCAAACGTGTCTTTTATTGCCGGCACAAAAGCCCATCTCAACCTCTGGCCAAGTTCTAGCGGTTGCGCTGAACTACTCGAAACTCCGGTGGCCGGGATGACGGTGCTCGGGTGACGGACATGGTGCTGACACGTACCCATAGTAAGGCGTTTATTACACTGCTCCGGACACCGCTCCGACGACCTTGTGAAGGCCGCATGAATCAGTTGGATGCGAAAAGCACAGAACCGGCCGAAGTGGAGGTGCTTGGAAGAGGAGGTGCATATGTCCAACGGTAGACGTCGTTCGGCTGAAATGATGTTGATGGACACCGCTCCCGTGTCCGGTACTGCGGTTTTTAACTTTGACTGTACAATCTTGATTTGTATATAAAAACCGCAGGGTCTAACATACCGCATCTCCGTGCGGTCTACAGTCTTTTTTTTTTTAATGGTATAAACTAGTGCTTGACTGCGATCCCGCCTGATGGAAAGCAGAGATGCAATCGTTGATGGTAAGCGCACTAATTTATTATACAGTCAAAGTTAAAAACCGCAGGTTCGCACACTGTAGTGGTTTCCGGTGTAGTGTGATAAAGAACTGCCTAAATGTATGTATCGCTACTTCGGCGCCATAATCTTACTCTTGGTAATGACGGCTGCGGTGGAGAACTGCACTTAGTATAAAGCACTTTGCCTCTGATTTACTATGATGAGTATAGTGTAGGGGCTATAAAATGATACAACGTTTTAATTATTATTACGTTTATTTCAACCGAACGTGTATCATACGTACAGACGCCAGCACATCAAGCTACCCGAAACTGTCAAATTTTCCCAATCAACTTTGAACCTTATGCTTTAGCGATAATGTTGAAAATCTACTAAAGAAATTTGACAGATTGTAGTAGCTTGATGTGCTGGCGTCTGTACATCAAGAAAGTCGCCTATTCTATCACAGTTTTTAGAAAAACCTGTATTGGAGCCAGGAATTAGAGATAATTTTCAAGTAATGGAACAATGTCATACTTAACAAATTTCAAATTCCATTGCAACCAAAAACTTATGAGGGCCTTTTTATTACAAACGGTCACTCAAAAATCAACTTAGAATACATATTACTAAAGTAGATATGGAACTGATTAAGTGGCGGTGGAATATTAATTATCTGACATTATGAACACTGCTATACGTACTAGAAATAATTTGAAAGCTCATTCTAAATTCGCTTGAATGTTCGAATACAACTAGAGTTATTTTTCTGTCAGCCAGTACTACATAAGGTCGACTTTTGCAGACAACCTTTACAGTACCTACATCTTGACACGTACGTACAGTATCTGGCTGTAAATATTGCATACATTTTTAAATCGACATCGTCGTGGTTTCTTGACCAGCAGCCTAATTGCGTAACACACAATCAATAGTAATCTGAATCATTTGGAAGCAAATTGCTAATCCATTGCTTCATAAGTTCGAAAAATTTGTCTGCTCAACACGTAAATACGCAATGAATGTTGTTGAACTGTCAAAATGAAACCGATTCCGATTAATTGGTTGTTACGCAATTAGGGTGCTGCTCTTTATTCCACGGTTTTTGCGACTTGACATTAAAACATCGAGACTTCTGTATTATATGTAATACAAGTAATATTAATGTATTCACAAAAACCAGAATAAATTCTCTGAATGTTGGTAAAAACTGCATCAATCCATGGTCACACAGACAGACACAAAAACCACCTTCGTTTTATACTATGCATAGCTATAGAATAGAACATATAATATTACAGACTCTTTCTAATAGCTTAAGCAGACTGAATTGTAATGCGTGTAATGTATCAAACGCTACGGAAGATGTCCTCCCATTCTCGAAATTAAATTAACACATCAAATACGAAAATGTATATCGGAAATTGTAAAAAAAAACAACAGAGGCTGGATACCCTTACCTTGTTTAGCTACCCTTGAAACGCTGCCCACCCTAAATGTGAAACAGGCGCTAAGCCCACATTAATCCCATACAAATTGAGCCCTGTTTAAAAATATCACCCTCGAGTCACACAACAGAATACGAAAAGAAGTTCAATTAAAAAAAAAAAAAATAGTAAATCAAATCAAATGTAATAAATGTAGAGCAGTGGTGGCCCAGTGATAACAGCCACGACTTACGAGTTGTAGGTCGCAGGTTCGAACCCAGACAAGCGCTTTACTTTGTGTAAATTATTTCATAACCACTGCTCTTAAAAACGGTGAAAGAAAACATCGTGAAGACCTAGAACCAAAAATTCGACCCGCACTGAGCCCGCGTGATGGACTTCGGCGTATTCCCTCTCACATAGAAGAGACCTGTGTCCCAGCAGTGGGAACATTATAGGCGGATCATGATGAAATCAAATGTCTGTCATCTAAAGCCCGTTTGCATCTCAAATCACTAAATACCTTTACCGCTAAACCAAGTTAAAAAATCGTTCGGTTTCGGTCAATCGTTTGAAAATGACAAAGACAGGCTAAACGCATTTAGTGTTTTGTGGTGCAAGTTGATCTTAGAGCAAGTCGTGGGTGTCCGATACAAGCAGGGCCCGAATTCTGTATGGTAATTATAACGAGTATTCCCTGCGTAATCTTATCACGTGACAAAAAGTCAATATCGTGTCAAGGAATCGAAATGTCAACCGTACGGACAACATGTATTTTGACAGTTCAAACCACGCCAACTTCGCGTTAATTTAGCGCGGCTTCGTTCATTGTGTCATAGATAATACGTTAATAGCAGATATCGTGATTAACTAAGGAATTGACGTGATTTCAAAGTAAGGAATCATTAAGTGGTCATAGTGAAATATGGCCTATCAGTGCGATTCTGTAACCATCTCACCGTGAAAATTTAGGTGAAGTGAGCGTGGAGTGAGCTGTCAATCAACCAATGCTAGTGATTGACACTATTGACAGCTCACTCTAAGCTCACTTCACCTAACTTTTCACGGTCAGATTTTTACAGAATCGATCGGCTGGTGAGTTTGAAATAAGTTTCTGGGTGACTGACAACTGAAATTGGATTGTCGTGGTGTTTGACACACCATTACTACAACACTGAACAAAAATGACTGGCATCACATCATTCATCACGACAGTGGGAAAACTCGCTGAAACTTCTGCATTTCCCTATCTTGTACGCCGATTCTCAAAATGTAATTACGTCAGCGAATTACGCGGGTTCCGCATAATTTCATTTATTTTGTTGGTCCGTCTGCCGGTGCTTATTATAACATTTTGTTGTGGCTTCATATGGCTAGATTAACGGATATGCAGGTAGATTAATGATTCATGTTTTGGAGAAGGCAACATTGTTTATTGATCATTTTAAGTCTGGGCTTGTGGCTAAGTTATCGGGTCTATCGATCAGGTTAAGCAACGCTTGCCGTGGTTGGCCCGTGGATGGGCGCCCATCTTCACATACCAAGACCCCTCCGTGCCTCCGAAAGCATGTTAACGATGATCCCGGCTGTCATTCGTGGATCTTTGACAATCGTTACGGTTACAGGTCGTCAGTAGCCCGAAAGTCTGACAACAAGTCTTTCCAAGGGGTATCGTATTACCCAGTAACTGGGTTGTGGA
This sequence comes from Apamea anceps, assembly GCA_951799955.1. Taxonomy (NCBI): domain Eukaryota; kingdom Metazoa; phylum Arthropoda; class Insecta; order Lepidoptera; family Noctuidae; genus Apamea; species Apamea anceps. Next base: position 14,353,246 of record OX637521.1, on the reverse strand, counting down.
GGTCAGATAGGCAGTCGCTCCATGTAAAATACTGGTATTCAGCTGCATCCGGTTAGACTGGAAGCGGCTCCCAATATAGTTGGGGAAAAGGCTAGGCAGATAATAATTGATGGTGCCCTATCCAAAACCAAATGAACACAATATTAATAATCCATGTTTTCCTTTCAACCATACCATATCGTCCGATTGTTTATTGGACCAATTAATAAATGGGCTTCAAATTAATTTCACCCACTCCGAGCACAGAGAGGGGGAAACAAAAGACTCAATATTGAAATTCTGGTAAAATGGAAGACTGATGAAACTTTTTGACGGATGAGTTATTTATTGTTAAAATTAATTTTGTTTCCTTCTGCAAACTATTTAAACCAATTACTTGGTTTGATGGAGTCATCATCAGCTATTTACCATTCGATTCGGACGCAGCATAATCAACCTACAATGTTCCCACTGCTGGGACACAGGCCTCGTCTCTGTGAGAGGAGTGGGCTGTAATCCACCAAGCGGGCCCTGTCTGGGTTGGTAGATGTCACATGTCTTCGAATTTTTGGTTCTAGGACATGCCGGTTTCCTCACGATGTTTTCCTTCACCGTTTTGAGAGCAGTGGTGATGTAATAATTTACACAAAGAAAAGTGCCTGATTCGAACCCACGACCTAGAACTCGAAATAGTCTTCGTCCCAATGTAGGGCAATAAACAGGCAATGGGCATTTTCTCAGACGCAGAAGATGCGCTAGCTCGAATGAACACGTTAATGATTACAGACCATTAAACGGGGCTTGAGGATGAGATAGGCAGTTGCTCCAATATTCAATGTAAACACTTCCTTTTTTTTCTTTTTTTTCCAAAAAACGTTGCCCCACACTAGGAATTTCTCCTGTATCGTGGGTGCGTTTACAATCAATCAAAAGTCATTTATTCAAATTAGGCTGAGAATCAGCACTTTTCGAACGTCAAAATTACAAAAGACAGTCCCCCAAAAATGCCCACCCTTCACCACTTCCTAGTGCTATCGCTGGTAAGAAGAAGTGGCGCAACAAACTCCCCAGCAGCACAGCTGTCTGTTCAGTTAGAAAATACTTCATTGTATACAATACTAGGTGTTAAATAATTAACATTATAAGGCACAGGACATAAAATTTAATTATTTGCCATATGTCAGCTAGCCACGCCAGTATACCAACAAATACAATAAAAACGATACGTACTCTAGCTAAAAAATAAATAATTAAAATTAAAATGTAAATAAAAATATACTACCTAAATAAAAGCCCCAGGGCGTGACAGCTTACATATTTATGCATTGCTGGGTTCTGTTCACAGAGCTGTCACTTGAAATCACAAATGATAAACTAGGACCATCGAAGTAAAATAAATAAATAAGTTAATACTAATAACAATAACCTGTCAGTAAGCTAATTCTGGAGAAAGAACATGAACATTGTCTTGAGTTAATTAGGGCGACCAACTATTCTTATCATATAAGTAGTCGTTGATGGAATAGTAAGCCTTTGAACAAAGGTTGGATATTACTTGAGCTTTAAACGCATTAAAAAGTAAACATTTTAAACTCACATACAGAAACAGCCAGACCCGGAACTACTACCTGTACAGAATACAAATATTTGTTCCGTGCGGGAATCGAACCCGCGACACGCAGCGCAGCAGTCGATCGCTCAGCCACTGCGCCAACCGTGTCGTCGTCGCTCATATATTTGAATATGGTGCTCGAATATATGAGCGGCATGTTGCCTACGGCGAGTTTCCTCTACTGTTGACTCGCGTCACTCGTGTGTATAAGCATTTAAACTGGAAAAGGACTCCAACATACTTGGTAAAAGGTTGAGCAGATGATGACAATCTTCAAACAAATCCTGCAGACAGATTTTTAGGTAAATAGGTAAGGTTTACGTAAAATCAGGGCAATCAATATAAATAAATACTTCTAAGAATTTTACTACCAACTTTAAATTGTCCTTTTATTTAAATCACAGCTGTCATTCTTTGACAGTTGTAATGAAATGGCAAAACCACGGCAAATTGACGTACTGTCAAGTGTGTCACTCTAATAAACGATTAATTTTCCTGACTTTATCACGGTAAATTGCCTAAATTTACTTCCGAACTCATTGTTAAAACATCATAATCAGCGTATAGCGTTCCCACTGCTGGGACACAGGACTCCTCTCGGTGAGAGGAAATGGGCCATAATCCACCACGCGGACCCGATGCGTGTTTCTAGATGTCACATGTCTTCGAATTTTTGGTTCTGAGACATGTCGGTTTCTTCACGATGTATTCCTTCACCGTTTTTAAGAGTAGTGGTGATGAAATAATTTACACAAAGTAAAGCGGCTGTCTGGGTTCGAACCTACGACCTACAACTCGTAAGTCGCGGCCGTTATCACTTGGCCACCACTGCTCTACTGCTGTTAAAACATCATGAACTGAAAATTGTAAGAAAACACAAACTTTTGTTCAAAAAAATTTTTTAATTCAATATTGTCACTTGAAACCTGACATTAACAAATACACAAGGGCTTTTAAGACAAAAGAATAAAACACGTCCCTTGAATGCCACGCAGACAATAAGATACTTCAACTGTATGAAGATAAAGTCTTTATTAGAATGAATGTGGGTTTGATATTTCCCGTCTAATGGTAGGAAATGATCTCTTGCTTTATTTTTGTTTCTATTATACTTTTCTTTATGTTTTTTTTATTGTTAAGCTTATGAAAGTCCAAGGCAATGAGCAGAAACATTTGATCATTTGATCATGAGGCGTTTTGAATGATTGACTTTATTTTTAGTCTCTAAAGCTTTGTCTTTAATCCTTTTGTGGAAGAGTAATTTTTTTCTAGGTGCATCGCCTTCACATATAATTATATAATGAATGTATGTATACAAAACTTTGTAAAACATTTTAAAAGAGTATTAACGGTGGTTTTTTCCCATTTTTCTCCATACGAAAACTACCCATTGGAAGGGGCGACTAGAATCAATTCTATTTTATTGTTATTTTTTGACTTTCAAAAGTGCCTTTTATGTACAGACGCCAGCAGGTCAAGGTACCCGAAACTGTCAAATTTTCCCAATCAACCTTGAACCTTAATGCTTTAGCGATAAAGTTGAAAATCGATTAAAGAAATTTGACATATTGTAGTAGCTTGATGTGCTGGCGTCTGTAACTATCTATACTTATAATAAATCTGTAGAAGTGAAAATTCTGTACATTGAAAATATCAAAAAAATAAATGGCAGGGGGTGTTACTAGACCGACACCGAACCCAAAAATGTGATTAAAAAAATTTTTGTCTGTCTGTCTGTCTGTCTGTCTGTTTGTTCAGGCATCACGCAAAAACTACCGGTTCGATTACGATGAAACTTGGTATAATTATTCTTTAATATCCTGGGCACCACACTGGGTACTTTTTATCCCGGAAAAGTATATACAATAAAAAACAAACTTAATTTTGCGGTTCGATCCCTAGACCCGATTACTGTACCAACCGCAAATAATAAGTTTGTCGTAGGTTACGTTACCCGCAGTTGAGTTCACTAAAGTTATGCTCTAAATGTAGTGCTGAAGGTTGAATTTGGCTTGCACCGTTCGCAGAACACGCGTGGCGCGCGGCCGCCACGGATCGCTACCGTATATAAGGATATTTTTTGAACTTTGATTTGAACGGACGTGTTGAGTGGCGAGCGTTCGTTCTTATTTTAACTGCTACTTGCAATTCTAAACCGTGTTTTTCAGTGCGACCTTTTTTATTTCTATTAGTTTTTAGAGTTATTTAGGTTTATTTTTATAAGTCGTAGGTATAGATTTTAATTTTAAAGTATAGGTAGTATATTTGATAGTGTACGTAGTGACCGTAGGTTATTTTATAATACTGTTAGGTAAGATTAGTCATTCGTATAGATATTAGTTTTTAGGGATTTTGCTTATTTATTGAGTTTAGTTATCATCAGAAATAGGTTTATTTAGGTAGGTAGGTATTTTATTTTCTGTTATTGAGTTTTTTTTTTTTTATTATGTAGGTACTTAGGTAAGGATATCATATAGGTACCCTCTTAATCACCACTAATGAGACACAATTGGTTTTCTATTGTAATTAGCCACAAAGGGCCCGCGAGATAGATGGCATCCTGGGGAAGCACATACATTTTATCCTGTTAGCACGTTCCCGTGGGGTAATTTCCGACATCAACGCGGGCGAAGCCGCGGGCAGAAGCTAGTTTGAAATAAATGCTTTGACCTTTGGTTTCTTAACACTCCGTTACCTGCGCGTTCTACTAGGTATTGTAAAGCACACATGCATTTTCGATGATTTTAACGTAAATTGAAGGTAGTTAACGAACAAATTATAAAGAGTATTCTTCCACTGCTAACACAACTAGTCACTGCTCGGTTTCCGACGTAAGCCCATGTGTGTAATTAATCGGGCTGCAAATCTAGATTTCTAATACAATAGTAGAACGCGCGAGCATTCGCGTGACTATTTTGTCAAAGTTTTATGTTTGTATCTATTTGCGGTAAGTATTTTTATTATTTGTATTGCACACAATAACATTGTTACTAAACTATTGATAAGTTTATTGATTTTCTTTCCAGAATAATGGCTTCAAATAGGGATTCGGACATTTCGAGGTGGTTGGAGGAACAAACAGATGATGAAGATACATTAGCAAGTGATAGTGAAGTGTGTGAAGTGATATGTCCTGAACATCTGGGGGCCAAGGCCACTTTAAGCAATAGGTACCTCTAAAAGCTATTCATATCCTGAATTCCCAGCAGATCATTACCAATTCCTCTAATTTTTGTAAAATTTCATTTCATATTTCTGTAATTTTATCGGTAACTTTTTCATTACAGGTTTTATTAATCAAATTGTTTTTTTTTTTTTTTTTTTTCTACAGTTTAAATGTTACTTTATTGTAATCATCATATTATGAATTGTCATTGGCATTAGTTGGAATGACAGCTCACTCCACGCTCATTTCACCTAAGCTTTCACGGTGAAATGGTTACAGAATCGCACTGCTGTAACCATTTCACCATAAAAACTTAGGTGAAGTGAGCGTGGAGTGAGCTGTCATTCCAACTAATGCTAGGGATTGACACTATTGACAGCTCACTCTAAGCTCACTTCACCTAAGTTTTCACAGTGAGATTTTTCCAGAATCGATCGGCTGATTGTGTGTTGGTTTTGCAACATCATCATCATCAGCCTATAGCAGTCGACTGCTGGACATTTTGGACCAATAAACGTCATTTATTATTATTATTACATAGGCCTCTCCTATTGCACGTCATTCAACTCGATTTTGGGTAACTCTCATCCAGCTGCTACCAGCCATCCTGCGAAGAAGTTGGTTGCAAGAACCTAAGTAATAGATATGGTGCATTTAATGCCCGGAGGGCTGATGGCTAAGCTGTTTTTAATAAATTATATTCATTACAAGCCTTATAAATGTCCGATAGGATTTCCCAATGATGGATGGGTAAAAATGGCTTCCGATACCAACTTTCACCCCCTATTTAACCCATTAAGGGGATGATTTTGCTTATCGATCGACCCGTGCGGTTGTTATTACTTAGCCACGAGCCTCCTTATGTACCTTCGAAACATAAGGAACTGTCGTACAAAGGAGGACCGGACAAAATGGTCCCCACGACCAATAACAACCAAACATGTGTCATTACCGTTAGATAGGCATATTAATATAGAGAAATAATTTCTATGGCGGTTCATTTTAAATGCTGTGTGAAAAAAGGTATGGCTATGTTTCGTCGAACGAATCTGGACGGTAGGTAACGGAATATTTTATTAGTTATTTACGTTTAGTGGTCTTACATTCTTCTTAGTGTCGATGGCAAAAAAAAAAAATCTTAATTTTTTCGGCCCAATATTCAGCAACGCGGATAGCATTTGCCGACGCCAGGGTTGGGTAAAATACATGCTTTGCTTTAATTGAAATACAAATTAAAAAATACAGTATCGCAAGTAATTAAAATACAAAATATCTTTAAGTAAGGTATTTGAAATATAAAATAGAAAATACAGTATTTTAGCTATTTTTAATTGAAATACAAAATACAAATTAAGTACATAATACTTGACATCTTAGCTTGACATTGCCAATTCGACGTACATTTTTTGGGTTTTGTTGGCCAATTTTGACGTACAGTCATAGCGTACAGTGTACATAACAGGTGCAGTGTTGCCAACTCTAATACCATCATTGCACTCTCGCCTCGCACTCACACTCACGATCGCTAAATGAAGGTTAAATGTATTTTAATGTTAAAATGTATTTTGAAGCCTATTTGTAATTAGTATTTGAAATGCTAATTACAAAATACTTCGCCGTCAGGTATTTGAAATACGAATTACAAATTATATTTTAAGAAAGTAATTGAAATATAAATACCAAATACTTATTTGTATTTCAATTACGTATTTTAATTACAAGAAATTCAAATACTGCCCAACCCTGGCCGACGCAGCCATTAGGTCGTCACGTGTGCAGGTGACAGGGCATGCGGTACAAGATGGGAGGTGAGCCATTGTCTGTGGAGAGACACCGCATACACACCGGAGGTCAGAGCCTTCCATGAACCCCCACTTGTGGAGGTTGCCCTTGCTGCGGCCTATTTGGGTACGAAGTCTATTTAAGGTTGTCCACGTAGGCCACGGTAATTTGTGCCCGGATGAGAGACACTCTGATGGTTTAACAAAGAGATCAGGAGGAAAAAGGTTTTCTTTTTAAAGATCACATCTTTCCATGGACGACTTGCCTTTGGCTGGACTCACGCACACAAGAAAATTATTGTGGCTTTTAAGTCTTACATTGAATATTCGCAAATGTATGCATTCCAACATCGAGCTGGTCAGATGATAAACCTGGACGCTAGATAACGGAACATGCTTAATGCTTCTAGACCCAGCGGTTTAGGCTGTGCGTTGCCTGTCAGTAGAGATTTTAAGATGCAGCTGGAGAATCCACCTAGGAAGAAAGAAAATACGTTTATTTACGGCAAACATGACGCATGAAAAGAAAACAAACACAAAAAAAATAACAAGTTCGGAAAACCTGCGTCACATCCACGCAAAATACAAAATACAAATGATTTCTAAATCGTTCAGCCTAGACGATGTCAACGTTGTCATGCTCAAAACCCGCTTTATCGACGAACAGCTCCTATTTTGATAACAAACAAAATCACATTCTGAAATCTAAAACCTATTAAACCTCCAAACTATTTCTATATTAATATGACGTGCGTGAACGAAGTATCAACAAAGTATGAACAAAGTACACTAAAAATAAAATAACATTAGGTAACTACCCAATTGCTACCCAAATAAGCCTTAATAAGCCTTAATAACACTCTACGGTCTGATAACGATCTAAGGCGACTGAATTTATAAATAAATCTATAGTAATATATAGGTATACAAAGGTAAAGAGATTGTTTGAAAGTCGTGTTTGAATTTTTTTTTATGCATTTGATAGCGCAATTATTGAGGAAGATTATAGGCCATTTAAAATCACGCTATGACCCTTGGGAGCCGAGCAAAAAGAAAAAAAGTCAGAAAGAACGCTAATACTACGGTTTCCCAGAAAAGCGGTGACCGCCCTCAAAGCGGCGAATGACGTCACTGAAATGTTGTTTATGAAAGTAAGTTGGTGTGTTTTCCTAGAAAGTGTTTATGACACCCCCGTCAATCCCCGCTGCGCATAGATTTAAATCGCTAGATTTGTCCTCACTGTACTTAGTCGCGCGCAAAAGTGTCCACACTGAGAAGAGTTAGCTCACAAATTATTACTCGTATATAGCGTTTCGCACTGCGTCATTGTGTGTCAGAGGTGTCAAAACGAAACATAAGCGACTGTCCTTTGACGCGGTATCTAGCGATTTAAATCTTTGCCGCAGCCATCATTTTCATGACAGTCGTAACTGCGGCCGATATAAAAGCCGAAGCAAAAGCAGGTGCGGGCGATGCAATGCGACGCCGTGGGTATAGAGAAAAAGAAATTTCACGCGGACGAAGTCGCAGGCAGGAGAAAGATTAAATAATATGCAAACATAATTGGAAAATGATTGACCTTTCAGCAAATTGTGACGTCACACGTCGTCGTAGCTGTGAAACTTATTTCAGGAGAATTTCATTACGTAAACGTAGGCATTACTGGAAACAAGGTGTGAAAACCAGAAAAAACGAAATTACTCCCTTATGAATCCAGTGGAAATTAAGAGATTTTCCCCGGAAAATGTCAAAAATTTTGAAATTTTTCAAACTCATTTCATCGATTTTTTGTTTTCTTTTGCAAAATAAGTTATTATCAATTACAAAACCAATATTTTGGCGCATGGCCACAATAGGAACTAAAGTCGCCATCTTTTTTATTTCCATACAATTTTGTGACATTTTCACAAATGTTTACCAACAGATTTTTTTTAAAACGTGGCCCCACATTAGGAATTTCTTCTATATCGTGGGTGCGTTTACAAACATTTAAACTCACATACACAAACGGCCAGACCCGGAACAACTACTTGTAGGTCATACAAATATTTGTTCCGTGCGGGAATCGAACCTGCGACACGCAGCGCAGCAGTCAATCGCTTAACCACTGCGCCAACCGTGCCGTCAGTTGTTTCGCATCTTGTTTTTGTGTTCGATAGGTACATACATGTTCGATAATTAATTAATTAAAATTAATGTTCTTGTTTATCCCACGCTTTTACTGGCAACATCTATAGACGAATTATTATGGCTGGCCTACACAATATTTTGTTTCGTTGTTCGTCATTTGTCTCTAGAATTTGTAACTCGATAACATTCTCGTCATTAGTTCATTTTCTCCATTTCATCCATGCCGTTAATTTACTACCACGTTTCACTTTTATAGTAGGTATATTCACTGTAATACTGTTCCACTACACAGTCGTAATGTATAATGTATTTATTTTAGTTATTTTCGGGGTGGGCGCCCCTTTACTTGTCACAGTAATGCCACAGAGTGCTTCGGCCATTTAGGGCATAGACAAGTAATGAGGTTACGTCTGGCGCGGATTAAGAATGAATTATTTATTTTATATGATAATGTTTTACATAATTATATATAAATTGATTATTTATTTTCTCCTTTATTGAAATGTAAACACATAAAAGTTATATTTTTAAATATTAGAATATAAAAAGTATAAAAACATTTAAAAAATAGTAAGTAGCCTACCGGTATCGGGAACAGAATCCAAGCTACCGGTGGTCAGGGCTCTAGAGAAAGGAACCTCCTCACAATGCGAGCCGTGTCCAGGAGTACCGTTTTCTGAATCAAGCCCTTGATCCAGCTGCCCAACGAGAGCTTCCTCAGGTGTTGGTTTAGGCTCTTGGCTATTAAACCATTGGCTGTCACGGCTATCGGCACAATGATTTATTTATTTCTGTAACTGCCCGTGACATCACAGCGGGCCCTATCAGAATACCAGCGCTGCGACATTTATTTTTAAATGTCGTAGCATCATGCTGAGATAGGAGCCTCGTATAGGACTTTCTATTTCATTTTTCTTTTGTTTTCATTTGTTTTTTTTTTTATTTTTGATTGTGCTTAGTTTCGTTTTATGATCTTCCTGTAGGAGTCGCAATAAATGCTTTTTTTTCTTTCTTTCTATCAGCGCCAAAGGTCTTCCCACCAAATTTAGGCGCCAAAAGATCCTAGTTTCATTTATATGTAATTGTAGGTAAGTTCTGTTGTTGTAATGTTCACACGAATTTTTTTTTAATTGACTTTGGGCTCACTCTTGACCTCAATCCAGCCTCATCCAGCAGCGGATTTTTAATAGTTTTTTGGAAATAAATTCACTGAAATATTCAGCAAGTTTCAGTTTTGGCAATTTAATTTTGCACACTCCTAAAATAGTAATCTCATAGTACAGACGCCAGCACATCAAGCTACTACAATCTGTCAAATTTCTTTAATAGATTTTCAACTTTATTACTAAAGTATTAGGTTCAAGATTGACTGGGAAAATTTGACAGTTTCGGGTAGCTTGACCTGCTGGCGTCTGTACCTAGTTATTAAAAAATCCCATCTATTTCTACCATTCTATCTACAGCGTGGCCACGAAGTCAGCGTCCACTTTTGTCCTTTTAACGCCACAAGCTGGCAAATAGGCAGATTCAAAATGGAGTGTATGTTATTTGTATGCGCCGCGAGCCCGCAATTTCACGTGCGCCGTGCGGTCCGGTCAGTGGACGCAGCTTTACGGTTAGGTGTGCACTGCCTTTATGTGAAATTAAGGGTTCGCACTTGTGACACTGGGTTTATGTTGTGTATGCTGTGTGTGATATCCATATTTTAAAAGGTGTAATGAAAGAAAGAAAATACGTTTATTTGCGTTTAATGGCGCTAAAAAAAAACAAAACAAAAAAAAAGCAAGAGTTGAGGGAAACATGCGTCACATCCACGCAAAACGGCTATCGCTCAGCATTATGCTGCGACCTTATGCAAGACAGAGCCCCAGCGCTGGTAATCTAGTTCGAGGTGGCGCGGGAAAATACTTTCTGGAAGGATTTAGGGGAGGCCTTTGCGCAGCAATGGGACAGTATAGGATAATAAAATAAAATAAAAATGGTACAGATAAATTAAAAGTATCTAATTTTAGGTCGTCATCGGCATCTGCCGTTTCACAACTATGTTAGGGTTGCCCCTTGCGAGTTGCCGGTCATGGGTTCGAACCCGGCTTTACTTTCTGTTATTTATTTCATCACCATATTGCTCTCAAAACGGTGAAGGAAATCATTGTGACGAAATATGTCTTGGGACCAAAAATTCGAAGACATGTGCCATCTGCCAACCCGCTCTGGGCCCGCGTGGTGGTTTACAGCCCATTCCCTTTCACTGAGAGGAGCTCTGTGCCCCAGTAGTGGAAACATTATAGGCTGATGATTATATATATCTTAATATATAATTCTTCTGTACGTGTGTTTGTCACCTAACTCCTCTTAAACGGATGGACCGATTTGGATGAAATTTTGTGTGTGTAATGGGTTTCTGGATGGTTTGAAAACAAAATTGGACCCGGTAGGTGGCGCTGCTTTTCCAGGCAGGACGTCGTCTGCCGGGTCCGTTAGCATATTATAATATAGATTATTGTTTACTACAGTTTATTTACCTTTCTTTGTTTTATTTACAGGTAAGACAACGTTCGGATACCCCCTAACTACAGGTAAATTAGATAAAATTAAGCGAGTTAACATTTATAATTAATGCTAATTCCTGAAACCGTCGTTCAGGAATTGTTGTCAGCATTTAAAGTGTTGACGAGGAAGGCAGCGATAGAAAGTTGATTGATTTAATTAACTAAGGTACTCTTTCGTAAAGAGCAGTCTGTACCTAAGTTCATTTATTTATTTTACGATTTATGTACAGGTACACACATATAAGGTCCCATTAAAATAGGTGGACAAACTTTTAGAAATCATTCAGACCACGAAAATAAGGACAATGGTAAAAAAATATATAAGAAAAAGCATTAGATACTTACGATAAAAATAATCAGCCAACAAAAATACATTTAGAAATGTTGGTTACCCAATGCATAAACACATCCCTCCATTGTCTTTAAAATTGTGATGCGAGCATGCGCGCAGCGGGACGCGAGTGCAAGTACCTACCCATAATGGATGGATGTGTTATTCTAGAGTGCCAAGTATTTATTATTTTAGGTCAAAATAAAATCATTTTAATCAGTGTTTTTTTTGCTTGGATATCTTGGGTTAGACGTACTGAGCGCTGTGGTAAAATTTGTCCATCTAATTTAATTGAACCCTGTATAAAAAGACAAGAAAAAAAAAGAACAGAAAAATAGGTACAGAGGCCAGCAGGTCAAGCTACCCGAAACTGTCAAATTTTCCCAATCAATCTTAAACCTAATGCTATAGCGATAAAGTTGATAATCTATTAAAGAAATTTGACAGATTGTAGTAGCTTGATGTGCTGGCGTCTGTACAAAGGTGATGCTTATATCATAAGAAATCTCTTCCAGCATACCTCATCATCAGCCTATAATGTTCTCACACACAAAACACACACATCACACATAGACACAGGCCTCCTCTCGATGAGAGGGACTGGGCCGTAATCCACCACGCGGGCCCTGTGCGGGAAGGTATATTTGCATCTCTTCGAACCACTGGGCCACCACTGCTCTCTATTCCTCGGTCGGGAAAATTTAATTGAGTTTTTCTGTTTGGAATTTAATAGCACCCCATAGTCTGTATTTGTAGAAAAAAAGAAAAAGTGTTTATTTTGTACAAAAAAAAAGCATATTACAAAAAAAAAAATACATAAGATAGACATAGGTACACAAAGTAGCCAAAAGCCTCGTATTCAAGCAGTGAATGGTTGTAAATTTTTTGCATTGCTTGATGTCAGGGCCCGGAGACAATAGACATTAATCAGCGGTGTGACACTGGCAAACACAGAACACTAATACCCTGTGGCAAATGACCACGAACAACATCATCATCTGCTGAGCATTTTCCCAGCTATGTTGGGGTCGGCTTCCAGTCTAACCAGATGCAGCTGAGTACCAGTATTTTACATGGAGCGACTGCTTATCAGACCTCTACAACCCAGTTACTGGATAATACGAAACCCTTGGTAAGACTGGTTGTCAGATTTTCCGGCTTCTGACGACACGTAACGACTGTCAAAGATCCACGAATGACAGCTGGGACCATCGGCTTAACGTGCTTTCCGAGGCACGGAGGGGTCTTGCTATGTAAATATGGTCACCCATCCACGGGCCAAATGTTGCAAGCGTAGCTTAACCTGATCAACAATTAAAACAAAAGCAAAATATCGATTGCAGAGTGAAAAAATAAGAGTTATCCGGTCGGATCTTCTGATCTGATCCCCTGCTGCTTATTTTTTTTGTTTTAATTCCTGTCTGATCTAGTATAAACTGACATTCCGGTCTGATCCCCTTACTCTTTTTGACAGGTAAGTACAGTCAGGAGAAAAAAAAAACTCTCTACTTTAGTCACAAAAATCAAAATAACAACACTATTTTATTCCCATCTAAATAGTATGTAATCATGATTGTATCTATGCTAATCAACCAGCACGCGGCAACCCTACCTCTGGGTGGTATAGTGACCTGAATTTACTGAATTACGTATTCTAGCTACGCGGTCAGCCGGTGCGCGACTGTCAATGAAATTTTGAGTGACCGAGTACCGTTTTTACTGTAGGCACTAGCTTTTATTTGCCAGGCGAAATAGGACGCAATAGGGTAGTTGCCTGGGTAAAAAAATAATTATTATATTTAGTCCGTCAGTTAGATTATCGAAAAATAATGGACCCGTATTTTTTCTTTTGTCAATCAAACAAAAAATGTCAAAGATAAAGCGCGTCAAAATTTGGGAGTGGGGGTCGTGACGTCATTTGCTTGCAAAAGTGTCGCAAGCAAGTGACGTTACGCGGAATTTTAATGGGCGATATCTTCATCCTTTTTTTATATAATTGACAAAAGAAAAAATACGGGTCCAATATTTTTTGATAATCTAACTGACGGAATAATTATAATTTTTTTAGGAAAATAGCCTAATTTAGGAACCATCATCTGCGTAGCCTTTGCCGAACTATGTTGGGGTCAGCTTCCAGTCTAATCGGATGTAGCTGAATACCAGTATTTTACATGGAGCGACTGCCTATCCGACCTCTACATCCCAGCTACTGGGTGACACGATACCCATTGGTACGACGGTTTGTCAGACTTTCCAGCTTCTGAGTAGGTACTCAGAAACTCGAAAGTGTGACAAAACGTCTAACGGGCACGTACCCGTAACGTAAGGGATTTCAATGTAGAAAGTTGTTCTAAAAAAAAATAAGCAATTCTTTGTTCGAACACTTGCCAGAATGTATCATAGGGGTTAAAACGTTTCTAAAATTGCAGTTCCCAAAAAAAGTCTCCAAACTGTTAATATGTCAAATCAATCGGTTAAGAATTTCAAAACGTATCCATAGTAAATGAAATGGAAGTCTAAAGTGGGGGCATTTATAAAAAAAAAGAATCGTCAAAATCGGACTAGGTACTCTGTAAAAAGTATGGCGTGGTATTCGATAAAAAAAAATATCAACTTCGTCGATTAAAAACTCGCATAGTGCACAAAGATGAAAAGAGTGATCGTCGATTACTCAAGTACCCAATACAAAATCAACGAAATAAGCATCTCTATCCTTCCAAACCCTCTCGTTTACACCTCCATTTCAAACATATTACACCTCATATTCCCCTCACTCCCTCCTCTATCGAATCTCGTTGGGAATTTCCAATTTTCCTCACATTATGTTCCCAAACTTAATTTCCTTGCCGCCATCACGGAATGCTTCGATTATTGCGCAGTTTTAAATTGAAACTGTCGTACAATAGAAATAGTGTTACCTCTCGTGCCATGGGGGGCCATGAAACCAGCGGGGATACTTTTAAGTTACATGACATATTATGTTATGTTTCGAATTTGTAAATCTTGTATGGCATGGATATTAATTATGTTGTAAATGGTATTTTTAAGGAAATTTCGAAACGGCTGGTCGACACTTCCCCGTGACCCAAGGGCTGGCTTTTATGAATATGAATTTTTTGACGCTATATTTTAGTTTGTGTATAGTTTTAGTTAAGTTAGGATATAATTTTGTTATTTTTTTTAATGAATTAAGTATTAGTTGTTATTTATCTAAATAATTATTTTAATTCTTAACAAATAAATTACCTAATCAATTTATGTTGTAAATTATATTGTGTATATGAATGAATTGTTAATAAACTACGAATTGGGGCACTGTAATGGTAGCGTATGTATATAAATACGCCACACAACATCATGCCTGTATTTCCCAAAGGGTTAGGCAGGGGTGTACAGCCACGAGCAAAAATATGTATATACTCGGCTTTATTCAAAAACTCCTTTATTTTTGAATGAAATTGTATTTTGTTACGAACATAGTATTTTCGAACCGATAGGTTTATGTAATGTGTCGTATTTCAACGTTGTATTCGTTATTTCACGAAAAAATCGTAATTGAAAGTTGCTAAGTGTTCACATATTAGTGCTCGTGACTGTACCTATATTGCTCCAGTTATGTTAAGTCCCAAGTAATTCAGTATTTTTATTCTAAAGAAACAGTAGGAATAAACAGGAAAAAAAAAATCGTTTGTTATGAAAAAAAAAAAATTGATTTTCCATACATTTTGACCGTGTAGGTTGCACTTTTCTATGAAGTAGCAGATTTTTATAATTAACTAAAAATTTCTACGCTACGTCTAGATTTATATGCTGAATTCATGGTTACAGTTCGCGCACTAGATTTTTTTTTTTCGTGTATTTAAATGATCCTTTTAGAAGTCCTTTAAGAAGTGAGAACGGATTGGCCCACAATCGCAGTAGACCGGGAAAACTGGAGAGAGGGAAGGGAGACCCTGCCCTGGATTGCCCTGCAGTCGGACAACACAGACTCACAATTTTTTAGGAAAATAGCCTATTTTAGGAACCATCATCTGCCTGGCCTTTTCCCACCTATGTTGGGGTCGGCTTCCAGTCTAACCGGATGCAGCTGAATACCGGTATTTTACATGGAGCGACTGCCTATCTGACCTCCACAACCCAGTTACTGGGTAACACTGGCTCACAATGATAAGAATAATTTGTATCTTGACTTGGCTAAACAGACAGCTGTGCTGCTGGGGAGTTTGTTCCGCCACTTCTTCTTCCCAGCGATAGCACTAGGAAGTGGTGAAGGGCGGGCGTTTTTGGGGGACTGTCTTTTGTAATTTTGACGTTCGAAAAGTGCTGATTCTCAGCCTAATTTTAATAAATTACTTTTGATTTTGATTTTGGCTTGGGTGAGCCAGTTGCCATCAAGCAGGCACAAATCCAGACTCCGCACTGCTACTGAAAAATTCCAGATGGAATGGGGGAATGGGGGTGTATACCCTCATTAGAGAAGTATAATAATAATGTAATGGAAAATATGCATATCAAGCAATCAATTCAGCCTATCGCAGTCCTCTGCTGAAAGAAAGAAGAAAGAAAAAACATTTATTTAGCACAGACTAAAAGACACACAATACACCAGATACATTACATCAGATAACACAAATAAAAGAACAAATAAAAAACAGTTTACAGACTGATGTAAAAAATTAGCAGGAAAGTGTGCCTCACGGCTGCACCAAAAAGGCCCAGTTCAGCAAAAATGCCAGACAATAGTGCCTGACGCTGGTTTTCAACTGAACCTGATGTGTGAGGTGCTGGACATAGGTCTCTCCCAGACTGCGCCACAACACCCTATCCTCCGCATTCCGTCTATTCCAGCCGCCTTTTTCAGGTTTTCGGGCCATCTAGCTGGAAGGGCGTCAGACTACGCTTGCCGGAAAATATGGTTATGATGGATGATAGCAACAACCAAACAAATCCTAGTAATATTATAAACGCGAAGGTTTTAATTATCTTTACAGGTTTGTCACCTAATGCGATAATGTAGACAAGTTACAAACTACAGTTACACCATTTTTTTTTTTTCAGAATGAGAAATCATCAAGTGACTCCTCCCGCTCTGGGTGGAGCAGAAGGGAGTGTCAGACTCTTACTGACTAAAACCCACCCATGTTCCTTCCTTAGCCCTTTATGTTCCAGGGCAGCGGTAACCCTTTCGGACGATCCCGCTACCCACAGTTACACCATTACAAACTAATAATTCCAGATCATATTTACTGCTACTACAAACACCGTATATGTCTATGTCCTAGTAGGACCATAACTTATTTCTAAGAGAGCTGAGAACTGTGAACCCATCCAGAGTGCAACAAAATATATCTATATCTTCGGCTATGCTGTTCAGGATACGGAGTGCGAGAGTAAACAGCGCTTCATTCACTAGTTTCGTGCGGCCTTGCGGCACTGCTGTTTGTAATGATGGAAGGATGGATGGATGGATGTTTGTTACTCTTTCATGCAAAAACTACTTCACTGATTTAGATGAAATTTGGCACACAGATGATTTATAACCAGGATTAACATATAGGATACTTTTTATCCCGATATACCCACGGGATCGAAACTTATGCGGGTAAAACCGCGGGGCGCAGCTAGTAAGTTAATGTGACCAAAAATATGAATATGAAATAAACGATTTGCTTACTTTGGTAAGCTTTCAGGAACTTCACGTATAAAATATGTATCTTATTTTTTTGGGTTCCAAATACATAAAAAGTAAAGGTTGTCCGGGATCAAGTATAAAACTTTTAAGGAGCAAATACCGCATGCCATTTATATCATAAGTCATAAGTTTTAAACGCCTGTGTCATCCGAAATAGCTTTTGTTCAAAACAAACTCTGCTAAGATAAATATTCTTTACCAAATAAATAAGAAAGTGACGTTCTCGGTTCTTGAAACATGTTTTCGTTTATCTGAACATTTATTTCTGTCAAGAATTTAGATATAAATCATACTCTTTTTAAATAATTAAATTAAGGGCACTGACTTAAAAAAATTGTTTGAGTTTTTGCCAAAAAATGCTCTCACAAATTCATGTCATACGAAACGTTATTATTTACTAGCTGCGCCCCGCGGTTTCGTCCACATAAGTGTCGTTCCCGTAGGAATTTCGGAATAAAAAGTATCCTATATGTTAATCCTAGTTATAAACCATCTGTGTGCCAAATTTCATCCAAATCCATTCAGTAATTTTTGCGTGAAAGAGTAACAAACATCCATCCATCCATACAAACTTTCGCGTTTATAATATTGGTAGGATTACTAGCTTCTGCTCGCGTCTTCGTCCGCGTGAAATTTCTTGCTCCCCCGACCCACCCCATCGCATCGCATCGCCCGCCCACGCTATTACTTTGTTTTCGCTTAGCGTTCTTTCTGGCTTTTTTTCTATTTGCTCGACCCCATAGGGCCCTAGCGAGATGCTAAATGCTTCCTCAAGAATTAGGTTAACTTATGCAAAATATATTATATCGGGGCAAAAATAAATTTTCAAATCCCGGTCGGATTTGTAAATTTAGTAGTAGTACTAGTTCAGGAGATTAATGCGTTCAAACAAACAAACAAACTCTCTTTCGAAACTTCAGCTTTATTATTAATATAGTACAGACAAAAAAAAAATCCGTAGACATTGTATGATTTTTTCATTATTTACTCAGGCAACCCACACTCTATACATTTTTCATTATAAGAAATAAAAGAAAATCATAAAATTTTCTTAAATATTATTTGTCTCTAAATGTTTTTGGGATAATAAAGAAATTATCAGTTGTTAAAAAGTGGTAAAACTACTTTTTTTTTAATGATAGTTAAGATGGCGGAAAATGAAAGATGGCCGCGCCTACGTCATTACTCCAATTGAAATGCTTAAGATATTTTTATGAGTACTCTAGAATGCAAACAAAAATCACGCTCGTCGTGTAATGGCTGCTAATAATAGAAAAAAAAAAACAATATTTATAACAGTTTTCATAATCTCAGATAATTTACATTCCATCGCCATTTAATCAACTTATCTACTTTAGCGAAATATATTCTAAGTTGATTTTTGATAATTTGTAACAAAAAGGTCGTAATAAGTTTTTGGTTGCAATGGAATTTAAACTTTGTTAAGTATGACATTCAGTTTATTGTTCCATAACTTGAAGTTTATCTATAGTTCAGTTTATCGTACAGACGCTAGCACATCAAGCTAATACAATCTGTCAGATTCCTTTAATAGATTTTCAACTTTGTCGCTAAAGCATTAGGTTCAAGGTTGAATAGGAAAATTTGACAGTTTCAGGTAGCTTGATGTGCTGGCGTCTGCACATATGATACCGTTTCTATGATACGAAAAAGATAGAGAAATTAAAAAAAAAGAAACTGTCAGTGATGTTATTAGTTGGTCTATAATAACAGTGTTATAATAACAGTGTTTTTTAATAGCTACAGAAAATCTTCTGCTCGCTGTTCTGAAACACCTGTATTTCAACCTACTAAAACTACACTCCACAAACTTTCGAAGACTAAAACTTTTTTCAACTATACCATGATTTAAAAACTCTAAAACCTTGCCGGACAACAACTACCATACAATATTTCCTAGTCGAAGCGACAAAGCAAAAGTTTTCAAATAAATCCGCTGGTTTTATGGCCCCACAGCGAGCTGGGCGTGCTGTTATTACTTGCTATTTTTCAAGCTATTGTGATGATTGGTGCTCGTGAACTGCTTACTGAGCAGCATTTGGCCGACTTCGAAGCGAAATATTATGTGTTTAGCACCTGTCTGGGTGTTCTTTTGCCAATATGTATATGTAGGTAATGAAATTGGAATGGACAAGTGTGGGTCTGAACTGAGTAGCTGTTGTGAAGTAATAATAAAAATATTTTCAGTTTAGTTGGGTAATTTTTTTTTCGGTGACACGGTTGGCGCAGTGGCTGAGCGATCGACTGCTGCGCTGCGTGTCGCGGGTTCGATTCCCGCACGGAACAAATATTTGTATTGCCTACAGGTAGTTTTTCCGCGTCTGGCTGTTTATGTATGTGAGTTTAAATGTTTGTAAACGCACCCACGATACAGGAGTAATTCCCAGTGTGGGGCAACGATTTATTAAAAAAAAAAAACATGAAATAGTAATTCAAAAGGATTATATGAAAAAGGATTATTTAAAAATAATATAAAAAAAGAAATTATAATTAATAATAATTATAAAGTTAATTTAATAGGTTATATTGATGATTTTAACGATTATAATTCTTTAAATAGGTACATACAAATGCGTTCAATCATATTTTGTTCAACATACAACCTGTCACTAACCTGCAAATGAAATCATTGATTATTTATTTATTTATTAACTATGGATAACTTACAGCTAAAACAAACAGAATTAAAAAAAATAAAAGAAAAAAAAAATAACTTTGACTACCTGTAATGTAACTTCGACAGAATGTTACAGTAAATTACAATAATTAAAAAAAAAAGAAAGTCTTCTTTTCTTTCTTTCTTTCTTTTTTCTAAATTATAATAATTAAAAGTGATAGTGTAGTTAGTGCCAAATAGTTATCATCGGTAACAAATTTTCAAAACTTAACGATATTAGTCAGATTTGTGATTTATTCATTTTAGTTTGAACAAAGGTTTGAATAATATTGATGAATGAGTGGCTTAGATAGTTGAAATGCTGTTCTCGACCCATTTTCCTAAAAGGTGAATAAGGACATTGGGCTAATCCATAATAAGTAATACTAAGTACTATTATGAATTCGAAGGTAGCTCTGTCTGTCAGTCGAACGTGTGCCGGCCATCCGATATAAATGGCCGCCACATACGAACTACGCATCACACTGACGTCACGCAAAATCCTGCATCGCGCAAGCAGAGTTTACCGCGCTACTAGCGTATACAACGTCCCGACGTCAAATTTTCGGGCAATGAACGTGCCCATGTAGACGGGCACCGTATGACACCTCGGAGCTTTCAGGGCCATGCCGCTAAGCCGCCCGCCGCGTCCCCTGACGACACCTGACGTAGCGACTACCCACAGACAATCGTCGGACACTTACCCACCAGACACGATACCCGTCGATCTCGATAACGCATTTGGACGACGCACCGATAGAACATGACAAAGGATACTTTTTACCCTGGTAGTACGCTTCCGTAGGCTAAGAGATAATTTCCGACCTCCACGCGGACAAATTATAATTAAAAGTGATAAATTAGATCTCATCGAAAACAATGTGACAAACTTTGTGCGTTTAGTTACAAAGGTAAAAAGCAAAGTTTTGAATAATATTGATGAATGAGGTGCTTAGCATCCTAAGCACCTCATTCATCAATATTATTCGTTGAAACGATGTTTTCGACCCGTTTTCATAGAAGGTGAATAAAGGACTTTGGGTATACGCGCCCTTACGTCACCTTGTTACACGAAGCTGGGATTACCATCTATCTGCCAAGCGTTATTATTCCATCGAACCACCCTCGACTTTCGAATAAAAACGTGTACATTTTTTTTTTTTTATAACTTTTCCCCACACTAGAAGCATTTAAACTCACATACACAAACAGCCAGACCCGGAACAACTACTTGTAAGTCATACAAATCTTTGGTCCGTGCGGGAATCGAACCCGCAACACGCAGCGCAGCAGTCAATCGCTTAATCACTACGCCAACCGTGCCGTCAAACTTGTAACAATGTCTGAACACTCATGGATAATATAGTTTATCAACTATTCAGTACTTTAACTCTCAACAAAACATATTCTTCCCTCTCATACTTAAATCAATTTACCTGGCTTTTTCCCAACTAAGTTGGGGTAAGCTTTCAGTCTGATCAGATGCAGCTGAATGCCAGTATTTTACATGGAGCGACTGCCTATCTAACTTGTGGAGGTGTGACCCAGTAACTGGGTTGTGGAACCCAGTTACTGGGTCACACGATACCTCTTGGAAAGATTGGTTGACAGATGTTATGTTACGGATGCTCACTTATCCACGGACTGACTTCCACAACCGTTGCTTAACTTTGAGTGTCTACTTGTGCTCCTTTTATTATTTAGCTACAAGCCCCCTTGTACTCTCATGGCTATGGCATTTAAATTCTTTAGTAGGCACTTTGAGACTCTCAACAAAACATATGTATGTCCCCCTCTCATGAAAATGGTTTTAAAAAGTTTGTTTACATTGTTGTACCGCTAAAATAATTGTTTCATATCAATTGCTAGTCCTATCTACATTGGTTTGTCCGTCAGTCGGTCAGTCATGAAACTGTTTTCTATTTTTCTCCATAATTTCGTATTTCTCACTTCATGTTAGCCATTCGCAGTACAATTTGAAACGAGTAAAACATGAGTTTGCATTTGTTATTTCGTCGTGACAAGGAGTGATCTCTTGCGAGCACTCGGTACAAATATGGCGATACTATGTGAGCTACGGCCGTGGTCACTAGTGTACTGTATTGACAACATGTTCCCGTTGACTCATTCACTACACTCACGTTCGCTTCTCACATGTTGACAATCTATACAATGTTAAGAAATGGGGGGCCTGGAGATCTATAGCACAAGCTTCGGCTTAGTTAAGACTCCAGATCTCCCACAAATTACAAATTTCTTGTAGTTTTCCTGTCAGCTGTGTAATGTATGTATAACTTGATGTGATTTGTGGAGATGAAATAAACATTTTTATTATTATTATTATTGCGTACTCTGTGGCTGTGAAGTTCGCGGGAGCAGTTGATAATGTGCGGATAATTATTTAAAAAAGCTTGTAAAAGTGTAGTAATGACAGGTAATCTGTTCTGTAAAATTCTCATCGTGAAAACTTAGGTGAAGTGACCTGTCAATATTGCCTAGCATCAAGTGGAATGACAGTTCAGGCAGGTTTGGAAGTGAGGATGCTGTATAAAGAAAGAAAGAAAAGAAAATACGTTTAGCACAGACTAAGGGCTGATTTTTCCATCGCCAGATAACTTTTATTCGAGGAATAAAATTGATGTGTGACAGTTTTTGAATGAAATAACTGCCAAAAGTTCTACATTATTCCTCGAATAAAGTTATCAGATGATTGAAAAATCAACCCTAAAAGACACATAATACACCACATATCAGATAAAACAAATAAAAAGTGTAAAGTCCGATGTAAGAAATTAGCAGGAAAGTGTGCCTCACGGCTGCGCTAAAAAGGCTCAGTTCAGCAAAAATGCCAGACAACTAGTGCCTGATTCTGGTTTTCGCTGGTATCAAAGAAAGAAAGAAAGAAAAATATTTTATTCTGCACAAACAAAACGCACAATTACAACTAAAAAATAATAATAGTAAAATAAAAGACATAAGATACACATAGTCAAAAAACTCGTACTCAGTCATAAAAAATGTTAACACTCTTGTCTATTGCTTGATGTCAAAGCCAGGGACCAATGACAACTCACATTACTTGACATTGACAAGACGATATTGGCAGTTGGCCACAAACATATCACGTATATACTACTCTTCCTTGTGAACTTCTTTCTCACAACACAAAAATAAAGCTACTATTCTTACTAATATTTAAATATTTACTTAGCTAAGTACATTTTTGTAGTTCCCACTTCACGCTAGCCATTTGCAGTACAATTTGAAACGAGTACAACATGAGTGCATTTGTTATTTCGTCGTGACAAGGAGTGATCTCTTGCAAGCACTCGGTACAAATGTAGCGATATTATGTGAGCTGCGGCCGTGGTCACTGGTGTACTGTATTGTGTACTCTGTGGCTCTGAAGTTCGCGAGAGAGGCGGATAAGTGTGAAGCTTTTGTGAACCTATGAGAATTTCCTTTCAAAATGGAAGGTATGAAAGGTTTAGAACGCAAAGTTTTGATGTTTTCTGTATTGCTGCTAAATTATTATAGACTTCGTAGTTTGTAGGAAGTGAATATAACAAAACTAGAAATATTCATTAGTTTTAGTATTTTTTAACTTTGTTGTAATTTGTTCGCAAATTATTGTTTTTAATTATAGAAAATAACGGCTGGCAAGCACCCTATTTACTAACTCAAAACCACACTGAAACATAAGTTACCCAACATTGTCGTCACAAACAACCAGATAGGTTTTATGGTTTTATAAACAAGATTATTATAATATTGATATAATATAATTATAAGCTAACAGACTTAAAGTAATAATATGGACATGTGTATAAAACAAAACAAGGGTAAATAACTATACGGCACCAAAACATTCATCCGCATCACAACGATGCGGAAGAATTTTCAGCGGGTTTGTCCAAAAGGTTGGCAGCATTGCCACGTTGTATGGCGATGCGTTTTACATCAATGTAGGTACTCATAAGTTATGTTCGAACCATTTAAAACCATACTGCATGCATGTGTGTTATATCTATGTTTGTGTTTATGAAACGATCCTTTCTACTAAATTATGTTACCCTATTAATATTATAAAAAAAGTTTGTATGGATGGAAGGATGTATTAATATTATAAAAAGTTTGTATGGATGGAAGGATGTTTGGTACTATTTCACGCAAAAACTATTGAATGGATTTGGATGAAATTTGGTACACAGATGGTTGGTGATTAACGTATAGGATACTTTATAACCCGATATTCCCATCGGATCGAAACTTATGCGGGTGAAACCGCGGGGCGCAGCTAGTTTAAAATATGCATGAACAAGTAGCTAGTTACTATCGAAATAAAGCCATAAGAAGCAACAGCTCTTTAAGTTTATCCAACGTCCTTACAAAACACAAGTAAACCGTATCAACAAGAAAGAAGTTACATAGGTATAGCCGATCGATTCTCTAAAAATCTCACCGTGAAAAGTTAGGTGAAGTGAGCTTAGAGTGAGCTGTCAATAGTGTCAATCCCTAGCATTAGTTGGAATGACAGCTCACTCCACGCTCACTTCACCTACGTTTTCACGGTGAGATGGTTACAGAATCGCACTGCAGAACCCGCTCCCGCTACGTCCCCCGCCCGTTTCCGAGCCCCACACTCCGGCTGTTAACTATCTAGTTTTCTGTTTTGTTTCACCAAAGACACTTGAAGTTTACCAACTGTTATTTTTGTTGTCTGTAGCGCTGCAGGCTCTGCTAGTAACTGTGAAATGAGAGCGTGTGTCACTAATTGAGCACATTTGGTTTGGGCGGGAGTGGGATATTATTTACTCGGATATTTTTGTTAGGCGTGATGTAAGAGTAGGAAAAATTGGTAGACATCATTCTTGCTATATTTTTTCGTAGGTTTGTGAGGAAATTAAGATCAACAATAGAATAGAATACTCTTTATTATGTACAGTCACGAGCACCAATAAGTCAACACTTGGCAACTTTCAATTGCGATTTTTTCGTGAACTATCGAATGCAACGTTGAAATACGACACATTACATAAACCTATGGGTTCGAAAATGCTACGTTCGTAACAACTTAAGATTTCATTAAAAAATAAAGGAGTAAATCGCTTTTGAATAAAGCCGAGTGTATACATACTTTTGCTCGTGACTGTACGTACACCATATAAATTAGAGATATAAATGTAAAATCGCGGCTGGCCCAGACGGAGATGGCGGGGTGAGCTGGACTCCTTTGATAAAGATTGTCCTTGTCAGCTCTGGACAGAGAGAGGTAGAAAAAGAGTAGGTAGCCCTTTCCTTCCAGTCTAACCGGATGCAGCTGAATACCAGTATTTTACATGGAGCGACTGCCTATCAGACCTCCACAACCAGTTACTGGGTAACACGATATCCCTTGTTAAGACTGGTTATCAGACTTTCGGGCTTCTGACGACCCGTAACGACTGTCAAAGATTCATGATTGACAGCTGGGACCAACGGATTAACGTGCTTTCCGAGGCACGGAGGGGTTTCGGTATGTAAAGATGGTCACCCATGGTCCCACGGCCTGACCGTGGCAAGCGTAGCTTAACCTGATCGATCGACTTGTGCGGCTGTTATTACTTAGCCATGAGCCCCTCAAATTACAGATATAAATGTAGAAAATTTACAAAGGCTGACATAATGGTGGTGAAGATCACAGCAGTGAGGGTTTTCAAGAGCTTAATCAAAACCAGAACGAAATATCTAGACATAGATTTATTCAAGTCTTAATTTATGAATGAAATTAAATCTAGATTTTTTAAATTTTTATTTATTTTTAGATAACCTTTTAATATTCTTAGAACTATTTGAAGAAAGCTTTCCTCCATAAAGGCTAATTTTGTCAGTATTTTTTGTAATATTAAAAGTTAGATATTAATAATGATTTTATTTTTATGGCTGTTTTCAGTTGGCCGTTGTTTTATCGAATTTCATGAACATAATGTAACAGTTTTGTTTGTGAACAAAGCTTTTTAATTACTCATATAGAAAATATGTTTACAACAATTTCATTCAAAATCAAAAACAGATTGTACCTGCCTTCAAAAACAGACGTCAATGTAATCATATTCATTAAACTAAAATCATAATACTGCCTCAACCGAGATAATAATTAGTTAATTTACCTGTCCTCTACAGGCCCGTGGCTAAATAATAACAGCCGCACAGGTCGATCGGTCAGGTTAAGCTATGCTTGCCGCGGTTGGTCTGTGGATGGGTGACCATAGTTACATACCAAGACCTGTAAAATGGTTTACGAGGGTGAATGACGTTGACAAGGGGCGCTGTTGGTAAACATTTGTGTATAATCGTTTTGAGAAATGTCTCTTAAAATGTGTCAAAAAACAAGATGGCGTCGTTAGTTACGAATTTGGCCGATTTACATACCGAGACCTCTCCGTGCCTCGGAAAGCACGTTAAGCCGTTGGTCCCGGCTGTCATTCGTGGATCTTTGACAGTCGTTACGGGTAGTCAGAAGCCCGAAAGTCTGACATCCAGTCTTACCAAGGGGTATCGTATTACCCAGTAACTGGATTGTGGAGGTCAGATAGGCAGTCGCTCCATGTAAAATACTGGTATTCAGCTGCATCCGGTTAGACTGGAAGCCGACCCCAACATAGTTGGGAAAAGGCTAGGCAGATGATGATGATGACCTGTCCTCTACAATCGTTTAAAAAGGGTTATAGCAGGGAGAGGGGTACAGTCGGCAACATAAGTTGCTATATAGGTTTTTATAAAAGTCTACAGGATTTAAAAGTCCTCCAGACCGCATTTCGGCCACGGCGACCAATTTCAACAGAGACTAGCCTTCTAGTTAGGATTTTGTAGTAAGACTCATATTACATATAAATTCAAATCATTCATTAAACGTAAGTTGTGCCAGAAAGCCTTTTATTAACCGACTTCTAAAAAAAGAGGAGGTTCTCAATTCGGATGCGTGTTTTTTTTTATGTTTGTTCGCGCATAGCTCCGTCGCTTGCCAATCGATTCGAAAAATTCTTTTTTTGTTGGAAAGGATACTTCCCAAATAGTCCCATAAAAATTCCATCAAAAACGGTTCAGTAGTACACTACAAAGTAAAAATAACTTTAATTTCGGAAGTCGATGGCAAATAACGAAAATGCGAACCCAACGACACCGACTTCCGAAATTAAAGTTATTTTTCACTTTGTAGTGTCGTTTTTGGAAGTCGGTTGTTTTTTTTTTCAAAAATGTTTTTATATCGTTAATGTTTATATCGAGGACAAAAAGGCTAGGCTAAGCTGCTTCCAATTTTTACATATTGAATGTTTTTTTTTTCTATTTTGTTGTTGTTTTTTTTTTATTTTTTTATACACTTTGACATTAATGAATTTTATATATATTATGCTATGACATTTGCTTACTTTGTAAAGTATTATATTGTTTTAATTATTGTGAATGTGAAGACTATGTGGGTCATTTTATTTTATTATTTTTCTCTCTGTTCTGTTAGTTTTGTCATGGTCTGGTAATTTGAGTAATTAATGTGGCCTACCCAAATGTCCTTTCTTTGGTATTGTTCGTCGAATCGTCGAGCTCCTTAAGTTTTGAGTTGAGCTGCATGATTTCTGACAAATGCGTGCACTGACTGGACAGGTCCTCTCAATCTGTGTGGTTCTTTCCTCAAAAAACCATCTCAGACATCGATCTACATGGTCTTCATATGATCTGACCAAGATTATGTCTGGACTTTAAAAGAGACTGTGACCTCTGTGTTTATTTCGGCCTTTCTTCTCCGGCTAGTCAGATAGGAAACGCCGACCTCATCTAGTTTTAAAATATGATTGACGTGTAAAAGTGTTTGTACAAACCTACTTACAAAATAAAATCATTTACCTATTAATAGGTTATCTTGTTTTTATTACTTTTAATTTCCCCACAAAGCTTTGAAGGTCTGTGCAGCAAGATGTACGCAAGTTAAAAAAGTATAGATGTCACGTGATCAACTTTCAAGGATAGTAATTATCTCGGAAATATGACGCTTTATGGGTTGGGTAAAATTATGTTTTCTGTTTGTTTGGTTTATGGTAAAAAAGCACTTCCTCTCTCGTCATTATATTTTTTTTGCTCCTGTTTCATGTTTATTATTATATTTATTTAGTTTAGTATAATATTAAACAATACTAAAAAAAAATTATATGGTGTATATAATAAAGAATATTCTATTCTATCAATTTATATAGGTAACACGAGTGGCCGCCATTTTGAAAAAAAAATGGCGGACAGATAGGTATGCCAGGCTCTATATAAAAATCTTCAATCCCCATTAAAATAATTTATATTTTAGTAACATTATTTTGTCGTTGATTGGAGTAGGTACCTATTTATTTTAATACATCAACCGCCTTCTGTTCCCAACTGTACAAGGAGACCATTAATTCGGTTTTATCCACAGTACAGTACATAGGCACCGGTCGCAGGTGGGGCCATCTTGGCGATTACAATAAACGTCAAACGCATACCTAACGTAGGTACCGCCTTGCGGGCGATTAATTTTGAAAGCCGCCGGTTTTGGAGCTAGAGATGCGCTGATTTTGGTAGTTTAGGTAATTAATTAAATAAATAAGCCTTTATTTCTTGTATAACTTACATACTCGTAGTAGTTGACATTTTATTTATTACTAACTTTTGTCCGCGGCTTCGCTCGCGTTAAAATTTTAATATAATTCAATCATGATTCGAAAGACACGTGGCGCCATATATTATAATAACGTTATTGTTGTTTTCCTCGGGAACAGCATTTTTTTTCGGAATGAAAGGTACCCTATGCCCGTTTCTGCATACCTGACAACCAGTGATAGAAATAGTAGACTTCCTTAGGACTAAACTTTTTCCGGGACATCTGTCCCGAAAAAAGCACATAGAATATTGTTGAACTTACAACACTATTCTATGTGTTTTATTTTTCCTTTAGAGCCCATAGAGGATAAGTTATTATTATGGAGTTATAAATTGTAAATGTTATGTCTAGTCGCAAACTTTAGGTACCTAAATATAGACGAATTAATTATTCCAAATAATATATTTTTTTAATGTATTTAAAAGTGTTGTCCCAAATTTCGGGACAGATGTCCCGGAAAAAATGTAGTCCTAAGGAAATCTCCGTTTCTTGTCTCTGTTCTTCGAAGTTTAGGCAAATAGGCACTACCGATTCCTATCACTGCTGACAACGTATATGAAAAAATTCAGGATGGTCAGTTCAGTGGATTAGGCGTGAAAAGGTAACAAACAAACAAACTTACTTTCGCATGATATGATATTAGTTAGGATAAAATGTTAGTTGCGGTGGGCTTGTGGCTAAGTAATAATAGCCGCACGGGTCGATCGATCAAGTTAAGCTACGCTTGCCACGTTTGGTCCACGGATGGGTGACCATAGTTACATACCAAGACCTGTAAAATGGTTTACGGGGGTGAATGACGTTGACAAGAGGCGCTGTTGGTAAACATTTGTGTATAATCGTTTTGAGAAATGTCTCTTAAAATGTGTCAAAAAACAAGATGGCGTCGTTAGTTCCGATTTTGGCCACGCGCCACAATAATATTGTAGAGACTAGCATGGACTAAAGAATCCGTGCAATATTTGAACAGCTTTGACATTCATCGGCCGGACATAACAAAACCCAATTTCTTATCTATCTAATGAGCTACGGATTTCTTGTTAACTACGGAACCCCAAAAGTGGCGGTAACAACCATCTATAACACAGCTCAACAAAATTAAAAAAAAAACAATTGTCCTAAAGTTTATTTTATTATTTTTCTATTCATTAAGATCGAAAATAAAGGAAAAATACCCATAATTCTTAAAAAGTTTGCTTAAAATTTGTAGTAGGTAGTCATGACAATAATATTTTTTGAAAATGTAAAGTATGAATTTTCCAGATTAACCGTTCTCCTGGATACAAAAGCAATTTTTTTACCTTACCATGAATAAATCTACCAAAATTTCATACTCTCTTATCTAGGACAAATTTCGTGTTGACCTGTGTAACATACGTAACTTTAACAATTCCGACATAGGCAAAATGCAAATTTATTTTATTTTATTTATGTAAGATTCATGCACAACGTTACAAAATTGAATCCCAAGGCGTTGTAAAGCGCAATTTACAAACTACAAAGTGACACAAATACATACTAAGTAGGTTAGGTAAAAGACAATTTAAAAAAATAACAAAGGGAAATAACACAATTAACGAAGCAAAACACAATACAATAACACTTGTAAAATAAACAAAATGTAATGAAGAAGTTTAATGGAATAATTTACAACAAGATTTACACTTACAAACATATCAAGTGTAACGTTACCTTTCCGAACTCGTATATCCGCTAAAGTGATAATTTAGCTGGATATAAATGAAGACATAAGGAAAAATGTGGCACATTTTTTTTTTTTGAGGATGGGAAATTATCAAATGACCCCTCCCGCTCTGGGTGGAGCGGAAGGGAGTGTCAGACTCTTACTGACTAAAACCCACCCGTGTTCCTTCCTTAGCCCTTTATGTTCCAGGGCAGCGGTAACCCTTTCGGACGATCCCGCTACGAAAATGTGGCACATGACTAATTTAAGCCATTCATTTTCTTTGATTTCTGCCCCACCCACTGGTAACATTACTATCATCTGGCTGAAAAGCAAAACAGAATCTATAGATAAAAATAATATATTTAAGTAAAGCTTTTCAAATAGATACCCTGTCGTCTACTCTTTAATAACTCTATTATTCTTAGCTTCAGGGAGTCGGATATAGGAGAAATGACAAAATTAATAGTATCACTACCAGGGTCGATAGAAAATATGTTTGCCAAGACAGTAGCAAGCTCGCGAGCTTCGAGGAGAAATACAGGAAATTATACAGAAGATGAATACATTATTTATATTCAGAAGTGAGACATAATAAAAACTATAGTTTTTATAAGGTTGACACTGCATTTTGCACATTTTAATAAGGTTGTCATTCTTAATAGTTTCCATATTTATCAAATACTAGCTTTTTCCCGCTACTTCATCCGCGTGTTTGTTGTTCCCCCGATCCACCCCATCGTATCGCATCGCCCGCGCTATTACTTCGTTTCGTTTTGCTCGGCTCCTAAGGGCACTTTTTTTTTTTTTTGTGGATGGGAAATCATCAAATGACCCCTCCCGCTCTGGGTGGAGCGGAGGGAGTGTCAGACTCTTACTGAATAAAACCCACCCGTGTTCCTTCCTTAGCCCTTTATGTTCCAGGGCAGCGGTAACCCTTTCGGACGATCCCGCTACCCTGGCAGGCTTCGGCCCTATCGAGCCCCGTCACTCGTGCTGACATCTATTTGAGGCGCACGTGGAACGCATACGCGCCATTCGGCACGGGTCCTAAGGGCCCTTGCGTGATGTTAATAGTCTTTAGTCTACCCCAAGAATTGGGTTCTCAAATGCAGAAAGAATGTTTCAACAGTAGTTCCAGAGATTAGCGCGTCCAAACAAACAAACAAAAAAACGTATAGATTAAGATTAAAACCCCTATTTCCTGAAAACTATTTCCCGACTACGGCGGAGCCTTAAGGGAGGGTAATGTGTTTTGAGATGAGATTTGATCACAATAAATTAATTATACACATCGAATAAGATCTCCTAATTAGTATGAGAAGTCTTTCTTTCATAGTCATCATCATCATCATCACCATTCCCTATATCCCAATTTATTCGGAGTCGACGCAACATGTCTGTCATCCATACTTCTCTATTAGTACGTCGTTTAGTGCGTCGGGGATGTTTGCGAAGGCCAACACCTACTGCTGTAGGGCGATTGTGCGTAAGAGAGTGGTCACCCTGATGTGTCGTGTGTGGGGCAGCCCCAATGGCCTTCTAAACACTATAACAGCTGAGAAGGTGGAGTATTCGGACACTCCACCTTCTACCACCACTCCACCTTCTTTTTCCTTCTCCTATTAAATATGACAGCACCAGAACTATGCACCTTATTCCAGTGTCTTACAATCGGTTGTAAGACACTGGAATAAGGTGCATAGTTCTGGTGCTGTCATATTTAACGTCGGATAAATTAAAGTAATTAAATTTAATTGATGTCAGTTAAATAAATTAAATTAATTAATAAGTAGTTTTAAGGCGGATATGGAATTATGTTCTGAAATAAATATATTATTGGAATTACACACAGATCGGTTTTTTGGTCTTCCCCTACTCTTATAGCCATCGACATTCATACTCAAAACTTTCTAGCTCTTTAATAATATTGCCCCTAAAACTTGCTTCACCGCTGCACCATCCATGTAGCAAAACCTTATTACAGCAATTCCAAAAACCCACCTGCAACCTCAACTCATTCGCAAAACACTCATAAAACGCAATGAATACAAATAACAATATTTCAGCAACCTGCACTTCTGCTCGCCCCTTCCCGATGTCACAGGTGAAGTCTCTCTGTATAAATATTTCCAGGCTACTAAATTATTCATGGTTCTTGCAGCGCCATCTCGTGGATGCAAATATCGAGAGTCCGATGGTTGCATCCGTATGCCTGGGAGTTGAGTTATAAGGGAGACTGAGTTATAGGCGGGAGCGTTTTCAAACGAGGCTTTGGGTAGTAATATTCTAGGGCCTACATGTAACAATAATGCTGGCGAGACAAAATGCAATGTCCCCCGCGCACATAGTTTGGCGGCCAGTTATCTTCCCAGAGCCGTAGCAACAACTTGTGTTCTAAATAGATTGTGTAAGAAACTTCACTGTGCTAATTAATATTAACCCCACTCCACCACCCCCCTACGCCCTACAGTAATATTTATACGGGGTCAAATTAGCTTAGCTAGTGAAACGTCAGAGACGGGATGTTTATCGATTTTTAAAAACGATAAAACAAAACGGAAGTATACTTGATGTTTTTTTTGGGGGTCGATGACAGTTGGTAGTTTTGTTACTTGAAGTATGAGTTGAGGCACTAATGTCCCTTAGTGCAAACGATTTGATTATTCAAATCGTTGGCCCATCGTATGTCGAGGTGAAAAGAAAGTCCCTAGCTAGAGAATCCGATATGAGACCTACAAGCAAACCTACGTCCTGGGCAGCTGATCGGATCGGATCAAAATATTGAGTTTATGGTAGCTACCATAAACTCAATATTTGACAAAAAGTGAAGTATGATATTGAGCAATTAATAATGACCAAAATATTTTGTAAAAATTTTATGATTTAAAAGAGTGTCCGTGGAGTTTCTTGCCCGTTCCTCTTCATAGGTACCTACGCTTTAGAATGGGCAACTAGCTTCATCTTTCTGACTGACCGACCCTTTGACAATTCAAAAGTGCCTGTAATTGGTTTATTTTAAAATAAAATGCTTTGAGTTTGAGCAATTAACCAGGAAGTTGACCTGCCCTGCGCTATACTTAAATTACCCTGGTATTGGCCATGATCTAAACCTCATAAATCTCCTCCTTCCTACACAGTCATCAGCTTTTCACTCACACCCCACTCAACCAGTAAAATAAGTACCGGTTTATTTACACTCGGCTCAAGACGTTCCTGAAATTTATGTTGAGCATTAATTTGAGCATTTATTGCGACGTAGGCTTATCTTAGCAAATTAGTAAAGACTAGATACGTTCCTTAATTGCTGATTTTGCTGATAAATAACTTGACAAATCTTGGAGTAGTGTTAGTGTAAAGAAAGAAAGAAAAAGTATTTATTGTGACTCGTTCAGGAAGATTATAATCTAAAAATCAACAGTCAAAAATAAAAAACCAAATTATATAAAAAAGTAACAAAAAAGAATGAAACAGAAAGTCCTATACGAGGCCAAAAGGCTCCTATCTCAGCATGATACTACGACATTTAAAAAATAAATGTCGCTACGCTGGTATTCTGATAGGGCCCGCTGTGATGTCACGGGCAGTTACAGAAATAAATAAATAATATAATAGATATAATGTATGTAAATTATTAGCAAATAAAATAAAATATTAATCTTTATTCCGCGCCAGACGTAACCTTATTGCTTGTGTAGCCCCCACGTACGGGAATCCATTAAAAATAGTCCAATGATTTTTTCTGTAAGTATAGTCAACATCTGCTAGCAGCTAACTTTTTTTTTGTTTTGCCGTGAAAATCCTCATGGACTTCCTCCATCGTGGGGGTGACGGAGGGGTATGCCGAACTCTTACCGGCTAAAACCACCGCGGTGTTCCACCTCTGCGTACGGTGCAGGATTCGCATAAGCATTCACCGCTCCCCCGACTGGCCTTGACCCGCTGTTCTTCATCGGGTCGACCATCATTTGCCTAGCCTTTTCCCAAGAATGTTGGAGTTGGCTTCCAGTCTAACCGGATGCAACTGAATACCATTATTTTACATGGAGCGACTGCCTATCTGACTCCACAACTCTGTTACTGCGTAATACGATATCCCTTGGTAAGACTGGTTGTTAGACTTTCGAGCTCCTGACTACCCGTAACGACTGTCAAAGATGCACCAATGACAGTCGGGAACAAAGGTGCTTTCCGAGGGACGTAGGGGTCTCGTTATGTAAAGATGGTCATCCATCCACAATGTTTTTGGCCGGTCTTGTTAATTCATGGCCTATATATATGATTTTCAATATGCTTTTATGGTCTACAGTAAATGTATGGTAGAAACCAGAGAACCATTATTTTTAACCAAAACCGTAACGTTTTCAATGTTTTTTTCAGAATCATTTTTATTAAAAAATTTATAACTGTGTCCAAATTACAATGGAAAAATCCCCTTTTACACTGACTTTTTTGATAATTTTTCTTCCTCGTCAGCACATAGGATGTAACACGAGCAATATGAGTGTGTACTTTATTACTTTAATTTCGTGAATAAAAGCACATATGCAATTTATCATCGTGAAAGAGAAATGTCATAAGCGAAAAAGTGAGTGAAAAACGCCACATTTTTTCGTCGAAAATATACAAAGCCGGCAGACAGAATAATGAAGGGGTAGGTAAAATATAGGGAGAAAAGTACGAGTTTGAGTGGCTACACAAAATAGAAGAAGACCCAGCAAGCGATGAATGTATTGGATGCATCGACCCCAAATAAACTAATGTAAAGGCAAGAAAATGATAAGTTAGTTAGACAAAGTGAGACGTTGTTCAAGAAATGGTCGTCCATTCAGGACTGACCTTGACCAGCGTCATTTAACATTATATACAACATGTTCAGGAATTAACACACACCATCAAACACCCCAATTAGAATATTATGTTATAATCATATTACATACACTGAATTTTTACTATTATGTATAAAACATTGTTTATTTATTAAACTAGTTATGCTGATTATGGAGGAAATTGTGGTCACTGGTAATAAGGGTAATAAGGGTCTAGCGTAGCAGGTGTGTCTTCTATTTTGGTTTGTTTTGACTGTACAGCGGAAGTGTGACTGTAATTTACGTAGTATATTTGGGATAAAAAATTACCTATAGGTATTTAAAGTGACAGAAATCGATTAAGTAAACGATTACTTTCGAAATAAAATACTTTCATAAGGTGCACTACTTCAGTTAAACATTTTATATCGGTCAGAACGAGGTTGTCAATTAGCCAGAAGCCGTAAAGTAAAGAGAACGAAATAAAAGCGGTACCAATTTTAAGCTTAGCCAGTTTATATTGCCACTCATAAATAACCTAAAAAATAAATAAATACTACGCTTTCCCCACAAAACCCTTAACGTTTAACAGCGTTACATAAAAAGGGAATCAGCTTTTTCAAGTAACATCTTAATTTGTGGCTCAAATTATCTTTTTTTCCGTAAACAAACCTGCCTTATGGTGCTTTAAATTTATGCGCGCGAAAACCGCCCAGAATGGTGTTTTGGCGTAAAATATCGACTTCATTAATATTTTCCTTAAGCAAGGGCAACCCTTTGTGTAAGTGGTGATAGGAAGATAGCAGTGGCTCCGTAAATACTTACTGTAAAGTTATATACATAATCAACCTTTAATGTTCTGCTGCAGCCTGGGACACAGGCTTCCTCTCGGTGAGATAGGAGTGGGGCATAATCCGCACGCGGGCCTAGTGCGGGTTGGTAGATGTAACATGTCTTCGAATTTTTTTGGTTCTAGGACATGCCGGTTTCCTCACGATGTTTTCCTCCACCGTTTTGAGAGCAGTGGTGATGAAATAATTTATACAAAGCAAAACGCCTGTCTCCGGACACAAGTGGGAAGATGTAAGTCCAACTTGGTAAAGTGGGGCTACCTTGACGGAACGGCAGTAGGGTGTGATTGTGGAGCTATGTCACAAACCATGCTCCACCTCCTATCTTGCTCTCTGTGTCCCAACATATGCATTCAAAGTGACCTCTGCGTTGCTACTGACAACGTCGTTAATTAATTATCTATCTATAATATGTATGTATTTACAAAAAAAAATGTATATAAGTAGTTCATCAGCCATCTTGTTACCATAACACAAGCATTAGGTTGCTTAGCTTGGGACTAGATGGCGCTGCGTGAAATGTCCAGGGATATTATTATTATTATTAATTGACTGAATTGTGCGAGAAAGCGCCTGTCTGAATTCGAACCTACGACAACTCTTAAGTCGCGGCCGTTAACAGGTTATATGAGTTCATAATTAATGTTCATTTATTTGACTGTATAAGTCAATTTATTTACACATGTAAGCGGGCATGTCGGTGGTGCCTGGAGGCTTTTAAATGGTAATAAGTTATGTTTACGTTTTTATTTTTGCTCGTGTATAATTATTTTAATGTTTTTGTCGGGAAATTGGCTAAGCTGAGTGCTCTGTACTAACCAACATAATATGGCAAATCATTTAATTTAATGTTTTGTGTCCGTAATGTTAATTACTTTGCGTACTATATTGTTTATAATCAAGTTCTTCTGACTGAACAGACAGCGCTGCTGGGGAGTTACTTACGCCACTTCTTCTTCCAGTTAAAGTACTAGGAATTGGTGAAGGGCGGGCGTTTTGAGGGTTGATTGATATTAAATACCCGTTCATCATGAATGAAAGTGGTATGGTGGTGGTCAGGATCGTAGCAGGTGGTGTTCTGCAGTTTCTGCCCACGCACATGGGAAGAGCGTGGCCCACCCACATGGGCGTGAGTTTATATGTATTTCATCATCTGCCTGCCTTTTCCCAACTATGTTGGGGTTGGCTTTCAGTCTAACCGGAGGCAGTTGATTACCAGTGTTTTCAATGGAGCAACTGCTTATCTGACCTCCACAACCCAGTTACTGGGGTAATACGATACCCCTTGGTAAGACTGGTTGACATATTTTCGGGCTTCAGACTACCCGTAACGACTGTCAAAGGTCTTCGAATGACAGCCGGGACCGACGGCTTAACGTGCTCTCCGAGGCACGGAGGGGTCTCGGCATCTAAAGATGGTCACCCATCCGCAGAACTACCGCGGCAAGCGTAGCTTCACCTGATCGACCGACCTGTGCGGCTGTTATTATTTAGCCATGGACCCCTCTTGCGTAGGTTTATGTATGTATGTATGTGTAATTAATGCTTTGAGTTACAAATCAATCATTACATCAACAGACTATGGGAGATGCATTAGGTAATAATTCAGTTTCATCTAATGTGCCCTACGGTATATGCTTAAGTGTCAATATTCAAACATCATGATTAATGACGTTTCAACCAATATTACCTATAGTTAATTAGTAGTAGGACAATTCGCTTGTAACCACACAATCAAATATCAACCTTACCACCAAAATTCGAACTTCAAAATCGCTTGCAACGCACCGATTATCCTAGACTAGACCAAACACTATTTTGATTAACTCAATCTGTTCTGAACTTAATTCGATTACTGATAAGGTTCGATTTCATCTGCAGTGGACATGATTATGCAACTGTACTGAGAAGTTTCAATTAGATCGGTCTGTTTAGATCATTAGTGGTTCTATAATTTATGGGCGATTGTAAATTGAGTTACGTCATCGAGTTAGTTAAGTACGTCATCTGAAGTTATTGAATTTGAGACCAGTGAATTAACTGAATTACGTAGGTACAATGTTTTAACATCTATACAAATATTTATTCATCTATGCAAATAAATAAAATTGAAGTGTCTGTTTGAAATGTCATTATAGCAGCTTTTAACTAAATGCATTTATGAAGGTATATGCGATACATATAACAAAATATATTTTTTAAAAATTGTCTGTCTGTATATTCCGGCTAATCTCTGGAACGCCTGGACTGATCTTGACGGGACTTTAACTGGCAGGTAGCTGATGTTGTAAGGTAAATAAAAGTATCCTAACTTACTACTTAGGATACTTTTATTTTAGGAAAAAACTAGGGATCCGCGCAAAAAAAGTAAAACCCATGAAATCCAATATACACGCTAACAAAGTCGCGGGTTGTTCGAAAGAGATACCGTGGCCGTTGGCACAGGCAACTGAAAGAACACGGGTGGGTTTTAGTCAGTAAAAGTCTGACATGCCCTTCCGCTCCGCCCGGAGTAAGAGAAGGTATATATGACGATTTCCCACCCCAAAAAAAAAGGGTTTCTACTGAGAAAATTCTTAACGGAAAACCCTAATACACTTAATAACCGCATTCCTATGTACATACACATAGGTACATATAAAATGTTTCGTCGTAAAGGCCGGTCTATTTCGTAAAAATCTTGCCTTGAAGTGAGCTGTCAATAGTATCAATCCCTAGCTTCCGATACAATGACAGCTCACGTCAAGCTCACTTCACCAAAGTTTTTGCGATGAGATTTTTACAGAATAGCAGCGCTAAAACAAGATCCATCAGTCCTATTCTGTTACATAAGGCCATAGATACAATGCACAGTATTGGACTTCATCATCATTTTCATCTGCGTAGCCTTTTCTCAACTACGTTGGGGTCAGCTTCCATTCTAACCGGGTGCAGCTGAGTACCAGTATTTTACATAGAGCGACTGCCTATCTGACCTCCACAATCCAGTGACAGGGTAATAAGATAACCCTTGGTAAGACTGGTTGTTAGATTTTCGGGCTTCTGATGACCCGTAATGACTCAAAGATCCACGAATGTTTTGCCTTCCCAAATACTACATATTTTATTAAGATTAAGGTTAAGATTATGTACTATTTAAATAAAATTATTTGTTTATTTAGGAAAATTGGGCATGGAACTCGACAGGACAAATCCAACGAAATTAAAAACTTAAAGAGTACACAATCGTTCGTTTTTATGGTTCCAATATTTAAGGGGGGCCCCCATACAATAGACGTGATTTTTATAGATAATGGTACGGAACCCTTCGTGCGCAAGTCCGACTCGTACTTGGGCGGTTTTTTCTTTACTTTTAACAGTAAATAAATATGAAACTAACTAGCTGACTCGGCAAACGTTGTTTTGCCATATAAATTATTTCTAGCTGCCCGGCGCTACTTCGTTCGCGTGGTGTCCTACCCCCTACCCTACTCATACACTACTCCTACCCTACTCCTACCCTACTCCTACACTACTCCCACCCTACTCCTACCCTACTCCTACCCTTCTTTAACAAAATGATCCGCCATTTATTGAATTCATTTGTTACAAAAAATACGATAAATGAAGAACCGCTCTACCGATTTTGTGCAAACTTCACACAAACCATCTACTAAATAGTCCGAACAAAGCCTAAACATTTGGTTTGGATAGGTGAGTCCGTTCTTGAGTTATAAAATTACAACGAAAAGTGGCATTGATTTTTATATATAAAGATATGGTTGCTTGAAAAGTTGTCTTTAAAAGATCGCTCTTAGCAATAAGACCACCCATTGTGTCACCCTTTGTAAAATGTCTATATTAATATCTGTAATGTTTATGGTATACACAATAAAGAGTATTCTATTCTATTCTAAAATCCTATGAAGAGGAATGGGCAAGAAAATCCATGGAGATTCTTTTAAATGAAAATATTGTATTTATTTTTAGTATGAAACATATCGACATCATTGTACAAATATCCAAACCAAGAACATTAAACACTGACCATACACTGTAAGCACAATGTAACAAGCGAGCAAACTATTCATATCTCATACATCGTTCACATATTTTGCCGAAATGTTTGCGAGTTTATATCTGGAGCTTCCGTCTCACTAGGTCGCTAAATAACGGCTTACAGTGTAAGGAATTGTGTGAAGTGGGGCGATGCAGGGTTACATTCAAAGAGCATGGAATCACTGAGCCGGCAGCGTCTAAAGACTACATTACTAATAAAAGGCATTGCGCCGAAGTTAAGTGCATTGAGCGCTTATCTTCTATCGAGAATCACCTTCAAACCCATCATCTGCCTAACTTTTTCCCAACTATGTTAGGGTCGGCTTCCAGTCTAACCGGATGCGGCTGAATACCAGTATTTTACATGGAGCAACTGCCTATCTGACCTCCACAACCCAGTTACTAGGTAATGCGATACCCCTTGGTGAGACTGGCTGTCAGACTTTCTGGCTTCTGATGACCGCAATGACTGTCAAAGATCCACGAATGACAGCCGGGACCGGCTTTACGTGCTTTCCGAGGCACGGAGGGGTCTTGGTATGTGCAGATGGACGGACCAACCGCGGCAAGCGTGGCTTAACCTGATCGGCTGTTATTACTTAGCCACAGCCCCTCACTTCAATCACCTTCAAACCCATCCGTTTCTAACCGTCATTTGACTGCCACTTTAGTCTCATGCTCGCAATCGTAATTACTGAATGGGTCCTAGGTTCGATTCCCAGGTGGAGCAAAGTGTAACTGGATTTTTCTATTTTAGAATTTCTTAGTAACAGCCCGGAGTTTGGAAGTTGGCGGAACCCCCGTGCCTCGGAAAGCACGATAAACCGTTGGTCCTGCGCCTAATCTCTCTCCGGTCGTGTCGGATTGCCGTCCCATCGGACAATGAGAGTAAGGAAAAAGATAGTGCAAACGTGTCTGCGCATACGCTTGTGCGCTATAATATCTCCCGCGCCGAAGGCTAGTCTCCGCTGAGATTGGTCACCATGTTCACATTCGGTCTGGAGGAATTTTATTTAATTTAATGCTTCACTCAATTTTCTGTTGATGCAACACAGTAAGTAAAGTGTCTTCTACTAAAATTCAGGATACAGGAATAACTGTCTAGAGCACCATTTTATGAGATGATTAGGTTCAAGGCGGGAAGTGCAGTGGGTACTGAACTAGGTAATTGGTAATAATTTTAGGTTATTAAGTTTCCTTACAATATATTATTCCCACTAAATACATTGTAGTTCTTAAGTTGGTGATGTCAAGCATTATCTGAGACACACCTGGGGTATCCTGGAAGTCTTTAAATAGACTCCGGACCCAGGTTGGCCGAAGCAAGGAAAACCTGTTCAGCAGTGCGATTCTGTAACCATCTCACCGTGAAAACTTAGGTGAAGTGAGCGTGGAGTGAACTGTCATTCCAAATAATGCTAGGGATTGACACTACTGAT
This sequence comes from Apamea anceps, assembly GCA_951799955.1. NCBI lineage: Eukaryota > Metazoa > Arthropoda > Insecta > Lepidoptera > Noctuidae > Apamea > Apamea anceps. Next base: position 14,311,844 of record OX637521.1, on the reverse strand, counting down.
AACTCACATCAAGCTCACTTCACTTGAGTTTTCACGTTGAGCTTTTTACAGAATCGACCGGCTGGTGGAGATTCATAGACGACTCGGCTTTGGAGTGTAAATGTGGTGCTGTTCCACAAACGATGGGACACTTAATAACGTGTCCTGCGTGTCCTGTCAGCTGCACGTTACAGGAACTGATGGACGCTGGTGATGGCGCCAAAGAAGTAGCCGAATTCTGGGCCGAGTCCATTTAGATTGCTATGGACACGCTTTGACGAAGAAGATCTTAGACCCAAAATAATAAAAAAACTGAGGGTTTCGCCCACATTTTCCCAGTTCTGTTTAAAGCTCATGCATGAGGATGCAAGCCTATTGCCATCCACCGGGCGCAAATCCAGACTCCAGGCTGTTACTGAGAAATGCCTAATAGAAAAACCGAATAACACTTTGTCCCACCTGGGAATCGAACCCAGGGCCAAACAAACCACCCCCGGTTTTAAACCTAAAATCTATATCTACAGAGTGGCAGGGACACCGACTCGCAAACTGTAACCATGGATTCAGCACATGAGTTTAGACCCCAAAACGTCGAAATTTTTCGTCGGTTATTAAAAAAAAATATTGCTGTTCCATACATTTTGACCGCGTAGGTATTGCACTTTTCTATGAAACACAAGATTTTTTCTTTGATAACCGACGAAATATTTCTACGCTATGGGGTCTAAACTCCACATGAGTTTAGACCCCATAGCGTAGAAATTTTGAATTCATGGTTACAGTTTGCGCGTCGATATCCCTGCCACCCTGTATACTAACATTGGTTTTTTGTTGTTCGTTTGTTTTAACGCCCTAATCTCTGGAAGTACCAGTCGGATTTTGAAAATTTATTCTTGCATTTGATAGCCCAATTCTTGAGGAAGGCTAATAAACATCACGCTGGGGCCCTTTGGAGCCGAGTAAAAAGAAAAAAAGGCAGAAAGAATGCTAAGCGAAAACGAAATAATAGCGTGGACGGGCGATGCGATGCGACGGGGTGGGTCGGGACCTGCACTCTAATTGCGTAACACACAATCAATAGTAATCTGTGTCATTTTGAAGAAAATTGCTTCATAAGTTCGAAAAATTTGTCTGCTCAACACGTAAATAACGCAATGAATGTTGTTGAACTGTCAAAATGAAACCGATTCCGATTAATTGTGTGTTACGCAGTTAGGGTGCTGTATTTATTTTTACTTTTTTTCTTTTGTTTTTCTTTTTTTTTTACCTGTTTCTCGTCAAACATAAAATCAACGTTGCTTCACGTGCACTGAACGTCTCGAACACAAATCTCGATCTATTTAGATTTACAAGCACCGCACGACATTTAGCCAGATTTCTCACAATTTTAACCGAAACACTAAACTATAAGTTAGTCGTATCGTAAATAACGTTAAACTGCGGTTAGCTAATAAATTGTAACCGTCATGTTTAATGTCGAGCGGCCGCTCAGGACGAGCTCCAGATAAATATCTGACAAATTGTACCTCGTCTATTAATTTTGATGTTAAACTTGTGTTTTCTTGTTAGATGAAGGTGGATAGGTACTCATTCCTACTGATTAGATTAAAAACTTTTTGGAAACATTGTACAAATTTTTGAATTACAATTTTGTATTATTTTGAGAAGGTATTCCACTTAGAGCACTGATTTCAGAAGCACTTCCGCGAACCGCATAGACTTGTAGCTAAGTAATAACAGCCGCACAGGTCAATCGATCAGGTCATGCTACGCTTCGGTTGGTCCGTGGATGGGTGACCCCTCCGTGCCTCGGAAAGCATGTTAAGCCCACGCGCGGTCACGGCTGACATTCGTGGCTCTTTAACAGTCTCGCGTCACTCACGCGTAGTGACACAGAAAAGCTTTAAAGTCTGACAACCAGTTTTACCAAGGGGTATCGTATTACCCATTAATTGGGTTGTGGAGGTCAGATAGGCAGTCGCTCCATGTAAAATACTGCAGATTTATACCATTATTTTACATGGAGGGACTGCTTTCTATGTTCGGGTAAGCTTCTAGTCTAACCGGATGTAGTTCCGGTTAGATTAGAAGCTGACCCAGACATAGTTGAGAAAAGGCTAGAAAGATTGATTTATTCAGATATGATAGGATCCTTTTCATTCCGTCGATCGATTCTATTTGAATCTCACCGTGAATAGTTAGGTGAAGTGAGCTTAGAGTGAGCTGTTAATAGTGTCAATCCCTAGCATTAGTTGGAATGACAGCTCACTCCACGCTCACTTCACGTAAGTTTTCACGGTGAGATGGTTACAGAATCGCACTGCAGATGTGAGAAAAACCATTTTTCCATTTTTTAACATGTTTCCAATTCAATATTAAATACCTACCAAACATAAACCTAGTTTGATCAAAATATTATGTTCCGTGTTTGACACATTTGAAACGCTATACAATAAGGTGAGTATACACTAGAGCATTTTCTCGAGCATTTCCATGTAATGTAACATTCATTCTAACAACGAATGGTACAATACAGGCAAAAGCTCAGATTCCAAAAGCATTTCCATGTAATGTAACGTTTCTGCGAATGCTCGACGCTGCGTTCGGCGTAATGCTCACGGCGAGTGAGCATTTACCTTTAATATTTCTTTCTACCTTGCGTTCATTGTTGATGATTATGATGACTTGATCGTTCGTGCCTTTGTTCGATAAAGTGTTACACAAATATGCTCATTGATTTTTAAAATCAGGTTACTGTAACAAAACATCGAGCGTCGTGTTCGAAGTGCGGTTCGATAAAATTATAAAACGGCGAATGCTTGATGTCCGGTTACAAGTGAATGCACAAAATTGAATCAAAATCAAAAGGCATTTATTCAAAATTAAAATTAAAAGTGCTGAGAATCAGCACTTTTCGAACGTCAAAATTACAAAAGACAGTCCCCCAAAACGTCCGCCCTTCCCCACTTCCTAATGCTTTCGCTGGGAAGAAGAAGTGGCGCAACAAACTCCCCAGCAGCTAGTGTATACTCACCTTTGGGGTTTGACTGCTATCGAATATAAATTGTCCATATTTGTATGCATAGAACTATGTTTTATTTAACTACATGCGACAAATGCTTTACTGCGGATATTTTAAGCTATATTCCATTGCGAATAAAAATGTAGGTACAGTTGAACAAGCTATTTGGTATACCGGGGAAAAAAAAAACATATTTCCAATATCTCACGTCTGTATTGAACGAAGGGTTAGTCAGAGGTTTACTCCGGGCTGATACTGAAAATTATATAAAAACCCAATAACAAGTTGCCCAACCTAGGAATCTCGCACTTAAGTCACGCTTTTCTGTGAGTTAGTAGTCCATTTTGCACAAAAAAGTGTGACTTAAGTGTGCCTTTAGATCACACGTGCTATAAAATAGTATACGATATGTATGACTTAAGTAGTATTAATCCACGGCGTGCAATAATGGACTACTTTAGTCACACGTACCGCAATGTACAGTCGCCAAAGGAGATAAGGGTCTTCGGATATAATTGAAGTATAGTAAGAAACCGATGGATTTTTTCTAATGAAATTTAATTTGACAAATGAACTGTTTGTTTTCTATTAATTCAATTAAATTTTATTCGAAGACATCCATCGGTTTCTTAAAAAACTTCAACTATATCCGACAGCCCTGGTTAATTAGCTCATTTGGTGACCGTACTATTACACATAACAAGCAAGTTAGCTGCCTGTATAACAAATGCTAGTTCTACTGTACATTTGGACTGTGCATAGTGAACTGTTAGAGGTGGAACAACTAAAACTTTATTCCGATAGTTTTTGTTGAACATTGCCATCGTTACAAATGGTTTTTGAACTATTCTGGTGGATATGCACCAGAATAGTTGCCTAACTATGCTATACAAATTCTACCTGTGTGTTAAAGTTTTAATTTGGTGAGGTTCAATAAATATGTAGTAGCCGAAAATAGAGAGCAGGTGGTGGCCTCGACTTACGAGATGTGTGTAGGCCGTGCGTTCGAACCCAGGCAGGCTTTACTTTGTGTTATTTATTTTAATCACCATTGCTCTCAAACTGGTAAAGGAAAACCTCGTGGCATGTCTTAGGACCACAAAATCGTGACATCTATCAACTCGCACTGGGCCCGTGTGGTGGTTTACGGCCCATTCTCTCACAGAGAGGAGGCCTGTGTCCCAGCAGTGGGAACATTATAGCCTGATTATAAATACATAGGTAATGGCGCCGATGCCCTTGTTCACAAACTAAACTATATTTAAGTTCAGTGCATCTTTTTCTTTCTATTTAGTTAAGAAAAGGACAGAAGATAAATATTAGTTTAGTCCTGTCAAACTAGTCAGCGCCTGACGTAAATTGACGTATTTTTAGTAGCCATGTTTTTAATCACGTGTAAATTGTTTATGGAGTATCTTAATTTGACAGGACTAAACTAATATTTTATCTTCTGTCCTTTTCTTAATGAAATAGAAAGAAAAAGATGCACTGAACTTAAATTTAGTTTAGTTTGTGAACAAGGGAATCAGGGCCACTATAAATATATATATAGATTTTGTTTACTACATTTTAATAACCTTCCTTTGTTTTATTTACAGGTAAGACAACGTTCGAATACCTCCTAACTACAGGTAAATTAAATAAAATTAAGCGAGTTAACATTCATATTTTTCTTTCTTTCTTTCTTTAAGATAAGATAAGATATTTTATTTGCATCACTTCACCTGCATTTTCACTTCACTTCACTTTGCATCACTACACTTTCCATTTGCATCATTAGATCTTTCACTCCCTCTCAAAGAGACGAGGCCTGCCACGTGTCCCAGCTGTGTGACATTATAGGCTGATTATGTATGTTATGTTACCGAAAATAGTAAAGAAAATAATAGGTAATACAACAATCCGTTCCATCACTAAAATAACTGAAGTCACTCGGAAAGCTGCCACGCTTAAATGGAATTGTGCTGGACACATCTGCCGCATGTCAGACGATCAATGGGCCAAACATACCACCCAGTGGGCCCCGCTTAATGGCAAACGACATCGCGGCAGGCCCAGATAGGATGGCGGGATGAGCTGGACTCCTTTCATAGAGATTGGTCCTTGGCAGCTCTAGACAGAGAGAGGTGCAAAGAGAGTAGGAAGATCTTTGCCCAGCAGTGGGACATTAACGGCTAATAAAAAAAAAAATCAATACGCGATGAAATCCTTATTAACATTCTAAACCCAAAAGTGTGATCTCTGTATCTATCTCAGGTAAAGTCTATTCCCAATGTTTCAAATTGATGTTATTTCAAGTTAAACAAATATCAACTTTATTTTATTAATAATTAAGTTGATTTCAGAGTGACTAGCACTATTGATTGAAAAAGTAATAAAATGTTTGATGTTGTAGCGTAAACTGAACTTTATTACGTAGTAGTTAAAGTTATTTTTCCATATACTTATATTTGTTTACGTTTTTAGCAAATAAGTCGCGATTGCAGATTAGTTTAATTTCAGCGCAGAACTAGGTGTGCTGTGTGTGTGTATATTAAGCCTTGTCGCCTGCGAGTGTTTTGTCGAAAATTACATATAAAGCCTTACACATAAACATTTGTTTTCATACACAAGCTGTCTCCTGCTTATTAAAATATTTTTAGATTAGTGTCAACTATTCACAAGACAATATAACCTCAAAACCTGTGTCAGTTAAAATTAAGCTTTCCAATTAAACAAACCCTTCCCCTCTTCACCCGCGCGCGGAATGTTTTCCATGCAGCTCGAAAACAAAAGTATCGTGTTTTCATACACAAATGTGTATGGCCACACTTCTTTGTTTTGATGTTTTTGTGTAATGTTTCAAAACAACACGCACAAGAGACACGGCTTTACATTTAAGTACTGTATACACAATAAATATGATTTACAAAATTAAACAAAGAGATGAAACAATTTTTTTTTCTGGGAATGTCACAATAATTACTAGGTCGACTATACCTAAGCCACAGTACACAAAGCAATGTCCTCGAAATAATTAGTAACGCTCGGTAGATAAATACGCACTAGGGCTGCCCACTGACCATAATTATTATCTTTTCATTAAAAAATATATAAAATATAACAGAGAGCGACAACTAAAGACCTTGAAAGAGACATAAGGTTATGACCACTTTAATTCAATTGCAATAAATCTAGCGTATCCAGAGTCACATTTACAGCTAGTGCTAAAAAAATTCAAGCCGGTATTTATGAATGCGACCTTAAAGCAAAAAGAAAAGCTTTTATATTTTCAGTTTTTTATACGGCATAACTCAAGTACTTAAACCGTGATTGTGTGTTTGATAATCTTTTGTAAAAGAAAATGGAGATATCTTTTGAACTAGGGGTGGGAAAGACAGTTTTATCTTTCTAATATAATGTGCGTTTTATCGCCCGTTTCACACGTAGGTTTTTTGTGCAAAAGCCTAAAAAGCTGAAAGTATTTGATAGCAAAATAGAATCGTGGTATACTTAAAATATATCGGGTATTGGTCCCTAAGGTCTGACAAGGGATGGTAGGTATTTTCAAATCTTGAAATAGGTAATGAGTCAACGCTTTTTTCTGTAAGCGCTTCTAAAAAGAGGGAGTTTTGCCCGTTTTCACTAACAATAGGCAAGACCTAAATATACGCAGAACGGATTTCAAACCCTCGGATTAGCACCGAAAGCTGAAAATCCAACAACGCGAAGGCATTCATTTAGGTGCCGCCTATTTTAGTATTAGCCAATAAGGATCAGTGTTCAATGTTACCTTTGGACATTGACTCAGCACTCCGCCTGGCTTACGCGCGGCCCAGTTAAAATAATGATTTGGTTGCATCTTACACGCATAGGACACAAAGATTTTGTATAATAGTGTGTGTTAAGAAAAAGTAGTATACAAGCTGTAACATATTGTAAATAAATCAGATTTGAATTTTATATTCTTGTCTCATTACCCCTCACTGTGGCCAAGACACCTTTAGCCATCTCTGATCAGTCTCGTGAGTCTGCGGGACTGGCAGTGAGTTCACCCCTTCCGAACCTGGAAATCCTGTCCACAATCCGTCTGCAACCTTAGGTCGCATGGTGCAGACATCCTGAACTTATTTATATTTATTTATCACGTACTAGGTATATGATAGGTTAGGGCTGTAGGGCTAATAGGGCTTAGGGTCGTAGGGACTGTTAGGCTGGTAGGTCTCTGTAGGTTCCTTTAACTTATCATATGTTCTCATGTACCGTCACACCCTCGACTACTTTGCGGCCTTACGTGACGTCTGTTAAGGGTGGACGTGCAATCAGTAAGACTAAAGTTGTGCTTGGAGTTTCTCTACGCGATCGAATCAGAAATGAAGAGATTCGTAGCAGAACAAAGATAACCCACAACAATATTGTTAAAAGCCTGTGATGCCCCACTGTACGGCAAAGTCTTCCCTAATCACTTGTTACTTCTTTCTATTTAAAGCTACTAAGGACCAGTTCTTGTTGAAGGAGTCCAGCTCATCCCGCCATCTCCACCGAGGCCTGCTGCGATGTCACTTGCCATTAAAAGGGACCCATTGGGTCGGAAGGCCTGCCACAAAGTGGATCGACGACCCTGTGAACGCCGCAGGGACCCGTTGGATGCGAGAAGCACAGAACCGGTCGAAGTGGAGTTGCTTGGGGGAGGCCTGTGTCCAGCAGTGAACGTATTTTGACTGAAATGATGATAATGATGATTGGGTCGTAAGTTTGGCCCATTGGTCGTCTGACATGCGGCAGATGTGTGCAGCCCAATAACAATACACAAAAGAAATCTAGACCGGAACGAAGCATAAAATAAAGCAATATACGAGTATGTTAAGAAAATTTCTGGAAACGAACCATACCACCCGCGGCTTGCATCGGAAACTATAAAATTTAATATTGCAAGCCTCGCCTGCGTTGTTTTTATTTTAGCTTGCTCTCTCGCGTGGTTTTGCTGCGTTTTTAGGGTTCCGTACCTGAATAGTGCCAAGAAAACATCTATGTACTGTCATAGCAAGGAAAAATATTTTATTTGGGACACGCACAGGAAATAGAAACAGTAAAAGTACAGACGCCAGCACATCAAGCTACTACAATCTGTCAAATTTCTTTAATAGATTTTCAACTTTATCTAAGTATCTCTAAAGCATTAAGGTTCAAGGTAGATTGGAAAAATTTTACAGTTTCGGGTAGCTTGACCTGCTGGCGTTTGTACAAGGAGTATTTAAAACTAACAAAATTAAATAAAAATTGCTGCTAAAAGTCAAACTTTGTTTTTTATAGACTACACTCTTCATCATATTAACTCCTACACTCCACTCCTCCTCTTTTTTTTGTAAACAAAAGCCAGGTTTCGGAGATTAAAAAAAAATCGAAATAACCTAAAAACAAGGTACTTTATTTTGTTTGACATGTCATACACAAACGGCCATTATTGTTCTAAAAATGATAATCGTTTAAATAAAAATTCTATTCTATTCTAGTCAGTTTTAGTTAAAAAACTTAAACTTATGAAACCCCGCGGTTTCACCCGCATAAGTTTCGATCCCGTGGGAATATCGGGATAAAGAGTATCCTATGGTTATTCCTGGTTATAAACTGTCTGTGTGCCAAATTCCTACCAAACCCATTCAGTACTTGTTGCGTGAAAGAGTAACAAACATCCATCCATCCATCCATTCATCCTTACTAGTAGGATATATGTATAGAATCGGCAAAGTATAATTTTTTTACTTACATGTTTTTTGAAAGACGTGATCATGACACTTTCAAAATTAAGGGTATACCCTAGTATCCTAATATAATATTATAAACGCGAAAGTTTGTATGGATGGATGCATGGATATTTGTTACTCTTTCACGCCAAAACTACTGAACGGATTTGGATGAAATTTGGCACACCGATAGTTTATAGCCAGAATTAACACATAGAATCCTTTTTATCTCGATATTCTTACGAGATCAAAACTTATGCGGGGGAAACCGCGGGGCGCAGCTAGTTAATCATAATTATCATTTGAAACGGAACTTCATATATAGAGAATAAAACAATATCAACACTTTTTTACCCTAAATTATATTTCCTGTTCAAAAATTAAATCCCCGACGCGTAATGTCGTAAAAAATAAAAATAAAATTACTGTAATATTTTGATCTTGCTGAATGAGACTTATTGGTACGACTATTGGTCATTCTCTTTTGTCTTGGTACGGAACCCTATATGTATACGCGATTCCGATTCGCACTTGACCGGTTTTTTTTCCAATATACCATGCATACCTGGGATTGAAGGAAAACATTCATATGAGAGATGGCGGAGGCTGCAGGTGTTAAACTCTGATAAGGATGAATGACGTACATATTCTTGCTGGTAAAATATTGCTGTATGTAAATTACTTGACGATATTTTGTGCGGCAATGTACTTTTTTTAAGACCATTTATTTCGTTTGATATCGTACACATTAAGTAATCAATTTCTGGTAATTTAATTTAAGCAGTGGTGGCCCAGTGGTAGCGGCCTCCATTTACAAGTTGTAGGTCGTGTCGTGTCGTCAGGTACTTTACTTTGTGTAAATTATTTCATCACTACTGCTCTCAAAATGGTGAAGGAAAACATCGTGAGAAAACGGGCATGTCCTAGAACCAAAGATTGGGAGACATGTGACGTCTACCAACCCGAACTAGGCCCGTGTGGTAGATTACTGCCCACTCCCTGTCGAAGAGAGGAGGCCTGTGTCCCAGCAGTGGGAATAGTATAGACTAATTGTGATGATGATGAATTACCGCTCATGGTATATTTTGTAGTGTACAGACGCAGCAGGTCAAGTTACCGAAACTGTCAAATTTTCCCAATCAACCTTGTACCTTAATGCTTTAGCGATAAAGTTGAAAATCTATTAAAGAAATTTGACAGATTGTTGTAGCTTGATGTGCTGGCGTCTGTGCCATGTATTTTTTATGCTATGTATTTTTGTGGTGTACAATAAAGTATATATATATAAATACATTTCCTACGCGCAAAAATGATGATTTTCTTCGTTTTGCAGTAACTTTTAAAAATTGTCGTTTTTTCGACTTTTGTTCATTATAAACAGGAAGATTCCAATGCACATATCTATTTCTGATATTGTTAAAAAAGCATCCTGTATGAAAATAAAATAACCTCACTTAACAAAAAACATTATCACATAAATTCCATCTCACAAAATAATCACTTTCGCCGCTAATCTACGAAATCCCAGCCCACCCAACAATAGGTCAAAGCAATAAATTCAATAAAATTTTCAACAACCACAAACACTTGCAGAGCTATTACAATCACAGAATACAAACTCCAAAATAGCCGGGCAATTTGGATAATGTCCAAGTGCATATTTTGATTTAATGCAACAGTATTTGCAGGAGGATTTCGCTTAATTTATGACTCTTAAAGATAATATTGAAACATCCGGGTTGATAAAAAGATAAAGAAAATATCTAAAGCCGTGTACAGACATAGCCAGGCGTGTGCAGCGAATGGTTTGCAACGCATGGCAGTCGCAAATCAACGCCAATACACGTACACGTGCTCGGAACGTCCACAGTAGCTTGCATTGTGATATCGTCTAATCAGTCGGTCTATTGAGTAAAAATATCACCGTGAAGGTGACACACACAGAGAGAAATATAGTTTTCATGGTTTTGAGGGTGCTAAAGCCGATAGCGAGGTCAAAATGAAAATTCAAGATGGTGACCACTTTATGAGAGCTTCTAAAGACTACACGTACCTACTAGCAATTCATATAAAAATAAATAAATAGAGTGCTCTATATTAAAAACAGTACACTAAAAACAGTGATATTCACAGTGTTCCCCTTTTCACCGGCTTCATAAGGTTCATAACTCATTTTTTTGGCTTGGTATAACCTTTTATAACAAGATACCCTCTTCTTTACTAGACTTGGCTTTTAATGCGTTTAAAGCTCAAGTAAAATCCAACCTTTGTTCAAAGGCATACTATTCCATCAACGACTACTTACACGATAAGAATAGTTGGTCGCCCTAATTAACTCAAGACAATGTTCATGTTCTTTCTCCAGAATTAGCTTACTGACAGGTTATTGTTATTAGTATTAACTTATTTATTTATTTTACTTCGATGTGTCCTAGTTTATCATTTGTGACTTCAAGTGACAGCTATGTGAACAGAACCCAGCAATGCATAAATATGTAAGCTGTCACGCCCTGGAGGCTTTTATTTAGGTAGTAAGTTTTTATTTACATTTTAATTGCAATTAATTATTTTTAGCTTGAGTACGTATAGTTTTTATTATATTTATTGTTATATTGGCGTGGCCAGCTGACATATGGCAAATGATTTAATTTTATATTCTGTGTCTTGTAATGTTAATTACTTAACATAGGTACCTAGTATTGTATATAACCAAGTATTTTCTAATTGAACAGACAGCTGTGCTGCTGGGGAGTTTGTTGCACCACTTCTTCTTCCCAGCGATAGCACTAGGAAGTGGTGAAGGGCGAGCGTTTTTGAGGGACTATCTTTTGTAATTTTGACGTTCGAAAAGTGGTGATTCTCAGCCTAATTTGAGTAAATGACTTTTGATTTGGTTTTGAAACGCGTATTATTCTCACAATCTCTCTCTCTCTGTGTGTGTGTCTTTTTCTGTTATATACGAGTGTAGTTCGTTCCTGACAGGGGACCGCACACGTTCTTATTTGTATGTCATCATGCACGGCGGCGTCACATGCGTGACTTACCATTTGATACACATGTCACACGTTTTTTTTACGCGCCACATTGTGCTTTAAAGTTGAATGAATCGCCAATTGCTGCAGCAAGGGAAGCTCATAGTGACCACCCCGTCCATAAAGTCTGAGGCATACGTGGCAAACCATTCGCAGTGCATGCCTCACGATGTCTGTAGCAAAATCAGCGTTATAGCGTTTACACTGCTGAGGCAAAGGCCTTCTCTCTGTGAGAAGGAGCAGGCCATAATCCACCACGCGGGCCCAGTATGTGTTGGTGGATGTCACATGTCTTCGAATTTTTGATTCTAGAACATGCCAATTTTCTAGCGATGTGTGTACGCGGCTTTATGTATCAGATGTTTTCTATCCAGTGCGATTTATGTCTAGCCTCTGGACGCCATTATTTCGATATTGGCTGCAATTCCATTTGTTGGAATTTTTATTTTATTCTTGCAGTATTTCTTTGCTTTGAAATAATTGTGCCTTGGTGAACAAGTGTGGCTTCCTACCCATCGTTTATTTCTGTTCTAGCACGATTTTTACGAGGATAGCTCAATCATTATTCAGAACAATCCATTTAAAGTGCCAAATTTTTTATCAATCTAATATTACTTTTCAAAGACAGAATTTTTATTTATAAATAGTTTTTACCCGCGGGTTCGCCCACGTGGACGTCGAAAAATATCCCACGGGAACGTACTACCGGGATTAAAAGTATCCTATCTGTTAATGCAGGTTATAAGAAGGTCAATACTGCTGGACGTGACTTTATCTCGGGAGCTTTTCTGAAAAGATACCACGCCATTCTGGTACCCCCTTTAACGTACATTTTTAATTTGATGTTCAGCTCAGGTGTTTTTCCGAGAGAATTTAAACTTGCGGAAGTGATCCCAATACACAAGAGTGGTGACAGAGGCTGTGTCAATAACTATCGCCCCATCTCTATACTACCTACACTTTCAAAACTTGTCGAGAAACTTATCAACAAACGTTTGGTAAATTATCTTGAGACCAAAACCCTACTGTCGAGTTCTCAATTCGGATTTAGAGCTGGAATATCGACAAATGATGCAGTTCATGAATTAACCGATTACATTGTAAATAAACTAGACCATAAAAATAAAGTAATAACAATATTCTTGGACTTAGCAAAGGCTTTTGACACAGTCTCTGTTCCACTCCTATTAGCCAAGTTACATACCATGGGGATTCGCGATGCGCAGCTCGAGTTGTTTAGGGATTACCTTTCTGATAGGCAGCAGAGAGTTAGAGTGGGGGAATCAACTAGTGATGACTTACCCATAACCTACGGTGTTCCTCAGGGCAGTGTGTTGGGCCCCACACTCTTTCTCATTTTCATTAATGACCTGTGTAATCTCCTACTTGAAAATGGCAAAATCATAACGTTCGCGGATGACACAGCACTTGTCTTCCATGGTGATACTTGGAATGATGTATACGCATTTGCTCAAACTGGTTTCAGCACAGTAATACAATGGCTCAATGACAACGGCCTTACACTCAACGTAGACAAAACCAAATATATACCGTTTTCCATCATAAATACTACAGACGCAATTCACGAAAATTATTCTATAAAAGCCCACTACTGCTCCTCCAACCATTTATGTTCCTGTAGAGACTTAGAAAGAGCTTCTAGTATCTTTATACTAGAAGCTCTTTCTAAGTCTCTACAGGAACATAAATGGTTTAATGGTGATGTTTGAAGCTTAGTGTGCTATCAATCATGACTCCAAGATACTTTTATCTTGGAGTCATGATTGATAGCACACTAAGCTTCAAACATCACCTTGACCTACTAACCTCTAGAACTAGGAAACTAATATATATCTTTAAAAGTCTGAGACACATAGCTGACAAAAAAGTCGTTAAAATGGTATATATGTCTCTATGCCAATCCATTCTGAGCTATTGTGTTACTGTGTGGGGTGGCTCCTGTAGGACACATATGCTGAAACTAGAAAGAGCCCAAAGAGCGGTCTTAAAAGTAAGTTTGTCGCTACCATTCTTCTTTCCTACTAAGGATCTCTACTTGCTCTCTGATGTCTTGACAGTACGCCAACTGTATATATTGTGCACACTTCTAAAACAGCATTCTCTAATAGGGTATGATCCCTTACTGAATAACAATAAGCGAGTCAAACACAGGGTTTGCCAAACGTTAACCAAGCGAAACACTGCTTTCTCACGCAAATTCTTTGAATTTTTAGGTGGATTTCTTTACAATAAAATAAATAAAAAGCTTGCAATTTATCCACTTACAAGAGCCAATTGTAAAAGGGCTTTAACCACTTGGCTAAAGTCCCTCAGTTACGAGGAAACAGAAAATTTGCTTAAAGTCCCGTCCTAAAATGACCTAGTATGATTTGACATCACCCACACACTCATCCACATCCACACACTCATACACCCACACCCACACAAACACTCACACTATCACCTACATATAGGTACCCACACACATACACCCACTCCACACATACACCCACTCCACACACACATTTACACCCACACAACTCACACACCCTCACCCCCCACACACACCCTCATATACACATTCACACACCTGATGATCACAACCTCTTATACTTAATTCTCACTACAGTCACACTTCACCAAGTTTTACCTATTTAAATATCACGTAACTGGAATGATGTACAGCTTACCGTTACTCACTTCCGGAGTCTGGAGAGGCTGGTAATCTGTCATACAGGTCTCCTAGTACAGAAACCAGTCTCTCACATAGATTATAACCCACAAATGTACACCTTGAATTATGTATTCCTTGTATAATGCTATGTGAGAGAGAAAATAAACTTTTTGTAATTTGTAATAAACGATAGGGTGTGATATTTCATCCTAATCCGTTTAGCAGTTTTTGCGCCAATCAAGCATTTATTTCAAACAGGCATATAAAAGGCACTTTTTAACGTCAAAAGTGAAAGTAAAAAGCATCCGAATTGAGAACCTCCTCCTTTTTTTGAAGTCGGTTAAATAGAAATGATTCTAGTCTGTTCTGAGAAACTGTTGTTTATTTGTCAGTTTGTCTACAGTAAAGTAATTGCGAGCCGCGGGAATGAGTCTAATGTCGAAAATATAGTTTTTTATAATTTTTGTCCTTCCTTTCAATGAACAGTTTAAAATATAGTTTTTTTTTTTGTAATTTTCCTTACAAGGACCAGTTTTGACTTCGTTACTACTTTATTATATATATATATAGACTAGCTTCTGCCCGCGACTTCGTCCACGTGAAATTTCGGCCTCTGACCCATCGCGTTCCATTATATCGCTCACCCGTGCTACTAATTCGTTTTGCGCTTAGCGTTCTTTCTGACTTTTTTTTCCTTTTGCTCGGCTCCTAAGGGTTGTAGCGTGATGTTAAATAGCTTATAACCTTTCTCAACAATTGGGTTATGAAATACAAAAAGATCTTTTCAAATCCGACTGGTAGATAGTATAGATATATTCAAAATCACATCCGAGCATTTGAAATAGTGGGACACATATAAGACTAAGAAAAAAAAACCGACTCAGCTTCAGGAACTGACTGCAATAGTGGTCAGTGCTCAAGATGATAGGGGCTCAAGAGAGGATCCTCCAGAAAGCGGACCTACATCCAGAAACGGTGTACAGTAAAGCCATGTCCGGCAGTACCGCTCGATGTTTATTTTTATTGCAGTAGTCTGTGCTCAAACTCAAACTCATCAAGGTTCCTCCATTTCCTAGAACAATAATAATAACAATAGTGCTGCACTAAACTAAGTCGTCGCACTAAAATGTTTAGTCTCTAAACTTTAGTGCAAGTTGATGCGTGCGCGTGTGAGCTGTAGTGCGAACCTGAGCACCACAATATAAATGGTATTGTGGTGCAAGTGCAAACGGAATCGGTTAGCTACCATGCAAAAGTGGCATCAACACGAATGCCACTTTTGCCAAGACCAGTGAGCGATAAGAAGGAAAGAAAACAAACATGTTTTATTGTCACAGAAACACGTGCATATTTACCTATATTCAAATTTTATTTGTGTATCAAATTGACGTTATTTTAAGTTAAACCAATATCAACGTTATCTTACTAGTAATTAAGTTAATTTTAGAGTGGCTAGCAGTATTGAAAAAGTTATAAAAATGTTTGAAGTTGTAGCGTAAACTGAACTTTATTGTGTGGGAATTAAAGTTATTTTTCCATAAACTCATATTTGTTTACATTTTCGGCCAATATGTCGTGATATTAGATTAGGCTCGTATACCTACTTAGAGAGCAGCAAATTTTTCAATCGACAGATAGTTTTTATGTGTGAAAAAAAATTGACGTCTTACAGATTTTGTATGGAAGAACTGTCAAAAATTTTCCTCGGATAAAATTATCTGGCGTTGGAAAAGTCAGCCCTTAGTAAAACAAAACAAATATATAATTACAAGCACGCTAAAAGCACGAATAAGTGAATCGGCAATGCTTCTGTCTGTGTGGCAAAAACACATTTATTTTACATTGTTTTCTCTTGTATTATCTCTGACGACACCTACATAGATACAAATGCAGTCAAGCATGATTTTCAAGATCATCAATATCGATTGATTTTGTCAATTCTATATTTTTATTTTTTCAATGTTTATTATTTGTATGTTTCCGACAGACATCTTCGATCTAACATACGACTTACAAGTACCTACTCTGAGGAAAGATAGCACTGGAGCAAAAATACTGTTAAACCTCACTCACTCACAAGCTTGCGCTCTATGAGGAAATCTAATTTATTTGATCAACTCTGTCATTAGGTTCAAGTAAAACCTTTCAAATCAAATCTTATACGAGTATACAGGGTGGCAGGGACATCGATGCGCAAACTGTAACCATGGATTCAGCACATGAGTTTAGACCCCATAGCGTCGAAATTTTTCGTCGGTTATTAAAAAAAAAATATTGCTGTTCCATAAGGTTTGACCGCGTAGGTTCTTTTCTATGAAACAGAAGATTTTTTTTAATAACCGACGAAAAATTTCTACGCTATGGGGTCTAAACTCACGTGCTGGATCCATGGTCACAGTTTCCGCGTCGATGACCCTGCCACCCTGTATACACAGTTCATATAAATTCATTGCAAGATGTTGAGAAGTGCGCAGTGGCACTATAAAATAAATAAAAAATAAAATAAAATATCTTTATTTCAGACCTAAGCAGTCCATACGTAGTTAGTGGTTAGTAACAAACTGTGCTTACATGCTATGTTATTGTTGTTAGTACTTAGTTCTATTTAACATAAACCTATACCTAATTCAACCCAGTGCCTTTGGATGGGGCAGTCCACTCTGCTAACAATCATTTTCAGGATGCCGTTCCGAGTGCTACGCAAACGTTGCAGTAGGGAAGCCGCTTTCTTACGCATGATGGCGTGAAAGCCATCCGTACGTGCTTCAGCAAACATTCCCGACGCACTGCAACGTCGCGGCAACCGCAACAGCATCCTGAAGGCATTGTTGTATTGCACGCGCAGGACGTTGTAGGCTCGGCTCGTATATGACACCCATAGGCCGCTCGTGTAGAAGGACTGACAGAACGCTTTAAATAAACTGACTTTGACGTCTGCCGTGCAGCGAGCAAACCTACGGGCGAGCATATTGCTCCTCACCGCCAACGCCCTGCGCTCGCGTTCTATGTCCCCATCATCACGTAGGTCATTGGTGACAACATGACCCAAGTATTTAAATTGAGTTACCACATTCAGTTCGACGCCGCTGAGATATACTGGAGGTACACGACGGGGCTGTTGTTTAGGTGCCGTAAACACTAACACCTCACTTTTTTTTGAATTGTATTTAAGGCCGTGCACCTCCGCATACGTCTCGCAGATCGTGAGAAGCTTCCTCAGTCCACTCATCGAGGGACTGAGCAACACCATGTCATCCGCGTAACTTATGTTATTGACACATATACCGTCTATATGACAGCCGACATGTGTTCTACGAATTTAGCCATGCAAATATTTTACTGCTACATCATCATCATCATCTCCCTAGCCTTTTCCCAACTATGTTGGGGTCGGCTTCCAGTCTAACTGGATGCAGCTGAATACCAGTATTTTAAATGGAGCGACTGCCTATCTGACCTCCACAACCACGTGGGTAATATGGTAATCTAGGAAAATTTAATTAAATAAGAAAATCGCTACATCCTCTCCCTCACACTCGTATCAAACCCTCAACTGCCTCGCTTGGCTGCGAAGCTAAAAGACGTCTTTGAGGTTTTACAATTTATAAGAACATGTCTGTGCAGCAGGTGGCGGAAAGCCTTCACTATTTTAATTATTCTGGACGGTAGAATATATGCCCGCCATTTTGAGATTTTTATTTGTTTGGTTGGTCTTATGAATGTGATATTCTTCTTTATTAATAACATAACATCACGCCTGTAATTCTCTAAAGGGTTAGGCAAAGGTGTACCTATTAGTACACCCACATTTTGCTAGTTATGTTTAAGTACCATGTAAAAGGGGGAAAATACAATAACGCTATGCCCGATCCGGGAATCAAACCCAGGACATCATGCTCTACAGTTGCGACCTCTAGCCAACAAGGCGGTAAACTGTTTAATCTGTTTAAATATTTTAAATGTGGTGTGTGTGGTGGTGTGTGGTGGTGTGGTGTGGTGTGGTGTGGTGTGGTGTGGTGGTGGTGGTGTGGTGGTGTGGTGTGGTAGTTTTTATGCTATGTATTTTTGTGGTGTACAATAAAGTGTATATAAGTAAATAAATAAATAGATAACCATCATCATCTGCCTAACCTTATCCCAACTATATTGGGGTCGGCTCCAATCCAACCGAATGCAGCTGAATATCACTGCTCTCAAAATGGTGAAGGAAAACATCGTCAGGAAACCGACATATCCTAGAACCAAAAATTCGAAGACATGTCAAAGCACTGGGCCCGCGTGGTGGATACGGGCCACTCACTCCCACAGAGAGGAGGCCTGTGTCCCAGCAGTGGGAACATTATATGCTGATTATGCTATTAGGCTGCTAGTCACGCATTTCCTAATGAGCACTGACCTTTAAAAAACCCTAAACATTAATACCAGATAACGACTGAAAATGTATTCACAAAAATATTTCATTAAAACTTATCGCTCACTCGACTACAAATTCCGTCACACTCAACTAAGAAGAACGAATGAATGAATGAACGAACAAGTGAACATAAGCGTTTGTGAACGACGCAACGCTCGTTAGTGAAATGAACGAACGCGTCCACTGAATGAATGAGCGCAAATAATTATCAAAGGACACATTGTTTTGGTATGCTTTTGTAACTAAATGCTCGTATACATGAATGGGGAACGAGTGAAGGTTTTGTGTTAACTAACGTAATACAAAAGATTTGGTGAACAAAAGAAAGAAAGGACGAATAAGTTGAGGAGTAGTCTTGAGGAAACACAATGACCCTTCACAGTATCGTGCCTATTACAGCGTTGTTTGTTTTCATAATAAAAGAGCCTTCTGTCCGTAGTGTTTGTCCGGTGCACACTGGACGGTGGGCAGTCTGCTGCGCTACCGACCTGCTGGCTGCTAATTGGCTAATGTTTTGGCCCTGGCTTGAGTGAGTTTGCCTGAGGTAGCTGCGCGGTGCGGGAGGGGTGATAGTTGTCACAAGTTGACGAATCACAGAGCTCTTGCATCACGTTACCACACCCCTCCCGCACCACGGTGCTCAGGCAACGTCTCTGTGAAGCGGTTGGCCTATACATGCAACAGCATCTGCTTATCACAGAAATAATGTTGCCTAATGACCATCATATCTTTTTTTTTTTACTTACTGAGGCAATTACGATAGTGGGTTATATTCTGTGGGATGATAATTTCCAACAAACACAGCGGCATTTTTATATTGGCAACATATTAATTACACGGCATTTAATCGCCCGCCGTCCCTTTTGCTTTTGCTACATAAAAATGCCACAGCGTTTGTTAGAAATTATCATCCAACGGAATATACACACTATCGTAATTGCCCCAATAAACCTTATTCTCTTCAACCAGTGCTGGCCAAAGGCCTCCCCAAGTCCTGCCTGGTACTATTTCTACGAACCAAGGACTGGTTCGAGAAAACATGTCTACACACGCGTCCAAGTCCGGCCTCGGCGGAGCCTTTCATCTTCATGAAACCATTCCGTGAAGACTGCTTACCCAACAGTCATATTATATGCGGCTGACATGACCCACCCCATCCCATTTGAGCCTGGTAGCCTTTTTGACATGAATGGGACTGAAAATCAGCGTCAGGTGGTAGAGATAAACCATTTTGAACATGAACATTTGAAATGTGTATGCAACAAACAGTGGAGGGGCCACCACTATTTGTTGCATACACATTTCAAATGTTTGTATAGAAATTTTAATGGACCCCTCCATTAAAATTTCTATGCAAATATTTACAACGTGCAGTTTTATAATAATTTATCTCTAAACCACATTGTCATCTGACATTATGCTCAGTTGAGGCCCTTTTGGCACGTCTTTGTTTTCTGTTTTTATAACTTTAAGGTATATTTTTTGCTGCAATGCGAATCAATAAACGCATTTTTTCTTTATTTCTTTGAGTGAAGGTTTTATGCTAAACAAACGGAAGGTAGTGCTAAAGAAATTAAGACCGAATATGATGAGGAGTGGTCTTGAGGAAAGACAATGACCCTTCACAGTAACGTGCCTATTACAGCTTTCTTTGTTTTTATAATAAAAGTCGAGGCTTCAGGAAGGGCGGTACTAAGATTTGTACGGCGCTCACCGGATAGTCAGATTATCAATCTGTTCGCCACTGACTCTCTTTTTACCACAATTTGAGCTTATAGTTCACTAAACGGTAGTAGAATTGTCCTATGTATGCTTATAATACGAGAGAATATAGTGGTGGATAAGTAAATTTTCTCTTGGACCTGTCATTGTAACTATAACGTTATTTAAATCCTTTTGTCAGACGTTTTATTCCAGCAGCCTGTGGACAGTATACAACGTGGCGCTACAATGGCGACATTAATTTAACACACGGGTAGGGCTAGTGGCCAGTAATCATAAAAATTATAACAACATAAAAAAAATCGTAACTTGAAAACTTCCACCTGCGCCGCGCGCCGACATAGGGCTCTCTCTCTTTCCTTCGGTTCGCCTTCTCTTTGCTCGTTAATTGTTTTAATTACATTAATGCGATGTTATGACCCGTGACCCCGGCAAATGACCCCTGCGCTACAGTTCTTTAAGTCAGGTTGCTCTAAGATGCTATTTTATAAAATTGTTAATAAATAAATAAATATTAATGTTTAATTAAATTAAAATATATTCATAAAACTACAAGGCAAAACCGTATACGTGTGTTAAATTAATGTCACCATTAAAGCGCCACGCTGTATACGCAAAGGGCTGTCAATACATTGCGGGTCCAATACAACAACGCATTCAGGATGCTGCTGAGGCTCCCTCCGTTTTGCAGCGCGTCCGCCATCTTCATGGAGGCACGCACAGACGGTTTCGCGGTGATCTTACGCAAGAAAGCGGCGTCATTGCTGCAATGAGTGGGTGTGAGTAGCAACAGCATCCTGAGTGTGATAGCGGATAGGTATGAGTGTACGACTGTCCGTTCTTCAAAAATTGTATGCGTTTATGTGTGAACTAGCTTAGTTTTAAGCTTTTTTTTACTAACAAAACTTGAGAGGTGTCAAGGGACACCCGGATGGAACGAAGTTTTCTATAAGAGAGAGAGAGAGAGAGACAGACAAAGAAACACGCGCACGCCGCACGGCTTACAACTATAGCCAAAAGTGTCGTTCCAACTTTTGGTCTTATAATTTTTTCCGTCTAGCCCCCTTTCGCAACGCGCGATAAGGAACTTCGTTCCAAAATGGATCTTGTTGTCTGAAATATAAATAAATAATAATAATAACTTAAAGCACCAGTAACCGCTTAACATAACTCAATCTGTTTTTTGACACGAAGTTCCATAACGTGGTTTGTGGTAGGAGTAAACTAGTAGAAATCATTACGTTTCAAAAAAGCGCTGTGCCCCCTCCATGCGACTCTCTACCTTTTTAGGGTTCCGTAGCCAAATGGCACGGAACCCTTATGGATTCGTCATGTCTGTCTGTCTGTCCGTCCGTATGTCACAGCCACTTTTTTCCGAAACTATAAGAACTATACTGTTCAAACTTGGTAAGTAGATGTATTCTGTGAACCGCATTAAGATTTTCACACAAAAATAGAAAAAAGCAATAAATTTTGGGGGTTCCCCATACTTAGAACTGAAACTCAAATTTTTTTTTTTCATCAAACCCATACGTGTGGGTTATCTATGGATAGACCTTCAAAAATGATATTGAGTTTTCTAATATCATTTTTTTCTAAACTGAATAGTTTGCGCGAGAGACACTTCCAAAGTGGTAAAATGTGTCCCCCCCCCCTGTAACTTCTAAAATAAGAGAATGATAAAACAAAAAAATATATATATGATGTACATTACCATGTAAACTTCCACCGAATATTAGTTTGAACGAGACCTAGTAAGTAGTTTTTTTTTTTTAATACGTCATAAATCGTAAAACGGAACCCTTCATGGGCGACTCCGACTCGCACTTGGCCGCTTTTCTTTTATATGAGTTATCTTTTTGTACGCACGTGTATCTGTGACAAATATACCTATTTTTCTTTATTTTTTTCTTAAAGAACCATATTCAGCAATGGACGTTTATATACAGGATCATAAATACAATGACGATCATGTTCAACAGAAATCACAAAATATTCAATAGCACATTAAGGGCTGATTTTCCAATCATCTGATAACTTTATTCGAGGAATAATTTTGAAATTTTGACAGTTATTTCATACAAAAACAGTCAAACGTCAATTTTATTCATCGAATAAAAGTTATCTGGCGATGGAAAAATCAGCCATAGAAGCAATAAATTAAAACGGTAAACAGCAAAAATAAATAAAAGAACTAATCGAATTGAAAACCAGAGAAGCTAACTAGCTAAATAATTCACACGGAATCTTATAATGGTTGCGGAACTAACTTTTATTGACCGGCGCGGGCCATATCCGATCCCGTCCGATGCTGTCCGAATTCGCCCGGTTTGGAGCGACGCTAACTCGATTGAACCAGTTGGAACTAGTTAGATCCGGCGGACAATATGGTGGACGGAAGTTCCGGGTCCATTTGATGCTAACAGGTATCATGTAGGTTTCTGGGCATCGGGGACGGTAATGCTTTTTAGTTAAAAGTCGAGTGCTTTTTCTGGAAAGTCTGTAAAAATCCTTTTTTAACCGACGTCAACAAAAGGAGACGGAGGTTCTCAATTCGGATTTTTATTTTTTTATTTCGTGTGGCGAATTTGTCTGAAACTTTTTCCTGTTCGGTGCGCCACCTCGCTACCATTGTTTCCGAGTCCTCATTGATATACACACAATGAAAGGAGATTTACATACATAATTATGAATATATCACTAATTTAATTGATTTTTATATCCACGATTTCTATAGCTATGATTCATATACATAAATGAATCGTAGCTATAGAAATCGATAGAAATGCTGATATGAATGCCAGTGGCTATTCTTTTTTATCTGTGTTGTCGGTGAGCAGTGGTGGCCCGTGGCAACGGCCCCGTCTTACGAGTTGTGGGTTCCGGTGCTATACTTTGTGTAAATAATTTCATCACCACTGCTCTCAAAACAGTGAAGGGAACATCGTGAGGAAACCGGCATGTCCTAGAACCAAAAATTTGACATGCGACATCTACCAACCCGCACTGGGCTTGCGTGGTCGATTAAAGATGAAAGGCCTGTGTCCCAACAGTGGGAATATTATAGGCGATTATGCTATTAAGTTCTGAGTTCAACTACACGATTACTGACAAATGTGTGCACTGACTGGACAGGGCCACTGAAATCTGTGTGTTTTTTTCCTCATAAGACCATCTTTCTCAGACATAAATCTGCATGGTCCTCATATGCTTCACCAATAATAATAATAAATAATAATAATAAATAAAATTTATTTTCTCACCACAATATTCAAAATACAACAAGTACTGCTTAGTAACTAGCTACACGTTACAATATTGTGGGAGACTGGTGCCTAAGCTAGGCCGAAACCTGTGTTTCAGGACACCAGGTCTCCACCCCGAGGAACAATGTCTGGGCGTACTAAAGCGTTACACCTTATATATTATGCGGCGAGTACATCGTTACGGAGAGTTGTGCGATTGTGTACGAGAGTGAGTGTGTGATTATGTACGAGGTGTGATTATGTACGTGTGTATGTGTGTGTGATGTGGGTGATTTTTAGTAGGCGTAATTTTCTTTTCTTTTTTTTTTTTTTTTATGACTTGCCAGTTATAAATGAAAGGTTTAAGAGTTTATTAAAAGGACACCTTCGGTATTCTCGTATGACAGCTTCAAGAGCCAACTAGTAAGCTTGCTTATCAATTTAATCCTGTTCAAAGTATATATGTCAAGAAGACGATGGATTTTATTGATTTTACCAATATTATGTCTTCAAACATTTATTTAGTTTAGTAATCTATTTAAATAATATATTTTAATTCAAATTAAGTCTAAAATAATAATACATATGTACAAGTGAAAAAAAAAGAATCATAGGGCATCAAAAAATTCGTCCGCATCGCTGTCAACAGGAACAGTGCCCAAAAGGCTGGCAGCATTGCCACGTTGTATGGCGATGCTAATTCTTTGGCCAAGAAACAGGCCAGCCCTCTGGTCACGTGAAGAGTCGACTAACCGCTTGGCGATATCTCGAAACACCAAGTGGGCACTCGGACCCCATGGCCCTAGTGTTTCAACCCCAAACATTATGTCTGGATTGTAAAAGAAACAAACTCAGAGGTCACACTATGAGTTTGTTTCGGTATTTTGTCTCAGAGTATGTAGTCGGATAGGAACACCGGACATATCTAGTTTTAAATCATAATTTATTTGACTTGTAAAAGAGTTTTTTGAACCAATTATTTAAATACCATTTATTAACCATTATTGGTTAGTAATGAGGTACTTCTAGGGTGCTACAGCTGCATCAGGTTAGTAATAGGACTTTTTCTGCAAATCTGTCACAATGTACTTTAATATCGAAAACATGCCTCAAAAACATAAGACCTCAACGACCCGTCAAATCCACTGCTAGAATTAGGACCAGTTACTCCTCAAACTTATTGCACTAAGTAAGTACGTGAGGCAACGCATTAACAGCCGGAGATGAGCAAAAACGCGGTCACCGTCAGTTCGATCCCGGACGAAAATGAATGGTTTGCAATTACATTTGCATTTAAAATTAGTTTTCAAAGGGTGAACTGAAAGATAGGCATTTACTATTCTGAGATGATATTCTCTAAAGGATTCATAGTTCTTTAAGGGGCTTGTTCTAAAGGGGCTTGTGGCTAAGTAATAGCAGTCACACGGTTCGATCGATCAGGTTAAGCTACGTTCCGCGCTCACGCTCGCGGTTGGTCCGTATTGGGTGACCATCCACATGTACATACTAAGACCCCTCCGTGCCTCGGAAAGCACGTTAAGCCGTTGGTCCCGGCTGTCATTCGTGGATCTTTGACAGTCGTTACGGGTCGTCAGAAGCCCGAAAGTCTAACAACCAGTCTTACCAAGGGGTAACGTATTACCCTGTTACTGGGTTGTGGAGGTCAGATAGGCAGTCGCTCCATGTAAAATACTGGTATTCAGCTGCATCCGGTTAGACTGGAAGCGGCTTCCAATATAGCTCGGGAAAAGACTAGGCAGATAATAATTCTATTCCTTTCTTTTCTTCAATTCCTCCGCGGACGTAACGCGAGTAAACGTGAAATCTTTGTGCTCTCAAGTTTTAATCGCTAATTGTGCTAAAAGTATTATTTTTAGTTTAGAAACTTTTATCGGTGTATTGTCCAGACAACAGGCTTTCTGGTACAATCATTTTATTTTTTAAACCACTAAGATAGTTACGACTAAACACAATAATAAGATATCAAAGCAACAATAAATTAAGTAAAGCTTGTGCGGCGCGCGCGACAACGGGCCTACGCACACAAAGCAGCTTCAAGGTCAAGTGATCGACGCCGCTCACGGACGAAACGAAGTTTAAATTTTATCGCTCGGTGACTCATCTCCTACGCAAAGTAAATATTGTTGACGCTTGGGTGAGTGATATACTTCTAATATTACTATTCTACTCACATTACACCGCCCTTTTTATCTTTGGTGGTCCTTGGTACCTATACATTTTGAGTGATAAAATGCCGCGCCCAGTGCGCACTCCACCGAAAGCAGACGCATTGATTGAAGTGCAGTCTGAACCCGACCTTACCGGGCTCACTGATAACTCGCTAAACGTAAACACCCGAAAGCGTATGCGAGTAGAAGACTCGTGTTGTGATGTGAGCCAATTTGAACAATTGAGGTCAACGATCGTGTCATGGAAGACCGAACAAGAGACCATTTTAAAGAAAATAGTAGCTGAGGTGGCTGAGCTCAAAATACAAAACGAAAGCATCAAGGACTCTAATGCTGAGATTGTTGAGTCCATCCGCTTTATGAATAATAACTACGAAGATATGAAAAAGAAAATGGAGGACTTTGAGAGGGAAAAGAAGAATCTGCATGTCTGCATCTTAGGATTGGAGAAGAAGATACAGGATATTCAGTTTATGTCACGCAATTCTAGTATAGAAATAAGAAATATTCCTATTAAAGATAATGAATCCATAACTGAGCTAACGTCTGTCGTAACTGGTATAAG
This sequence comes from Apamea anceps, assembly GCA_951799955.1. NCBI lineage: Eukaryota > Metazoa > Arthropoda > Insecta > Lepidoptera > Noctuidae > Apamea > Apamea anceps. Next base: position 14,285,279 of record OX637521.1, on the reverse strand, counting down.
CTCGGCGATTAAATTTGACATCTCATCAAATGATTTGAGAGACGTGTACAGACTGCCAGGGAAAAAAGGAATGAACAGGAGTATTGTCGCGGAGTTCTCCACCGTAAATAAAAAATCTACATTCCTCAGTTCAGTCATAAATTATAATAAAAACAAAAGCGCAGTTGAAAAATTGAATACTGAGACAATTGGTATTACTGGAAACCGCCAACCTGTCTATGTTGCCGAGTACTTACCGCCTTCTTCAAGAAGAATCTTCTACCTGGCACGGAACTTCGCAAAAGAAAATAGTTTTAAGTTTTGCTGGGTATCGAATGGTAATATTTTCATCCGCAAAGAAGTTGGCAATAAGCAAATTCTTATTAAGTCAGAACAGTGCCTATCTAACATAAATACACAACAATGACTATGTATTATATCATTTTTAAAAATTCTCAGTTCAATAATCCTGTTCAGCTTCAATTTAACTTACCTTTTCATTTTTCTTAATTTTTGTAGACGCTTTATTATTCTCATTATTATTATTATTCTCATTATGTGCCAAATTTCACACAACTTCCACACAAATGCTCTACCATACCCACCAACAAATAACAATTTTAATTCCAAACGTAGTAATTTGTGCAAGTGTATACCTACAGTTTCTTCCAGTCACACGAGCATTAATATTATCAATACTTTGTCTATAGTATGTTATTGCGGTTATTTAGTTTATGAATCCATGTTAAATATTATAACAATGTTTGTAAAATCCTATGCCATACATTACACCTTTATAATCAATGGCTAACTTAAATATTATTAACAATGAAATAGATTCACTGAGCATATCTAAATCTTTTAAATGCCAACCTCAAACCTGTTTGCAATATATTACACAACCTAACAACGGTTTAAAAATCTTACATATTAATATAAGAAGTTTAAACAAAAACTTTGACGAAATTTCAGTTCTGATGAAGCTTCTAGGTTTTCAGTGTGATGTTATAGTATTATCTGAATGCTGGCTGAGCAAACTGGCGAATTTGCCAATCTTAGACGACTATAATTCCTACTGTACAAAAAATAATTACAACCAAAATGATGGATGTGCTATATACGTTAAATCCTCAATCAAATGTGAAGTTCAGGAGCCACAATTTGTGGATGCAAATTGCTTAATGTGCCACATAGGCGATATTTCGATTATTGCTCTATATCGGTCTCCCTCTTTTAAAGATATTAGCAACTTCATTGAAAGTTTGGATCATGTTCTTAGGGTACCCTCTCAAACTATAGTCTTGATCGGTGATATAAATATAGATATCAAGGACGGTAATAGTGACGGGAACTCTGACGAGTATTTATCCTGCGCTGCAGCGAATGGGCTTCTTCCTGCTCATCTTTTTCCCACTCGTCTGTCTAACTGCTTAGATCACGTCCTTCTCAAAACGAATAAGGCCGCAGTGACGGTCGTTGTTGAGTCATCTATAACTGATCACGATCCACTAGTCCTATTTTTGCAAAATAAAGGCAAGTATAAAACACCACCACAAACTACTCGTAAAATAAACTACGACTCAGTTATAGATGATATAAGAAACTGTGATTGGTTACCCATCTGTGAAACTCTGGATCCCAATGAAGCGACGGATACCCTTATAGAAAACCTGTCTTCTATTATTAACAAGCACACGCGGGAATATACTATACCCAGAAGACAAAGAATCCTTAAGCCTTGGATTACTCCCGGATTGTTGCGTTGCATTCGCCATCGTGATAGTTTGAATGCTAAACTTAAAACTGATAAAGATAATGAAATACTTAAAATCACATATACCCGTTACCGAAATCACTGTAACTCATTGCTAAGCAAGCTAAAAAATGCTTATGAAAGGCAGGAATTTTCTAAGGCCAAAAATGATATAAAGGCAACCTGGAAGGTGATTAAGAAAGTATCCGATATACAGTCTAGCCGAGTTACTCCCACTGATCTACTTTACCTTTCTGATTCACCCAAATCCTCATTGAATATGGTTAATAATTATTTTGCCAATATTGGTAGAAATCTGGCATCAAAATTAACCCCGACTTCCATAGCCCCTAACGTGCCCATATTGAACCCTAGTGGTTCAATGGTCCTTCTTGAGGTGAATGAAAAAGATGTAGAAGACATAATCATGAGCCTTAAGTCTGAATGTGCTGTGGGTTGGGATGGTATTCCGGCTCAAATAATTAAATGTACAAGAGATGTACTGGCTCCAGTAATTACGCATATTTGTAATGTTTCAATTTCATCTGGAATTTTCCCTGATGCTTTTAAAAAAGCTGTTGTTCATCCGGTTCACAAATCTGGGAGCAGAGATGACATCAATAATTACCGGCCAATCTCGATACTTACTGCCTTATCAAAGATCTTGGAACGTATTTTGAATAATAGCCTCATCAGCTTCCTGGAAGCAAATGATATCCTAGCTCATAACCAATTCGGTTTTAGAAAAAGCATGAGCACTGAAGATGCGGTTATGGGCCTGTCTGAACATGTAGCTAGGAGCCTTGATAAGAGGTTAAAATGTCTGGGTATTTTTCTCGATTTATCAAAGGCCTTTGATACTGTTTCTACGCCTGCCTTGCTGGGGAAGATGGAGAGAATTGGAATTCGCGGTCCCGTTCTGGATATTTTTTCAGATTACCTGAAAGGACGTACTCAATATGTTAAAATGAGTCAATATGAGAGTGAAGTATTACCGATAACATACGGCGTGCCCCAAGGCAGTGTATTGGGTCCCACATTATTTCTCATCTACATAAATGAGCTGTGTAATATGCCTATTCAACATTGCAAAATATTTACGTATGCTGATGACACAGCACTGGTAATAGATGGAGTGGATTGGGGCCAATGCTATTCCAATGCTGACAAAGCTCTGCAACAAATTATGAAGTGGTTAACAATTAATTTGCTTACCCTAAACGTTAAAAAAACCGTATATGTTCCCTTTACTATTAGGTCTAACTTTTCCCCACCGCTATCATTTGTAGTCAAAGCCCATATCTGTTCATATGTGTCCCCTACAGAATGTGACTGCCTCAACATAACCAGGTCTAGTGGTGTAAAATATCTCGGCGTTCACATAGATCAAAACCTGAACTGGCATAAGCAAGTAGACATACTCTCAGGCAGAATCCGCAAACTGATCTATGTACTAAAAAAACTGCGTAGATCTGCCGATAGTAATACCCTGAGACTAGTCTATTTTGCACTGTGCCAGTCGGTTTTATCTTATTGTATTCCAGTTTGGGGAGGGGCAACTTTAAACGTGTTTATTAGGCTTGAGCGTGCACAACGGGCGGTCATAAAGGTTATGCGGTCGCGTCCACGCAGGTATCCCACTTTACAGCTTTATGCTGAGTGTGACCTGCTGACTGTCAGGCAACTTTACGTGTACCACATGATAATCCGAAAGCACTCTTCCTGCCCCCTCGCTGAGCCGGCTGGTAGAACAATACATAGGCATAAGATCTTCCTACTGGAACCTCACAGAACATCTTTTGCCAGACGCCAGTTTTATATCAACAGCATAAAAGTGTATAATCATTTGAATAAGGAATTAAAACTATTTTCAAAAACAAAATATGAATGCAAAGTCGTATTAAATAAATACTTGTCAAAATTGACTCATCAAAAAACTGAGGATCTTTTTTTAGGCCATCTACCTTAAATTTATTCATACAAGTTGCACTTGCACACATTCCCTCACACCCACTCACCATTCACGCACACGCGCGCACGCGCATACATACACACAAACCTACCCCCCCCCCCTCCCCACACACACACACACACACAAACACATTTTTACTCCACACTTACACAAAATTGTAAATGAGAATAATATAAGTAAATATTTTATTTCGTTTTGTTTTTATATATATATATATATTTTTTTTATTTAACTATTTAAAAAAATACTTTGTCTAGTGCCAATGAGTTACAAATATTGGCTTGTGACTTTGCTGCGGAGGGACACTGATCTCTAAGATACAGGGTCACCCCTAGTTTGGAGATCAGGGTTTCAATGTATTGTGCTTAGCATAGCCACTCAATTATAATTATAACATTGCTTTTAATGTACTTAGGCTTTTCTTCAATAAACATTTTTATTTTTTTATTTTTTTTTTATAATTGATGGTGCCCTATCCAAAACCAAATGAACACAATATTAATAATCCATGTTTTCCTTTCAACCATACCATATCGTCCGATTGTTTATTGGACTAATTAATAAATGGGCTTCAAATTAATTTCACCCACTCCGAGCACAGAGAGGGGGAAACAAAAGACTCAATATTGAAATTCTGGTAAAATGGAATACTGATGAAACTTTTTGACGGATGAGTTATTTATTGTTAAAATTGATTTTGTTTCCTTCTGCAAACTATTTAAACCAATTGCTTGGTTTGATGGAGTCATCATCAGCTATTTCCTATTCGATTCGGACGCAGCATAATCAACCTACAATGTTCCCACTGCTGGAACACAGGCCTCCTCTCGGTGAGAGGAAATGGGCCATAATCCACCACGCGGACCTGCGGATGATGATGAAGTAGTTCACACGTTTCAAATTAAATTAGCTAGCGAAACTCCGCAGATGAGTTTCCATATTTAAATACCTACGATAAAATAAAAGTAGTATGTGTTTATACGAGTATATGTAAATAGAACCATCAAATATCATGTCTTCTCCCAAGAGTTACACAAGAATAGCTAATGCTGAGATGGAAATATCAGACAGTCAGCAAGCTTGGTAGCGAGTCTGACGTAGGGTGCTCCAGATGCATCAGCTAGCTATTTTGATGCACCCCAATAACTAACACTTCAGGAAAGCCTTTTGTGCTAATATAAGCTTGGTGCCCGGTGATATTTTCTATCGGTAATTAAGACGAACTTCCATATTATATTTAACCCATTTAGAGAATGGATTTTCAAAAAATCTTCCTAAGTGCTCCCTTCGTTGTATACAGTGTGGCAGAGACGTCGACGAGCAGCCGGTTACCATGCATGGAATCAGAACACGATTCTGATATTTTTAGAAATTTTTCGCAGGTTTTTAAAAAAAAAAATGCTGTAGCTAAAAAAACATTTTGACCACGTGGGTACTGTACGTTTCTATGAAACAGTTTAAGCGGGCGCCAACGTTTACTACGTTGGCGCTCGCTTGGGGCAAATAGCAGTGACCACCACATGCGTCGTTGCTCTTTGAGCAAAACGGAGCTTTACTTTCAATGCAGTGGTGCCCTTTCAATTTAACACGTTTACGCGTTAAACCTAATGCGAAGTCACAACAATTAACCCAAACTTTCTTACAATACAACACCAAAACTACACTTCAATTTACAACGTTCACCACACTAAAGCCACAGTGTATTCAAACTTGCAGTTAAATTGTTATGACACTCAATTAAAATACAATGCAAGAGGAGGAACGTTGCGCTGCTGTGGTGTAACAGTAGGCAACGTTCCAAGTTGCTTGTGGTTGGGCATTGTTTACTTAATGACAGCGTCGTTTATGGGATGGTTGTTAAGTACGTGGATTTAACGGCATATATAAACTTGGAAATAACAATGTTTGGTCAAGCGCTACAGTTGTGCATGCGGCCCCAACATTGTTGGGAAAAAGCTAAGTCGATTGACATGCCTAACCAGCCCCAGCAGTCTTGACATTCATAGCGATCGCTTTACGACCGAATTCGGTCGCAAAGACCTGTCACTTCATACATTTCATCTGTCAATTCGGGACTTTGCGACCGAATTCGGTCGTAAAGCGATCGCTATGAATGTCGAGACTGCTAGGGCATATCACTACACCAAATGGTATCGGTACTCGGCGATAAAATTGGCGGGCAAAATGACAACAATCAAAAGCGAATTAAATATGGCGGAACGGCTCTGAAATTCGATTCGTATAAAATCAAATGAACTTTTATTCAATTCATGAAATATTTATTAGTTAGATTTGATTGATGATCGCTACGTTTAACTTTAATGATTATATTGACATTAATGACAGGACCTGTCAGTAGAACTAGCTGCGCCTCGCGGTTTCACCCGCATAAGTTTCGATCCCGTAAAAATATCGGGATAAAAAGTATCCTATGTATAATCCAGGGTGTCAGCTACGTCCATACCAAAATTTCATTAAAATTGGTCCAGCCGTTTGAGCGTGAAGAAGTAAAAAACATACAAACACACACACACACAAACTTTCGCCTTAATAATACTCGTATTAGTGTGATCAGTGTAGGATAAATCATATTTTAATGATCTTTTGGTTGACTGACTGTGGTGGTGGTGGTGTGATGACCTGTTGGTCTAGTGGTGCTGAGCATTTGTGGTTTCATTCTGGGATTTTTCCATTAGGAAGTTCTCAGTAGCAACCCGGAGGATTTGTGCCTGGTGATGGCAATAGACTCGCCCCCTATGACATGGGATTTTAACATAATTAGGGAAATGTAGCACCACGCCTGCAGAAGTATTAGGCAGAGGTACATTTTGTAGATTACTATAGAGTCTATAATATAGCCTATTTGGTGCTTACTGAGACCTCCGTGAGTCCGTTAAAAGTTATTGGCATGAAATACGGAACAACATTAATTACTTAGTTTAAGACGTTTCAGTTTTGTCGGACAAGCCCAGAAGCAATCATACAAAAATGTTATTGAGAAAGAAAGAAAGAAAAGAAAGAACGAAAAAAATTTATTTGGACACAGTTCGTGAAACACAAAATACAAAATTAATAAAATATAAAATAATGTTTCAGACAACAATAGACGATAATAAACGAGGCGGTAATAATTACGATATTTATAAGTGAATTGTATGATCCCTTGCTAGACCAAACATTACTTTTAGATGAGAGATGAATGGAATAAAAGAAGTTAAGTATTAAAACACTACTGTATTGTCCCAAAGGTACTTAAAGGTAAAATGAGCTTAATGGACTGATGGTGTGGAAATGAAGTGAGTGACGCGGCCCTTGTTGGCTGTAACGAGAACGCCTGGCTGACTTGATAGCCCAACGCGAACTGAACTAATTAATATGAGTTGAAATGAATGTGTGGCGTGAACTGCTGAATTGCAGAATGTGCGGTTGCACCGTACATGAATAGTCTTTTATTCGTTAATCCCGGTACAGTTAGCATCTCCTCGATGTAACTACCTGCACACCTCTGTACAAAACTTCGTTTTTGTTACGTTATACTCGTAATAATGTAAGCTTGCCAGCCTGTATAACGAATTCCCAAAATTATTTGAGAGTTTTTATTTTTTTTGCTAACACGTAATTAACCCAAATTTTTGACTAGTTTTGGCAACAAAATTTTATCTGTATCCGAATCAGGCATTAAATTTCCCAGTTTTGTGCCAAAAAGTCCAATACTATCAGATTGCCCAAATGTTTCAGTTTCAATATACACTGTGAAAGTTTAAAGTAAAGTTAAAAAGCCAATATTTATCTGTGCAACAGATAGTAAACCCTCGTCCTGAGATCTTATCGTCTGAAACTGCCACGGAATTTAAGGATTAATTTTCACAGATCAGTGATAAATGGAGTGTTTACAGTGTGTTGATCCGTAGATGGGTGACCATCTTCACATACCAAGACCCCTCCGTGTCTCGGAAAGCACGTTAAGCCGTTGGTACCGGCTATCATTCGTGGATCTTAGATAGTCGTTACGGGTTGTCAGCAGCCCGAGAGTCTGACAACCAGTCTTACCAAGAGGTATCATCATCAATTCAGCCTATCGCAGTCCACTGCTGGGCATAGGCTTCTCCCAGGCTGCGCCACAACAACCTGTCCTCCGCCTTCTGCATCCAGTCCGTCCCAGCAACCTTCTTTAGGCCGTCCGTCCATCTAGCTGGGGGGCGTCCCACACTACGTTAATACGATACCCCTTAGTAGTAGCGTAGTGGATAATCCCAGTAACTGGGTTGTGGAGGTCCTGATAAGCAGTCGCTCCATGTTGAACAAAAAATACTGGTATTCAGCTGCATCCGGTTAGACTGGAAGCCGACCCCAACATAGTTGGGAAAATTCTAGGCAGATGATGACCTTTATGTTAATTTGGCGCTAACTTCTGAGACAGTATAGACATATCAGGAATAGGGTGTAAAGTAAACTCATGCTCCGTGGAAAAGGGAGGATCTTCCGACCAGACGGGTGTTGTGTCTGGTATATATGCTAGTTTCGCGGTAAACTCTGCTTGCGCGATGCAGGATTTTGCGTGACGTCAGTATGATGCGTAGTTCGCATGTAGATGCCACCACAACAACAATAGAGGTTTCATTATTTGTCGCAGTCGACTATAAATAATAAATTTATTGGCGATTTGAACTTCTTGTCATAGGGCAAGAACACCCACCGTCAAATTAAAGAATACTTCCTGACTATCAGTTTTCAATAGTGAAAAGAGATGGTCAGGAAGTATTCTTTAATTTGAAAGATGTGATACCTATCACAATATAAGAAAAGTAGGAGAAACTGATTTATTCTTCTCACAGCTGTGTGTGTGTTTTTTACCTACTTTATAATAAAATCCGTTTAAGAGATTTTCATAAGGTAGATTATAAACTAATAACATTTTGGAGACCATAATAACTATGAAACCATAACCACAGGCATAAAAGCTAATAAACAGCCCAGCACCCTAACTGCATAACACACGATCAATCGGAATCGGTTTCATTTTGGCAGTTCAACAACATTAATTGCGTTATTTACGTGCTGAGCAGACAAATTTTTCCAACTTATGAAGCAATGGATTAGCGATTTGCTTCAAAATTATTTAGATTCCGATGGATCGTGTGCTACGCAATTAGGGTGCTGTAACCAAGCACCTAATCTTCTAACATTATATAACTACGTAAAGTCACGAGCAAATGTATGTATACACTCGGCTTTATTCAAAAGCGATTTACTCCTTTATTTTTTAATGAAATTTTATGTTATTACGAACATAGCATTTTCGAACCCATAGTGTATATGTAATGTGTGGTATTTCAACGTTGCATTCGTTATTTCACGAAAAAATCGCAACTGAAACTTGACATATTGGTGCTCGTGACTTTACATTAGCCCTCCATCCATTCCATGCTCCGTGGCTCATCTAAAACTTCCGGAGCCTCCTTATCAGTTGGCGCTGACCCAACACCCGCAGCTGCCTGAAACACAGCTTCCTCTCGTTTGACACCATTTTGGACGATCAGTCGGACAATTTCAGTTCAGCTTCCATATTTACGGTTGGTTATCTGAACTGTTTTTCTCAGTTCTTACTGGTTTATTTTTGTGGATTAAATTTCTGGTATCAAGTATTTGAAAACTTTTGATTCAGTTCGCTCGATATAATGTAGTTAGTTAATATCTGAAAACGTAAAAGCATTCTTTACTGTACGGTTATGAGAGCAATGGTGGTCCAGTGGTCGCGACTTAAGACTTGTAGGTCATAGGTTCGAACCCAGACAGGCGCATAACTTTGTGCAAATTATTTCATCACCACTGCTCTCAAAACGGTGAAAAACATTGTGAGGAAACCGGCATGACCTTGGACCAAAGATTCAGACATGTGACAATCTATCAACCCACACTGGGCCCGCGTCGTAAATTACAGCCCACTCCCTCTCACAGAGAGGAGGCCTGTGTCCCAGCAGTGGGAATATTCAAGCCTGATTATGCGATCGAACTCTTCAGTTACGTTAAACAACTTACGTTGCCAAAATTTATTGTACTTATGAAAAAATTACATTAGCTGTCGTAAAAACTAAAGAAGATTAATCCTGTCTTACCTTTAACTAGATCAGGCACTACCTATGCTTCTTATTTTTTCAAATGATAATAATAATTCATTTATTTATCAAGTAACAAGGACTCACTAATACACAGAAATTAAATATGACACAAATCTTACACTAGAAGGCTAGAACACACTGAATACATTATACATTACATTACAATAGGTACAACACAATACAATAACCACACAAAGCATTTTCATATTGACAGCCGACGACTATAGGTGACGTGCAAGTCACTGCAGCGTCTGATATATGGCCAGTCAAGTCTACTGGCTATCATCACCAGCACGCTGCTGGAGCTGCCGCAAACTCTGCGTACCAGGGACGCGCTTCGCTTACGCATCGTTGCATAGAAGCAGTCGACTCTAGCGACGGCGAACATGCCCGAGGCACTACAATGTCGCGGCAGCATGCGGAGGGCTTCGTATGCTTTTTGAGTGTGATACCACTGCTCTACTTACCTACACCAGACGTTTTCACTTTAATGAAAGACGAGCTCTTCACAGTGTTCACGTCCAAAGTTTTTACATTAATCAAAATAGATTCCTCCGATTTCTAAACTAAAACTAGAACAGTCGCACTTCTAAAATTTCCTTTTTACTTTCATCGAACTAGTCTTCATTCTCTCAAACCGGATTGAACTGGTTTCAACCGGTTTACGGCGGCGCGCACTGGATAAGTCCGCCATCGATGTAACGCGAGGGATTTGTCACGCTTTCTGTTATCCAAGCTATTTGGCAAATATGGGCGATGACGTTCAGTTTATGGACGTATTTTTACGTCAAATTTCTGAATACTTCGTAATATAAGCTACCACGCCAGTGCTATAAAATTGCACAATGATACGCTTACTGAGCAAACTAGATATCACGGTTGGTAAAATTCTTGCTGAACGGACATTATGCGTTTTAGGACATTAAGATAATATGAAGGATATAAAATGGTTACGACCTGGTATATATTTTATTTGAGGTATTTTACAGAGCATTCTATCATTTATCTATTTTAAAAGTTTCTTATTTTTCTGATCTGATGAAAAATAAATAATAATAAATATAATGGTGTATAGTATTGTATACCTATTGTGGTATAGTAATTTTATTTTAGGTTCATCGCCCACACATATTATACTATAATTAATGTATGCAAAATAATGGAAAACATTTTAAAAGAGTAACGGTGGAGTTTCTTACCCATTCTTCTCCATACGAAAACTACCTTTTGGAAGGGGCGACTAGAATCAATTCCATTTTGCTATAATTTTTTTCATTCAAAAGTGCCTTTAGATGTGCCTTTCTGAAATAATGATTTGACTTTGACTTCGGTGATTTAATGTATGCAACAAAAAGTTTAAACATAAACTATGAACAGCATACCTTACCCAAAAACTGCAGTCGATTCCGGCGTACATATACAGGGTTATTTTTCAAAGACCAGCCAAATTTAAGGATGTGGTACAGACCATCAAACTGAACAACTTTCTCCATGGGACAAATAGCGTAATCGCGAAAAATTTATCAACTGTCCCATAGAAAACTTCAATACCTACTCGACCTAAATGTATGGGACGGCTGAATTTTTATTCGCGATTACGATGTTGGTCCCATGGAGAAAGTTGTTCAGTATGATGGTCTGTACCACATCCTTAAATTTGGTTGGTCTTTGAAAAATAACCCTGTATGTGTATGCCCAGATGTACGCACGTAAACGTAGCAAAAGGTGTATGTAAGGATCGTAGCAGGTGGCATAGTGTAGTTTCTGGCTACTCCTGTGGAAATATGGTGTGAGTTTATATATACCCCGTGTTCCGGACGATATACATAAACTTCGAACAGATGGTAATAAGCATTTTTCATTATGCACACAGTAATTAATTCTTCTTTTTATTTATTATTTGTTAATTTTCATACAAATTAAATACATTGACGTAAATTACCCAATCTGCATGCCTCTTTATCCGAAGCATTTGATAGATGTATCATTTTAATTGCACTAAGCGGCAACATAGGCCAAATTAAGACCCTTTCTTACTGCATAGCTCAATTAAATTTAATTAAATGAAATTACAAATATTTTTGTAACGAAGCCTTTTTAAGTACTACTGCCTTTGTTAGAATTGATTTGTAAAAGCTATAGAAGCGTTTGCCAAAGTTTATAGACAACATGAAGAACATAGTGTATATGTAATTCCAAGCTACCCTCTGTAAAACACGAGATCAAAACCCTTTTTTAACCTCCATTCCTACTTTTAAATCAATTACAGCCACAGTCCCTAAAACTAGTGTTAGACCAACTAGACTAGGTTTGTAGATTGACCCAATCGCCGGAGTTGTCAAGTCAAACAACTGCGGGGTAATATAGACCAGGAGTTCGTTTGTTTAGTGCAGGGTCCTAGTTAGCGCGGTCGGGGGGTTGGGTCAGATCTACCCGTGTTTGAGTTGCTAACTGGACATTAAAATTAGATGGTAGTTAGTCCAAGACTTTAAGTTAGAGTGGTCTAGTCTCTCTGTATGTGTGATAATCAGAGATCGGAGTAGGTAGATTGAATTGGGGTCATTGATCCGAAACGTGTATATTAATATGGACATTCCTCCGGATTTTCGGAATTGTTTGATTATTAAAAAAAAAAAAAACGGAACCTAGGTAGGAATTGTATTAAAATGAGCAATATTATATTGTTCATATTTTTTTTAAACGTTATCCAGTCACGATTTCACACAACCCAACGACCAATCAGAGCAAAGGATCATGGGTGGTGCACTAACCGGTTATCAAAACAATGCGTACGCCCGGCGACGATACCAGGTAGCTCAGTCGTTCCTTTAAATGAATTGAGTAGTAATAATATCACTACCAACATTAACAATATTTAACTGGATCCGGAAACACCGGAATTACTTTCCGGCAAAATGACTTATCCATGTTGTTCTTTCTGTGAACATCTATGATACAAGTACCAAAAATCAATCTACCTACTCCGATCACTGGTGATAATTGATCATTATATTCGTGTTCGAATTTCTCTACTCAGTCTACACTATCCAACTTCCTACTTAATTTTATAATATTATAAACTCGAAAGTTTGTATGGATGGATGGATGTTTGTTACTCATTCACGCAAAAACTACTGAACGGATTTGGATGAAATTTAACACACAGATGGTTTATAACCAGGATTGACATATAGGATACTTTTTATCTCGATTTTCCCACGGGATCGAAACTTATGCGTGTAAAACCGTGGGGCGCAGCTAGTAATATTATAAATGGGTACAGTTTGTAAGTTTAGATGTAAGAGGTAATCTCGAAAACAACTCATCCGATTAAAAAATATTTCTCTTATAGAAAGCTTATTCTTTTTTGTGTTTTTTCTTTGTGTTATGTTTATCGCAAATAAACGTATTCTTTCTTTTTTCTATTGTCGTGGTATAGGATAATATTTTAAGGTACAGTTGGCTTCCACGCGGACGGAGTCGCAGGCAGAAGCCGGTGGATTTATAAAAATGAAGGCTTTTTTTCTCTATATGCTTAACGAGAATATCTTTTGACAAAACCTGTATGTAATGAACCCTGTAATGTGTGTAGCTTTCATGACACTCAGTTTTGTTAGCCTCTTTCCCTGTAGCCAAACTAAACCATTATGAGTGGATTTGATTCCATTCATTATTTTAGTCCTTCGAGTCGGATATTATAATATTTTGATACTTCGAATCGGATCCAGAATTTTTGGTTTGAGAGTTTGTTATTTCGTTAATTTATTAATCCACACTTTACTTTACTTTGTAGCACCAAATTCTTTCACTAACACTATATGTATCTGCCGACCCTTTCCAGTGAAACCGGATGCAGCTTAGCTAAGCACCAGTATTTTACATGGAGCAACTGCCTATCTGACCTCCACACTCCAGTTACTCGGTAACACGGTACCCCTTTGTAAACGTTTTTAATAACACAATAACCCTTAACAAAATATTTGTATCCGCTGCAACTGACAACCCATCCACATGAACCACTTTAAAACTTAGACCTAATTTGTCTTGCCAAATAGGACTCTATCGCCCAGCAAATACCGGTGGTTTTCCCCTAACTGTTTGCTCTTGAAGTTTGACAGCCGTCGGACGTCGGATTAGGTATGAGGTACATACATAGAATTTGAGATTCAAAGCTTGAAGCAATGGTTTGTTAATAGTTTCGCTGTTTCTGATTTGATTGTATGGTAGCCGATGTTTAGTTTATTTGATTAACTTGAAACACTGAATTTGGGTACTGCGGCTTAGAATCTGACGGCTCAATTATGAAAATGTATACCGTTGTCTGCCTCGCTGGTCTAGTGGTGCAAGCGCTAATGCTAAGCATGAGGTCCTGGGCTCGATTCCGGGGTTGGGAAAAGTGTTATTGAGTTTTTAACCGACGAAAAAAAAACGGAGGAGGTTATATAATATAATATAATATCCTTGGACATTTCACACAGCGCCATCTAGTCCCAAGCTAAGCAACCTAATGCTTGTGTTATGGTAACAAGATGGCTGATAAACTACTTATATACATTTTTTTTTTTTTTTTTGTAAATACATACATATTATAGATAGAAAAACACCCAGACTCAGAACAAATACATGTAGGTCATACAAATATTTGTTCCGTGCGGGAATCGAACTCGCGACACGCAGCGCAGCAGTCAATCGCTTAACCACTGCGCCAACCGTGCCGTCAGGTTCTCAAGTCGACGCGTATATTTTTTTTATGTATGACCACACATAACTTTTTACAGAGTAGTCCGATTTTGATAATTCTTTTTTTTATTGGAAAGGGTATACCCAAAGTTGGTCCCATATAAATTTGGAAAAAAAATCTAACCCTAAGGGTGGGAAAATAGGGGTGATTTATTGTTCACTCACCGATTTGAATGCTGAGTTGTGTAATATTACTCTACTCAGTGCCACGTATGCCTGCCCATTGGCAAACAATAAGTAGATTATAGCCACAAAAAATTATAAAACAAAAACTATTTAACAAAAAAATTAAACCTCCGAAAAAACTGAAAAGCAAAAAGTAATAAACCTTTTTTACTTAATTAACCTTAATAACTAACTAAGTTCTTAAACTAATGTAAGTATACATGAATAATTTTGAGTCGGGGTAATTTAGTGATCTTTGTTTATTGATTGTTTGGTTTTACACATTAGTTTAAATTATTCATGTATACTTACATTAGTTTAAGAACTTAGTTATTAAGGTTAAATAAATAAAAAAGGTTTATTATTTTTTGCTTTTCAGTTTTTTCGGTGGTTTAATTTTTTTGTTAAATAGTTTTTGTTTTATAATTTTTTGTGGCTATAATCTACTTATTGTTTGCCAATGGGCAGGCATACGTGGCACTGAGTAGAGTAATATTACACAACTCAGCATTCAAATCGGTGAGTGAACAATAAATCACCCCTATTTAATAAGATGCGTGTTGTAAGAATCAACAAGGCGACGAAGAGGTGCACGTTCCCCAGCGGTAGTCCTGCATATGTCTGTATGGAATAGTTGAGGGACGCGCCTCTTCGAATAACACGTCTGGGTACCTACCACAATTTGTTCGTTATGGTTGATGACATAATCGCCCCTATTACATGGGACATAAACGTTGCTGGCGGAATGTGGGTGTACGACAGGAATAAGTAGAACACTGTCTAACCCTTCGTAATACAAGTGTGTTACTGTTTTTTTTATAACCTACGATAAGTTTCTACGCCATAGTCTAGAATCATATGCTAAATTCATGGTTTCAGTTTGCGCGTCGATGTCCCTGTCACCCTGTATGTGTTTTTTGTTTCTTGGTGCTGTTTGTCGTTCTATTTATTTTAATTACCGGAAAGAAAGAAAGAAAAAAAGAAAATGCATTTATTTTCGGCAAACATGACGCATAAAAAAAAGACAAAACACACAAAAAAAAAACAAGTTGGGGGTAAACATGCGTCACATTCACGCAAAACGGCCACACAAGACACAACATAATCAGCCTATAATGTTCCCACTGCTGGGACACAGGCCTCGTCTCTGTGAGAGGGAGTGGGCTGTAATCCATCAAGCGGGCCCGGTGCGGGTGAGTAGATGTCACATGTCTTCGAATTTTTAGTTCTAGGAAATATCGGTTTCCTCAAGATGTTTTTTTTCTTCACTGTTTTGAGAGCAGTAGTGATGAAATCATTTACACAATAGTAAAGCGCCTGTCCGGATTCAAACTTACGACCTACAACTCGTAGCTCGTGTTCGTTACCACTAGGCCACCACTGCTCTTGCCAAATAAACGATTCATCTATCTTAAAAAATATCAAAAAATTTAATTTCCGTTCAATTGCTAAACCATTGCCATTCACTACAAACCATTAAACGGGAGTTCAACTAATTGGATTGCGTCGCTGTTCATTCGATACGATTCAATTAATTCCGTTCCATTTTCGCTTGTGATCTCTTCCTTTTGGGCAAATACCTCCCTTAATAACTAACCAGACCAGAAAGATGTGTCACATGGCCGTTAGAGCTGAAAGGTTCTGGAGTGGCAACCACGTACCGGAAAATGTAGCGTTGGAAAGTCTCCTACAAGGTGGATCGACGACCTTGTGAAGGCCGAAGGAACCCGTTGGATGCGACAAGCATAGAACCGGTCGCAGTAGAGGTGCTTGGGGATGTCTGTGTCCAGCAGTGTACGTCTTTCGGCTGAAATGTTGATGATAACCTCTTCAACTCAATCTATCACAGTCCACTGCTGGATATAGGCCATTCCTAGGCTGCGCCGCAACACCCTGTCCTCTAGCTTCCGCATCCAGTCTGTCCCAGCCATCTTAAGGTCGTTGGTCCATCTAGCTAAGGACCGTCCCAAACTACGCTTGCCGATACGCGGTCTCTATTCCAAGACTCATCTGCTCCATAAGCCATCGGTCCTTCGACGAACATTGTCACCCTACTGCCACCTGGTTTTCATGAAATAGGTAATAGATAATAGGGGCTGGTGTCCACAACTCCATGTCAATGCTCGTATTTTTCGTACGGAAAATGTATTAAAAAATGCGGTTTTCATGTAATAAAAAAAGCAATTCAATATACCTTGAAAAGCGATAAAAATGCCATTTCAAAATCATCAGCTAACGGCACATTCCTTCAAAAACCGCCAATATAATAAAGATAATGCATAATTCAAATTAATTTAAATACACTGTGAGCCGAAATAAGTATATTCACTACATCTAAAAGTCAATTCTTGACACAGTTCTTTGAAATTCACTTCCAACGGTAGGGGCCTGTGCCCACGGACGACACGGCATGGCAAGGGAATTATATGCAGCGAATAGTAAAATAACCAATAAAATTGAAAAAATGACATGTCATGCACATGAAGCACACCGCAGCTGTGTTTTTATACAGACGCCAGTACATCAAGTTACCCAAAACTGTCAAATTTTCCCAATCAAACTTGAAACTAATGCTTTAGCGATAAAGTTAAAAATCTATTAAAGAAATCTGATAGATTGTTGTAGCTTGATGTGCTGGCATCTGTAAATACGATGAATTTAATTGAAATTTCAATTTTATTGTTATAACTATTAAGTTTCATTCTTATTTGGCGCATAAATATCCCGTAACGTGCCGTGTCATCCGTGGGAGCAGGCCCTAGGTTTGCATTTGACGCGGAAAATATTTCATCTACCTTCATATTTGATCTACATTTTGAATAGCGGCCGCCCTGTAGAAGTGGCAATTAGCATGTTTAAAAAAAGTAGACACGGCTGTTTGGTGAAGATTTTTGGATTCATGTGTAAATGTTGTGTTTGCTTAAACTTCAATTTCATTTATTTGCTAGAATGTGGGTTTACAACGTATGATCTTAACAACTCCGCATCAAAGTTGCGACAAACAAATACGCGACAAATAATCAACCATCAGTGGTGCGACAGCACATCACCTCGATGACCGTTAGTGCGACTGATTGTAATGGCCCCTTTACATTCTTTCATTACAGGTATGGTGTTGTATGGTGATATTTAATTTTATCTTGCACAATGCGATTATGTCTAAGTAAATAAAAAAGGCAGCAACAACAAATAAGAGCTTATGCATTAGGATTTTTATTAAGGAACAAATTTATGAATTGATGTCAAAGTTATATCGATGTCGGGTCAAGAGATAAAGGGGATTGAAGACTTTTATATGGATTCTGGCATACCTACTGCCGCGCCTACTTGCTTACATCGTTTTTCCTACTTGCTTACCGTCAGTAGGGGCTGGTCAACTCTTTGCTGCCATGGCTTATTTTTATTTAATTTAATATTTGAGTTGTTTTTTTTCATTACGGACGCTTTAAACGTTCTGCATCGTTCTCACATGTATAATTTTTAACATGAATGATGCAACCAATACTTTGTAACTATATTATTGTGATTTAAAAGAGTGTCCATGGAGTTTCTTGCCCGTTCTTCTCCATAGGTACAGACACCAGCAGGTCAAGCTACCCGATACTGTCAAATTTTCCCAAACCACCTTAAAACTTAATGCTTTAGCGATAAAGTTGAAAATCTATTAACGAAATTTGACAGATTGTAGTAGCTTGATGTGCTGGCGTCTGTACCTACTACGCTTTGGAATGGGCAACTAGCTTCATCTTTTTGACTGACCGACCCTTGACAAGTCAAAAGTGCCTGTAATTGGTTTAGTTGAAATAAATAGTTTGAGTTTCATAGTTTTAATTGTACCCATGTTAATTATAATTTAAGACCAAGTTATCCCATTAGGTATAACCTGTAATGATGGTAATTGGAGATTTTAATAAATGAACAAAATCTTTTTGTTTTGTAGCATAGATGTTTCAAATAATCACTCTAAAAGTTCAAAGTAATCAAACAACAAATCAAGCAACAAGATACTATGCAAGTTCAAAAAAATATGGATGTCACGTGATCAACTTTGAACCTTAATATCTCGGAAATGTGACAGTTTTTGTCCTATTATATTTTCCGTTTGCATTGATGTCAGCTATCGTTTTTTAAAGGTTTCATGAGTTGCCGCCATTTTGAAAAAAAACAAAATGGCGAACAGGTAGGTATGCCACGGACCTTGAAACCATTTTAATATAATGTCAGATTAAGAATATAATTATGTATTCGTTTGGTGTTTAGTTTGTTTTTGATGTTTGAAACATTTGGGAATTCATAAGTAATTGCTAAATATTGATTTGCAGACTTCAAAAAAAGAGGAGGTTTTATGTTCGTTTGTATGTTTTATTTCTATTTATTTATTTTACCATGTACACACATATGTATAAACAAACAAGGAAAAACAGTTTAATAACAGTTAGGTAAACAGTTTAGTAGTTTAATGTATGTTCATCGATATGTTCATCAATTGAGGACCGTATTGATGAACCAACTCTATGAATGGATGCTAGTGTCCTTAAACCCTTTTTTATCTCAAAAGCTCAAACTTTATCCAGAATTGATAACCCCAAAATTGCATTTTGCAATTACAAAATCGATACACATACAAATTGCCAGAAGCAAGGTATAAAGCCATATACACAAGGGTCATTAGTAGACTATCTGCTTGCATTGGCGCTAAGCGGTTCGTTCATTAGTAGACGAGATATCTTGTGTGTCCGCCTTTAGATGCGTTTTTCCCAACATTGGAATAATGATCAGTGACGTGGATGTACTTTAGCCTTAATTATATCGGCTTTTTTATTCATTTTCCTAAGAGAAAAGTGTTATTATAGTTTCCACAATTATTATGAAACTAGCTTCTGCCCGCGGCTTCGCCCGCGTGGATGTCGGAAATTATCCCACGGGAACGTGCTAACAGGATAAAAAGTATGTCATCCATCCCAGGATGCCATCTATATCTATGCCAAATCAGAAGTTCAGTGGTTTAGGCGTGAAAATGTAACATACAGTTTCAAGTTCAAATCCTCTCCTTAAAAACCGAATTACCCGTTTTTGTCCCGTCAGTGGTAAATTTTCGACAACTTTACTTATTTATTATTAATTATTTTCTGTCAAAAGTATCAATACTGAGTTTCGAGTTACTCAGACCGCACATTCAATTTCTTCGACATAAACTTAACACCCCTATATCCCTCTTTGAGGGGTAGTTTTGAAAAACATAATATAATGATAAACTTTATTACTTACTTAGGCAAATTTCAAGTTTATTAACTAAATGAATAAGATTTTTCATATAAACTGTATCCCCGCTTTTCACCCCCACAGGGGTGGAATCGGAAAAAAAATCGTTTGGGATGTATTCATAACTTGACTCAAAGATTATTTATACTAATTTTCGAGTTAATCAAGCCATGCAGTAAAATCCTCCCCTGAAAAATTGACTACCCCATTTCAGCCCGTCAGGGGTAGATTTTCAAAACACCCTGATACATTATTCTTTACTTTCAATATTAGGTATAAATACTGAGTTTCGAGTCAACCGGACTGCGCGCTAAAATTCTTCCATACAAACTTTGAAACCCCCCAATCCCTTATTAGGGGATAGTTTAGAAGAAAAAAAAAACTGACAATCTTCATAATTATATCTTCATATTAGATAAGTATTCGTGCTAAGTTTCAAGTTTATTAACTCAAGGAAAAAGATTTTTCATACAAACTTTCATCCCCTATTTCATCCCCTTGGGGGTAGAATTTATTAAAATCCTTTCTTAGCGGATGCCTTCGTCATAACATCTACCTGCATGCCAAATTTCAGCCCGATCCCTCCAGTGGTTTGGGCTGTGCGTTGATAGATCACTATGTCAGTCAGTCAGTCAGTCACCTTTGAGTTTTATATTATTTAGAAGATACTTTTCCGGCATAAAAAGTACTCAGTGTGGTGCCCAGGATATTAAAGAATAATTATACCAAGTTTCATCGTAATCGAACCGGTAGTTTTTGCGTGATGCCTGAACAAACAGACAGACAGACAGACAGACAGACAGACAGACCGACAGACAGACAGACAGACAAAAATTTTTTTAATCACATTTTTGGGTTCGGTGTCGGTCTAGGAACACCCCCTTTTTTTTTTTTTTTTTTTTTTTTTGAGGATGGGAAATCATCAAATGACCCCTCCCGCTCTGGGTGGAGCAGAAGGGAGTGTCAGACTCTTACTGACTAAAACCCACCCGTGTTCCTTCCTTAGCCCTTTATGTTCCAGGGCAGCGGTAACCCTTTCGGACAATCCCGCTACCCTGGCAGGCTTCGGCCCTATGGGGCCCCGTCACTCATGCTGACATCTCTTTGAGGCGCGCGTGGAACACATACACGCCGTCCGGCACGGGCCTGGTCCTGATCGGACGGTGAGTTACCCATTACTCACCGCCCGCAGGCCCGCGCCTACGGTGGCCGGGAGTCGTCACGCGGCTCCCGACGCCCGGAGCGTCTCCCGCGGCGGCTGAGGCGTGAGGTGCGCAAGGCGCGTTCTCTCGCCCACCCCGCCACCTCCTTCGCTAGCATGACTGCTTCGCAGAAGGAGGTGACTGCCTCCCACTCCCTCTCGCCCCGGACCATGGCTTGAACCAGGGCCGGACGCGAGAGGTCGCCGCCGCTGCCGATCGCCTCTACGAGGACACGGCGGTGCTCTGCCCAAGCAGGGCAGACCTCCACCGTATGCTCCACCGTGTCCTCTGGGCGATCCTGACAGTGGTAGGAACACCCCCTGCCATTTATTTTTTTGATATTTTCAATGTACAGAATTTTCACTTCTACAGATTTATTATAAGTATAGATAAAATGGCTTCCATGAGTGGTAAATATCATCATTCTTTTGCATAATTAAAACATAGCATAATCAGAATATACTGTTCCCACTGCTGAGACACAGGCCTCCTGTCTGTGAGAGGGAGCGGGTCTTAATTCACCACGCGAGTCCAGTGCGGGTTGGTAGATGTCACATGTCTTCGAATTTTTGGTTCTAGGATATGCCGGTTCCCTCACGATGTTTCCTTCGCCGTTTTTAATGGAAAGCTGTGGTGATGAAATAATTTTCACAAAGTGAATCGCCTGTTTAGGTTCGAACCTTTATTTTTTTATTGCTAAATGGCCTGCTCTTGACCTCGATCACGTCTGATGGAAAGCGATGGATGAGGTCTATGATGGAATGAGCGACAACCTACGGCCGCGACTTGTAAGTCGCGGCCGTTACCACTGCGCCACCAAAAGTGCAGTAATAATGGGTTGCTATCATTATAATCCAGTCGGCCATCTTCAAAATTCCTTCAGAAACTGAACTCCGGAAATCCTCCTCCATTTTGCCGGAAGCGTAAAGTATTATTGATTCATACGTTGGCAACACTAGCGTCCGGTTCGGAAGGTAGGCAAAGTTGCAGTGTTGTAGTCCCTCCGGCACGGCGGATGTATGTTCGTTTTAAATTGCTCTAGCTTGAAATGTTGCTTACCTTGCCTTCGGGAGACGGGATGAGAAAGATGTCTGTTCTTATGACATTTTTTCTTGGCTCTATCTAAAATATACCAATTTTACAACAGTTACCTACCAGCCAGTTTTTACAGCTAATATATTTTCTAAGTAGATTTTTTTATCATGTTTTTGAAGTGAAAACTTCTTTAGCGGCGTTGTGCACTTTTTTATGGGTGAATGTTAAACTCGCGTCAGGACACGTGTCCTGATCGAAAATTCGTAAGACGGAGGGAGAGTTTTTTGTGTTGGGTAAAAATGTTAAGCTCGCGTCAGGACACGTGACCTGATCGAAAATTCGTAAGACGGAGCTCGCGTCAGAACACGTGACCTGATCAAAAAATCGTAAGACGGAGGGAGAGTAGACTGCATTCCAAAATATCAAAAATGCACAACGTTAATATTCAAGTTTTCACTTCTGCCGGCACTCCCGGAGTGCAACCCGTTTTTTTTTTAGGAGCTGTGGTAGCCCAGCAGTTAACGGCCGTGGCTTAGGAGTCGTAGGTCGTGGGTTCGAACTTAGGCAGGAGCTTTATTTTGTGTAAATAATTTCATCACCACTCTCAAAACGGTTAAGGAACTGGTTTGTTCCTAGAACCAAAAATTCGAAGACATGTGACATCTACCAACCCGCACTGGGCCCGCGTAGTGAATTAAAGCTCACTCCCTCTCGAAGAGAGGGGGCCTCTGTTCCATCAGTGGAAACATTATAAGCTGATTATGAAGAAGTATCAGCATTGTTTCCCAGTACAATAATCTGACTTTTCGAGTTATTACCATAAATGTATGAAATCAGTAGAAATGGAAATTATTTTATTATTTTAATTTGGTTTATGTTCAGACGCCAACACATCAAGCTACTACAATCTGTCAAATTTATTTAATAGATTTTCAACTTTATCGCTAAAGCATTAACGTTCAAGGTTGACTGGGAAAATTTTACAGTTTCGGGTAGCTTGACCTGCTAGCGTCTGTACATATGTACCACATTTACCTACTACGCCAATGTTTAAGTGTGTTTTTTTCAAGGAAGTTAATTGGCAAATCTTTGATAAGGTTACGTCCTGTCCGCTATCACGTCTGACACCGGACTACCCACATACGTCTGATACCTTCAATTTAGGTAAATGTCAAGGACCGCTCAGGGTAAAGGGTCAACTGAAAGGTTCACAAAGATATATGGCCCTCATTACTCATTTATATCTCTGGGTTACCACATTTAAACCGTGCCTCGGAAAGCACGTTAAGCCGTTGGTCCCGGCTGTCATTCATGGATCTTTGACAGCCGTGGCAGGTCTTCAGTCTGACAACCAGTCTTATCAAGAGGTATCGTATACCCAGTAACGGGGTTGTTGAGGTCAGACAGGCAGTCGCTCTATGTAAAATACTGGTATTCATCCGCATCCAGTTTGATTGAAAATCGACCCCAATGTATTTGGGAAAAGGCTAGGCGACATGTCTGTCAATTTTTTTAATTCTAGGACATGCCGGTTTCCTCGCGATATTTTCCTACACCATTTTAAGAGCAGTGGTGATGAAATAATTTACACAAAGTGAAGTACCTGCCTGAGTTCGAACCTAAGACCTACAAACTCGTAAGTCGCGGCCGTTACCAGTGGGCTACTACGTTTTCTGCAACCTCCCATACTTCATTATAATGTGTTTATTTTCTTGAAACTTAAATTAATTATTTAAAAAAACACATTGCGACTAACCTCATTACCATTTCTATAAAAAAAAAACTTTAAACCGTAGTCGTCAACTTAAATTTTCAAATAAAAATACTAGTTCAATGGTCAACCTTGCATTAGAAATTCTTAATAAAAATAAAAACATAACTAAACCCTACCTACGGACTGTTTAATTAAATATTATTATAAAAAGCACGCAATCTAAACTACACATAAAAACAACTTTATTGCCAACTAGAAAAAGCTAGTAAATGTCTACCTAAATAAAAAAGAAAGAACCTGACACATTTTAATTTACTTCTACGAGTTACTTCTAGTAGACATTTTTCTAAACGTGAACACTAGCCTTAAGGAATTTTCTCTGACTCTATAAGTATTTTTTTTTTTATTGTTAGTTTAAGGAAAACCACTACACCCTGTCCATTAGGTTAACCGTTATTTGACAGCTGTCTTAGAACGTACATATTCCAGACTACGGGAAAGTTAACTTTAAAATGCGTAATAAAATAAATATAATAGCCTGCCTTATTTTATTGAATTGTCTTATTTATGGCTTTTTACAGACATTATAATACCGTACGTGTATCAATCAATGTATTGTTTGTTGCTGCAATCACTAGTTCCATCGGTCAAAAAACGGTTTACCTAATAGGCAAGGTATAATAAACAGACATTTTGTTTATTAGTTGTTTTCCTTGAAATAAAATAAAAGGATATAAGTATATTTTCTTTTTTTTTTAAGTGAAAACTTCTTTAGCGGCCTTTTGCACTTTTTTTGAGATGGGTAAAAAATGTTAAACTCGTGTCAGGACACGTGACCTGATCGAAAGTTTGTAAAACGGAGCTCGCGTCAGGACACGTGACCTGATCGAAAATTCGTAAGACGGAGGAAGAGTTTTTTGTGATGGGTAAAAAATGTTAAACTCGCGTCAGGACACGTGACCTGATCGAAAGTTCGTAAAACGGAGCTCGCGTCAGGACACGTGACCTGATCGAAAATTCGTAAGACGGAGGGAGAAAATCAAAATCAAAAGTCATTTATTACAAAAGACAGTCCCCCAAAAACGCCCGCCCTTCACCACTTCCTAGTGCTATCCTATAGTGCTACCTATAGTGGAGAGTAGACCGCATTCCAAAATATCAAAAATGCACAACGTTAATATTCAAGTTTTCACTTCTGTCGGCACTCCCGGAGTGCAATTCGTTTTTTTAACTTTCATAGACAAGCACTCGCCAAGCAACAAAACAATTAAACATTTTAGTAAAAAAAAAATATCGAGCTAATCGGAGCGAATGAATACTTATACTCCATTTATAATAGCATTAGAAAAAAGAGGCTCGTAGAAGCAGGAATGCAAAACATTTTATTTCAAAGTTATGATAAAACAATTTTAAGGGAGATGCTTAAATTCTAATTTTCTTGCGTTTTTTGCAATTTGCAGGTCAGTGTAAGGTTGTATCTTAATAAAAATAATATGATGCGCAACAATAAGAAATATGTAGGCAAAAATACAATTTTAACCTTAAAAATCATCAATACATCCCTTTAAATTAGAATTGCTCCGAATTCATCTGATTTCGCGGGCTACTGCAGCGCATCCACCTTAATTAAAATAAAATTCGGTAGAATTATAGTGAAACGAATAACGTTCCAAGTATTGTTCATCCCTGCTTCTTTTAGGTTTTTAGCATTGACACTGTAATTTTAAATTGGAGTTATATAATATAAATAAATGAAAGCCACATAATTTCATAAGATAAATAGTTAAAATGGTTACAATTAAGTGTGACAGCTGCTGTAAAAATAGACCATAATAAATTCGGCGTCTATCATAATGTAACAATGTTTATTGTATTTTTGTTACAAAGTGTGCATTAAAAATAACCTTTTTTAACTTCTTTCTAATGCTATTGTAAATGGACTTATAGTAGAATTGAGCTTGAAGTGGGCTGAGAATATTGTGTCAATCCTTCCTTAGCATCAAGTAGAATGACAGCCGATGTATTCTGTAAAAATCTCACCGTGAAGACTAAGGTGAATTGAGCTTGAAGTGAACTGTCAATACTGTTAATCCTTTACATCAGGAGGAATGACAGGTCATTTGAAGCACAGTTCAACCAAAGTTTGACGGCACGGTTGGCGCAGTGGTTAAGCGATTGACTGCTTCGCTGCGTGTCGCGGGTTTGATTCCCGCACGGAACAAATATTTGTATGGCCTACAAGTAATTGTTCCAGGTCTGGCTGTTTGTGTATGTGAGTTTAAATGTTTGTAAACGCCACCCACGATACAGGAGAATTTTAAAGTGTGAGGCAACGTTTAAAAAAAAAAGGTTTTAAGGTGAGATTGTTACAGAATAGAATAGAATTGCAATTCACCACTTCAAGGTCACTTCACCAAAGTTTACTCGGAGTGGCTCTTACAGAATAGACCAACAGAAGTACGTCATAGATATTTCGTCTGTGAAGTAATATTGACTCGTCTTTACGGGGGATGCACACACGATTTGTTTGTTGTAATATTCAACGGTTGTGCATTTGATGACTTCTTCTTATGTTTTTAGGGTTCCGTACCTCGAAAGGAAAAAACGGAACCCTTATAGGATCACTTTGTTGTCCGCCCGTCTGTCTGTCAAGACCCTTTTTCTCAGGAACGCGTGGAGGTATCAAGCTGGAATTTATAGCAAATACTCAGGTCTACTGACCCTTGGAGCTGTGAAAGATCAAACTTCTAAACCAACGCAATCAAAAGATACAGCCGTTTATGCCGCAAATTTTCGACAATCGCAAGGGAATCAAAACCTACAGGGTACTTCCCGTGAACTCAGAATCTTGAAATTTGGTACAAAGCAACGTCTTATAGCACAAATAAAGGAAAAATTGCGAAAACCATAAATTTGTAGTTACCAAATTTGTACGGAACCCTCGGTGCGCGAGTCCGACTCGAACGTGACCGGTTTTTTTAGGTTATGAAATCACCCGCTCCAACATTTAACCAGTTAAATTATAGTTATAACCAAAACAACGAAAGCCTATCAATAATAAATCAAATTCCTAAATAATCCTATCCACATCAAAATTAATCCTTTAAGTGTTCACAGCCATGTTTCCAGTTTTGACACGGGATTACGTTGCCATTTGAAAAATGAACGGTCAAAGGTCGATTTGGCGCGCAAAATGACAGGTGTCAAATGTGAATTAAATATGGCGGATGTGGGTTGAATAAACCGATAGAAGCCGATGGAGAAACAGAGTAGGTTTTTGATTTTGTAAATGTAATAGATTTTTATTCTATTATTAAGAAAACACTATAAACACCGCCACCATCCACCACCACCATCCATCCACCATTTCCACCATCCATCCATCCATTGCCATCCATTCATTCAGCATCCACTTCCACTGCTGAACATTTTCTTGAAATTTTTTAGTGCGCAGCGTTTGTCCACCGCAATTGTCAACACAACATCAACGAGAAACGAGATTATTCGAACTGAACGTAACGTCCCGGTGACCGACTTGCGGTGGTCACGCAGCCATAGTAAATGTATGTATCGCTACTTCGGCGCTGTCATCTTGTTCTTGTAGACGTCGGGTTTATGTGGTGGTGGACAAATGCCTAACGAACAAAACTAAATTGTTTTTCTGATAATAATACTGGTGTTGGAAAAATTAGCCCTTAATGTTATCGATCTGTATAATTGCTTATTTTAAGACCAAAATTTTACCAACATTTATGGCAAACAAATTGATTTGATTTGATTTGGACGATCACATTACTTTTGTTTACCAAATAAATCCTATTAATATTATAAACGCGAAAGTTTGTATGGATGGATGGGATGGACGGATGGATGGATTGATGTTTGTTACTCTTTCACGCAAAAACTACTGAACGGTTTTGGATAGGATCGGAACGGATAGCACTAGGCGTGGTGAAGGGCGGGCGTTTTTGGGGGACTGTCTTTTGTAATTTTGACGCTCGAAAAGAGCTGATTCTCAACCTAATTTGAATAAATAAAATAATGTCTTTTGATTTTGATGAAATTTAGCATACAGATAGTTTATAACCAGGATTAACTTAAAGGATACTTTTTATCCCGATATTCCCACGGGATCGAAATTTATGCGGGTGAAAACGCGGGACGCAGCTAGTGCTTGTATAAATGAAGTAATCTACCTAGCAATTTGCTATTTTATATTATTTTGAGAACAGGCGCTAAAGTTCGGAGAGCCTAATTGTTCAGGCCGGCCATGATTCACTGGGCCATATTATAAATGAGGAAAACGTAAAGTGTTTCATTGTTCAAAATAGCTCCAGTTACAAAACAATGGCATCTATTCAGTTTTACTATTTCGATGTTGGTTAGCCGGTTCGCTTAAAATGACATATTGTATTTCCAAAATAAAAGTTTGAGCGACAGCGTATTTATTGATACGAGATTTATAGTTGAAACTATTGGATTTAACGCGAAATTTGTGAAATGTCAAAATATGTAGCCGTGAATTGTTTCTATTGTTGAAATAGGACAGATAACATATCTAGGTACAGACACGAGACAGTAAGATATTCTAGATTGCACGGAAAATAAACTGTAAAACTGATTCTATAACAAAAAAAAAAAAAAATAACAGTAAAGATTTTAATTGCAATTCAATCACCTCTTTTAAATTTTACCGCCGACGGGCCGACTAGTCGGCGGTTTTAGCCGACTAGTACCACAGTAAAATACATATTGATATGACATAATTATAATATGAGTACAAAGGTACTGCTTATTTCTTAAGAAATTTCTTCCAGCAGACCTGCGAAAGGAGAAGTAAAACAAGAAATGTAGACAATAGTGTGTGAGAACAAGAAGAGAAAAATATGAATGTGTGAAGTCTGAAACAAAAATATTAAATATACCTACACATACAACGCAAAAAATAATAAATAAGTATACTTAAATAAATACATAATACAACAATATATATACATATATATACAAATACTCACTCAGTTAATTGTTATTAGTTATTTTAATTGTGTAGGTTTAAAATAGGCAATTCGTGGTTTTAATTAATGTGATAACCTAATCGCCTCAATGTATACAAGCAGCAGCATAAATATTATTCATCGAAGGAACACCAAAACTATTTGACGAGACAAGCGACGCTAAAATATAGGAAGCTGCATCGGCTTCAAAAAGATGTGTCACCTAGTTAGTTGACACATCTTTTTGAAAAGATGTGTCACCTATGTAGTTAGGTGACACATCTTTTTGAAGCCTGAATTGAAATTTTTTTAACTGAATTTAACAGAAAAGGCAGTTGCCTATTCTGTTAAATTCAGTCCAAATTAATATATTTTTGCTCGAGACTGTACCTATTTGATGGAATGTTTGTGTATTGATGTTTGCTTCGTTTGTTTATTCGGTAAATTTAATAAATCTGGAAGTCTATTGGTATAGTGAAGGGCAAAAGCTAATATTTGTTTAGCCTAGATAGTTGTTTGGTGTCTGGGTTTTTGTGCATAAATAATATTAAATTATTAGGTGTTATTCTTATACGATGCCACGAAACCGAAGTAGATAATACATTGAGTGGAGTTATGATATTTTACATGATTAGCTAAATCTAGTTTAAGAAATGCTTGTTTCGTGTTTTAAACTTTTTTTTTAAATAAACAGAAACATTATAATTAAAGAGATTTAAATAAAAAACTATATTTATGTAGTACATAATAATTCTATGCAACCGTGTCACCACACTAAACGGTTTCGGCACTCGGCGATAAAATTGGCAGGCAAAATGACAGCTGTCAATAGGGAATTAAATATGGCGGAACGGCTCTGAAAGTCGATTCGTATAAAATCAAATGAACTTTTATTCGATTCACACAATATTTATTAGTTAGATGTGATTGATGATCGCTACGTTTAACTTTGATAATATTGACATTAACAGTGACAGGGCCTGTCAGTGGAATGTTTATTTTATGATTTATCAGTGTATATACTTTGAAAGATTAACAACCTTTTAGTGTAAATGAGTTTGTACGGCGATCATTTCAATTCTAAAGCCATTAGCTACATTTACATTATATTACACTAACAACGCCCCGCGGTTTTACCCGCATAAGTGTCGATCCCGTGGAATATCGGGATCGAAACTCATCATCATCTGCCTAGCCTTTTCCCAACTATGTTGGGGTCGGTTTCCAGTCTAACCGGATGCAGCTGAATACCAGTATTTTACATGGAGCGACTGCCTATCTGACCTCCACAACCCAGTTACTGGGTAATACGATACCCCTGGTAAGACTGGTTGTCAGACTTTCGGGCTTCTGACTACCCGTAACGACTGTCAAAGATTCACGAATGACAGCCAGGACCAACAGCTTAACGTGCTTTCCGAGACACGGAGGGGTCTCGGTATGTAAAGATGGTCGCCCATCCACAGACCAACCGTGGCAAGCGTAGCTTAACCTGACCGATTGACCTGTGCGGCTGTTATTATTTAGCCACGGGCCCCTCGGGATCGAAACTATCCTATGTATTATTCTAATGTATAAGCTATAATACCTACTGTAAAGTTTCATCAAAATCCATTCAGTAGTTTTGGCGTGAAAGAGTAACAAACATTCACCTATCCATACTCACAAACTTTCGCGTTTATAATACTATTAGGAAGTTTAGAGTAGGATAACATCGCGCTTGTATTTTCTCAAAGGCAGGCAGGGGTGTATAGTTTACTCACATTACGCAGCTCTATTTACTTACTTATTTCGCATGTCAGGAGTTTTAGTTTACAATAAGGTCGCCCATACTATTTCACGAGGCACACATCGAGACACGGGCTGTTACTGAGAAAGCCCTGATGAAAAATTTCGGATTTGCGAGCAGTAGAGCAACAATTTACTTATACTCCCTTCTAACCTTTTCGTAACTATGTTGGGGTCATGCTGTCATTCGGAAAAATGTCGTGTCACTTATGAAGAGGGTGCGGGGGAGTCACAACAGCATCCTGAACACTAGCTGAAGATGTACGTGCACCTGTGTTGAGGCGGTTCGTTTGTCTGGTGATCTTTTTGGGAGGTATCTCCCTGTTAGTTACCTTGACGGGGCGTGGTGTCTCAGCACAGGGGCATATGTGTATAGAATTGTATGATGTATATGTCGGAGATGGTATGTCTGTCTCTCGTTAGCATCAGGCATATTTTAATTACTGTGGGCGTACTATGGGTAGTGTTGATTAACACAATAGAAAAACGGTTTGCACTTCAAATCAGATTATAATTTACGAACAAGTTAGTCACACTAGCGAATCACGCACTAATAGGTACACATTCAACGATACGGAACGCTGACAGTTTCTGAGCACATGTTGTTCGTACGATGTCCAATGATTCGATGATCTCGAGAGCTCTGCTTACACCCTTCTTGTAGCTGTCGCTGTCGTCCCACCACGAACTCAGGCTAGACTCTGTCCAACGCCACGAGATGGCGCTGGCGTTCCGAATAGTCAAACTAATGACTCCGACATATATAATGAGTGTTGTCCTTTGTAATTGTGTTTGTTTACTAACAATAGTTACTAAGTTTTTGTACACTAACCTTTGGATCTAGTTGTCCCAAAATAACAATAGCAACAGCATTCTGAAAACAGTGACAGAGAGTTGCTAATCTCCCATTTTGAGGCATTTTGTGAAGAGGATGGCCAAGTGAGAAGATTGTACCTTACTTGGACATATTCCGTACAAAAGGCTTGAAACTTGCTACTATAAGACTTGCTTGCTATAAGATATTACTAACTTTATGGATCCTTGTTGTTTATTTGAATAAATAAAATAAATCATATTGAATTTGAATAATATCTCGGTTCACAAAAGACCGGGGGCTTAACACCCGAGTACCTACCCTTATCGCTAAAACAACAGAAGTGACTCTGTTTGTTTTGAAACTAATTTCGAACTACCCGCGGCCGCGTACTGAATAACACGAAACAAACAAACTAATACAGAACGTTAAGTATTTTCACTATTTGTGTTTTATGGGATTTGCTGTTTGAAAAGTTACTGAAGTTGGCTGACCTTAAGGCATCTGTCCCATCGCCGACGGAAAAGCGACTACACGCGGATAAACGGTCTTGTCGCTCAAGAAACGTAAAGAAAGAAAATACGTTTATTTGCGGCAAACATGACGCATAAAAAGAACACAAACACAAAAAAAAAGAAAATCTCAAGGCGAAAAAAAGAAGAGAAAAAAAAGATTATAGCTCCCGTGTAAGTTATCATCTGCCTAGACTTTTCCCAACTATGTTGGGGTCAGCTTCCAGTCTAGTAACACTCTTGTCAAAGCGGTCGTGGTCCTCACGTACGCACAACCGGCAGCAACTTTGTTATGCTCCTTTAGATGTCACTGCTTGCGGTAGCGTCGGGGGTCGGGTTGCCTCCTTCCCTCAAATATGGCGAGGGGGGTAATGGCTGATCTTTGCGTTATGCTCGTGAAGGGGTGCTGCTTGTGGTGACTGATCGTCTTGCTGACCATGGTTTTATTGTTGTTATTAGTATTAACTTATTTATTTAGTTTACTTCGATGGTCCTAGTTTATCATTTATGACTTCAAGTGACAGCTATGTGAACAGAACCCAGCAATGCATACGATGTAAGCTGTCACGCCCTTTATGCTTTTATTTAGGTAGTAAGTTTTTATTTTAATTTTAATTAATTATGTTTAAGCTTGAGTACGTATAGTTTTTATTATATTTGTTGGTATATTGGCGTGGCTAGCTGACATATGGCAAATAATTTAATTTAATGTTCTGTCTTGTAATGTTAATAACTTAACATACCTATTATTGTATACAATCAAGTATTTTCTAACTGAACAGACAGCTGTGCTGCTGGGGAGTTTGTTGCGCCACTTCTTCTTCCCAGCGATAGCACTAGGAAGTGGTGAAGGGCGGGCGTTTTTGGGGGACTGTCTTTTGCAATTTGACGTTCGAAAAGTGCTGATTCTCAGCCTAATTTGAATAAATGACTTTTAATTTTGTAGTTTCCTGTCTAGGAGCTGATGTGTAGCACCTTCTCCGATTTCTGGTATTTTTTGTGCACTAGTACAAAGGATCGCACAACCCTGTTCAGCAACTTGGTTGTGCGATTATTTGTACTAATGCACAAAAAATAAATAAAATAAAACGATAAATACGATACCCTGAGAGAGTAAGACGGGTTGTCAGACTTTCGGGCTTCTGACGACCCGTTACGACTGTCATGCGGCTGTTACTTAGCCGCAAGCCTCTTCACAAACCCTAAGTCCCGTGTAAGTAACATATATGATTAGATGATCGCTGAATCATCGCCAGCGAGTACTCGTCTGTCGCAGCGACAAGAGCTATCAAAGACAGTACTCGCTCAGCGACACTATAGAGAGCACAGAGACTCAAGCTTGGTACAGACGCTAGCACATCAAGCTACTACAATCTGTCAAATTTCTTTAATAGATTTTCAACTTTATCGCTAAAGCATTAGGTTCAAGGTTGATTGGGAAAATTTGATATTTTCGGGTAGCTTGATGTCGGCGTCTGTACATTCGCATATCACTGGGTAACTGCCCGTCGCCGTCACACACTCGCTGCTCGTTGCTCGCCAACTCGTTTTTAGTTTCTCGCTTCTGGGTAATCGCCGGTGGTGGGACAGGTCCCTAACACCAGGACTTTTGTCGGCCTGGTTAAATAGCCGGGAGAATGGCCCTCGGGCAATTTATTGCTGTAATTTTGACTGTAAAATGAGCTCTGACTTCCAGTAGCTATAATGCAGCTGTGAAAATATATTTGTTATTTTCTCCGTAAAGCGTTTACACGGTGCAAGTTTCTGAAACGTTCAAAAGCAATAATCGCATGCCATAAAGTATAAAGTACGTTCAATTATTGCCATTCAGGAATTGCATACAAGTGTTACACGCGTGCGATTTCCATGAAATGGCATACAATAATTGAATGCAAGTTTTGCCATTCAATAATTGCATGCGACTTCTGTTTGTACACCAGGCAATGATTGCATGCAAGTTTTGCCTCATCTAAACACAGAGGTGCAAGCCCTTGTACAATTGTTTTAGTATTGCCCGTATATGCCCTGCGCAAATATTTCATTCAATTTTATTCAACAACTTCTCAAGATTTTTACAAGCTTTTATTTAACTTGCGATGTACGAGTATGTATGATGTTCGGGTGGACTCTTGCAACTCAATTTTCAAGCAGATATCTTCAACCGATTGAGCTGAAATTTTGCATGCATGTGTAAATCGGATGACAATGCAAAATTATTATGACATGGAGCTGATCTGATGATGGAACCGGAAGGTGGTCATAAGAACTCGGTAGTTAAACGACACAACCCCATCGAGTTTGGACTCGTTTGATCCCTTTTGATGAGAACTTTGGTGCTAGATGGTAACCAGGGTCTGATGATGGAGCTGAAAGATGGCCATAGGAACTCAGTAATTAAACGACATAACCCCATCAAGTTTGGGCTCGTTTGATTCGTCTTGACGAGTACTTTGGTGCTAGATGATAACCAGGGATCTTTTAAAAAAAAACAATATTTGATAACTTATTAATAAAAATGACTAAAAAGTTAAACATAATTAAACCTGATAAGAAATAAATAAAAGCGTGTTACATTTTGATGGAACATTAAAGAACTTTTAGAACACAATGTAACACGCTTTTATTTATTTCTTATCAGGTTTAAATTATTTTTAACTTTTTAGACTTTTTAGACTATTAGCCAGGTGGCGCTGCAACGTAAACAAAGTATTTGATTGTGCTCTCGAAAATTATAGTTTTAAAATTGTTAAAGGTGCCTAAAAGTTCATAAATAGTGCATATAAGTGGAAAAGGACTCGTAAACTAACTATTAAAGTGTTATCAAAGACGTCCGTACAGTGAAAAACTATAAAAGTGATTTTAAAGGAAACAAACAAGTGACTTGCAAATTAACGGCGAATCAGTGATAAATGCAAAAATAAGCAGTACCTCTAATATGAGAGGTCTCCAAACCAGTGAAACTAAAAGAAATATCAAGTGAAATAGAAGTTATAAACCGATTTATCCTAAAACTCAACAAAAATATCAAATTATAACATAATAACTTCGTTTTTTATTTGAAATTAATAGAAAATCACGCCATTTCTTGGACGAATTACAAACTGACATGACAGTGATCGATACCAAAGACAAGGCAACTGTGACATTATAATAAAATTATTCATCATATACATCTCAAGTAGCGACATCTATTGACTGAGAAATAAGAATACCAGATCAACACAATACGATCAGCTATTTCATTATGAACTTCAATGTACACATAGTCAGTTGGCGTATACAACAGACTGAAGCGCAATCGGTTGTGGTTCGAATCTCACCACACGAAATTATTTTGGAACAACAATGAATTTTCTGGAGAATATTACGTTCCGTCGCACACGCACCCGCTCAGAACCAGAAAATGACAGCAATATATCTCAAAATATGACAATAAATAGCATGCCCGACATGTCTGAGGACGAAGATGACTCACAAGTCAAAACACTAAAAAATACAATTGAGCGACTGACATTGCAATTAAATAGTGTACATAATGAAATTGAGTCACTATCACTAGAAAATTGTAATCTGAAGAAACAAAACGACGAACTAGCTAGAAAAAACGAAATCCTCAAAAAAATTAACAGTCCTGCTAAATTAAGACCAACACCAAAGAAAACTACAAGCAGACGTACACATAACAAAGAAACACAAAAGGAAAATATTAATTACTTATCCGAAAACAAAAATGATAAGACAGATACAAGTGAGATAACACAAAATATTTCTCATACTACACCAGTACCACCGCTAAGCAGAACCCACAGCAATCAGACTATAACTACAAATAAACCAAAAATATATTTATTAAGTGGTGAAATCTCGAATAAGCTATATACCGCTACAGAAGAAACTAGCCTGCGTGACTACGACATCTGTCACTACCGTAAACCAAAATGTGGAATAAAGCAAATACTCGAGAACATTGAAGGAAAAGTTCAGAACCTAACAAGTAAGGACTATTGTATTGTTTACATCGGCGAAGAGGATTTCCGAAGAACGCAAAATTACGTAGAACTAGTCTTGTTTATTAGAGAAAAATTAACTTCACTTACCCACACTAATATAATTATTTGTCTACCGACTTATAAATTTAAATTTAATAATAACTATTATGTAGAACAGTTAAATTATGGCAATACTCTGTACAACAGTAGAATAGAAACATTTAATAATCTTTTTTATATGGACATTCAGACATTCAATTACGTATACCTACTAGACTCAAACCTAAATCTTTCTTTTGACTATGATATGTATAATCAGCGCACAGGCGCACTGAATAGTAAAGGCACGAATGTAGTGGTATCAGACCTACAGGATCTTATTATGACAATAAACAATCTAAACGATGAAAATTTGATGGCAGGGATTTCACAGTCGGACAAAACAGAAATATTTACGGACCCACAACCACTAACTAGCCCTAAGTTTTTTCTTTAATACAGACAGTACCCAAAGACAAAACAGTACACAGACACATTCATGCAATAACATTAACATCTTATATCAGAACATACAAAGTCTAAAAAATAAGCGTTACCTATTGGAAGCAATCACGGATGAACATAAAATGGAAGCGCTTTGTTTTACGGAAACATGGATTACTGAATCCAAAAAAGATCTTCTTCAGTTGGAAGGGTATACTGTAGCCGCCAAATACTGCCGCCCAAATTATTCGGGAGGTGGTGTATGCATATTTTTAAAAGACGGTATTGAGTTCAAAGAAAGACATGATTTAACGGAAATTACGAATGAATTTATATTTGAAACATGTGCAGTAGAAATTACTAAATTTAATTTATTGCTAATTGTTATCTATTGGCCACAAAAAAATAGGGAAACTGAAGTATTTTATACATCCTTAGAAAAACTTCTACAAAAAATCAATATAAAGGATAAGCGTAAACAGATATTTATAGGCGGGGATTTCAACGTAAATATCCTTGAGAAAAGTCGTCATTCATTTAATCTTTTACATACAATGACTAGGTACAACTTTCGACAACTAGTAACGGAACCTACCAGAGTAACAACCTCAAGCTCGACATGTATTGACCTGGTATTTACAAACGAACACGCCAAATTCCATCTTGAAGTAGTGGAGCTTGGACTCTCAGACCACAGAGGAATAGCAATCACTGTACCTACCCGCATCCCAATGATTAATAAAAAGCAAATATCTACCTTAAAGAGGATCTATAGTAAACAAAACATAGACTCGTTTAAAAAGGAAATAAATAAACTTGACTGGAGTAAAATAATACATGAAAACCAAAATATTAACACTAATTATCTGTCATTTCATAACACCTTACAAAACATTTTAAATCAGTGTATACCAAAAAAAGACGTAAAAATAAAAAACAGGACATATAAAACATGGTTGACAACTGGACTAAAATTAGCATGCAAACATAAAAGACAACTAAAGGCATTAATGACTACAACTAATAACAATATATTACAAAAATACTATAAACGTTATGAGAAATTACTTAAGAAAACAGTAGCCCACTCTAAGAAACTGAACTACATAAGAGTAATGAGTAAATCTGAAAATAAAACTAAAACAATGTGGCAAATAATAAAAGAGCGTACAAATAAAAATAAAAATAAAAAACAATCTACTAATAACATAAAATTGCGTGTGCAAAATACAGTGACAGAAAACGCGACTACCATTGCCAACGCTTTCAATAGTTATTTTGCTTCAGTGGGAAAAACAGATACCGCAAATGGGAACACTTTTCCAAGTGGCCGCCCTACGTCCTCTCAAAGCGAAAACTCCATCTACCTAAGACCAGTTGACCCTAGCGAAATTATGTTTATAATAAAAAAATTGAAAAACAAGCGCAGTTATGGCCACGACGAGCTACCGCCTACACTTATAAAAGCTTGCGCTGAAGAGCTAACGTTACCTCTAACCTATTTAGTCAATCAGTCTTTAGATGAGGGCTCGGTCCCTGACTTGCTAAAAGTATCAGTAGTAAAACCTATTTACAAGAAAGGAGACCAGACTGACACCAGCAATTATAGGCCGATAGCATTGTTACCTACTTTCGCAAAAATATTGGAGACTGCGATGTCAAAGCGACTTTACTCATATTGTGAAAGATATAAAATATTCGACGACAGTCAAAACGGGTTCAGAAAAAATAGGTCTACAACTTTAGCTATATTCAAGTATATCCAGGAAGCTTTAAATATAATCAGTAACAAAAAGTACGCAGTAGGGATTTTACTGGATATGAGCAAAGCCTATGACAGAGTTTCATACGAAATCCTACTTAGTAAATTATATGCAATAGGCGTTAGAGGTACAGCATACAAATGGTTCTCGTCGTACCTACAAAATAGAGAACAGTTCGTAGAGGTTGAACACAGGGATCAACACACTGGCCGAATAACACGCGTAAGATCTGATAAAGTGAAAATAACAATGTCAATACCTCAAGGCAGCGTTTTAGGATGCTTATTATTTCTAATTTATATTAATGACCTACCTAAAGAAATTGACGCTCAAAGTATCTTATTTGCTGACGATATATCTATAATTTTTCCATACACTAGTGGTGAAAACTTAAACTTAAACCTAGACGATAAACTCTCGAAAATAATATCATGGTTAAAAGAT
The DNA here is from genome assembly GCA_951799955.1 of Apamea anceps. Taxonomy (NCBI): domain Eukaryota; kingdom Metazoa; phylum Arthropoda; class Insecta; order Lepidoptera; family Noctuidae; genus Apamea; species Apamea anceps. The sequence continues at coordinate 14,246,551 of OX637521.1, read as the reverse complement.
CATAACTTAGAATTAAACTTTGACAAAACAAAAATAATGCAATTTAGACCATATCAAAAGCGTAAATTGGACATAAATTATTCATATAATAATATACAGATACAATGCATAAATGAGTTTAAACTGCTGGGTTTGTCTATAGATACCAATATAAACTGGAAGGCTCATATAGATGCAGTGGCAAATAAGCTTGCTAGCTTTATATATGCCCTGGGAGAGCTTAAAAGAGCTACCGATTTTAAAACTGCTCTAACAGCATACTATGCCTACGCATACTCCTGGTTAAATTACGGAATAGTGGTGTGGGGAAATAGTGTAGACAAACAAAGGCTCTTTATTCTACAAAAAAAATGTTTACGAATTCTTGCCAATATAGACAACACGGAAAGCTGCAGGCCATTCTTTGTTAAATATAAGCTCCTTACACTAACTGGCATCTAAATATTGGAAGTTAGTAAATTTGTACGAAAACACCAATCACTATTCCAACTCACTAGAAACCTCCGCCCACAAAGTCGCAGTGATAGGCGCCAAAACAAGAATGAATTAGCCCTACCAAGCTCCACATTAAGTATGTTCCACTCAGGACCTTTAGCCATGTGCGTAAAAATATATAATAAGCTTCCAAACTCAATTAAAGACATAGAGTACGAAAACAAATTCAAAACCAGCCTTCAAAGACACCTTACACTAAAATCATACTACACTCTAAAGGAATACTTTGACGATAACGATAAGTAAATTTTGACATTAAAATTCATAATATATACATATCACTCACAATTTTTGACTTAATACTATGGTTCTGGTTTGACATTAAGTTTTATCATTATTATTATTGTTAAAGGAATTTTTGGACGATAACGATAGATAAATTTTGACATTCAAATTCTTATTATATACATCACTCACTATTGTTGACTTAATACTATTATTCTAGTTGACATTACCTATATTATTTTATGATTATAGTTATAATTATTTGATTATTTTTAATTGTCTAACTTTTAACTATTAATGGAAATTATGACCAAATAATTGTTTTTAGTTTTTACCCTATCCTGGACTATACATTTACGAATACTTTATTATTATGTTAAAAATTTTATTATTGTCTTTCTGCACAGTGGGTTTCTTTCATTCATTTAATTTATTATTATGTACTGTAGAATGCCAAAACATATGTATAAATTGCTGTGCCCTGACAGGGTCAATGTATGAAACAAATATTATTGTAACATCTTCTACACTACATTGAATGCAATAAACGATGATTATGATTATGATTATGACCTTTTTAAATTTATTATTTTTTATTAATAAGTAATAAAAGCTGGTTTATAAAAAGTTTTTTTTTCTTTTATTTTTTTTAAACTTATTTCGCTCATATAGTGAGCAAAATAAGTTTAAAAAAATTAAGAAAAAAAAACTTTTCGCTCGCCCATATCGAATGCTAGAAAATTTTAATGCCAGAAATGAATGCGATTTATTGTTTGATGTTAGTTGTAGGCTTAAACTCAGCTAGACAAGCGCTTTACTTCGTGTAAATAGTTTCATCACCACTACTCTCAAAAATGGTGATGGAAAACTTCGTGAGGAAACCGGCATATCCTCGAACCAAAAGTTCAAAGACATGTGACATCTACCAACCCACACTGGGCCCGCGTGGTAGATTACTGCCCACTCCCTGTCGAAGAGAGGAGGCCTGTGTTCCAACAGTGGGAACATTATAGGCTAATTATGCATCTGAGCAAATGAAAGCGGTATTTGAACAACATAAAAATAACTTTAACGAAGGCAAAAAAGTCGGATTCTGAATATGCTATTGTTAAACGCTTGGTCATTGTTAAATGCTTAAGCACAAAAAAAGTATTTCATGGAAGCCAAAAAAAAAAAATAACTTACTGAAAACACACGTTTTGTTATTGCGAAACATTATTTTAACACAAGTCCTTCTAAAAGATCTTTTTACCCTTCACGTTGTTCACGTTTTTAAGAAGCTGTTGAAACTCCAAGTTTGGAAGTTTCATTTGCGTCATTGCGACTATTTGCGACATGCTTCACAAAAGTAGGGAGTTTATTCTTTTCCAGGTTAAAAATATATAAAAGGGCGGAATTTTGAAAGAAATGCTTAGTTTATATCCAACAGTCATTGAGTAAACACCTCATAATTATGTGCAACTGCTGCTAGATAGAATTGGTACTGAAATACTCAAGGAACCAGCCGTCTGATTGCCAATCCAACTGTATCACTAGTCTCCTACCATAGTTCATCATCAGATTCATCAAACAAAGTGTCAATAAGTGAAACAATGTATTGCCAAGACGTGACGCTGAGAAAGCCCGCAATTCCAACTGGATTTCACTATTCATCTCGTTCAGTTCACCTTAGCCGACCAGAAAATTTCAATCGACTCAACATCGTCGACAACAAGTTACTAAGCAACCCCTCCTGCCTTGACCTGCAACTATATTCAAAATTATACCCTCAACGGAATTATCTCACTCCTGTCACCAATCCAATGATGATAATTGCCAACACGAACATTAGTATTGGTTCAACAGTCCGGCCAACCTCCTGTGGCGGAGTCCCTCCCACTTCGACTTTATATCCTCATCAGTTTGGTAATGTGCCTGAGAACCGCCTTAGCCATATCATCTACCCAATGACGGTGTCTGCTAATGCGAACAACTGCCCCATAGGTAGGTATACTAGTGACATATAACTACCTGATATGTTAATGCCATGATATGAACAGCTTGCATTCTTAAATTTGCCAATGTCGCAAATAGCCGTCATTTTTAACTCATCATCATCATCATTTTAGCCGAAAGACGCCCACTACTTGACATGGGACTCCCCCAAGCACCGCCACTTCGACTAGTTCTGTGCTTTCCGCATCCAGCGGATTCCTGCGGCCTTCACAAGGAGGTCATCGGTCCACCTTGTGGGAGACCTTTCAACGCTACGTCTTCCGGTACTCGCTCGCCACTCCTCTCGACCCTATCGGCCATTTGTTCTGCGAGCAATGTGCCCTGCCTACTGCCATCTAAGTTTGGCAATTCTTCGGGCTATGTCGATAACCTTGGTTCTCCTGCAGATCTCTTCACAACATATGCCTTTCAGAGTGTACCCTCTTAAGCTCTTGATATTAAACCTTCTTTCTCATTGTTCCCAGGTGAATGGCGAGGTGAAAGAAGGATGCTGGATATCACTCGAGACAAGCCGGTCAAGGTCTGCGTGCGAGTCGTCGTGCCAGTTCGGGATCATCCAAAAGTAAGTACTTACAAGCTTATAATTTAAGAAGGCGAATTTTGGTTGTAACTTGTGGTTCGTTTATGTAGTGATCACTAGCTGTGCCTGCGTTAAAGTATTAGAATGTGTTGGGGCAAAATGTATTTTATGTCTCCGTTATCCGCATTCTTTGCACATATGTACACTGCTCAACAAAGTCGAGGGATACCTATCTATTTAAATAAAACAAAGTCGGGTTACTTATGTACACCATTTTTAACTCAAGAACGTCTGAACCGATTTTTATATCTTTGATTTTTTTATGTATAGCAAAATAACTAAAGAAAGGAAAAATTTACGGATTTTTTTTTATACATTCGTTCTTATTGATTCTGAAGTGGTTCGAAGTTGGCTGGGTTAGTTAGTTGAATAAAAAAAATTGTTCAGATTAAATGACTGTTGCTTCATTTTAAATATTTAAGCCGGATAATTTTAATCGCCTCTACAGCGAGTCTATTTTATCTTTTTTATAACGGACGCTTTTAACGAGCACGTCTTTCTACATGGTTTTCACGTGCATAATTTCCAGATGCCTGATGTAATAAATATTAAATTTTGTAACATTTAAAAGAGTGTCCGTGGAGTTTCTTGCCAGTTCTTCTCCATAGGTACTTACCACGCTTTGGAATGGGCAACTAGCTTCATTTTTCTGACTGACCGACCCCCTGACAATTCCAAAGTGCCTGTAGTTGGTTTATTTGAAATAAATCCTTTAAATTTGAATTTGAGTCTAAAACTTGACGACGTTGAGCTAGCTAGATATGTCTGGGTAAAAATTGTCATTATTGACCTCCAAATCTTTCCAGCCGCTTCTATAATCCTTAGTTTTCTATGCATACTTAAAAGCCTAGCCTCCCATACATTTGTATAATTCAAAATTCACACAGACCACTCCACTAGCCTCCATTAGCCATACATAATTAATTAGGAAGTGGCCACACAGGCCGTGCCTACGAAGTAACAGTTCATAACTTTCGCTCGGTACGATTAGTAAATGTGGCGACTGCCCGTGTGATGGAAACAGTTACGAAACTACGAAACACCCAAAATATTTTTAACTGAAAATCTCTCGAAGCGAAGTTTTAATGTACATAACAACTTGCCTGTATACCCGAAGGGTAATTTTATTCAGTACAGGGACATCAACGCGCAAACTGTAACCATGAATTCAGTACATGATTCTGAACCCTGCGTAAATATATTTATATAGTAAGAAAGTACTAAGTGGTGGGGCGGGCGTTTTGGGGGGACTGTCTGTAATTTTGACGTTCGAAAAGTGACGATTCTCAGCCTAATTTGAATAAATGACTTTTGATTTGATTGGATTTTGAATTCATCTGTTATTTAAAAAAAAAATGTTTACAAGTGCAAAAAAGTATGAATTTGTGTGTTTTTGTTAAGTGCAAAATGTATGGAACACCATATATTTTGACCACACAGGTATTGCACTTTTCTATGAAAGAGCAGATTATTATTTTTTAATGAAAATTTTCTACGCTGGCTAGAATCATGTGCTGAATTCATGGTTACAGTTCGCGCATTGATGTCCCTGCCACCCTGTATAATTGGCGTTTGGGTAGCCAAATGTCAAAAGTATATATTCATTCATATACCTATACGGGGTGAGCCCAATGTCATTAACAGAGCACAAAAGTCCAAAGGTACTCCAGGCGGCATTACGAATTTCCTTATAAAAAAAATAATTAATATTTTTCCCGGAAATCAAGCCCACGCACACAATTCGGGACCGTTATTAAAAAAAATATATAATTATATATTTTTCCCGGGAATCCAAGCCACGCTCAGCGCTTGGGTTTGGGTCAGGGACATTATGACACCAGTCAGCGAAACACGACGCAGACACTTCGTGTGCGTTAGTTAGTTTTTAGTGTAATGTTGTATGTATTTATGGTATTTTTAAGTTATGTTAATATTATATTGTATGTGTTTATATGGGCCTTGATGCCTGAAATAAAAGGATAAATAAAATAAAATAAATTATTATAATAAGGTAGTCAAAAATAGAATAGTTCATGAAAAATTAAGAAGAATTTACACTACAATAAAGTTATGTAACTTAACGTGCACGTCCTTCTACATGGTTCTCACATGCATAATTTCCACATGACTGATTTAACAAATATAAAATTTTGTAACATTTATAAGAGTGTCCGTGGAGTTTCTTGCCCGTTCTTCACCATAGGTACCTACTACGCTTTGGACTGAGCAACTAGCTTCATCTTTCTGACTGACTGACCCCTTGGCAATTCAAAAGTGCCTGTAATTGATTTATTTGAAATAAAGTTATGTAACTAACTATATTTCAGTTAAGAATTTGAGCATAGAATATACATACGAAGAAAAATATTTTTCTAAATTAATTCATCATCTGTCTAGCCTTTTCCCAACTATGTTGGGGTCGGCTTCCAGTCTAAAGCTCAAGAGGTCAGATAGCGAGGCATCGTTTCACCTCTTTTCATACTTGGGTTCACACCGCGAACTACAGAGATAAGCTACCGAAGTATGAAAAAAGGTGATACGATGCTCGCTCGGCTCGCCCGCCCGCCCGCCAGCTGGCGGTGTGGCCTGCGCTTAACCGGATGCAGCTGAATGTCAGTAGGTACATATATATATTTCTTTTGTTTTGAAAAAACATGGAACATGGTAGGTACATGGAACGACTGCCTATCTGACCTCTACAACCCAATCACTGGTTAATACGATACCCCTTGGTAACACTGATTGTCAGACTTTCTGGCTTCTGACGACCCGTAACAACTGTCAAAGATCCACGAATGATAGCCGGAACCAACGGCTTAACTTGCTTTCCGAGCCACGGAGGTATCTTGGTATGTCTTAATAATAACGGTCACTCATCCACGGACCAACTGCGGCAAGCGTAGCTTAACCTGATCGCTCGACCCGTGCGGCTGTTATTACTTAGCCCCTCAATTGTTCTAAATTAAGTACCCAAAAAAAAAAAATTGGAAATCAAACCATCTTTTCTCCCTCCCACAAAATAGTTAATAAGAGTATATAGCGTTATTTTCGTACATAAATAAGGGCGCCCTGCCAGTCACGTTTGGTAGATGAATTGAAATCGTTTTGACGTAAAAATATCGTTTCGTTGGAGTTGCACGTGCGTTAATACACGTAAACGGAACGCAAAATGTTTAGGGTTCCGTGTTTGGTAATTTGGATTAAGTAAATATAGGGAATAGTGACGTTGCACGAACATGTTTTTGCAAATGTAGTAGAAGCCTGCTTATAAAGAAAGAAAGAAAATGCATTTATTTGCGGCAAACATGACGCATAAAAAAAGGACATAAACACACAAAAAATAACAAGTTGGGGGTAAACATGCGTCACATTCACGCAAAACGGCCATCGCTCAGCATAATGCTAAGACCCTATACGAGACAGAGCCCCAGCGAACCTAGTTTTTGCCCGCGCCTTCACCTGCGTGGCGATCGGAAAGTATCCCACGGGAACATACTACTGGGATAATAGAGTATTCTATGTCCTAAGCCAGGTCATGGTCTACCTGCGTGCCAAATTTCATCCAAATCCGTGCTGTTTTTACAAACATCCACACGTACAAACTTTCACATTTATAATATTAGCAGGATAGTTAGGTTCAGCAGAGGTCCACCATGGAACGGAGTATTCTGAGTATTAAACTTGTGGACCGGGTTAAGAATACAACAATCCGTTCCATCACTAAAATAACTGATGTCACTCGGAAAGCTGCCACGCTTAAATGGAATTGGGCTAGACACAACTGCCGCACATCAGACGATCAGAGAGCCAAACTCACAACCCAGTGGGTCCCGCTTAATGGCACGCATAGAATAGAATAGAATACTCTTTATTGTACACCATACAAATTACAGAACATAAATATACAAAATTTTACAAAGTGTCACCCTTTGTAAAATTTTGTATATTTATCAATCATCAATTTATTATTTATCATCAATGGGCGGTCTTATCGCTAAGAGCGATCTTTTAAAGACAACCTTTGGATGGATTAAAAATTAAGGAGAGACAAATATAGGGGTAGTCTGTGGTGTACCATTTACATTATACTATTAATATAATACATAAAGTATTTATTTTTAAATTTTACTCACCTAAATAAATATATACATATAATAATAAACATGAAACAAGAGCAAAGAAAATAATAATAATAAATAATAATATAATAATGATGATGTTTAAGGAGAGAGAAGTGCTTTTTTATCATGATTTTGAAAGCGGACAAAGATTGAGCACGCCTTACCGACACGGGCAAGTCATTCCATAACCGTACTGCTTGAACACTAAAAGATTTGTCAAAGAAACTGGTAGAATGCACGCATCAGGCCCAGATGGAGATGTTGGGATGAGGTGGACTCCTTTGATAAAGATTGGTCCTTGGCAGCTCTGGACAGAGAGAGGTGGACACAGAGTAGGGAGGCCTTTGCCCAGCAGTGGGACTGTATCGGCAAAAAAAAAAATTTAGATATAAAGGAGAACCGCCATATTGGGACCAAAAAACAAAATGGCAGACAATGAAAGAAAATTCCCTGGTTGGGGAAGTCCTCCTTATCATTTTTTACTATTATGCCAATACTCTATAGCAATTACAATTCTCTATAGCAATTTACCAGCTAGGTGCGAGAGTTTCTCTAAGAGATTTTTTTAAAGATATTGGTATTCTCACGATTGCATCGCAATTCATCTTCGCCAACATCTTATATATTAGGCAAAATTTACACTTGTACACTAAAAACAGTGATATTTACAGTGTTAACACTAGAAATAAGGACAAACTACGTGCCCCCTTTCACCGGCTTCATAAGGTTCATAACTCATTTGTTGGGCTTGGTATAACCTTTTATAACAAGATACCTACCCTCTTCTTTGCTAGACTTGCCTTTTAATGCGTTTAAAGCTCAAGTAAAATCCAACCTTTGTTCAAAGGCTTACTATTTCATCAACGACAACTTACACGATAAGAATAATTGGTCGTCCTAATTAACTCAAGACAATGTTCATGTTCTTTCTCCAGAATTAGCTTACTGACAGGTTATTGTTATTAGTTTTAACTTATTTATTTATTTTACTTCGATGTGTCCTAGTTTATCATTTGTGACTTCAAATGACAGCTATGTGACCAGAACCCAGCAATGCATAAATATGTAAGCTGTCACGCCCTTTATGCCTGGAGGCTTTTATTTAGGTAGTAAGTTTTTATTTACATTTTAATTAATTATTTTTCAGCTTGAGTACGTATAGTTTTTATTATATTTGTTGGTATATTGGCGTGGCTAGCTGACATATTGCAAGTAATTTTTTATGTTCTGTGCCTTTTAATGTTAATTACTTAACACCTATAGTCCATTTACAATAGCATTAGAAAGAAGTTAAAAAAGGTTATTTTTAATGCACACTTTGTAACAAAAATACAATAAACATTGTTACATTATGATAGACGCCGAATTTATTATGATCTATTTTTACAGCAGCTGTCACACTTAATTGTAACCATTTTAACTATTTATCTTATGAAATTATGTGGCTTTAATTTATTTATATTATATAACTCCAATTTAAAATTACAGTGTCAATGCTAAAAACCTAAAAGAAGCAGGGATGAACAATACTTGGAACGTTATTCGTTTCACTATAATTCTACCGAATTTTATTTTAATTAAGGTGGATGCGCTGCAGTAGCCCGCGAAATCAGACGAATTCGGAGCAATTCTAATTTAAAGGGATGTATTGATGATTTTTAAGGTTAAAATTGTATTATTGCCTACATATTTCTTATTGTTGCGCATCATATTATTTTTATTAAGATACAACCTTACACTGACCTGCAAATTGCAAAAAACGCAAGAAAATTAGAATTTAAGCATCTCCCTTAAAATTGTTTTATCATAACTTTGAAATAAAATGTTTTGCATTCCTGCTTCTACGAGCCTCTTTTTTCTAATGCTATTATAAATGGACTATAGTATTGTATACAATCAAGTATCAATTTTTTTCTAGCTGAACAGACAGCTGTGCTGCTGGGGAGTTTGTGGCACCACTTCTTTTTCCCAGCGATAGCACTAGGAAGTGGTGAAGGGCGGGCGGTTTTGGGGGACTGTCTTTTGTAATTTTGACGTTCGAAAAGTGCTGATTCTTAACCTAATTTGAATAAATGACTTTTGATTGATTGATTGATTGAGCCTCCAGCATTCAGCTCCTTCAGCAGTTTTTTGAAGTTGAAAAATAAAATTTTATCAATTTAAGCCCACTACTAGACAATGGCCCTGATTCCCTTGTTCACAAACTAAACTAAATTTAAGTTCTGTGCATCTTTTTCTTTCTATTTCATTAAGAAAAGGACAGAAGATAAAATATTAGTTTACTCCTGTCAAATTAAGATACTTCATAGACAGATTAGACGTGATTAAAAACATGGCTGCTAAAAATACGTCAATTTACGTCAGGCGCTGACTAGTTTGACAGGACTAAACTAATATTTATCTTCTGTCCTTTTCTAAATTAAATAGAAAGAAAAAGATGCATTGAACTTAAATTTAGTTTAGTTTGTGAACAAGGGAATCGGCGCCAGTATTAGAAAATTATCGTAAGAAATACTCACGGAAGTGGTATAAAAACAGCGTGAATATCGCTTTACAGTATTTCCAAAAACCGGGATCACTCTACCCAACAAGCAATATCATATTTCAAACTTTTATCTCCGACGTAAACAAAACTTTTGCACAATCTCTCTCTTCTCCTTTCCAATCTTATAAAAAACACGTATAATATTAACGCCAGTAATACCCCGAAGGGTTAAGTAGAGGGGTACCTTAGTACTCACTTTACCCCAGTTATGTATAAGTCCGATTTAATAGGGGGCGAGCTTATTGCCAGCAACCGGACAGAAATCTAGAGTCCGTGTTACTACCGAGAAATTTCCGTATAGAAAAACCTAATAACACTTTGCCCGAGCTGGGCATCGAATCCAGCATTCTAATTTGTCGGCACGGTTGGCGCAGTGGTTAAGCGATTGACTGCTGCGCTGCGTGTCGCGGGTTCCATTCCCGCACGGAACAAATATTTGTATGACCTACAACTAGTTGTTCCGGGTCTGGCTGTTTGTGTATGTGAGTTTAAATGTTTGTAAACGCACCCACGATACAGGAGAAATTACAAGTGTGGGGCACAGTTTTCTTAAAAAAAAAAAAATGCTTAACATACTATCAATCACAATCTGAATAATTTTAAAGGATATTGCTAATCCATTGCTTCATATGTTCGAAAAGTTCGTCTGCTCTACAACATAAATAACGCAATGAATATTGTTGAACTGTCAAAAGCAATTTCTACTGTTAGTGTGTTACGCAATTATTCCACTGGACCTCATGCTTAGTCACATGCAACCACTAAACCCGCGAGACAGTCCTCGTTTATACGAGTATCTTATAAAACTCGAATGAAAACTAGAGGCTACGGAACCTTGTTTGCTTCAACGCTCAATTTTCCTCGAATGAGCGAATACCGACGTCATTCCATCGCTCTGCGTGTGATAAATAAAGCATCACTCTCGCTACTGAACGCTGAGTGGATAGTAAATGGAGTGAGAACGTGAATGACATAGATGGCTTCAACAAAGTCTTTGTGTTTCTTTCTCTACCGTGTCTGGGCTGTGATTTCTCTTCATATAGTTATGGCGTTCATGGTTCTATATGTTATGGTGTACAATAAAGAGTATTCTACCTATCTAACTATCTAATTACTCATCTATCCCTGCTATAAAAAGCAGAATGACTTAGGACATAGGTTGTGTGCATCAACTAATGGGGTGTATTTATCATGAAGTACGAGTATTGTCTATTTAGTATTGTATTCTTTTGTCTTTTTACTTTTTCCGCGTTATTTTGACTTCAATGCGATTTGTATCCACTTTTATCCACTATTAAAAGTCACGGCAATATATTCCGAAACAACAGTATTATGAAACTTCCAACCTCTAATCCACAATAAAGAATATTATTGATTTTTTGATTACATATAAAGCCTTCAATCTTTCCAAACTTTTCTTCCCAACGACACTGCACAAATTCCTTAAGATTCCATTCTACAGACACTGTGTGAGCACTCCGTTGGCTTATTACTCCGTGGTACCATCAGTACCCCACGTACGAAAATGGCTATCTAGCATTTCCTCGCTATTACACGTTGAAAAATTACACGAGTTTGCTTAAGCCGTTCTTGTATTGGCAGTATGTATTTTGTGAATTTATTTCCTGAGAAAAAAAAAGTAATTTATTTTGTTTTGTGCGAATGCTTCTCATTTTTTTCTTATATTATTTATGCTTACACTACATTTAATATGTTAGCAGAAACATAGCTGAGGTATCACGTTCCGTAACATAATAGGACATGTTTGGGAGTCGACCAGGGACGATAATTACCAACTAGGATTTATATGTCACTAGCTGCACCCCGCGTTTTCACCCGCATAAGTTTTGATCCCGTGGGAATGTCGGGATAAAAGTATCCTATAAGTTAATACTGGTTATAAACCATCTGTGTGCCAAAGGACAATGCTCATGGATGTATGGAATCCGGTACCATGCTGCATCAAAGTCAAACCTTGTTTTTCATAGACTACACTTATCAAATTAACTTCTACAAAAGCTATTTTTGTAAACTAAACCGGGGTTTCGGAGATAATTCAAAAAAATCGAAATAACCTGAAAACTAGGTACTTTATTTTGTTTGACATGTCATACACGTACGGCCATTATTACTCAAAAAAAAATGATAGATAATTGTTTAAATAAAAATTATATTCTAGTTATTTTTAATTAATGTAGAATCGGCAAAGTATAATTTTTTTACATGTTTTTTGAAAGTTGTGATCATGACACTTTTAAAATTCAAGGTAATATCAATTGAAACGGAACGTCATGTAAAGGGAATAAAACAATATTATCACTTTTTACTTTAAATTAAAATGCCTGTTCAAAAATCAAATCCTTTGATGTTGATGCTTGAGATTTTTTGGTACGACTTTTGGTCATTGTCTTTTCGTACAAATCCGTTCAGTAGTTTTTGCGTGAAAGAGTAACAAACTTCCATACATCCATCCATAAAAACTTTCACGTTTATAATATTAGTAGGATAGGATACATAATTATGAACTAGCTATCGACACGAAACATATTGCAGTTACAGTGTACAAGTGTATGCGCTGACACAGGTACACTATCTAGAAAGAAAGAAAGAAAGAAAAATGTGTATATTGGCATTACACAAAATGAGTACACCCTAAAACTATAAAAACAGAAAACAAAAATTATAATGCCAAAAGGGCCTCAGCTCAGCATAATGTCAGATGACAACACAAGTGTACTACCTGAGCCCTATATGGGGCCCCGGTATGGGCGCGTTCACTGCGGCTACGAGCCGCACACTACCTGAACGCGCCCCAAAAGGTGGTAGCCATAAGGCTAATCCGGGGCTACCGCACGATCTCGGGCGAGGCAGCAAGCCTCCTTGCCGGACTGCCGCCTTGGGATCTGGAGGCGATAGTGCTCGCGCGCCTGTATGATTGGCGCGCGGAGGCACTACGCCGGGGGGAAACTCCGCATCCGCGGCAGACTACGGCGGAGCGGACGAACCTCCGGCGCGATCTCATGGCGGCATGGAAGGAGCGACTATCGCAACCCAGCGCAGGGCACGCCACGATAGCGGCGGTAAGACCCCTCTTTGAGGAGTGGCTAGAGAGACGTCACGGCGTTCTCACCTACCGCCTGACGCAGGTCCTCTCCGGACACGGATGTTTCGGGAGGTTCCTGCACATAATCAGGCGGGAGGAGACGCCCGGGTGTCACCACTGTCAGGATCGCCCAGAGGACACGGTGGAGCATACGGTGGAAGTCTGCCCTGCTTGGGCAGAGCACCGCCGTGTCCTCGTAGAGGCGATCGGCAGCGGCGGCGACCTCTCGCGTCCGGCCCTGGTTCAAGCCATGGTCCGGGGCGAGAGGGAGTGGGAGGCAGTCACCTCCTTCTGCGAAGCAGTCATGCTAGCGAAGGAGGTGGCGGGGTGGGCGAGGGAACGCACCTCACGCCTCAGCCGCCGCGGGAGACGCTCCGGGCGTCGGGAGCCGCGTGACGACTCCCGGCCACCGTAGGCGCGGGCCTGCGGGCGGTGAGTAATGGGTAACTCACCGTCCGATCAGGACCAGGCCCGTGCCGGACGGCGTGTATGTGTTCCACGCGCGCCTCAAAGAGATGTCAGCATGAGTGACGGGGCCCGATAGGGCCGAAGCCTGCCAGGGTAGCGGGATTGTCCGAAAGGGTTACCGCTGCCCTGGAACATAAAGGGCTAAGGAAGGAACACGGGTGGGTTTTAGTCAGTAAGAGTCTGACACTCCCTTCTGCTCCACCCAGAGCGGGAGGGGTCATTTGATGATTTCCCATCCTCAAAAAAAAAAAAAAAAAAAAAAAAAAAAAAAAAAAAAAAAAAAAAAAAAAAAAAAAAAAAAAAAAAAAAAAAAAGTGTACTACCTGACGCTGGTTTTCAGCTGCAACCCACGAGCTTTCTCTTCCTTCACTCTCATAGTTCAATGGGTCGGCAATCCGCAGAACCAACGGCTTAACGAGCTTTCCCAACCAACTTAGGTTTAAAGATATTTATTCTCAAAAAAAGACACAATGGCGCCGATTCCCTTGTTCACAAACTAAACTAAATTTAAGTTACAGTTTATAGAGTAAACTAATATTTTATCTTCTGTCCTTTTCTTAATGAAATAGAAAGAAAAAGATGCACAGAACTTAAATTTAGTTTAGTTTGTGTACAAGGGAATCAGGGCCATTGTCACTTACGTGAGAACGATGCTAAAAAAATTAAATTATATAAAGTTCGTCACAGACGTCATAAACGATAAATAAATCTGTATACTTTTGTTGAGTGCCTTACGAATGAAAATACGTATTGTAAATATATTATTATAACTGTCTAATGTTCATTATTTTGGTTTCTTCATAAATTTTGCACGTTGATGTTGAATATGGTTAGTTAAAACTTAGCTTAACCAACTTCCAAGCTCCGGAAGGCTACTAAGAAATTTCTAATGGAAAAACCTAGTACCCCACGCTCAGCAATGGCGCTTGCGACCATGAGATCAACGGGGGCAATCAAACCCTTGATAATAAAGTACTAGACACGCGGGTCGATGGCATCAGCATATCAATTCAACACAAACTTCATGGTATCATCAAATAATCGAAGAAATTCAACCTGTATAAAAATCGTCACTGTTTTTCCTAATAATGGAAACCAAAGCCGCTGAAAACCGTATCGTAATGACGATCAATAAGGATTAAAACCCCCATGGCTATAAAAACCCTACCGAGATAAATCAAATCGCTCCCTTAGGCCGATAAAATCCACAAAAAGTACATTAGCGATAACACACTGAAATTGATTGAACCATGCTACTTGGTATCCACTTGGTAGTATGTTAAATGAGAGAGTTTGTACGTTTGTTTGGGCTGTTTCTTAAAATAAATACTGTTACAGTTACTCTTTTAAAATGTTTTACAAGGCAAGTTAATGATGATCACAGTTTGCAATAGACATTAGCTATTAACTAAACAACTCAGTGTTGAGAATGACATTAGTATTATAGATAAACCTTTGGTAATTGCCTTAGTGGCAACCGCATTTGGGAATGGCATGACTTTAACTCTGTTACGAAATAAGTAAACTAAACTTTTCATTCTACTTTTACAAAGTTGACGTCACAAACTTTCAACAAATAAAACAAAAAAGAAACCATTTCACACTGTTCACATCAATCTCCCAAAGATCAAAAGGGCACCTTTCCTTGTTAAAACACCCTCACGCGTGCGACTAACAATCGCTTCACGTGTCGCATTACGTCCAATGTATTGTCGCACTTAGGGCGCCGCTCCACACCTATCCGGCTAAGCAACTCACGTGTATTGTGTTTTCTATAAGTGGCTGATGAAAAAAGTTTTCAACTTTATATATCACTACTTTTTTCAACAATACTTATTTGAATAACATTATTAAATTGTAATTGAAAAATATCAAAGATTTATGTTAGGGAAAAATTAACCTTAATAGAAAAAAAAACATCTGTAGGGTGCTTTAAAATTACAATTTCATTTTCAGGTGTGTCATTACTAATTAGCATTCTCAGGTTTTCTTCCCCATTTGTTTAAATTTTATAAAATTTAAACAAATGGGGAAGATTATAAATTTAAATAGTTTTTGAACAGACCATACTTAGCATTGAATTGTATGAAAATGTGAGCGGAATGGTGCACTGCGACCCACAACCACACTAAGCACAAAATATATTTTTTTTTTTTAATTCGAGTATCACTGACTCATCATCTGTCTAGCCTTTTCCCAACTATGTTGGGGTCGGCTTCCAGTCTAACCGGATGCAGCTGAATACCAGCATTTTACATAGAGCGACTGCCTATCTGACCTCCACAACCCAGTTACTGGGTAATACGATACCCCTTGGTAAGACTGGTTGTCAGACTTTCGGGCTTCTGACTACCGATAACGACTGTCAAAGATCCACGTATGACAGCTGGGACCAACGGCATAACGTGCTTTCCGAGGTACGGAGGGGTCTCGGTATGTAAAGATGGTCACCCATCCACAGACCAACCGCGGCAAGCGTAGCTTAACCTGTCCGATCGACCTGTGCGGCTGTTATTATTTATAACAGCCCCGTTCACTGCTACATAGGATGAGCACGGAGAGGTAGTGTGCCAGCCATGCATTTATATATTTATGCATAATATTTATCACAAGCACAACTATCATTACAGGCAATAATCCTTGCCAGGGTAGCGGGATTGTCCGAAAGGGTTACCGCTGCCCTGGAACATAAAGGGCTAAGGAAGGAACACGGGTGGGTTTTAGTCAGTAAGAGTCTGACACTCCCTCCTGCTCCACCCAGAGCGGGAGGAGTCATTTGATGATTTCAAAAAAAAGGGCAATTAAATAAATAAATGCATGGCCGGCACACTAATGAACAGCACAGCTAACGTGGCAAACCTCTCCGTGCTCATCCTATGTAGCAATGGAGGGTTGACTCGACTCGCTGTTAAGCGTGAGTACTAAGCGCGTGTCTCTCAGCGAGTGTTCTGCCCGC
The DNA here is from genome assembly GCA_951799955.1 of Apamea anceps. NCBI lineage: Eukaryota > Metazoa > Arthropoda > Insecta > Lepidoptera > Noctuidae > Apamea > Apamea anceps. The sequence goes on along the minus strand of OX637521.1, from coordinate 14,230,063 downwards.
AAAGCAAGTATTCTCTTTGATAGCTCTTGTCGCTACAATGAACGAGTACCCGCCAGCGGAAGCGGCGTGATTAGTTTATATAATCATACATAATCAGCCCATAATGTTCCAACTGCTGGGAAACAGGCCCATCTTCAAGAGGGAGGGGTTTTAATCTACCACGCGGGCCCAGTGCGGGTTGGTAGATGTCACATGCCTTCGAATTTTTGGTTCTAGGACATGCCGGTTTCCTCAAGGTGTTTTTCTTCGGTGGTTTGAGAGCAATGATGATTAAATTATTTACATAAAGTAAAGCCTGGGTACGAACTCACTGACAACTCGTAAGATGCGGCCGTTACCACTTGGCCACCACTGCTCTATGAACAGACATCGATCAAGTATTAATATATAATAATAATAATAATAAAAATTATTTATTTTCCATAAGTAGTGTACAGGGTAGGTATGCGCAGCATTTACAGCGTAGGACTTACAAGTGCACAGAGATTTGATCAATAACCCCCATGCTAGGTGCAACCTGTGTTACAGGGGTCATCCATCCGTCCATTATACAGATTACAGGTAAGTAAGTAAGTAGTACCTACGCATTATTTAGGCGAGCAATTATGTGCTTTTATATATGTATTTCTTTTACTTACACGCAGTGGCGTGCATAGCATAAAGGCATATAAGCAGTGCCTACCTCGATAAATCACCATAAGCCTGTCCATTACATTTTAGTGTGTGTGCCCCACAGTAAAGAAACTCACTAAATTATCATACTTAGCAAAAAACAAAATCTTCATACAAACTCGCGCGGCAGTAGGCGGTCGCCAGACGGCCTACTGGGTTCCCGTACTATTCGCACATTGTCATTGGTCTTTACTTATTCAAGTTAATACGACGAAATTAAATTCCTGCCTACCTATTCTGAAAACCAATGCACGCCACTGCTTACACGGGACCCATAATCTTTTGTATGTTTCTTGGGCGACAAAATCGTTGATAGCTAGTCGTTTCCTCGTCGGCGGTGGGACAGATGCCTTACACCATGTAATATCGTCCAATATGTCGCCGCCCTTACAGCTCGTGTTACAAACAAACCGGTCTATGTAATACAGCCTCTATAGCCAATTTCTCTTTCAGTCCTGTCATTGTTAACAGAAAAAAATCGTTCCAATCCCGAGTAACAGGATGCTGTAAATTCGTGAAATGTTTTTGATGGATTGTTTGAAAAAGGCAGGGTTACAAAGGAAATTGAGTCGTTTTTGGGATGTATGGTGTATGGACAGTGTAGTACCCTTGTGACGTTTTTGAAAGGTTAAAATTTAGTAGTGCACGTTTTGTACGTAAATGAAAATGAGTAATGATTTTTTTTTTTTTCTAATTTAAAAGCATCTGTCTCATAGCTCTCGCTACGAGTATTCGCAGCCGTGTTCGTAGCAGATGCTACGGTACATTATAGACCTAATCTGCGTTCGCTATTTAATTGCCAAAAATGTAAACAAATATGAATTAATGGCAAAATAACTTTAATTCCTACACAATAAAGTTCAGATTATAACTCTTTCAATAGTGCTAGTCATTCTGAAATCAACTTAATTTCTATTGAAATAAAGTTCATATTCGTTTAACTTGAAATAACATCAATTGCCAACGCAAATTTGAATCGACCTTAAGCAGTTTTATTATTAGGTCGTAGCCTTTGAATTGTCAATTGAAATGAATGAAACGCAATTCCATGCAGCAGAGATGTGTGGTGTTACGCAAATGGATAGAATAAGAAATGAGTATATGAAATGAAATCTGAAAGTGGCACCGGTAACTAAAAAGTTATGTAGAAATCGGTTGTCATGGTATGGGCATGTGTTACGGAGGAATGAGGAAAATGTCGTGATGAGAGTTTTGGGTATGAATGTCGATGGCTATAAGACTAGGGGAAGACCAAAGAAATGATGGATGGACTGTGTGAATGATGATATGGTTAGACAGGGGGTGACTACCGAGAGGACGACTAATAGAGAACTATGGAAGAAAAAGACATGTTACACCGACCCGAAATAAATTGGGATTAGGGCAGGAGAATGGTGAGTCTTGGAATTGTCAAAATGCGAATTAAATGCGTCATTTTATTCTCATTTAACATGTGCATTGCTTCCTGGAACATCATTACCACACATTACCGCGACCATAATTGTATAATCATACATTCGCATTCGCGGTAACGTGGTTCTCGGCTGAATTAGATCTTAGATAAAGGATAGTGAATATTGCAATATACCTAGTTACCTAATCTGGACTACATAAATAAATAACCTAAAAATCCTACTATCTTACTAATATTATAAATGCGAAAGTTTGTATGGATGGATGGATGGATGTTTGTTACTCTTTCACGCAAAAACTACTAAACGGATTTGGATGAAAATTTACAGATGGTTTATATCCAGGATTAACATATAGGATACTTTTTATCCCGATATTCCCACGGGATCAAAACTTATCCGGGTGAAACCGCAGGACGCAGCTAGTAGGTTATATGTATTACTAGCTGCACCCCGCGGTTTCATTCGCATAAGTTTTAAAACATCTGTGTGCCAAATTTCATCCAAATCCGTTCAGTAGTTTTTGCGTGAAAGAGTAACAAACATCCATCCAACCATCCATCCACACAAACTTTCATGTTTATAATATTAGTACGAATAGGAATAACCATACAAAAAAACATTTCTGTCTATCTTCAAAAACCCTTGAGTTGTGAAAGAGGCTTCTAATGAAGGAGGCTTCCTCTTTAGCCATGAACTAAACGACCCTAATAACCTTAATCATTCTGTTCTCAGGCTGAAACTCCAGCACTCTACATCCTAAGTATACAAATATAAAATCTCTATCACGTAGAGAGAGCAGACGATATCCCGGAGCTACAAATAGAGAGCTAATAGGCGACTGTGGAGTCATTACTAGTGCTGTCACGTGTCCCGGGATTTTGAGCACATCCCGGGATTTTATGACGTGATGTTTTATGTTTAATCTCGGATTTGATTAAGGTTAGTAAGGTGCGTGTTTTCCGTAGCTCTGATGGATAATATCTTAATGAATTTATAATAACAGGGTTACTTCACCGTCTCAATAATTCTACTATTATGCATAAAGGTAATATTTCTAACGCTTGTTCACACCCAACCCCTTCATTACAAATAATGAACCCATATCTGGATCGTTTAATTCCACAGCCTCATTTTGGAACCCATTAACCTACTTTACCCAACTTAAAAGCCCCTAAATTCGCTTAACAGCTGCACAAAATAACATAAAAGTATCAACCTAAATTGGTTTTATACAATTTACAATCTAACCCTCTAAAATAAACAAAACAGCACATTACTACGAACCCAATAAAAAAAAACCCTCATAACAAAAATATTTACGGACTCCAATCCCGGATTATTGACCGTCGGATCCCGTATTATTGACCGTTCAATCCCGGGCGTGCCCATCACTAGTCGTTCAGAATACGGCCTCTAACCAATCACATTAGGTACTTTATTGTAACTATAATGGCCTGATATAAGGCCGTAAATGACAATTAGGAGACCACTTTATATCAGCGTAGTTACGATCGATTTTGGTTCAAGGTTTAAGAGAAGAGCGAGTCATCATCATTTGTCTAGCTTTTTCCAAACTATGTTGGAGTCGGCTTCCAGTCTAACCGGATGCAGCTGAGTACCAGTGTTTTACATGGAGCGACTGCCTATCTGAGTTCCACAACCCAGTTACTGGAGTAATACGATACCCTTTGGTAAGACTGGTTGTCAGACTTTCGGGCTTCTGACTACCCGTAACGACTGTCAAAGATCCACGAATGGCAGCCGGGAAGGGGCTTAACGTGCTTTCCGAGGCACGGAGGGGTCTCCGTATGTAAAGATGGTCACCCATCCACAGACCAACCGCAGCAAGCGTAGGTTAACCTGATCGATCGACCTGTGCGGCTGTTATTATTTAGCAACGGGCCCCTCCTTAAGAGAAGAGCGATTAGTTTTTATTCGTGACGTAGGTTGGCAATCAAGCTAACGTATGGTGCATTTGTGTGTGCAAGTAGTGGTGGACAGGTGGCCCAGTGGGAACGGCCGTGAATTATAGGTTGGAGGTCGTAGGTTCGAATCCAGACAAGCTCTTTACTTTGCGTAAATTATTTCATCACCACTGCTCTCGAAACGGTGGAGGAAATCGCCATGTCCTAGAACCAAAAATTCGAAGACATATGACATCTACCAATCCACACTGGGCCCACGTAGTGGATCACGGCCCACTCCCTTTCACTGAAAGGAGGCCCGTGTCCCAGCAGTGGGAACATTACCACTTGGTCATCACTCACACCACATACGCAGTGAGAAAGCATAATTCATTCTTCTAGTTCCTGAAAAAAGCTTTTTCTCTGCAGTGGAAAATTCAAGTGGACAATATGTTCTTATACAATGTGTAACGGAAAGGGTATATACATACCAAGGGCACGGCTTCTTTGGATGATATCAAACGATATTGGAAGGGCTTTTTAATCCTATCTATACATGTTCGGAAGTTATGAGAATTTTAATACATTGATACCAGAAACCAAACTAGGCGCCCAAAATTACAAGAGAGGTTTATCGTGATATTGGCAAGTAACGTGAAAAGTTATTGACGTAGTGTGGCGACACGTTTGTTATGATTTGAATTTAAGAAACATATAAAACCGAAAATTTGGTATCAAATTCTTAGTATTATTATTTTTTTGCGCTGAAACAATGTATAGTGATTCTATACCAGCTGTTATCTTTAGTGCTTAAGGATAGCAAAAGGGTTTCTGTTACACATTGTATACCTACCTAAAAAGCCTACTTTTGCACCTTTACCTTTTTTCTATATTTATGTTTGTAATTTATACGGTGTACTTATTAAGGAGTATTCTATTCTAGTCTTTACAATAAAATCATGTGTTGTGTTATGTTCCACTGTCAAAAGTGTTACCAAAGTACCTTAGCTTACCAAAGCACTTATTTCATTTGTTCATTATATTGTACATGGTGTGGTCTCCTATAATTGAAGGAGTACACCTCTCAAACGTAATTGTCGTCCATTAACTGTATGTAATGTTTAGTTTACTTATATCTTTTGTTGGAGATCCTAAATTATATAAATAAATATATAAGATTATAGGTTGATACAAAACCGCTCGTCTCTCCCACTGTAGCCCCTCCCGAGGTCACTCGATGCTCTCGGCGTCCATGTTTGTTCATCTCTCAGCGATTGCAGCTCACTATCATGCGGGGCACTTGTTTATATCATCGATACATGCATGCTAATCATTATGTGTGCGGGAATGTAATTACTGATACTGATTGAGGCTTGAATTCTATAGGAAAATGCGATACTGATTTTCAAATCTCATTTCAAGTAATGATTGTTGATGACAGTTATTTCGTAGATTTCAGATGTAAGCCTGATTTTCACGGTACAATTAACACTTTGCGGGACACTAAACGGCCCCAGATGTAATAAAAATATAACTTCTTCACTCAGTGCCCTTCAATGAATTAAATTGCCTATGGCATACCATGACTTGGATCATCAATATTTGCAGCGTCGAATTGAAGCAACAAAATGACTTGCATCATCTAAACACGAATAGTGTTTAGACGATGCAAGTCATTTTGATGCTTTAATTTTATTATACGCCAAAAACAAGAAACTTGCATCAAACGAAACTTGTAAATGGGGATTTAAGCTTTGAACATGCTAAGGAAAATACTGCGCGGGAAGTGGGACGCGACTGCACTCGATTAATTAACCCTTCGTGTTATAAATCCGAACGTGGATCCACGCGAGACACAATGGCTTTTGAATTGTTTCTGTAATTACGGTATTCAACAGTTTAAAGTAATTGATTATTCAAAAAGACACAACAATAAAAATTTACAAGCTGACACTAAAAAAATATATTATACTAAAAACTTTAAGAAAAGGGAGTACCTAGCTCATTGGGCATCAAAAAATTCGTCCGCATCGCTGTCAATGGGATAAGTGCCCAAAAAACAAATATAATATTAAAATACCGGTTAAAGAACAAGGAGATCACGTCACTATTTCCACCAGTTTGAATTCTAACCCCTTCCCAGGACACTCGATACTCTCGAAGTCTCGATATCATGCGAGCCTATAGTTTATATCATCGATATAAGAATGCTAGTCATTATGTATGTGAACGTAATTACCGATATTGATTGGAATATGATTTGTGAAAGGCATATAGGATTGAATCTGTTTTTAAATCTAGTACCTAATATGATTGTTGTTGGTAGTTCACACGTTTTCGTAAAATATATATATATATATATTATACACAAGTATACAATAAAAAATTAAAGAAAAAGGCAGGAGCTTATTGGGCATCAAAAAATTCGTCCGCATCACTGTCAATGGGATAAGTGCCCAAAAGGCTGGCAGCATTACCACGTTGGATGGCAATGCTGATTCTTTGGGCTAAAACTAGGCCAGCCCTATGGTCACGTCAAGAGTCAGTTGTTGGCAGTTAATTAGCAGATCTGATATTAAAATCTGTTAATGGGCGATATTTCACTATCATATATCTATGAAAGAAAGAAAGAAAATACATTTATTTTGCACAGACTAAAAGACACACCTTACACCAGATACATAAATCTAATAACAACAAACAAAAAAAAAAAGATTAAATAAAAAGTGTAAAAGCCGATGAAAGAAATTAGCAGGAAAATGTGCCTCACGACTGCGCCAAAAGAGGCCCAATTCCACAAAAATGCCACACAACTAGTGTGAGTATGTATGTAAATATAATACAGATATATGCATTTATTGTGTGTTTCGGTATTATACAGGGTGGCAGGGACATCGACGCGCTACCTGTTACCATAAATTCATTACATAATTCTGGATAACCCTGCTGAAAATTTTTGTCGGTTATTAAAAAAAGTTTGCTGTTCCATATATATATACATGTATATCCATAAGCGTACACCCTTCTAATCTTACGTAGTAGATCTTATGTAGTCAGATAGGAAATATTGAGTCCATCATGATTAATAAAGCTGAAGAGTTTGTTTGGTTTTTGTTGGTTGGTTTACATAATCAGCCTTTAACGTTCCCACGGCTGGGACACAGGCCTCCTCTCTGTGAGAGGGAGTGGGCCTTAATCCACCACGCCGGCCCAGTGCGGGTTGGTAGATGTCACACGTCTTCGAATTTTTTGGTTGTAGGACATTGTTGCCGGGTTACCGGGCTTGTTTGTTTGAACGCGCTAAATTCTAGAACTACCAGTCGGATTTGAAAAACTCTTTTTGTATTCGATAGCCCAATTCTTGAAGAAGGCTATCCCACCAATATTACAAACCCGAAAGCTTGTATGGATGGATGGGTGGATGTTTGTTACTCTTTCACGCATAAAACTACAAACGTATTTAGATGAAATTTGGCACAAAGATGGTTTATAACCAGGATTAGGATAGGATACTTTTTATCCCGAAATTCCCACGGGATCGGAACTTATACGGTTGAAACCGCGGGGCGCAGCTATACTCCATTTATAATAGCATTAGAAAAAAGAGGCTCGTAGAAGCAGGAATGCAAAACATTTTATTTCAAAGTTATGATAAAACAATTTTAAGGGAGATGCCTAAATTCTAATTTTCTTGCGTTTTTTGCAATTTGCAGGTCAGTGTAAGGTTGTATCTTAATAAAAATAATATGATGCGCAACAATAATAATAATATAATATAATAATAACGTTTATTTATAAAAATGGTGCAGATTTTACAATAACTTATCTTAAAAATTACAATAAGAAATATGTAGGCAATAATACAATTTTAACCTTAAAAATCATCAATACATCCCTTTAAATTAGAATTGCTCCGAATTCGTCTGATTTTGCGGGCTACTGCAGCGCATCCGCCTTAATTAAAATAAAATTCGGTAGAATTATAGTGAAACGAATAACGTTCCAAGTATTGTTCATCCCTGCTTCTTTTAGGTTTTAAGCATTGACACTGTAATTTAAAATTGGAGTTATATAATATAAATAAATGAAAGCCACATAATTTCATAAGATAAATAGTTAAAATGGTTACAATTAAGTGTGACAGCTGCTGTAAAAATAGATCATAATAAATTCGGCGTCTATCATAATGTAACAATGTTTATTGCATTTTTGTTATAAAGTGTGCATTAAAAATAACCTTTTTTAACTTCTTTCTAATGCTATTGTAAATGGACTATAGTTTAATATAACGCTTGGTCTCTTAGGAGCCACGCAAAGAGAAAAAAGTCAGAGAGAACGCTTAGTTTTTTATATTATGACGTGTAAAAGTAATTCTGATATCCTATTGACAGAAAAAAAAAACAATTTCATTTTATTTCATTACTGATAGGCGGCATAATCTTTTAGCGTTTTATACAAAAAAAGGTTTAAGTATACATTTTTTTTAAATGTACATTTTTAAGTGGATTTCATATTGTAACAAAAACATTTTCTAAACAAAGCGAAGCTCTCCGAATATTGTATGAAAATGTGTCAGCCCTCGTCCCGTATTCACTATGTCACAAAATGCGGAGATTTTCACGTTATTAATTATGAATATGACTGCCTCGTTGGTGTAGTGGTCGCAAGCTGTACTGCTGAGCATAAGAGCATGGGTTCGATTCACGGGTTAAAGTATTTTTAAGGAAAATAATTTATAGTAAATATTTATAATCTCTAGATCTCATACTCACACACACAGACATACACACTCACATACATACATCGGTACACTCTCCTCCCTTCTCACAACACACGCATGTACATACACCTCAACACTCACACATATTTGAATAATACTGATGTTAATATGCATCAGTAATGGTAGATCGACACACTTTCACTCTTGTAAATTTTTAGTCTTACTAAATTTAAATATTGGCCGATCACTGTCTCTTAAGATACAGGTTCCTCCCTAGTTTAAGAGACAGGGTTCATTATTCTTGTATGCTTATTCTATTGTATTGATTTGCTCTGAACTGTGTCTGTGTGTATTTATATATTTTGGAAAAAAAATATATAATAAATTAGTATTGTAAATCTACCAACCCGCACTGGGCTCGCGCGGTACATTATAGCCCACTCCCTCTCGAAGAGAGGAGCCCTGTGTCCCAGCAGTGGGAATCATATAGGCTGATTATGATGAGTATGGTAAAAGAATTTTGAAACAGATGAAATATAAAATTCAGTGGCAGGGGGGTTTGACTTTGGGCACGCCACAATCGCGGCTATAAGTCCCCTCTTTGAGGAGTGGTTAGAGAGGCGCCAAGGCGCCCTCACCTTCCGCCTGACGCAGGTCCTCACCGGACACGGTTTTTCGGGAGGTTCCTGTTCAGGATAAGGCGGGAGGAAACGCCAGGTTGTCACTGTGTGGATCACCCGGAGGACACGGTGGAGCATACGGTGGATGTCTGCCCGGCTTGGGCGGGGCACCGCCGTGTCCTCGTGGCGGCGATCTCTCGCGTCCGGCCCTGGTCCAGGCCATGGTACGGAGCGAGAGTGAATGGGAGGCTGTTACCTCCTTCGGCGAAGCAGTAATGCTCGTAAAGGAAGAGGCGGAGCGCGTGAGGGAGAGGCAATCTCTGCGCCCTCACGCCCCTAGTCGCGCAGGAAACGCCCTGGACGAGAGTCAACAGCCGACTCCCGGCCACCGTAGGCGCGGAGGTTTGACTTTATAGTGTCAGAAAACTCTCTTTAGGAAAACACACCAACGTACGTTCCTAAATAACGTTTCAGCGACGTCATTCGAGAGAAAATGCGGACGCTTTGTAGCTGACACCGCAGTCTTATGAGACCGTACTTTTACAGAATGGTATTATTGTGGTGTATACAGGGTGTAAAAATACACCTTACATAGCCGTCAACTATGCATTCTGTACACCCAACTAAGTAACATGCATAAAAATAATTGCTGTGAAACGACTTTTATTTTTGGTGTGAAAATATGCTCTTGGCGGTAGTGTCTTGTTTTCGTAAAAAAATTCAGTTAAGTTGGAATTTTGACCAATATCTCCGTAACCAGGAAGTTCCTAGGTATGGTCCAGTACAAAAAGAAATGACCACAATTTTATCATACTGGGAGTATAAGTGACTGTCGGCTTCGTTAGGAGCGGGTTGTTTCACATCCACTTGACGGACACGTATACGTCAAAAATGGCGCTTACTATCGTCAAACCATAAAAAAGCGTTGTTTCAAATTACAATTACAAAATTATGGCCTTGCCGTACGTCAAATAATAACGGATACGTAATCGTTATTATTTGATGAACGTGTGTTACGTTAACCAACCCGGCCACTAAGTGTATTTTTACAACCGTTAAATTAAATAGATACACTATATAACCAAGAGGATTCTACAATTATTATTTAAGTACAGCAACCCACAACACAAACAATCCAATGGTACGGATAATGCATGTAACCCGTTTACGACGGACCACGGTCAGTCATGTGTGCAGGGACCACTATCGACATGCGGGCTGTTAACCCTTTTCACGGGGTTGTATTGTGGAGACCGCACTGATTAACTGGTTGGGATTTCAGTCTTTGCCGAGCTCACTTTGCATGCGTTTTCCTGTGAAATTCGGTCGTGCAAACTCGTACGTCAACGCATGAACGATTCCTTGCTATGGGAGCGCTCACGAGTGTATTTTTAAAAATGAACTGTTCCGTTGGTTTCGTGGTCGCAAGCATGACTACTGGGCATGGAGTCCTGGGCGAAGGGCGGGCGTTTTTGGGGGACTGTCTTTTGTAATTTTGACGTTCGAAAAGTGCTGATTCTCAGCCTAATTTGAATAAATGACTTTTGATTTTGATTTTGGTTCGATCCCAAGGTCAGGCAAAATGCTATTAGGTTTTCTATTAGGGATTTCTCAGTTACAGCTCGGAAATTAGAAGTTGGCACCTAATCTCTCTTCAGTCGTGTCCGATTGCCGTCCCATCGACAATGAGATTGAGGGAAGAGTGAGTGCACCTATTATTATTTATTTATTTCTATAAGTAGTTTATCAGCCATCTTGTTACCATAACACAAGCATTAGGTTGCTTAGCTTGGGACTAGATGGCGCTGTGTGAAATGTCCAGGGATATTATTATTATTATTTATTATTGTGATTGCCCGTGACATCACAGCGGGCCCTATCAGAATACCAGCGCTGCGACATTTATTTTTTAAATGTCGAAGCATCAGGCTGAGATAGGAGCCTTTTGGCCTCGTATAGGACTTTCTGTTTCATTTTTTTTCGTTTGTTACTTTTTATACAATTTGTTTTATTTTTATTTTTAACTGTGTTTAGTTTCGTTTATGATCCGGTACGAGTCGCAATAAATACTTTTTTCTTTCTTACACCTATATCTGTGCACACACTTGTGACTACATGTAACGTGCGTATACGTTTCCAGCCTAGATGGCTAGTCTCCGTTGAGATTCGCTGCCATGGCTGAAATTCGGTCTGGAAAGTCTACCTATATTATTATTATTACTATTAAAAAGAGAAAAGATTTGATTGTTTGTTTGTTTGCATTGAATAGGCTCCGAAACTACTGAACCGATTTGAAAAATTCTTGCACTCTTGGGAAGCTACACTATCCGCGGGTGACATAGGCTATATTATATTTAAAAAAAAAATAGGGATCCTTACTAAAACTCCAATAATGTAACCCAAGGTGTAAAAAAATTACCTAAAATATTCTTTACATCGCGTGCACTGCGAAAACTATCGATGATAGAATAAAATAATGTACTATGACTTTGCAGAACACATCATTATTTACAAAAAGTGTCGCAACAGCATCTGTCTAACTATTATAGTTATGACACAATAAGTGTTCTTTAATTTTAAAAATGTAATTGAAATGCCACCGCTAGAAAAGGCTCTTCATTTGTATCTTGGTTCCCTATCAAAATAAATTCGAATAATTCTAGCTTGTAAATATTTTGAATTCGCTTAATAGGTAATTAAACTCAACAAAAAAGTTTTTGGAGGCATGAGGAACAGGGTGTAAAGTTCACTCATCCTCCATTGAAAAGGGAGGATCCTCCGACCAGACGGGTGTTGTGTCTGGCGGGCAATTGCCCAACGATTGATGTTGGGAAATTGTATCTGTGCTAAGTGCGTGGTAAACTCTGCTTGCGAGATGCAGGATTTGCGTGACGTCAGTATGACGCGTTGTTCGCATGTGGCGTTGTAGATACCGCTACAAGTTCTTTCTAGAACTAAATAAAAGTTCTTTTCAGAACTAAACCAATATTTTTCGGTAAGTAGGTACTGATAATAAATATAAATTGTCATTGAAAATTTGCACGAAAAGGACTTTCGTTGGTTGTGTTCTAGGGCAATAGTGACACCTAGGAATGATACGGTCAACGAAATAAATAATTTGATTATTCAAAACGTTCCCGACCAAATAAAAAATTACAAATCGATCGACACTGTACCTAACTAATATCGAAGTCGCAGTCCATTGCCCACAGGAATTTTTAAATTATCTAAGCCCTTCTGGACTGCCACCAATAAAAAATCGGAATTCCATACATGCTTTTGAGAAATGTAAGCCCTCCGAGTATGTGCAATGGAACGAGGCTGCTTATTAAAGAATTGAAGGATAATTTAATTGCAGCGACCATTATCACCGGCCCAGCAGCTGGTTAACTGGCTCATATAGCGAGGATACCGATAAACCCAACTGATTTGCCAATCCCATTTAAACGGCTTTAATTTCCGGTAAAAACATCTTTCGCCTTAACTATTAACAAGTCCCAAGGCCAAACCTTCGAATTAGTAGGGATTGAACTACGAAAAGAATGTTTTACTCATGGCCAACTATATGTTGGCCTATCGCGGGTCGGAGCTCCTGAAAATCAATTTATTTTGCTGCCAAAAAATAAAACAACGTCAAATATCGTTTATAGTGAAACTCTGACTCAATAAATTGAATGGCTTTTGTTTTGTAAGTATACTAAAATTTCTTTGTACAAAAATTTGAAATAAAAAAAAACTTATCAAAAAATAATAACAAAAAAAAACATTAAAATAAAAATAAAAGTTCATTAAAATAATAATATTCAAACTTTCTTTATAATTTTCTTTTTTTAGTAACCTGACGCAAATAGAAGGGTTTATGTGTGTGTATTATAATTTTTAATTTTGAAATTTTGTTAATTACCCGTGCGAAGCCGGGGCAGGCCGCTAGTTTTATTATATCTTCAAACTAAGCTACTAACGCAAAAACATTTAGCCCGATCGTAACCTAATCGATCAGCTTCAAACCCATTTAGCCCAATTCCCTTTGAACCGCAAATCATTCATTTCGTTCACTCATTCCCCTTCACTCCCCGGGCAATATTAACAGAAAGCGGACCGGCAGTTAAAAAGAACAATGTTTTAATTTTTATGAGCATCAATTAGTAATGTTGACTTCGTCTGAAATCGGACGTTATCGTACGAAATCGGGCGTTATCGGCCGATTTATCGCCGGGAGACCGTAATTGGAATAACAATTAGGGAGATAAAGAAAATTTGATAATATCCGGTCGTTTGGGTGGATACTAGCAATTTACTGTCGTGTTTTTTTACTGGTGAATTAGGTTTTATACAGATTTTTTGTTGGTTTTGATTTTTATTCGTGAAAATGGGCTAGTATAATTTATCTGAGTTAATGGAAAAAAATATTCAATGCATCACAGTTAGTGCTTATTCTGTAAAGTGCAATACGAACCGTCGCGTCGGCACATACTTAATAGAATAGTAAATTATCGCGGTGTCGAATAAGTAGTTAGGTTACCTACCTTCTACTCGATCATCACTCTCCTGTCCTTATCCCAAGTTATTTCGGGTCGGCGCAACATGTGTTTTTCTTCCATACTTTTCTGTTAGTCGTTATCTCGGTAGTCCGTCCGTCCGTAGTAGTCATCACCCTTTTTTGCCATATCATCATTCACACAGTCTATCCATAGTTTATTTGGTCTTCTCCTACTCAAAGCCGTTTGAATTGTGTAAAAATCGCCATAGGAAGTATAACTCAAAACTCAAATTGAAAGCATTTATTTCAAATAAACCAATTACAGGCACTTTTGAATTGTCAAGGGGTCGGTCAGTCAGAAAGATGAAGCTAGTTGCCCATTCCAAAGCGTAGTAGGTACCTATGGAGAAGAACGGGCAAGAAACTCCACGGACACTCTTTTAAATCATGAAATTGTTACCAAAATTTTTAGTTTTAGTTGCATGAGACACGCTAACAATGAAATAGGTTCACTTACTCGTAATATTATCATTGTTGGATAACTAAATTCCACGTCACGTTTAGCTACAGAAAATAGACAATGTTATGAATGTGAACATAGAGTAGCTTTAATCCCGAATCCGGTGCAGATCCCGAGGGATAAATAAAAACATTTTGTTGCCACGGATGAAACGAAATCATAAAACAGTTTCCAACGCGTCCGTCTGCCATTTTAGACATTTTGGAGTAGTTTTAGATTACGTGCTGTGAATTTGGATGCAATTTTCGTTGCTATTATAGTTTTTAACAATAGTAAATTTTTCGTTTTAGATTTTATGTTTTGTTTTATTCTATTTTAGAGATGATTTTTCCATCCAGATAACTTTAATTCGAAGAATAAAATTGACGTTTCAACTGTCAAAATTACAAAATTATTCCTCGAAAATAGTTATCCGATGATTGAAAAATCATCACTCTTAGTCGTTAATTCTACTTTAATCATTATCTACATATTATTCCAGTTTTTATTTAGAAAAAGTGTTTAATATTAAGACAGATACTTTTTATACCTTTTATATTTTACTTTTTATACATCGTGGGGAAACCGGCATGTTCTAGAACCAAAAATTCAAAGACATATGACATCTACTAACCCGTACTGGACCCGCGTTGTGGATTACGGCCCACTCCCTCTCACAGAGAGGAGGCCTGTGTCCCAGCGGTGCGAATATTATAGGCTGATTGTGATTAAGACAGATAACGGAATACTTATGAGCTCAATCGGCGAAACCACACGAGCCTTCGAGAGAAAAACTCTCTACTCTCATTCTTATAATATATTCATCATCATCTGCCTAGCCTTTTCCCAACTATGTAATAACCCTGTTGTAACTTGTAATTAAACAAATCACATTCGAAATCCAAGATCAATTATTTTGCTACTACCTACCCTAATCTCTATCTCTCTATCTCTTTTTCTTCTATCTCTATTTTCTACCTCTGTGATTGTTTTCCAAAACACCATCAACCTATTTTGTAGATAGCTCAGTAGACTATCTCTCTCGTATCTCTTTCTATTTTTGCTAGTTCAATAAAGACAATTAAAGTACTAATACACACCACAAAACAACAGATTCCCAGTCGACGCAATTAGCTCTGCAAATAACTCACCCTTGCTTAAGTGCTCAATTGTTGATTAAGAGCTTTAAATCCCTTTAATTGGCAATCCCTACTGATCTGTTGTTCGCTGGTCGAACTATTTGCCCCTGTAATAGTTACTCGAGATTTATCGTGAAATTTCTTGCTGTTTTAAGTATGTGGCCCTGGTACTTTTGTTTTGTACTGTTATTAGTTTTGTGCGGTTAAGTGCAAATTATAAACAGTAATTGGAAAACCTGCAGGGGTGTTGTTATACCGACTGGCATCACCAACTATTGAGTAATGTCATGCCAATGGTGGGTTTGCGTCAGTAGTGCAGACAGCTTAACGGCTAAAGCAAGGTAGGCACTGCTGACTTGGAGGCCTATTGTTCACCTTAATGGTGAACATGATGAGCTTTACGTGCTGGAGTCAATTCAAAACAGTATGCCAATGTCCGTAATTAAACAAATTCAAAATGTAGTCGCAAACTCATCTCAGTGAAAATTAATGTCAAAAACTTGTCATAATTGTAAGGAAATTAGAGGTATGTTAGACATATTGAGACTGAAGTTAGAATGTGTGAACGTGCGGAACAGGCCCTTTGTTTGTCAAATTTCATACTAACTGATTGGCTGCTGTTATTATATTCAGCCAGTAACAATTAATTGATTTTGACATATAATTTAATTGTCTGTGGCAATTTCAGGCAGCCAATCACAACAACTCACTCGAGATTTGACAGCAAAACTGGTCAGGCTTTCAGAAACCAATTACTAGACACACTAAGGTCCCATCCAATTAGGGTCACAGACTAGAAGAGTTCTGAACAACTAATTGATCGATCCGCCAGTGGTGCAAACTGTGGTGGTGAGCTGTGTGTACACTGTTGCCTGACCGACAATTAGTGACGACGTTCCGCACTGGTGCTGAGGGAATAAGGTTGGAATGGAGACGGTTTTTGTTTTTAGTTTTTTTTTAAATTCTTTATTCTTCTCTAGAGAATTTTTATATCTTCTATACTATCATCTGCCTAGCCTTTTCCCAAGTATGTTGGGGTCGGCTTCCAGTCTAACCGGATGCAGCTGAATACCAGTATTTTACATGGAGCGACTGCCTATCTGACCTGCACAACCCAGTTACTGGATAATACGATGGGTAAGACTGGTTGTCAGACTTTCGGTCTACTGACGACCCGTAATGACTGTCAAAGACCCACGAATGACAACCGGGACCAACGACTTAACGTGCTTTCCGAGGTACGGAGGGGCCTTGGTATGTGAAGATGGTCACCCATCCACGGACCAACTGCGAGAAGTGCAGCTTAACCTGATCGATCGATCCGTGCGGCTGTTATTACTTGTTATTCTCTGAAACGGCATCTGTGCAGTAGGTATTCTAGATTATTTATCAGGATACCAAAGGATACTGGATACTACTCCCCTAAAATAATCCTTCCACCCCCTCCACCAGAAATTATCATCTGTTTCTGCAACACAGCATATTAAAGCGGCACTCATCAATATACATTTTGCTACCATCTTGTAGTTCATGCCTTTTAGTAATTATACGGTGCAACCAACTCCAGATTCCTCCTAGCTCGAGAGATGCACAATTATTCAGAATACAAAATAAATGGTCTTCATTTGTACTTCTCCGATGGTACATAAGGTAACAGAATCTGTCTTACATTTACAGAGAATCTTGGTACGGATGGGGAAAGCATTTATCGTGGAGAACTAAGGAGTTCTGTGTTCATATGTGTCATGTCAAAGAAAACAGTTTATTATAGAGGTTCAAATTACATTAACAGGCGAAACTTCACAGACGTGATGGGTTTCGATATCTAAACACAATAAAACAAAAGAAAACAGATTTTATCAACTCAAACTTCAATTAACAAAGCTGCCAGTGTCATTGACGCCAAAAAAAACATCAAACCATTTATTTTATTTTATCGTGTTTAGATATCCATCACGTTTGCAGTTTAGCTAGCTAATTTAATGCGACCCTGTATACTAACTTCTGCTTACGACTTCGTCTGCGTAAAATTTCTTGTTTTAACATAAAATGTATCCTATGACACTCGGCATTTTGTACTTTAGGTTCCCAACCGATAAATTGGTAATATGTCCTCAAATGATTATCAGTTCAAAATATAATCATCTAGTCTTAAAAAAATATAATTTTAAAGTCTTGTCCATTCCTGTCTCTACTCTAAACAAGTCTCGAGAGTGTTTGCAATTCATTATGCCAACAGTCAAAAATCTAGCGGTTGTTGGTCACCACTGTTTAAGCAAATAGAAGAAAACAAATATTCCCTTGGTGATACTGACAAATATCCGCTGTTGCCTGTCGAATATTCTGGAAAATAGATGATGTTAGCATAATAAAACTGCTGGAAATATAGTTGCATAGCGTTGACTAACTAATTAATCTACACTTACAATTTGGCTCCTTTTATTTACACTTTATTAGTGCTCATCACGGAGCATGCTCCATGGTGCTCATACACACGAGCGACATACATCAACGGCAAAGGCAACTGCAGCCGTCAACTCTCGGCGGCTACCGTCGATAACCTGCCGCTCGTGTATTTGAGCACCGTACGCCAAAATCTATATCTGACTATTTTGAAAACAAAATCCACAAAATCGCACATGATGACCACAGCTGCGTCCGTAAGTAAAACAAAAGAGGATTTTTTAGGTCAACTAAAATATGCTCTGCAAGCAGGAATAGTCCTTACGGTGGTCAGATATAGATTTTGGTTTACGTGCATACACGATCGGCACGTTATTGTCGGCAGCCGCGGACGCGTCGACGACGGTGAGTGTCGACGGGTGTCGACCGCTGTAGTTGCCTCTGCCGTCGTTCGTGTGTATGCACACTTAGGTGTAGAATATGTCGTCTCTAGTTGTTTAGTTTTTGTAACATCACGCCCATAATCTCTGAAGAGTTAGACAGAGAGTTATGTTTAAATCTCATTTAATAGAGGGCGAGCCTATTGCTACCAACCGGGCACAAATCCAGACCGATTCGATTCCCAGGTCGGGTAAGTGTTATTACACTTACCCGACCTGGGAATCGAACCCGACGCATGCCCAACACTAAACCAACGAAGCAGACACATTTTAAAATACGTGCAAAAGTAACATTTTTATTTTGGCACAAATGTTTCGCTATGGTGTACATAATAGTGTTCTATTCTATATGCTACGTTAGGTAGTAATTATTTCATCACCACTGCTCTCAGACGGAAAACATCGTGAGGAAACTGACATGTCCTAGAACCAAAAATTCGAAGACATGTTACATCTACCAACCCGCACTGGACCCACGCTGTGGATTACAGCCCACTCCCTCTCACAGAAAGGAGGCCTGTGTCCCAGTGGTGGGAACGTTATAAGCTAATAATGTATGGGTAATAATAATACATGACTACATTTTATTACGAGCCTTTCATCGCCATTTAAAGAATAATTAAACTCATTTAGAACCAATAAGCGTGTTCGCCGTTAGGTAACGACTGAACGACACATGTGTCTCCTTTTGAACTAATAACATAGTTCGGCGTGTAAATTTTCAAGTGTCAAAACAAATCTGCCTACAGTCTAACCCGATGCAGCCGGATACAAGTATTTTATATCGAGCCAAACTGACCTCCACAACCCAGTTACTGGGTAACACGATACCCCGTGGAAAGACTGACTGACTGACGTGGAAAGATGACATATGACATGGTAACTTATGATTGATTTTATTACTTTGACATTTATTATTTATGATCTTGAATTCTTAATTGACCGTTATTGTTTTTATTTACTTCCCTAAATGTATTTAATGAATTTTATTTTATATTATTTATTTTAATTGCAGTTGTATATCTAATGTTTTTTTTTTTTTTAATTTTCAACACAATGTACCTATATTGTTATGAAATAAATTACTTATGACTTACTTATGACATATGACTGGTTGTCAGATTTTTGGACTTCTGACGACCCGTAACGACTATCAAAGATCTACGAATGACAGCCGGGACCAACTTAACGTGCTTTCCAACACACGGACGGGTCTCGATATGTAATGGATGGTCACCCATCCACGAACTGACCGCGGCAAGCATAGCTCAACCTTCAATCGACCCATGCGGCTGTTATCATTTAGCCACGAGCCCCTCCGAGCGTGTATAGTACTGTCTCTCCGTCTCCCTTAATCCAACCAAAGTTTATCCTGAAAATATTGCTTTTACTGATAAGACCGCCCAATGTGTCACCCCTTGTAAAATATTTACATTTATATGTGTAATTTTTTCGTGCCTCGGAAAGCACGTTAAGCCGTTGGTCCCGGCTGTCGTTCGTAGCTCTTTGTCAGTTATTAGACGGGTAGTCAGAAGCCCGAAAGTCTGACAACCAGTATTACCAAGGAGTATCGTTTTACCCAATAACTGGGTTGTGGAAGTCAGATAGGCAGTCGCTCCATTTAAAATACTGGTATTCAGCTGCATCCGGTTAGACTGGAAGCTTCCAGTCTAACCGGATGCAGCTGAATACCAGCCTTTTTCCAACTAAGTTGGGATCAGCTGATCCCAACATAGTTGGAAAAGGGCTAGGCAGATGATCTGTAATTTTTATGATGAACATAATAAAGAATATTCTATCTCTTTATGGTTCAAGTGTATAATTATTGAAACTTGAACATTGAGAATTTATTAAGAACTATGATAATTGCAAATTCTTAGTAAAAGCTGTAAAATATCACTGTAGAAGTAAAAGTATGAATGTCAAAGCTAAACACAACAGACTCGGAAAGTACCAGCTTCAGCTGTTATTTCAAGGAATACTTGTTAAAACAGAGACGATTTCCCCGTTCCAGTTATTTCTAAGTTAGCAAAAAAGCTAAGAAATAAGCGAAGTGGAGAAGATTGTTTGAACTAGCAGCAATTCAGAATAAATTACCAGGAAGTTTTTAGCAAGGATTTAAAAAAAAATTACTGGCGAAAGGACAATGCCAGAAACTCTATAGAACTTTGCCCCATTCAATAAAATTCATTTACAACCATGCAATATGCAACATCTTATCGCTTTTGTATTACTGATAACTAAAAATTAGTCCTAATGCCCATAAAACTTACGGTTTCGGTTTAAATCTCAAAACAATAAAGACATTGATTAGGTATATTATATTATTAGGTGCAGTTTATAATTGTTAAAATAAATTACTGATGTGTTATTATTATAGTACTAAGGTCCACCTCTGCCTTACCCAGCGGAGATTACAAGCGTAATATTACATATGTTAAGAATTCATTTCGTGATTTATATCATAGCTTGTTATTAGATAGTGTCAAACGAAACCTTTGATTATGCATAGCTATCCACAGCCATTCGACAGGCTGTCGAATTGAAAATGCATTTGCCTTGCAAACAGATGTTGGCAGAATGGATAACGTCTATTTGATTAAGGGCAGATCTTTCCAACGCCAGATAATTGTATCCACGGAATAATTTTGAAATTTTGACAGTTCTTCTATACAAAATCTGCCAGACGTCAATTTTATTCCACAAATAAAAATCATCTGTCGATTGAAAAATCAGCCCTTAAACTGACAAATTTCCGGGTTTACGATTTGTGAACAGCGTTCACTTTACTTGATGTTCTATTGGGCACGGACGCGTATCGATCAGTTGTGAATAGCTACGCCATGCTGTTTGTTATTAGAGACTTATTTGGAAGCTGCAATGACGCATTTATTATAATTATTATAACCGTATTTCCGTCACGGCGGGCAATCTCAACGGAGACTAGCCTGCGGCGCGGGAGATGTTATAGTGCACAAGTGTACGCGCAGACACAGGTGCACTCCATCTTCCCTCACTCTCATAGTCCGATGGGACGGCAATCCGAAACGACCGGAGAGAAATCAGGCGCAGTACCAACGGCAACGTGCTTTCCGAGGCACGGGGACATCACACCGCCAACTTCCAAACTCCGGGCTGTTACTAAGAAATTTCTAATGAAAAACCCTTTACCCGTTTACCCACGTTAGCTGCGTGATTCATTTGTTTGTCAGCCACGCATCCATGCGTAAAATGTCCATGGGTCGCAGTCACTGACCTCTAATAAACAAGTACGCTGGGCTTAATATATTATTCGAAATGACAGTTGTTTTTTATACCGATTCAAAGCGCCCCGCTCGATCGTCTCAGGAACTAAAATTGACACACTGTTGCAAATGGTCGTCGTATTGTTTTGGTACGTGTCTGATGATTTAGGTCTAAATCGTGGGAAAAGACTTGTTTGTGTATTTTGTGTTGACTACGAGATATTTAGAACATTTTTATCATGAGAGTATGCGCATTTGGTAAAACTCACTATCAAAAGTATTAGTTCCACGGACGCTCGCGTTGTTATTAGCGCCAAAATGGCGAAAATCAAATGTCTTCGTTTTGTCATCGATAGTATGATGTCCAGCGTATTTGTATAATATAGGTCAGTGGTCGCAGTGGACTTATACAAAGCGAAGCAAAATACTTGTGCGTAGCTTAACCTGCTCAATGAAGTAACACTTCTGCTCTACATCAAAAATGCACAGACGCCAGCACATCAAGCTACTACAATCTGTCAAATTTCTTTAATAGATTTTCAACTTTATTGCTAAAGCATTAGGTTCAAGGTTGATTGGATAAATTTGTCAGTTTCGGGTAGCTTGATGTGCACGCTGGCGTCTGTACTACGATTTAACAGCAATCTGTGTAACAAGCATACAGGTTCTCACTAGGTGCTAGGTCAATCATGATGACGATTACATAAATGAGCCATGTAATGTCCGTCAGACCGTTCGTCCGTCGTTATGTCGTAACAGGTGGTATAATACCCACTTCGAACTAAGCAGTAGCCTTTCCAGGGACATACATTTTTATGACACTCATACATATACGTATATAACGTTCCCACTGCTGGGACACAGGCCTCCTCTCTGTGAAAGGGAGCGCGCCATATTCCACCACGCGGGCCCAGTGCGGGTTGCCCCATGTGGATGGCACATGTCTTCGAATTTTTGGTTCTAAGGACATGTCGGTTTCCTCACGATTTTTTTCTTCACCGTTTTGAGAGCAGTGGTGATGAAATAATTTACACAAAGTAAAGCGCCTGTCCGGGTTCGAACCTACGACCTTACAACTCGTGAGTCGCGGCTGTTACCACTGGGCCATCACTGCTCTCATGACACTCATATGGAAACCTATCCATTTGGCTGTCATAAAAATATGGATATATGGCAATATTGTTTTGGGGACTGTATTTCAACAATAATACGAGTCCATTTGTTTGTTTCATTTTTTTTTTCCTTTTGTTACTTTTTTATACAATTTGTTTTATTTTTATTTTTAACTGTGTTTAGTTTAGTTTATGATCCTGTACGAGTCGCAATAAATACTTTTTCTTTCTTTCTTTCTTTCAAAAATACATAGTAAGTCCTTTTGCACGCTGTATAAAACAGCGATTTTTCACACCAAAAACAAAAGTCGTTACGCAGCAGTTATTTTCCTTTGTTCCCAATAGTACAACCAAACTGTACCACCGGTGGTACTAGCGGGAATGCTCGATGTTACTTAGTTTGACGTACGGAATGCGTAGGTGACGCATGTGTTGGGACTTTTTACAGCCTGTATAAAGCCTTTTCCCAACTATGTTAGGGTCGGCTTCCAGTCTAACCGGATGTATCTGAATACCAGTATTTTATATGGAGCGACTGCCTATCTGACCTCCACAACCCAGTTACTGGGTAATACGATACCCCTTAGTAATACTGGTTGTCAGACTGTCGGGCTTCTGACGACCCGTAACGAATGTCAGAGATCTACGAATGACAGCCGGGACCAACGGCTTAACGTGCTTTCCGAGGCACGGAGGGGTCTTGTTATGTACAGATAGTCACCCATCCACGGACAGACCGCGGCAAGCGTAGCTTAACCTGATCGATTGACCCATGCGACTGTTATTACTGAACCACACGCCCCTTTTACACTCTGTATAATATAAATTAATTACATTTAGGGTTATTTAATTCCCGGGTCGGGCAACATGTCATTGGGTCCATCTGGAATTTCTCAGTGGCCGCCCGGAGTCTGAATTTGTGCCCGTTTGATGGTTGTAGGCTCGCACTTTATGAAACTGGCGAGCGAAATTACTGAATATATCTATTATAATGTACAGACGCCAGCAGGTCAAGCTACCCGAAACTATCAAATTTTCCCAATCAACGTTGAACCTTAATGCATTAGCGATAAAGTTGAAAATCTATTAAAGAAATTTCACAGATTGTAGTAGCTTGATGTGCTGGCGTCTGTACACCACTGGCTAACCCTTCGAGGATTACAGAAGTGATATTATGTTACTTCAATTAAATTCCTTATCTATCTCTTTGCACACAAAAAGATGTCTAGACTATTGTTAGATAGATAGTAATTGTAACCTACATTTACAATAGATGATTTGTGCCGGCATCTAGAAAGAAAGAAAGAAAAGAAAGAAAAGTCGTTTATTTGCTGTAAACATGACGCAAAAAAGAACATAAAAACAAAATAAAGAAAAAAACAATAAGTAATGGTTGATATGCGTCACATCCACGCAAAACATCGCCACGTGCGAACTACGCATCACATTGACGTCATGGCAAATTCTGCATCGCGTAAGCAGAGTTTACCGCGCGACTAGCATCAACGTCCCGACATCAATCGTCGGGCAGTTGTCCACCAGACACGACACCCGTCTGGTCGGAGAATCCTCCCTTTTCTATAGAGGATGACTAACACCCAAGTCAAGTTGGAAAACCATCATCTTATCATTTTTCTTATAAATTCGATAGTTAATCTTAAAAATTATCTTTGTTACAGTTCAACTTCGTGGGCAAGCTGCTAGGTCCTAAAGGCAACTCATTGAAGAGGTTACAAGAAGACACCATGTGCAAGATGGCAGTCCTTGGTCGAGGATCTATGAAGGATCGACAGAAGGTAAATAAAGACCATGCTTTGGGGACATAGGTAGAAGGCACTCTACTTGCCTCCTCGTGCGTGTATTGGAGGTGAAGTTGTGATGTAAGAGCAGAAGAGAAACTCCATCTTGCAGTTAATAATACTATAGTTGTCACACACGTATAATGTTATAGTTTAAAGTTAGGTAAATAATGTGCACTATATAGCACAGTCATGGTCATATAACTAATAAAACTAGTAGGGACAAAATAAACTAATGACTTAAAATCTAGTCCGTGTCCCGCGATGGTTTACAAGCAAGAGAGACACTACTTAACGAACCCTATGGGTAGTGCCCCAGACCTAGCTTAGTATTTACACTTGACATGGGTGCGTTCTAGACTAACTTATATGGTATAAACATTATACAGGCGACGCCACGCATTCTAAGGTTAGTTTACAAATGCACAATACGTAACGCCACAATGCTTTTAACATAGTTTACAGGTTTTTAAAAATCATGTATACCAGTGACTATGGTCTGTGTTCTTTTCAAGAAAGATTTTTGGATTGCTGAATTATTAAAGAAAAACTCTTTTAGAGGCATGAGGAACAGGGTGTAAAGTTCACTCAACCTCCATAGAAAAGGGAGGATCCTCCGACCAGACGGGTGTTGTGTCTGGCAGGCAATTGCCCAACGATTGATGTTGGGAAATTGTATCTATGCTAAGTGCGCGGTAAACTCTGCTTGCGAGATGCAGGATTTGCGTGACGTCAGTATGACGCGTTGTTCGCATGTGGCGTTGTAGATACCGCTACATCACTCCCCTCCGGAGACCGGAGGTCGATAGTGGGCTGAGTCTTGTATCTTGCGATGCTTGCCAGGCCAGCTGAGATTCCAGTGAGTCGGAACCGGTTGCCGCATAGTTCACGGTGAGTCGGAACTGTCTGCGGAGATGTCCCCAGTGAGTCGGGGTGGCGCTGCGTTATACTCCAGTGCGTCGGATGTCGTACAGCGCCGGGTTGAGGCTGGCTGCTGCGTCGACCAGGAGAGGGTGCTCTGCTTGTTGACCGGCCGAAGGTGCAGTGTGCTGTGCCAAGGTTGCTGATGAGGCTGAGGGTGATGACCAGGTATGCGCGGACGCTGCATGCTGGTGGTCAGGATACCCGTTGAAGCCGTGGATGCTGGCTGGCTGGGTGACTTGCCGCTGAAGCTTGCGGGAGTGATGATGATGACGTCACGCTGAAGTGTTTGCACGAAGGCTGCGCTGACGTTCATACTCGGGGTCACCAGTTTAGAGGCATGAGGAACAGGGTGTAAAGTTCACTCAACCTCCATAGAAAAGGGAGGATCCTCCGACCAGACGGGTGTTGTGTCTGGCAGGCAATTGCCCAACGATTGATGTTGGGAAATTGTATCTACGCTAAGTGCGCGGTAAACTCTGCTTGCGAGATGCAGGATTTGCGTGACGTCAGTATGACGCGTTGTTCGCATGTGGCGTTGTAGATACCGCTACACTCTGATATCACAGCAGCCATTTCTAATGTTTTCATCTAAAGTTACCATCGAAGTAAAATAAAATAAATAAATAAGTTAATACTAATAACAATAACCTGTCAGTAAGCTAATTCTGGAGAAAGAACATGAACATTGTCTTGAGTTAATTAGGGCGACCAACTATTCTTATCGTGGAAGTAGTCGTTGATGGAATAGTAAGCCTTTTCACATATAGTATACCTCAGATATCTCTTCAAATCTCATTAACGGACATAATTGTTTAAGAAACATCAACAACAACGTTAACACGATCTTATTCCCTCAGGAGGAAGAACTGCGCGTATCAGGGGACCCGAAGTTCGCACACCTATCAGACGAGCTTCACGTCGAGATCAGCGCGTTCGCCACGCCAGCTGAGGCGCATGCCAGGATTGCGTACGCGCTGGCTGAGCTGAGGAGATTCTTAGTACCGGTGAGTTCGTGAAAAGTCCTTAAATTTTCTCTGACAGACTTTCAGGCTTCGGACGACCCGCTTCAACTGTTAAACAGCTAAAATTAAAAAAAAACATGTCCCGGAATTAACATAATCAACCTATAATGTTCCCACTGCTGGGACAGAGGCCTCCTCTCGGCAGGAGGGTCCACCACGCTGGCCCAGTGAGGGTTGGCAGATCTCACATGTCTTCGAATTTTTCGTTCCAGAACATGCTGTTTCCTCACAAAATTTTCCTTCACCGTTTTGAGAGCCTACCTATACCGGAATTAACGTACATCACCAAATACCCCAATTAGAATATTATACTCAAAACGTTCCTCGCGACATTTTCCTCAGTCCTTTATATCACATGGCCATACCATGACAACCGATTTCCACACAACTTTTCAGCTACAGGTGCCGCTTTCAGATTTCCTTGTACTCATTTCTTATTCTATCCATTCGTGTAACACCACACATCCCTCTTAGAGTTCTCATCTCAGCTGCATGCAATGCCTTTCATTCGTACCTGAGTCAGAAGTACATAGAATTAAATAAAGACAGTATACATATTCACTCCTGACACTGATTAATTAAACAAACCTAAGCAAAAGGAAAAATATACAAAAAAAAGCTTTGCAACTCGAGTCCAATTACGACATCCATATTTTCGCCTTCACGTACCAATACGCGAACACTACATAAATGATCACGCCACCAATGCTTTTGGCATATACAGAGAGGCAGCGAAACGCCGTTGAGATATTAACTCGTGAATTTTAATACGCTGCGTACCGTGCGTGTGTATTGTATTTTTAATACCAGTGTGACAGCCGGCGCTGTCTGCGTATTTTCTTATATTTTAGTGTTTGCGTATTTTTTAAAGATATTAACTTTGAATTTATGATGAGATCTTCTAATACCTAGATGCTTAATCATCCTTTGACATTCTAACTGCTGGACTCATGCCTTCGCTCTGTGAGAGGGAGCAGGCAATAATCCACCACGCGGGCCCAGTGCGGGCTGGTAGATGTCACATGTCTTCGAATTTTTGGTTCTAATACATGCCGGTTTCCTCACGATGTTTTTCTTCGCCGTTTTGAGAGCAGTGCTGATGAAGTAATTTACACAAAGTAAAGCGCCTGTCTGGGTTCGAACCTACGATCTACAACTCGTAAGTCGCGGCCGTTACCACTGGGTCACTACTGCTCTAGTAGGCGATTAACGAGAACTAAAGTATGTATACGAGACCATCTTGTTACAACGCATAAACAGACACCTGTAGAACTTCTCCAAGAGTAATATATTTTTCTTTACGACGACTCTTACCCGAGGCCACAAAACAAATGCTCACGGCTTTTTCGCTCTGCGCTTCAAAAGACAGCAAACAAAATCAACTTTATTTACAGAAGAGTAAAGTTGATATTTCCTTTATTTCATTATTCACATATAAATCATATTTTTAAATATTAGAATATAAAAACATTTAAAAATATAAAAAAATAGTAACCCACCGTTATCGGGAACAGGGTTCAAGCTGCCGGCGGTCAGGGCTCCAGAGAGAGGAACCTCCTAACAATGCAGGCCGTGTCTAGAAGTACCGCTTTCTAAATCAAGCCCTTGATCCAGGTACCCAACGAGAGCCTCCTCAGGTGTTGATTCTACTTAATATTATAAACGCGAAAGTTTGTGAGGATGGATGGATGTTTGTTACTCTTTCACTCAAAAACTATTGAACAGATTTGGATTAAACTTTACAGTAATATAGCTTACACATCAGAATAACACATAGGATACTTTTTATCCCGATATTCCCATGGGATGGACACTTATGCGGCTGAAACCGCGGGGCGCAGCAAGTATTAATATAAGTCTGAAACCGCCAACCCGTTTTGTCTCAGCGTGAAGAAGACAGTGGGTCGGTAATAACTTGGTATTATTATTAAAGTTGATATTTGCTTAAGTGGAAATAACAGCGACAGTTTCGTGGCCCGGCTCTGAAGCCAGTCTCTCTATAAAATAGATATAAAATTTAAAATCAATTTAACATTAATGCCGTTGATGTCGCCATCAAATATTATGAAAACGCCGTAAAATCCTCCGTCGTCAGCTCCTCATAAAAGCTAGATTATAGTGAAATTACTTTAATATATTTTAATAGGTTTTGGCCAACCGACTTGAGCAAGCGTGGTGATCAATATTCTGTATGACAAGAGGTCGTTGCCCCGCGGTGGGACAATTGCAGGCTGGTATTATTACTAAGTTTTGGAGAGCTAACATAGTTTGAGTAATATTAAGTTCTCAAGCGTCTATGTTCTATGTTACGGGTTTGGTTTCCGCACTTAGTCCTTCAGATGGACCATTGTGCGTGGGCCATGGTGGCCGTCGGTGGTTATTCCAACCAGCCCACCTCCCTCCAGAAGCTTATTAGGTCTCCTGGTCTGTCGAGAACATCTGTGTAGGATCTGGATGTCCCGAGGGTTACTGATCTAATCTGGGTGATGCCTGTGCACTCAAAGAGCACATGCGCGACGGTTCTCAAGCGTAAAAGTATAATTATAATTAATTTTTAGTCATGTTTTTATCAAGCACGTTAAGCCGTTAGTCCCGGCTGTCATTCGTGGATCTTTGACAGTCGTCACGGGTCGTCAGAAGCCCGAAAATCTGACAATCAGTCTTACCAAGAGATATCGTATTAGCCAGTAGCTGGGTTGCGGAGGTCAGATAGGCAGTCGCTTCATGTAAAATACTGGTATTCAGCTGTATCCGGTTAGATTGGAAGCTGACCCCAACATAGTTAGGAAAAGGCTAGGCAGATGATGATTATTTTTATCAAACTACCGCACGATAACAGCGGCAGGCGTCGAACGAAGTTTAAGCTTTTGCCGAGGTCGTTCCGTGGATGATCCATAACATACCAAGACCTTTCCGTGCCTCGGAAAGCACGTTAAGCCGTTGGCCTCGGCTATCATTCGTAGATCTCTGTAAGTCGTTACGGGTAGTCGGAAACCCAAGTCTGACAACCAGTCTTACCGGGTATCAGATAGTCAGTTACGCAGTAAAATACTCAGCTGCAACCGGTTAGACTGGAAACGAACCTCAACATAGTAGGGAAACAGCTAGGTAGAGAGAGAGTTTGATTCATGAGAGAGAGATTGATTTTTATCAAACTCATAGGCACTGTAACGCAATCTTATTCTTAATTTCTACATAAGCCCTGATTTTTCAACACTCTTTAAAAAAAAGACATTTTGCGCTAACCCCAAATAAATTAGGACGAGGGCAGGAGAGTCATGATGAATAAGCATAAGCAATGTAATCTATCCACCATTGATATTTAAAAAATAACTACAATGACAACAGTTATTGGAGTAATATTGTTGAAATGACTACCATTTCAACAACATTACTCCAATAACTGTTGTCTGTCATTTGACCGTTATTTTTCTAATGGAGTATAGTGTATTCTTTAGTTCAGCATGCTCGTTGCAAATCACGAGCGCGTCATGTGATTTTTCTTAACATTGACTTATGGTTCAAATTGCAATGACTGAAGCAACAACCATACCAGATGCAATATCTCAGCGTGCACTATATTTAAACGTATTGGCTGTGTGACTTATGTGTTTCACAGCTATTTCGTGAGGTGAAAGTGTTACGAGGATGTGCAGTAATAGTTTAGGAAGATTTATGAGTAGAACAAGCTGGATGAAAGGTTGGTGTAACAGTGGCTTAGAACAGAAAATCATACTAGATGTTGTCCACGGTTTCTCTTGTATCCTAGCATGACTTCTTCATTTACATAACATACATAATCAGCGTTTAATGTTCCCACTGCTGGGACACAGGCCTCCTCTCTTTGAGATGGAGTGGGCTGTAATCTACCACGCGGGCCCAGTGCGGGTTGGTGTGTGACATCACATGTCTTCGAATTTTTGGTTCTAGCACATGCCGGTTTTCTCACGATGTTTTCCTTCACCGTTTTGAGAGCAGTGGTGATGAAATCATTTACACAAAGTAAAGCGCCTGCCTGGGGCTGCAGTCGCTTTACGACCGAATTCGGTCGTAAAGCAACCGCTATGAATGTCGAGACTGCAGCCCCTGGGTACGAACCCGCGACCTACAACTCGTGCTTCTTCATTAGTTGGGTCAAAACACAACACAACTACACACTAAAAGACTAGAAGAAGGATAATAATCTCCATGGCAGCTTGTTTTAAAGAATTTTATGAACACATTTTTACATTAACATATATTATAATAGATAATTATGACTAATTAATAAAAAAGATCGCCATCCTACTTCCTACTAATAAACGCGAATGTTTGTATGGATGGATGAATGGGTGTTTGTAACTATTTCACGCAATAACTACTGAACAGATTTGGATGAAATTTAGCACATTAGATTAACACATAGGATAATATTTTTATCCCGAACTTCCCACGGGATCGAAACGTACGCGGGTAAAACCGCGGGGCGCTGCTAGTTTACTATATTATAGGCAATGACTTCGAAAATACTTTATTTGGTATAAAAAGTTGGTCGTATGGTACAAGGGTAGGTACTTTTCACTAATACAATAAACATAAGTACTAAATAACGAACAAAAGAACTTTCTTTCATATTATTCTTGAAGTCAAGGCAATAAATTAGTCCAAGTATTGCCTTATCGGGTGACATGTTTGTAGAATATTCGGAACGGCCAAAAAGTCTGGGCAAGAAGCGATTAAGGCAGAATTTATAACAGTGTTGTTGTGCAAATAGCCGAAACTGAACAGAGGAGCTTTGTTTATGATTATGTTTCTGGTAGAAGGGCCTTTGTCTGGTTGAGGGGCCATTGTTTTTTTATGCGGCTGGTTTTTTACTCACACGTTTTAGTTAAGCATTTTGGTTGGGTCGCTCTAAGGACTGATTTTTCAATCGACAGATAATTTTTATTCACGGAATAAAATTGACGTTTGACAGATTTTGTATGGAAGAACTGTCAAAAATTCAAAATTATTCCTTAGATAAAATTAATGATCTGGCGTTGGACAAATCAGCCCTAAATCGAATTACGCAGTATCTATAGAAATCTAAAATCCAAAAATGAAAACGGCGTCTTCTAGAACCCAAAATTCGAAAATGTGATATCTACCAACCCACACTGGGCTCGCGTGGTAGGTTACAGCTCACTCTCTCTCGAAAAGAGAAGGCCTATCTATGCCCCAACAGTGGGAACATGAGTCTGTTTGTCTGTTACCTTTTCACGCCTAAACGAACCGATCACAATAAAATTCGCCAGATAGGTAGCCTGGGATCTGAAGAAGGACATGGAAATGGTGATAAATATCACCCGATAAATAACAATAATATAAAAATTATTTCATTAATTCCGAAAATAGCCACTGTATACTTACTTAGGTCCACACGGCCACATGAAGCTATACATAGTGACACAACATATTTATTTTTATTTTATACCATCATGTACAGTCAGCGTCATAGTAAAGGTACCACTCCAATACTTAAAGATTATCGCCCGAGCGACGGCGGGCGCGCCACGTGACTCTGGCCCCGAGCAGCTCCCTCCCCCGCCGCCGCACCCATATCTGCCCGAGCATCCACCGATCCCATTCAAATATTATTTGCATGTTTTTAATAATATGGTATTTTTTCGGCTTGTGGCCGAACCGTATACCAAGAATAACTTACAAAAAGACACTTACGTACGGTTGAGGATACGAACCCGCATCATCAGACGCCAGCCGATCATTTAGACCGTGCCTTATACCACTAGGCTATTGGCTCAGTTAACAATCTCAACGAAAATTCGAATAGCATTACTCCTTTTATCGAACAAGGTTGATAACGGTCTAATCTTCGAGATATTAAGGTTTAAATTTCAACTTGCACGTAACTCCTCAATTAACTAAAAGATAAGGTTGAAATTAGCATAGATATCTTGTTTGGTTGAATAGAATGTGCTTGATTCCGATTGTTGCACTACCGTCATTTTACTTCAGAAACTTAACTGCTGTATGAACTGCGAGTTAAGGTTGAATTTAGAATACTTCTTCGCCTTATTAACTAAACTGTGACTGAGGGTATAAATACTTTACAAGTCGTTTCGTTTTCGTGCCGATCCGCTTGTGTGTAATATCTTCGTCGTAATATTATCCGATTTATTAAGTTTTAGAACAGTTAATTTATTAACCGATAGTATGGATCGATTAACAACTTTTTTGATTGTTTTGAATTGTTGTTCTCTGGGAACAGGAACAAAGCATAAAGAAAATAGCACGAGATATGGGCATAACGGTAAGATTTATTGCACTATTACTTACAAATTGATTTTTTTAATGTATTTCTAATATTATCATTTTCATTACAGAGAAAAACAGTTCGTAGATGGATATAAAGGTATCAAGCGATGGGTGCTGTGAAATGTGATGCCAAAGCCCTCGCCCAATTGCTTACACTAATGAATCGGAGTGACACCGTAACATTGTGGAAGTTGACTCGGTGGAATCCTTCAAAACTTCGCGTTCAAGTGCTGAAACTTTTGGAGTGTCGCTTAGCACTATTCGGCGACATCTACAATATGATTTCGGGCATGAAAAGTCGACTTCAAGAAGTGATAGACAGACAGTGATGGTCATCCTCTC
This sequence comes from Apamea anceps, assembly GCA_951799955.1. Classification (NCBI taxonomy): domain Eukaryota; kingdom Metazoa; phylum Arthropoda; class Insecta; order Lepidoptera; family Noctuidae; genus Apamea; species Apamea anceps. The sequence goes on along the minus strand of OX637521.1, from coordinate 14,197,033 downwards.
CGTTATTAATAGGAATTTTACTCAGCAGATTCATTGTGTAAATTATCTGATAAAATTTCATTGGAACATTAGCAAGTGTTAATAATTTCCAATATCAATTGTGGGATCATTAGTAGTTAATCAAACATAAACAACCTTTATTATTATCAATCCAGTTACTCCTGTTTACAAGTAGTCTTTATAATGTGTTAACGATGCACCATCTGACCTCACATATTTTTCTAATGTTGTGTTAAAAGTATTATCAGAAAATGTGATAAAAAGAGAAAGATGTATATTGCTATACTGTATAGTTTAGCATGTTGGTTCTTCCTCTGTAATTAACCGGCACGAATGACAACATTTCTTTTTTTTTTAACAAGGGTTTTTGTCCCATAAGATCATACAGAGTATAAAAAATTTATGTTTTCACAACTTTAAATAAATAAATATTGTAGTTATGTTTCTAGAAATATCAATAAACGAACCGTTATCTAATGTTAAACGTTCTAAACCTCACCCAGGGTATCTATTTTGTGTTTAGTTAATATTCTAAGTAAATAACCCCAATTTAACATAGATAGAAAACTATATAGTCAACCAGGAAGTGGATTCCATGAAGTCCTAGAAATGTAATTAGAGAAATAAATGAATATTGTTTATGCAACATGCCTAGCTTTTCTTACAAACCACATACCAAATTTAACATTTGATTTCTTAAATAATAATTAACGAAAATCACATAATCACCTAATAAAAAATAATAAAACAACCAAAAAAATAAAGAACTTAAAAAAAAGGAAAAAAAGAATCTTCATTCGCGGATTTGAACTCGTGACCACCGCATTGCTAAGCCGCAGTCTTAACCACTAGACCAACGCGCCATTTACGATTTATAACAAAAAACATAAGCGTATTATTGTCATTAACAAAGGGGGTACCTTTACTCTGAAGCCGACTGTACCACTACATTACACCTATGTGTACAAATAAAAATTCACTTTTCAAACAAAAAAAACAAACAAAATTGAAATCGGTTCATCCGTTCGGGAGCTACGATGCCACAGACAGACATAAACACACAGAGAGAGAGAGAGAGACACGTCAAACTTATAACACCCCGTTGTTTTTGCGTCAGGGGTTAATTAATTTGAATTTGAACATTTTAAATTTTGGCTGACCTCGCGTTGTATAGACTTTTCGTACAATAAGAAGTCAGCTTATACTGGAAATGTACACCTTCATAAGTCGCTGTGGGAACTAAACGTTAGTTTGTGACACAAACTTTTTATTAACTATCCACTTTCTTTCCAGGACTACAACGATGACATCAGGCAGGAGCAGATGCTGGAGATGCAGATCCTGTCCTCACAGAGCGAACAGCGTCGCCTCTCCCCTCCCGAGTCCTCCCGGAGCGGCAGCGAGGAGGCCCTCCCTCTCAGAGACCCTACACATAAACAGAGAGTGAGTATGAGTAGATAGTATAGTCTCGTTTATTTATTTACTTATTTATTAAATAAATTTTAAAATATTTTTATAAAAACATATAAAAATAAAAAATAAATGTAGCCTGTCTCTGGAGCCCTAACCACCGGTAGAGTCCAAGCTACCGGTGGTTAGGGCTGCAGAGACAGGAACCTCCTCACGATGCGAGCATCGAGGAGTATTGCTTTCTGAATCCGGCCCTTGATCCAACCGCCTAACGAGAGTCTCGAGAGATGTTGCTCGAGGGATTTGGCCATCAAGCCATTGGCCGATACGATGACAGCCCAGCTCATATTCTACATGGTAACAACCTCGTCTGCTAAATCAAGATATTTAATTTGTTCCTCTTTCTAAGCTTTCACGAGGTTCTCGTCATGTGGAATGGTAATACAATCATTATTATCATCATCATCAGCCAGTAGCAGTCCACTGCTGGACTTAGGCCTCTGCTATTGCACGCCATTCAACTCGATTTTCGGCAACTCTCATCCAGCTGCTACCAGCCATCCTGCGAAGATCGTCGCTCCACCTAGCCTGAGGGCGTCCCACCTTACGTTTACCGATTCGCAGTCTCCACTCCAGAGCACGTCTACCCCAACGGTCATCGGTTCTACGGCTAATATGGCCGGCCCATTGCACAGTCATTGTGCGGCGCGCTATTCGACCACTAATAGAGTATTATTAAGAGTTCTCTTTTTAAAGAGCTCCCAAGGTTTTATTTATGGGGCCTTTCTTTGAATTATCTTGACTTGAAATGTAAATAAGTAATATTCATTTAAACAACTGACAACCAGTCTTACCAAAGGTTAGTCTTACTTAACTGGGTTCTAGAGGTCAGATAGGCAGTCGCTCCATGTACTCGTAAAATACTGGTATTCTGCTGCATTCGATAGAAGCCGACCCCAACATTTTTGGAAAAAGGATAGCCATCCAAAGGTTGTCTTTAAAAGATCGCTCTTAGCTACAAGACCGCCCATTGTGTCACCCTTTGTATAATTTCTATATTTATGTCTGTAATTTATATGGTGTACAGTCACGAGCAAAAGTATGTATACACTCGGCTTTATTCAAAAGCGATTTACTCCTTTATTTTGTAATGAAATTTTATGTTGTTACGAACAAAGCATTTTCGAACCTATAGGTTCATGTAATGTGTCGTATTTCAACGTTGCATTCGTTATTTCACGAAAAAATCGCAATTGAAAGTTGCCGAGTGTTGACATATTGGTGCTCGTGACTGTACATAATAAAGAGTATTCTATTCCATTCTAGGCAGTTTGGTGTGGGTTACATTTTGATTAGGTCTTTATTAATTAACACCCAACAAACACGACTAGTCTTGAATAAGACAAATCATTAAGAAAATATACTTGTTTCAGTCAGAATAACTTAATCAACACTCACACAAATTGTATACGTATTTACTACACTACTTGACTATTCCGGTCTTGCTTGTTAAATAATATTAGTTGATAAATGTTAGATTGGTGTTAAGCAAAAGGTTAACTAAAGCTTACTACGTATGGAGAGGACCAACTGAACGAACCTGCGTCAGCGAAGTGAACCTGCGCAGGTTCTGAAGACTATTTTCGTGTAACAGTATGCATCCAGTTAGGCCAAAGCCTGCTTCATACATGACTACATAAATCTCGTGAATATGCACAATTTTAAAACACGTTTCTGTTACTTCAGTGCCTATACTAGATTTACCATAGGTCTCACCTAATCTTTTTTAAAGTATGAAATAATTAAACCAGACTAACTTAGAGGTAATTCCCGTAGTTTTAAGAAAGTGCGCGTTCTAATCGTACTCAGTCTCAATCTGTCAAAAAAAAAACAACCTACTTCCAAAAACGACACTACAAAGTGAAAAATAACTTTAATTTCGGAAGTCGGTGTCGTTGGGTTCGCATTTTCGTTGTTTGCCACCGACTTTCGAAATTAAAGTTATTTTTCCCTTTCTAGTGTCGTTTTTGGAAGTCGGTTGTTTTTTTTTTTTTAAAGTTTTTATTTTTCACTTTTAAGTTGTAATTTTTACCAGTAATTTTGGTTTACAAACCAAACTACTGAACCGTTTTTGATGAAATTTCTATGGGACCATTTGGAAAGTATACCCTTTCCAACAAAAAAAATAATTTTTCAAATCGGTTGGCAAGCGACAGAGTTATGCGCGAACAAACATTAAAAAAAAAAAATACAAACATCCGAATTGAGAACCTCCTCCTTTTTTAGAATTCGGTTAAAATACAATCAATTTCCCTACATTTTTGACAAGTTTTTGACATTGACAGTCGGTGAGATGAGAATGCGACTTGAATTTGAACGTTTTTTTATGATGGGGTATGAGAATTGGCCTTCTAGTTATGTAGTGCAGCCTTAAATCCAATCCGCATAGTAAAACGCTCAATCTGAAAATCCTGAAAGGAAAATCACAAACTAAATTACACAACACCGTGCTCCATTCCGAAACTATTTTATGGAGCGAAACTCACCCATACAGACACCCGCGCTCAAATGAAAATAGTAACAGTACGTCTGGAACACAATAGGCCGTAGATTGGACCCTCCCTATTGACGGATAAGGGTCCAGCGATCCGTTATTAGGGCATTCAGAGCTGCCGGATGAAAAATTATATAATAATATAGTTGTATGAAGTTATGTAAAAATTGGGTTTGATTCGTAAATGTCAGAGGGTTATGATTCGTTTAGTGAATTGATTCATATGATATATGCGTTCATTTTGATAGAATATGTTCATGTGATCTATTTATGTAAGGCATAATGGATTGTGCGCTAGTTAGGGGCCTGTAGACATGGTTATTAGATACGGCTTCCATACAAAATGTTCTATTCTGAGGAACACGTTTTTTTATGAATGGCTTTGGGGTTAGCACGAACGTGCGGAGTAAACGTCACTGTAAATTCGAACGATTTTACAATTGATAATACCCGTTTCGCACATAATATTAACTTAGTTTTAAGACTATGCAAATATCTATCTATACTGATAATAAAGCTGAAGAATTTGTTTGTTTAAACGCGATCTTTGGAACTACGCGTTGGATTTGAAAAAATATTTTTGCATTTCACTGCCCAATTTTCGAGAAAAGCTATATTGGCTACTTAACACCAAGCTAGGAATCTAAGGAGCCGAGCAAAAAAACCAAAAAAAGTCAGAAAGAAACGCTAAACGATAACGAATTGACAGCGCGGGCAGGCGATACGATACGATTTATTTATTACTTTAATTAAAACGGTTTAAAACCAATTACAGTAATTAAAGATACAATCTGTAACTCGAACACAAGATAAAATAAAAGAAAACAGTACACAAAAGATAAAATATAAAATCATCAAGTAAAACAACACTTTCATAACTCCCTCTCAGTACTTCTGACATGCCGACAAAATCTTCGTCCATTCGTCCGCAAACAGATCGTTTGTTGGATTAGAGTCCAGCACCCTAATTGTATAACACACAATCAATCAGCATCTGAATCATTTTGAAGCAAATTGCTAATCCATTGCTTCATAAGTTCGAAAAATGTGTCTGATCTGAACACGTAAATAACGCAATGAATGTTGTTGAACTGTCAAAATGAAACCGATTCCGATTGACCGTGTGTTACGCAATCAGGGTGCAGTGCGGCCAGAACACGTGGTATTGGGGACTTAGCACGCGCAAGTGTACGACATGGAGGGTGATGGGTGGGTCGTGGGAGTAAGAAATTTAAACCTACATGGGCACTTATGAAACGCAAGTGAGTGTAAGACTGGTTGTCAGACTTTTAAGCTTCTAAAGACTGTAAAGGATCCGCGAACGACAGGACCAGGTAATAGGTACTTACAGCGGGCTGGTGTCCGCAACTCCACGGCAATGCGCGTATTTTGCGTACGGGTGGGAAAATCGATCATTCGATCCACCCCAGCTCCTCAAGGAAGGCCAGCAACGCCTTGATGTTACTGACCGTCTCACGTAAGGTACCTGGGTTACCGAAGTACTTTGCCCTGTACGTGGGGACCACCGGGAAGTTTAGCAGCACATGCGCCGCTGTCTCGTCATCCTCCATGCAGGCCCTGCACAACGGACTGTCTGTTACTCCTATGACATAGAGGTATTTGTTAAATGACCCATGGCCAGTTAAAGCTGCAGTAACTGTACGCATCTGTAGTTTATTTAGGCGGCCATCAATTGTGGGAAGTGCTTCCTTGGCCTGCCCACATTCGCCTATTATAACTCCGTCCAAAGTTTGTCGTGTTGGTAACGACAGGACCTCGGTATGCAAAGATAGTCACCCATCTACAGACCGACTGCGGCCAGCGTGGCTTAACCTGATCGATCGACCCGTGCGGGGGTACTGCCCGCTGGTTAATACTCCGTGGTTAACACTATTAACTACTGGGAATGATGCGTTCTACTGGTTAACAGTGTTGACGAACGCGGCATTTTTCCAATAGTTAATACGAGGGTATTAACTATTGGAAAAAAATGTCTCGCATATAGAAAGAAAGAAAGAAAGAAAGAAAGACTTGAGACTTGAGGCACAAAATTAATAATAATTTCTTGAAATTGATAATCACAATAAATTTAATAAGGTTTTTAATTAAAATGTAAAAAAAAGTATCAAGTTTTACAACAATTGAGTTTTTTTAGTATCACAATGTTATTACTTAGCAAGGAGAGTCACATTAGTACCTACTGATCCTAAAGAAACATTTTTATGAACCTTTTTCAGTAGCATCCGATGGTTGGAGTAGTGCCCAGTTAAACATACATAAATGGCGTTTGAGTTTATTAAACACCTTTATTACGTGTTTTTTTTTTAATTGCGATATGGGCCAGGTCGATCTCGCCTAGTGGAAAGCGATTTATTTAAGACTTGCTGTTGCCAGCAGAGACTTCGTTTGCGATCCAGGATGGAAAGACTCTGTGTACTTCTCCAGGTCATGGTCTACCCATGTACCAAATTTCATCCAAATCTGTTCAGCCGTTTTAGCGTGAAATTTTTATACATTTTTCATTTCGCATTTATATATTAGTTAGGATATACTTGCACAACATGACAGATTTAAATGACTTTGACCTGTACAAAAAAGAACACAAAAAAAAAGTAAGGGTCCTTACTACAAAAACTTAAACACTTGTTGAACGAGTGTTTAATGTCACTGTTATGTCCAAAGTCCATAAATAATTATGTCGTGTTTAAAAGGTGTTTAGCCTAAACAACTGATAAACACTGTTTTGTGGTAGTCAGGTTAATGTTTAAAACTGGAAATAGTGTAAAGATCTAAATCATTTATTTGTAAATATGGGTTAACAATATGCCCATAATTTACATCTAGTAATAATTGTATATCACAGTCTTGGTATCACCAAATTGTAAGTCAGTCGGGCAGTGGCCCACCAGACACTACACCCGTCTGTTCGGACGATCCTCACTTTTCTATGGAGGGTGAGTGAACTTTACACCCAGTTCCTCATTCCATAAAGCTATATTATTAACCTTTCTTCTCAATCATCAGCTCTCAGTCGTGCCGCCGTCACCAGCGCCGGCCGCCCTGCCTGGTGGCATCACCATCAACCACGGCGCCAACGCTCGGGACTTCTCGCCACCAGCACCAACTCCAGCACCTGATCATTTGTCTGCTGCTCATCATCAGGTGAGGAAACCTTGTTAATAATAATCTTTTTATTACGGAAAATCCATAATTGTTATTAAACTAACTAAGACACCGTGTGGTGACGTCACGACAGATGATCGACATGCCGCCGGTTGCCAAAACGTTGTTGCCACCACACCTGGCGGTCGCGGGCGGCGTGCGGCCGAGACCGCGCCCGAACACAGCATTCGACCGTCATCGATGACGGAAGGCTACACGTTGCCGGTCGCGGTCGGTGTGTGGTCAGATAGACCCTTAGTAAATATGTAGGTTTGACAAATAATGGACGATTGGGCAATCAAAAATAATATGTAGTAATCACCGAAGAAACATATTCATGCATTCTAGAGAATAATGCTTTGACTGACAAAATTCTGGCTGGCTAAGCTTTGTCCTAAGAATCTCTGACTGACCAATAAAAAAACCAACCTGATCAATTTCTAAATAAAATATAATAATTTGTTTAATTTTTAATAATAATGATACATCAAAAACTTGCCATTAAATTTAAATTAGTTACTACTCCTCCAGTACCTTATTACAAATAAACTCCAGAAACTGTTCTTGAAAACACAACACACTAGTTATACTTTGATCGAGTCATCCTCACAGACAGAACAACACATTATAATATACCAGATATAAGTTTACAAGATAAAATTAATAAAACAGCGCAAATGATTGATACAGCAGTGCCAAACACACACAACCGACAAAACACAATTGCAGAAAAGCTGTCAAAATATACAGACTTAAAAAACTTTTTTGCAAAAAAATACAACCGACTTCCAAAAACGACACTAGAAAGTGAAAAATAACTTTAATTTCGGAAGTCGGTGTCGTTGGGTTCGCATTTCGTTGTTTGCCACCGACTTCCGAAATTAAAGTTATTTTTCACTTTCTAGTGTCGTTTTTGGAAGTCGGTTGTATTTTTTTGCAAAAAAGTTTTTATTTTTCACTTTTTAGTTGTAATTTTTTTACCAGTCATTTTGGTTTAAAAACCAAACTACTGAACCGTTTTTTATGAAATTTCTATGGGACCATTTGGGAAGTATGCCCTTTCCAACAAAAAAATAATTTTTGAAATCGGTTGGCAAGCGACGAAGTTATGCGCGAACAAACATAAAAAAAAAAAATACAAACATCCGAATTGAGAACCTCCTCCTTTTTTAGAAGTCGGTGTTATTTTATAATACTGTTAGGTAGGATTAGTGAGGGGCCCGTGGCTAAATATTATCAGCCGCACAGGTCGATCGGTCAGGTTAAGCTACGCTTGCCGCGGTTGGTCTGTGGATGGGTGGCCATCTTTACATACCGAGACCCCTCCGTGTGTCGGAAAGCACGTTAAGCCGTTGGTCCCGGCTGTCATTCGTGGATCTTTGACAGTCGTTACGGGTAGTCAGAAGCCCGAAAGTCTGACAACCAGTCTTACCAAGGGGTATCGTATTACCCAGTAACTGGGTTGTGGAGGTCAGATAGGCAGTCGCTCCATGTAAAATACTGGTATTCAGCTGCATCCGGTTAGACTGGAAGCCGACCCCAACATAGTTGGAAAAAGGCTAGGCAGATGATGATGATGAGGTAGGATTAGTCATTCGTATAGATATTAGTTTTTAGGGATTTTGCTTATTTATTGAGTTTAGATTAGTTATCATCAGAAATATGTTTATTTAGGTAGGTAGGTATTTAATTTTCTGTTATTGAGTTTGTTTATTTTTTAATTATGTAGGAACTTAGGTACGGTATCCGGTATCCGGGTCTTATCACGTATTACCCAGTCACTGGGTTGTGGAGGTCAGATAAGCAGTCGCTCCATGTAAAATACTGGTATTCAGCTACATCCGGTTAGACTGGAAGCCGACCCCAACATAGTTGGGAAAAGGCTAGGCAGATGAGATGATGAGGTACTTAGGTAAAGATATCATATAGGTACCCTCTTAATCACCACTAATAAGACACAATTGGTTTTCTATTGTAATTAGCCACAAAGGGCCCGCGAGATAGATGGCATTCTGGGGAAACACATACATTTTATCCTGTTAGCACGTTCCCGTGGGATAATTTCCGACATCCACGCGGGCGAAGCCGCGGGCAGAAGCTAGTCAAAAATAATATGTAGTAATCACCGAAGAAACATATTCATGCATTCTAGAGAATAATGCTTTGACTGACAAAATTCTGGCTGGCTAAGCTTTGTCCTAAGAATCTCTGACTGACCAATAAAAAAACCAACCTGATCAATTTTTAAATAAAATATAATAATTTTTTGTAATTATGTTTAATTTTTAATAATAATGATACATCAAAAACTTGCCATTAAATTTAAATTAGTTACTACTCCTCCAGTACCTTATTACAAATAAACTCCAGAAATGGTTCTTGAAAACACAACACACTAGTTATACTTTGATCGAGTCATCCTCACAGACAGAACAACACATTATAATAGACCAGATATAAGTTTACAAGATAAAATTAATAAAACAGCGCAAATGATTGATACAGCAGTGCCAAAAACACACAACCGACAAAACACAATTGCAGAAAAGCTGTCAAAATATACAGACTTAAAAATAGAAATAAGTCGAATCTGGCGATTAGGTAGCGTTACCATATTCCTGTAGTACTTTCAACCACGGGTGTCATTCCCAAACAACTGCATCAGTCTTTAAAAACGCTGGACGTAGCTCCCTCCACCTACCAAACCCTACAGAAAGCTGCTATCCTGAACACTTGCAGAATTGTTCGGAAATTCCTGCAGAACGACAATGATGCACATACCAGGGTGAATCAAAAAGTTCTTAGAATTGCATATATAAAAAACCTTTTTGGGAGAAGTTCGATATTCAAATTAAAAAGTGTCAATCACACAATATTTATGCAAACTGTCACTTGTTTTTGTCAGTTCGTTCGCACGTTATAAATTGTTTTGTGCAACGAGTTGCTAAAAAACCCAAAATTATGGATAAAAGTGAGTTACGTGTGGTGATAAAATATATCAGTTTGAAAAAAATTACTACGAAGGAAATTTTTTCGGACATTCAGCAGACATTAGGGGATGATGCTGTACCCTATTCTACGATTGCGTACTGGGTGGCTGAATTTAAAAGAGGTAGATCAAGCTGTAAAGATGACCCGCGTTCTGGGTGGCCTTCAACCTCCGTTACGGAAGAAATTGTCAAAAAGGTTGAGAATCTGGTTTTGGAAGACAGAAGAATAACTATAAAAAATATATAATATCATTTGGGTGCGTTCAATCTATTTTAATTGATTTACTGGGGTTCAAAAAACTGTCGGCAAGATGGGCCACGAATGTTAACCGACGAAAACAAAAAGCGACGTTTGGAAATTTCTAATTGTTGGGAATCGAACCCAACACAACATCTTGCGCGCGGCCTGCACGTGTAGGCATCGTGATCAGCGCGTCATCGGCAAGCTGAGGCGCGGCGCGGCGACGACACGGCTCGGCCCGATGACCACTCGCTTCCTCGAAGACTCGCTTCAACGGACTCCACCAAGACGGACGATACTCTTAAATTATTAATAATTTGTCCGGGAAAGTTTATATTTGTAGATCAGACGGCATTAAACCATTGCCTAGTTATACAGTCCACTCTTTCATTGCTCCCCGCGCTAACATTGGTCATTCGAGGATCTCGCCGTCTTATAATTTGCAAAAAATAACGGTTTCGGAAGAAAAAACTTCAAACTCTTCAGTTGCGGTCTTCAGCGGCGCCAGTTCCTGCAGGAGTCATCAAAGTCCTGTTCAAGAAACTTCACGTAGCACCCGCACACGCCTAGAGGAAGAAGTCATCTAGAGGTAGACCGGCATGGACAAAGAAGGACAGGAACTGCACTACTATATCACCAAGTCTTGACAACGACGTCGGTGCTTATCTAATCGACTGTATTGTACGATTTACGCCAAGTCATCGCTTGGAAGGATTTTGCACAGGTTTCTTGTGGATAAGGATTCGACATTCAGTGAGTTCGTTCCAATTTATCCCTTATTTATCCTTTTCTTTATCTTATTTCATATGTTTAAATAGCCATATTGAAGTGAGTGCTTTCATTTATCTCCAATGTAAGTCATTTAGTGACAATCATTCTTATTCATAGCCTTAAATTTCTCTAAAATCAATTTTCTGCTTACCTACATTTTAAGCTAAAATATAACGGTAGAATTGACCGTCTGTTACGCAATTCCTTCGCTTCTTATCTATAACAGCTGATCGCTCGGCGAAGTACTTGTTACCTTAGCATCAGCTGTTCTTTTATTCGAACCGTTTGAGTCATCCATAAATAACATTAGCTAGTTACATTTCATATTGCCTTTAAAAAGCTGGACTCGACACCTTAGAGTGAAAACCTCGTAAGTGTAAAATAGGCAACTTTTCAGGAGGAAGAAAAAACTGCGTGTGTAAAATTTTTGTACGGCGTCTTTACAAACATGAACAGTACTTACCTTCTTTCGAAAAACACTAAATTATACAGCTACAGCAGGATAAACTCAAGTAATCAATTTTCGAATGAGAAACGACACGTTCGTTGCAAGGTATTCACGCAAAACTGACAGATGCGAGTATTTACGAGGTTCTCATTTAGTGTCATAGATGTCGCTATGAGTATCGAATGAATAAATGAGTAGGATCAGGATGTGCGTTGCGAGGTTTTCTTCCTAGAAACGCAATAAAATAAATTTGAACAAAAATGCATTCCCGAGGTTTTCACTCTAAGGCGACGTGGTTCGTTATCTCATTAGTTCATGTGCAAGATTGCTACTGGTGTATTTATCGCTATGGCTGACGAGAAGGTTGAAAAATTCGTTTAGAAACAGCTGTATGAAATCTATGCTCACAATTTTTAGCAACTACCTTCACATGCTTAAAAGCTGCACCGAACTTAGCAGCTTACAGCCGTTAGATTTAGAGACCAGATATAATAAATTAGATAGCTTTTATGTGGATTTCGACAAATTACAGTGCGACATCAAGGAGTCCTTGGACAACCCTGATGACGAGAGCGAGGAGCGTGAGCGGTTTGAGAACCAGTATTATAAGCTGGTGGCGACGCCGACGACGCGGAGTCTGCTCGGTGCTCGTCCCTCCCAGTCTTGCAGTCTTCGAGATGGTTCCGTAACGGGTATCGAAGATGTACAGGCAGGTGGTTTTAAATATAATTGTGTAAGGTTGCCAAAAATTGACTTACTTGTTTACCACGGTCACTATCAACACTGGCTTAATTAGAGACACTTGCATTTCACTTATTCATTCACGGTCGGACGTTGACAACATTAATAAGTTACACTACCTTCGTGTTTCTCTTAAAGATACCTAGTGCATTACTAGAAATTGATAATTTAGATTTTAGAGCCGGTCCAGTCTTGTCTTCTTTCCTGGTATCAGATACCATCGCAGCCAAGTACTCCCTATCTCCTGAGAAACGTCTCACTACAAGCAGAACGTTGTGAGACGCTTCACTTATAAAGAGGACAGACGCTTTGTGTTAACCATACGGCTGAGGGAAAAAACCTTCAGTCTTAGGTGGCACGCTTATACCAATGTGTCGGTTCATGTCACATGAGCAGTTTCTAAAAGGTTCTGTCTTCAAATGTAGGTACAAAAATAGGGAGGCTTCGCCTAGCTGTCTTCATAAAATAGTCGTTTTTACTAAATAGTATTTATTACCTATCACGCGTGTAGCTACCTACCGTCGACAGACAAACCGGCGGATCTTGTTTCTCGCGGGCTGAAGGCTGATTGATATCAGTGTTTATCCTCGTCGTGGCCTGGTTTTACCTTGCCCAAAATGCCCAATCATAACGAGAGACACGATCTACCAGTACCGGTTTCTTTTTCTGTTGTACCTACATACCAACAATAATCCATTAGTAGATTCTTTATGTAGTGTAGTTAACCATAGGTCTTGATTTAGTGTTCATAACCTTTCGTAGTTTACGATTATTTCTTATTTCCCTGTTCCCATTTTATAATCCAATATGTGTATTCATGGTGAATTGGATCATTCATAGTATATGATGTGTCCCTACTTGTTGTACAAAGTATCCATTTTTGTATTGTAGCGTTGTTTACGCTGAGCCAGTGAAGCTAGCAGACAGGAGAAGCAGAATTTGCGATCTTATTAGGTCATTTTTGGCTATCTTATCTGCAATTCGACACAAGCCTGTCATTTCGAACTGGTTGCTACGCTATCAAGTGAAGACTATTAATCCGCTATTCAATAATTTGTCGGAATTCACTTTACGCTTCTTAACCTTTGTTCTCCTACTCATACTCACTGTTTATCATTGATTGCTAGTTATGAGAAACGGCTACCTGCCTCACTAAAAGCTGGCTCAAACAAACTCCTATCCTCATTTTCCTCTTCACTCAAAACCCCTCAACTCTTCCACTTGTACTCCTTCTGTTTCCATTGGACGGCCACTTAATTCTATTCTTATCCACAGGTCTCTGATGGCAATGGAAACACCTGCAGCTTATTTGGAAGAGTCCTGAGCTTTTAACCTGACAGTGACAGTAGTCACTAAGGAGAAACCAAACCATAATTTAGAGGACACGCACTCATATTCGCCCCGTTCCAGATTTTGAAGTCTACGCTTCAACCCGGGCAGCATGTTGGGAATCGGACCCAACACAACATCTTGCGCGCGGCCTGCACGCGCAGACATCGTGATCAGCGCGTCATCGGCAAGCTGAGGCGCGGCGCGGCGACGACACGGCTCGGCCCGATGACCACTTGCTTCCTCGGAGACTCGCTTCAACGGACTCCACCGCGACAGATGATACTCTTAAATTATTAACTATTTGTCCGGGAAAGTTTATATTTGTAGATCAGACGGCATTAAACCATCGCCTAGTTATACAGTTCACTCTTTTATTGCTCCCCGCGCTAACACTAAGCGTAATCTCGAAATGCTCCAGCGTGATTCGGATAATTTTTGCCGTCGCCTTGTCACCATGGATGAAACGTGGGTCCACCATTTCGATCCTGAAACTAAGAGACAAAGCATGTCTTGAATTTCGAGTTGCTCCTACCGCTGGCAAAGTTATGGCCTCAGTGTTCTGGGATAGTGAAGGAATCCTTTTTATTGATTACATGCCAAAAGGTCAGACGATTGCTGGACCCTATTATGCAAATTGAATCCCGAAAGTGCATGAAGCGATTAAAGAAAAACGTCGTGAAAAGCTATCATTGGGCGTGTTGTTTCTTCAAGATAACGCTCCTGCTCATCGATCGGAAGTTGCGCTCAACGCAATCCGCTGTGCTGGCTTCAATCTCCTTGACCACCCACCATATTCTCCGGACTTAGCCGCAAGTGATTTTCACTTATTCCTAAAATTAGAAGAGGACATTCGTGGAACAAAATTTTACAATAATGACGCGGTTATGGCTGCCGTAGAGGATTTTTTCGAGATTCAAGGAAAACAATTTTTTTCACAATGAATAATGAAGTTAGAAACGCGTTATTCTAAATGCATTGCATTGGAGGGAGATTATGTAGAAAAATAAAATAATTTTTTTTTTAATCTTTGCATTTTTTAATATTGATTCCAAGAATTTTTTGATTCACCCACACCCACAAGCATCGTTCACCACCGCAACATAAAGTGAACACATTATATCACCACGCCATATATCATCATCAATTATCACTCAGGTTAGGATTCTCAAGAGTAACACTTGCCTTTGGCCCATGTTACCCTAAAAAACCGGCAGATCAGTGCCGGCATGTATACTAACAAATAATAATTATTATTTATTTGTCAGATCAGTACAATTCACTTATGTTAGTAATGACTGTGATGTTAGTACATATATCTCTGTCAATTAATTAATAAATTAAATAACATGTCAGGGACGATAATAATAATTTAATACAATAACACACTACTTCTGGGCACGGTTTGAAGGCAACACTATCGTCCTCGTCCAGTGTTTCCATATAAGGCCATCAGCCCTGTCCGATACGGTCATCAAGAGGCTGGTGGCGCTGCCACGCATCCGCCACATCATGATGGATGCGATACGTTTTCGAACAATATCAATAATAATATATATTAAAATAATTATAATATTAAGTAATTTGATAATTTTATATATTTTGAATTGAATTTGATTTCTGCAAATTTCATGAAGTTTGAATGCATGCCCACTAAGCAGTATTTTAAATGTTAGCAAATAAATAAATAAAATCCGAAAAATAAAGCTCTAACTTCCAAAACTTTCACGGATAAAGCTCTCTCCAAAAAAATACAAACGTAAAATCTGACTACTGACTAGCTGGATTACTTCCCCTGTTTTCGCCAACCATTGCACCCAGCACAGCTATCACTCAGACATACATTTTAAATAAATAATATTATATTCAATTTTATTGAGGGGCCCGTGGCTAAATAATAACAGCCGCACAGGTCGATCGGTCAGGTTAAGTTACGCTTGCCGCGGTTGGTCTGTGAATGGGTGACCATCTTTACATACTGAGACCCCTCCGTGCCTCGGAAAGCACATTAAGCCGTTGGTCCCGGCTGTCATTCGTGGATCTTTGACAGTCGTTACGGGTAGTCAGAAGCCCGAAAGTCTGACAACCAGTCTTACCAAGGGGTATCGTATTACCCAGTAACTGGGTTGTGGAGGTCAGATAGGCAGTCGCTTCATGTAAAATACTGGTATTCAGCTGCATCCGGTTAGACTGGAAGCCGACCCCAAAATAGTTGGGAAAAGGCTAGGCAGATGATATATTCCATTTTATTATACTGTTCAATTAATTTCTTCTGTAACCCATACTCATATGTACATAAAGTCACATCTTCTTCTCGTTACATACTCCATACTACTTGGTTTACGTTCATACATCTGAAGGCCAATTTCCGTAATTAAAAACGTTCAAAATCTAGACGCAACCTCATTTTAGCGACAATCAATGTAAAAAATCTAGGGAAATTAGAGGTATTTTTGACAGATTGAGACTGAGATCAGACTGTGAACGTTCTTAAAATAACGAGAACTGCCCCTTGGTCATATACGTACGCCAGTTGCGACTACTACGCATCTGATCTTTCTGACAAACATCATCATCATCTGCCTAGCCTTTTCCCAACTATGTTGGGGTCGGCTTCCAGTCTAACCGGATGCAGCTGAATACCAGTATTTTACATGGAGCGACTGCCTATCTGACCTCCACAACCCAGTTACTGGGTAATACGATACCCCTTGGTAAGACTGGATGTCAGACTTTCGGGCTTCTGACTACCCGTAACGACTGTCAAAGATCCACGAATGACAGCCGGGACCAACGGCTTAACGTGCTTTCCGAGGCAGGGAGGGGTCTCGGTATGGAAAGATGGTCACCCATCCACAGACCAACCGCGGCAAGCGTAGCTTAACCTGACCGATCGACCTGTGCGGCTGTTATTATTTAGCCACGGGCCCCCCTGATCTTTCTGACAAACATCACCAATAATATCACTATAATATCCTTCTAGGGCGTCCTCTCCCGACGTTTCCACTCACATCTGCCTTCTTGATACCTTTTGTTAGTCATCTTTCTCTTTACAGTAGTTGTCTAAAGAGGTCTTCTAGTTTTCCATAAGTTCAGCCATTGCAACTAAAGCTCTTTGGTCTGAATCTGAATACCCAGTCCGCCTCCCATAGCCTTTAATACTCCTTAGTTTATCGGCTGACTACAGAAATAGTACTTACTCACAAACTTCCACGTCGGTGCCAAATCTCGTACCAACAAAGTTAGTATCTACTATCACTTGGTCCAATATAGGAAACAAAATACCTTTGTTTCCTCTAAGATGGTGTCATTGGAAGTTTACTTCACGTGTAATAATATTAGATTAACTTTTATGGCTAACTAGCTTTTGCCTGCGACTTCGTCTGCGATTCAGGATGAAAAGTAGCCTATGTCCTTGTTCAGGTCATGGTCTATCTGTGTGCCAAATTTTATCCAAATCCGTTCAGCCGTTTTAGCGTGAAAGCGTAACAAACAAAGTTACTTTCGCATTTATAATATTAGTTAGGACTTTAAACGTTTTGTCTTTCCTTATAAACAATCGAATCGCGTAGTTAAAAAAAAATGTAGATCTAATTTGGCTCCGCGCGGAGCTACGACGTAGCATCCGCTACGCAAGGGTCTACGGCGTAGCATTAGCGTAGGCTTTTGTCAAAATAACAGCTATTTCCTACATAAAATGAAGACCATTCAATGTTTTTTTTTGGTCGTGTATAAAATTCAATTAATCACTACCCTGTTAGCTCTGTGCTACGAACAATACGCCTTTGTTACCATTGTGGTGACAAGATTTATTTTACAAAAATCATTAAATATGGTTTCCGTAAAAAAGACTACTTCCCGAGTTTTGTAACTTAAAAAGATCCGAACTTTCCTTTGAAAAAAACCGACTAATTAGTCCCAGACCGCAAAGTAAAAGGAAACAAGCGAATCGAACGGGATTTTCGCTTCAATAGCACTGTGGTCCTAGCACGAACGCGCGGATGGACGTAACATAAACTCTCATAAAATCATGTTCCCCCGAAGGGTTGCGCAGAGATATACCTGTAGGTAGTACCACGTAATAGGGGGCGAGCGTATTTTTTTTAACGCTGCCCCACACTAGATATTCCTCCTGTGTCGTGGGTGCGTTTACAAACATTTAAACTCACATACACAAACAGCCATATCCGAAACAACTACTTGTAAGCCATACAAATATTTGTTCCGTGCGGGAATCGAACCTGTGACACGCAGCGCAGCAGTCAATCGCTTAACCACTGCGCCAACCATGCCGTCAACCGCCATATTGCCATCAACTGGGCACAAATCCTCTGCTACTGAGAAATTCGAGATAGTAAAACTCAATAACACTTTGTCCGACCTGGAAATCGAAGCCCGAAAGTCATGATCAGCAGCAGCGCTTGCACCTACTCGACCAACGAGGTGTTCGAACGATTTTAATAATGAATATACTCGTTTTTACACATAATATTTACTTAGTGTTAAGGGTTTTTATAGGGTAGGGGTAGGGTAGGTAATCTATGGGTAAAGGACTTCTAGCACCAAAAAGCACTAAATACATTTAACGCTAAACGAATTTAAAACATCGTGCTATTTCATTCCATTATTTGAAGTTAACAGAGATAGAATGATGTTTTAAATACGTTTAGAGATAACGTTTTAAGTGATGTAAATGTAATTGTGGTATCCGCAAAAGAAAAATGTATACCAAAATGCTATAGGATAATTGTGAGCGGAGGGGCAATTAGGTTATCACATTAAACAGTGCAGCTTTTATTACAAGTTGTTCTCAGTCTGTTAAAAGAATAAAATAAACAAGTTTGCTTAGGGCTGATTGTACAGACGCCAGCATATCAAGCTACTGCAATCTGTCAAATTTCTTTAATAGATTTTCAACTTTATCGCTAAAGTATTAAGCCTCAAGGTTGATTGGGAAAATTTGACAGTTTCGGGTAGCTTGACCTGCTGGCGTCTGTACAATCATCTGATAACTTTTATTCGAGGAATAAAATTGACGTTTGAAAGTTTTTGTATGAAATAACTGTAACAATTTCAAAATTATTCCTCGAATAAAGTTATCAGATGATTGTAAAATTAGCCCTTAAAAAAGAATACTGAACTTTTCAAACAAAATAAATGGCTTATAAAAATTGGCAAGAAATAAACCATCCTTAATAATCAACAATTCAACACAAACTTTATGGTATTGAAACCAAATAACCACAAATTAAGGTCAATATTATTAAATACTCAAACGAAAAATATCTGTATGGATATCAGATAGACAGTCGCTCTATGTCAAATACTGGTATTCAGCTGCATCCGGTTAGACTGGAAGCCGACCCTAACATAATTGGGAAAAGGCTAGGCAAATGATGTTGTATACGTTATGTAGAATACGTGGTTTTAATTAATGTAATAATAATCACCACAGTGTGTATGACTCAAAAGTTGTTCGAAGTTACGTAACGTTTACGTCGCCAGTTTGTGCTAAGGCTTCTGGTCCTTCCTTTTTGCAGATTTTGGAAAGCAAAAAATATTTATTTCGCTGAATTTTTTGGCTACTGAAAGATTGTCACGTCCTGAAATAGACCAGAGGCGAGCATATTTGTTCAGTGCAGTGTACGTCATACAGAGCAGAACTACAGAGCCATATTGGACGACTTCCGGCTCCAATGAAATCGGATTTTGGTACTTTTTGCGAGCGTAAATCCTGTTCGGAAAAGCTAGAGATACTTTTAGGTTTTTTCGTTTGATTAGTTATCTGTTTTTGATTGAAGTTCCGACTTGATAAAGATATACTTTTATCCTTATTGCCAAGGCTGTACACCGTTAAATTTTGATCATTTTAATCCTTAAAAGTGGTCATGTACTCATCATTATGAACAACTTTTACTACGGGAAAAAAAACAGTTGATTCATAGATTTATGTTCGCATAACTCGACATACTGTATGGATCAACTGATTTCTTTTCACGATTTCAGGGTTGGTCCCATAGTAAAAGTTGTTCATAATGATGAGTACAATGACCCCTTTTAAGGATTAAAACGATCAAAATTTAACGGTGTAGGGCTCGTCTTTATAAACCGCTTTTATCTAAAAGCTTCCGTATAGCCAAATTCAAAAACTTATTAACAGTTCAACCGATTTCATTTACACACAATAATAAAAATAATATACAATACATATATTGTGTCCTACAGCCAGGCAATTGCCTCCTCTTTCTTTTTCCAAACCTTCCCTGTCTTGAGCGATCTGTGGCCACATCGACCCTGCAAACCTCGTTAGATCGTCACACCATCTTCGGCGTGGTCTACCTCGACGGCGATGTCCTCCTTCAGATGTCTAGTAAGTGACGATCTTTGCCCATCGCTCCGGGTGCATTCGCGCGACGTGTCCGGCCCACTCCCAACTTCAGCCTGACTGTTTTTTCTCTAACATCCGCTACTTGATCAACCTAACCTATTTAATAACAAACTAATTTCTTTTAAACCTCACACATCTGGTCCAGTTGAAAACCAGCGTCAGGCACTAGCTGTCTGGCATTTTTGCTGAACTGGGCCTTTTTGGCGCAGCCGTGAGGCACACTTTCCTGCGATTTTCTTACATCGGACTTCACACTTTTTATTTAATCTCTTATTTTTTTTATTGTCTGTTTTGTCTGATGTATGTATCTGGTGTATTGTGTGTCTTTTGGTTTGTGCCAAATAAATGTATTTTCTTCTTTCTTCTTCTTCTAAAAATCATTGAGTATGAGGCTTTTGAAATTTTAAAATTTATGTAGATGTTCGTAAATAATAGTGTATCCATATAGTATACTGGCTCTTGTGATACAGGACCTAGTACAAGAGCCAGGGCTACACTGATGTTTGTGTCTTGAAGTGAAAATAAATAAATTATATTAAAAAATATAATAAATAAATAAATTATATTAAAAAAATATATATCAATTATACTATTATGTACTATATCTATGATGTATCCAGTCTTTTTTTTTTTTTTACCTTCAAATGCCTTGTTAATATATGTTTTATAATATGTCCTTTATTCACGTTATAAAAGTCCTTACGGCTCGCGTACACCTAATCCGCCATCGACCGAACTATGCTCGTACGTCGTCAGCTGAAATCGGCCGATCGAACCAAACATAATAATATGTAAAAGAAAGTGAATACGTACTTCATCGGACAATATCGGTTGAAGTAATATTTAGATGTATATATACCTGGTAAAGTCGCCAAAGGAGATAAGTAACCAGGGCCGTTGGATATAGTTTAAGTTTTGTAAGAAACTAATGGATGTTTTCGACTAAAATTTAATTTAATTGATAGAAAACAAACAGTACATTCATCAAATTAAATTTCATTCGAAAAAAACCATCGGTTTCTTACTAAACTTCAACTATAACCGACGACCCTGGTTACTTATCTCCTTTGGCGACCGTACGTTAGGCTGATGTTACGACATCTGTGTGTCAATTCCCGTATTTTTAAGAAGGTTTGCATTCTAATATCAGTCTCAATCTGTCAAAAATACAATTTATTTTCATACATTTATGACAGCAAAAAACGTTCTAATTCAAGTCGCAACCTCATCAAAATAATTATTTACGCGAATTGGCCCTCTGATATATCGTGACGTAATACAAACTATCCCATATTTGTTCACAGCTGGCAGCAGGTCACACGGGACATGGAGTCCTGGTCGGAGGGGGAGTGCTGCAACAGCCTCCCACTCACCACCTGCTCACACAGAACTCGATACTTGGTAAGTTCATGTAAAGTTAGGAAAATTAATTGCTACGCAAATTGACTACCAACTCAAATTGTCCGTATATTCAAAACACTAACGCTATTCTTTGACATTTGTAAGAAATATCAGTGTAACGCGGCAAATTGACGAAAAGTGTGAACTTGATTAACAAATGGTTTCCCTGACCGTACTAACCCGGGCATAAGTAGAGGTGGAACGCCGCGATGGTTTTAGCCGGTAAGAGTCCGGCATACCCCTCTGTCACCATGGGGGAGTCTATGAGGATTTCCACCGCGAACCCAAAAAAAAAGGCTGATTTCAGACTTTTGGAATCATGCCTACCGGGGGCCAGTAAAAATGAGTGTTTTTTTTTTTCTTGTTTTTGTATGAGTGTGAAGGTGTCTCCACAATCCAGTAAGTGCGCGAGTTTCTTTGCATCCGGGCTTGGCGAAAATTGTTAGTATTATGTACAGGCTGTAGTTTTTAATGTTGCTCGTTTTAGGCTATGTAATTACAGAAAGCTTGTTAATTGTGGCGACTTCAGTTAAATTAAAAATCCTACTAATATTATAAACGTGAAAGTTTGTATGGATGGCTGGATGGATGTTACTCTTTCACGCAAAAACCACTGAACGGATTTCAATGAAATTTGACACACAGGTGGTTTATAACCAGGATTAACATATAGAATACTTTTATCCCGATATTCTCACGGGATCGAAACTTATGCGGGTGAAACCGCGGGGCGCAGCTAGTATTGATATAAATATATTAAATTGGATTACTTAATTTAGTACGAACATTCTAAGTTCTATATTATGGGTTTGGTTTTCGCACTTAGTCCTTCAAGTGGACCATAGTGCGTGGGCCATGGCGGCCGTACGACCATTATTCGCATTCGCATACTACCATAGCATATCAACCCGCATTGGGCCCGCGTGATAGATTATAGCCCACTCCCTTTCGAAGAGAGAAGGCCTGTGTCCCAGCAGTGGGAACAGTGTAGGCTGATTATGAAACATACTAATTAACTTGTGTGCGATGTTTGTTAGGATAGCGGTTGAATTTAAGCTCTGTGACATTTGACGGAAATTCGAAAGAGCCAAAACAATCGAATCAATCCAATAAACAATCATTTTCTAAAACTCCTGTATAAAGACCGGATGCAGCTGAGCATCCGGGTAGACTGGAAGCCAACCCATGGTTGGGAAAAAGGAGCTGATGATTTTCTATTCAATACGTACCGAAAGAAATAAAAATATTTTGTTTGGGAAACACAATCATAAATACTTTATTTAACATACGCTGATTAATTACTATTTTTACAAGCTAACACTAAAACATATATTATATTATATTATATTATATTATATTATGTTATATTATATTATACATATACAAGTATATAATTGAAAATATAAAGAAAAACGCTTGAGCTTATTGGGCATCAAAAAATTCGTCTGCATCACTGTCAATGGGATACTCGTAAGTGCCCAAAAGGCTGGCAGCATTACCACGTTGGATGGCAATGCTGATTCTTTGGGCTAAAAATAGGCCAGCCCTACGGTCAGGTGAAGAGTCAAATAGAAACACAATTATTAATTATTACACAACAAGGTTTTTCTTTAGATAACGTTTAAACCACCAAACCAGTTATTGAATAAAGAATGTAATTGTTATAGAAATGTGGTTCTTTTTACAAAAATGACAGCTTAGTTCGGTACTAAGTTGTCATTTTAGTATTAAGAATTGTACCTAAATCGAAATAAAGTTCGAAATACCAATACTGGCTCAAAGGTTTAGACTTCGTTTTGAAACAGAAAGGAAATACAAAAAGTAAAAAAGGAGAATTTAAAACTAACAGTTACATAAAAAATAACCTGTGTGAGGCTAAAAAGGCTCATATCTCAGCACAACTGCCAAATGACTTCTACACAGAACGTGATCCTCAGGAGTTATTAAAATTTAACATTAAAGTGTTTACTTTAAAGTTGGATTTTAACACGTTCACTGTCCAATGACTCCAAAGGAGTCACATTTGTACCTAGAGCTCATATGTCCATGACTCTAGTTGGAGTCATAATCCAAAAGTAAATTTGATGTTTTTTATTTGACTGGACGAATGAATAAGAGGAAAAAGATTCCCATGGACTTATGGTTAGATAACAAGGCTACCGAAAATTTAAAAGAGCCGCCGTGGACGTACGAATACATTTTATAATTTTGTACTGGGACAGGGAACGTGTTAATAATTCCTCGGATCAGTTATAACATTCACCAGAAGTTCCGCTACAAACTTTAAAGCTAAACAGCTCTGTGCGAATTTTCACAACATCCACCATTTACCAATAACCAAGTATTTACGAAAAGCAAAGAGAAAACCCCTCCCCTACCCTCTTTCTCCGCAGTCTACAGAACTTGGCAGTGTTCTTAGGGGTGGTACAGACATGTTCGGGTCGGCACATTTGATTCGGCTGTATTGGTGAATAGCAAAGCCGACCCAAAGTACACACATATTCGACTTTCACTAGGCATCTATCCACGCTTAATCATGTTCGGGTCGGCTCAGCACAATTCGAGTTCCACCGAGCGAGTTTTTGTCAAACACATATCGACGATCTTGTTGCCCGGCTGTGCCGACTCATGCCGACCCGAACAAGCGTGTATCCACCCCTTAGAAAACAACGGACCATTAACTTTTAAACAATTCCGAACAAACTTTCAACTGTTGATCATTAGTTGCAACGATACTTTCCCAACTTAGCACAGTTCAAAAACTAAGCACAAAGCAGCGCTCCTGAACTAAGCTCCGAAAATATAGTGTGTATTTGAACACAGAAAGCTTAAAAGGGGTTTCCAATATGTTACTGAAACTTTTACGGTAGAAAATAACTAACTTTTTAGGGCACAACTTTAAAATCATATATATTTGGGTATAAAATTACGATTTTTACCGTAATTTGTTCGTACCAACGTCTACCCTACCTACTTCCGATTATGTAGATTTCAGTGACTTGAAAGAAAGACCATTATATTCAATTATTTATATTGTAATGAAATTTATATTAAATTCTATTTATATTGCAATGATTATCCGACCTAAAGTACTAACCATTTCGCACACAGTGGCATCGCATCGCATCGACGCGCAGATTGAAAACATAAATTTAGCACAAGTTTGTAAACGCTCTAGCGTAGTACCAACGAAAAATTTCATCGCAGGGAGTTCAGAATCATGTACTGAATCCATTGTAACAGTTTGTGCGTCGATGCTACCCTGTATAAAAACCACTTTATGACAGTTATCTATCAGAGGGTGCGTATTACATATTTTCGCGGTGATGGCCGCATTACCGAGCTCCTAACTCACTTACAGTAGTAAGTGAGTACCCAACAAGTTATTAAAACAAAACTAAGCTCACTAACGTAACTAACTAGGAGGCGGCGACACCACCCCGCGCTGCAAGGTGTAAAGCCAGCCAGCTATCTTGTAAAATAGAGTATTTTAAACAAGCTTACTGTCAAATTACCCAATACTAACTACCTGTGACCATAGACCTTTGTTGCGCCACTTCTTCTTCCCAGCTAAAGCAATAAAAAGTGGTGAAGGACGGGCGTTTCTGGTTATGTAATTTTGATGTTCAAAAAGTGCTAATTATTAGTCTAAATTGAATTACTGACTTTTGATTTGACCGGACAATTTACTAAAACAAAACTAAGCTCACTAACGTAACTAACCAGGTGGCGGTGACATCTTGGGGCTCAGCAGCCCAGTGCTGGGGGGCGTACTGCACGCCCACCCTGCGCTGCGAGGCGTAAAGCCGGCCGCGGTCCACACGCTCGCGACGCAAGGTCGGTACGTCGCACTTTACCTAGCTCCCAGACTAAGCTCAAAATTTTAGACAGCATTTTTAGGTCGGAGTTTCGTTTTTGTTTTTTTTTAAGAAAGCACAGAATTAAGCTTATAGATTTATATTGATTAAAGGTTTCACAATTAAGCACAAAAATACATGAGACTTTTATATTGGATTGTGTTGGTATTGAAAAGTCTCTAAAGTGAGCCTAAAATGTCACGAGTAGAAATTGAGCATGGTATGAATCGGTTCTTAAACTGAGAGCTTCATAAAGAAGGCAAGTCCATTAATTACAAAAGAGTTATAGCAAAAGCTAATCGGTATATTATATTTCAAACCCCCCGCGTATTAAAATAAAGCTTCTTTTGCAACAATAATTAAACTTTCGATTTGCGATTAGAAACAGTTGCTAATACACAAACTAAACACGAAACTATAAATCTTGTTATAAATTTGCCAAAGTTTTTAAGGAATACTAATTCAATAGCAATTTCTTCGTCTTAAGTACACTTAGTAACACTTTGACGGATTTGAACAAATCTTCAACTAAAAATCTTAGTAGTAATTATTAAATCAAGAATATTATTCCAAAATTTACATTTCAAAAAGAAATTTTAAGACCTTAGTTGACTACAATTAAAACAGCTTTGGTTTGAAACCCAGACGTCTGTGTTACTACTAGCATCATAAAATAACAATACTAACTATGAAATTCAAATTCAAATTCGTAACATTAAAATTGTTTATACAGAAATGTCGGAGCATTTTAAATGGAGCAGTTATTTGAGAGTAATGGCTGTGCGACCTCTTGTTCCTTTTCATTTGAAGAGATTTCAGTTTGGATTCAGTTATTTCAGAAGATAAGCAAAAACATCACGACTATAATCCCGGAAGAGTTAGGCAGGGGGACTCCCATTTTGCCAGTTTTGTTTAAGTACCATGTTTTAGAGGGCGAGATATCTTATTACCAAGTAACTGGGTTGAGGTGGTCAGATAGGCAATCGCTCCATGTAAAATACTGGTTTTTTTTTTAAAAAAAAAAGGTTGCCCCACACTATGAATTTCTCCTGTATCGTGGGTGCGTTTACAAACATTTAAACTCATACACAAACAGCTAGACGCGGAACAACTACTTGTAGGTCATACAAATATTTGTTCCGTGCGGGAATCGAACCCGCGACACGCAGCGCAGCAGTCAATCGCTTAACCACTGCGCCAACCGTGCCGACAACTATTCAGCTGCATCCGGTTAGACTGGAAGCCGACCCCAACATAGTTGGGGAAAAGCTAGGCAGATGATGATGTCTTAGAGGGTGAGCCTTCTGCCATCAACCGGGCACAAATCCAAACTCCGACTAAGAAATTCCACATTTTTTTTACTAGGCAGTCGGAGGTTACAGGCGTAATGTAATGTTAAAACTAGCACAAAATAGTGGGAGATATTAGTTAGTAAGAATATCAACATTTAAACTGAAAAAAATGTAGGTACTTAAAGATTATTTCGTATCATTTATGTTATGGCGTCTCTAAGGCTTCCTCTAGCTGTTTCCATTGAATTCTAACACGAGCCACTCTCCTCCAGTTAGAGCCCGCTGTAAGTTTTATCGCCCTCCCATATCCTTTGTTTTTTCCTGTAACAATATACAACAGAGTAAAAACAATTCAGAATAAAGAAGCTAATAAATTGTTATATATTTGAATCTCGTCGAATGTTATGTAATAAAAACTGCACGGGTCGATCGATCAGGTAAGCCTACCCTTGCCGCGGTCGGTCCTTAGATAAGTGACCATCTTTACATACTGAGCCCCTCCGTGGCTCCGGTAGCCCATTAAACCGGCTGTTCCGGCTGTCATTCTTGTAGCTTTGACAGTCATTACGGGTAGTCAGAAGCCCAAGCCCACAGCCAGTGACAACCAGTCTTACCATGGGGTATCGTGTTACCCAGTAACTGGGTTGTGGAGGTCAGATAGGCAGTCGCTCCATGTAAAATACTGGTATTCAGCTGCATCCGGTCAGACTGGTAGCCAACCCCAACATATTTGGGAAAGGCTAGGCAAATTGATAAATGAAATGTTATGATGTAGTATACTAACATACATTGCAAAAGCTTACAATAGGAATAAAAAAATAGTATCTGCTTCAACTAGAAAACCGGAAAAAATCTATTCAGGCAATGTGTCCATATTTTTTACCAGCACACGCTCCATATTCGTTCAAAGTCCTTTACCATCATGTTATTCAAAAGAACCACAGAAACAAAACTAAACTCAACATGTTTTCCGAAAACCAATTAAGCTTACTTCGAGAACTACAAAGATAGCCGCAACAAAGCTTGGGTTCCGTAGATTAAAACAAATCTAAAAACTAAGCTAATTGTTTGAGCACATTCAGACCAATGACAAGGTTTTAATTGAAACGTCTGAGACCACGGAGCCTTAATTGGAAACCATTTCGAAGTATACCGTTGAATATTGTAAAGTTAAAACGACATTTGAGAGGTTGACGTTTGGTATACGTCAAGAGCGTTTAAACATTCTTTTAACATTTTTGAATTTTTGAGAACGTTTGTGAGACTTTATGATTGCACAACAGAGGGGCAATTCTTCTAATTTTAAGAACGTTCACAGTTTGATCTCAGTCTCAATCTGTCAAAACTACCTCTAATATCCCTAAATTTTTGACAAGTTTATGACATTCATTGTCGCTGAGATGAGTGATTTAAACTTTTGGATGGATATAAACTAATCGAGCTATTATTATATGGAAATCGAACCAATTTTTTTTTCTTTTTATTATTTTAACACAACACAACACACATAAACAAAGTGTGAAAGTGTTGTGTTTCCATACATCAATATAGACGATGATTAATTAATTACACACCACCGTTTAAAGCCCTGTTAAATCAGTCGGAGTCGCTAATTCGGCTGTCATGTACAGACTGGAAAATTAATTGTTAAGCAAATTGACATCTTACATCAATCTAACATGTTAAAACCAATTAGAACTGTCAAAAAATGTCAGTTGTGATTATTTACATAATATAAGCTAACATTTAAAATAATAATATGTACATGTTACATATGAAAAAATAAGCAAAACAATCATAGGGCATCTAAAAATTCGTCCGCATCGCTGTCAACAGGAACAGTGCTCAAAAGGCTGGCAGTATTGCCACGTTGTATGGCGAAGCTAATTCTTTGACCGAGAAATAGGCCAGCCCTCTGGTCACGTGAAGAGTCGACTAACCGCTTGGCGATATCTCGAAAAAACTGTTGTGATTTGAATATACGGATAATTTAAGTTGTTAGACAATTTGCTTACCAGCTAATTTCCCGCACTGGATTGGGTTGAACGGTCGACCATCGACGTCGATCGACCGCAGTCTGGTGGCACCTTACTTTGGCCATAATGGCCCCAGTTGAATTCATCATTTCAGCCGAAACGCGTCCAGTGCTGGACATAGGCCTCCCCAAGCACCTCTACTTCGACCGGCTTTGTGCTTCTCGCATTCAACGGGTTCCTGCGGCCTTCAGAAGGTCGTCGGTCCACCTTGTGGAGGTCTTCCAGTTGAATTATTTAACACTAAAACCACGACAGTACCTAATTGCAAACTTACAAAACCAACTATACCATGTCCAATCGGTTAACCGTTTTTTTTTTTTGGCAACTGTCTTAGAACGTACGTATTCCTGATTACGTAAAAGTTAACTCTAGAATGCGTAATAAAATAAATATATAAACTGCCATATCTTATTGAATTATCTTACATATTTATGGCTTCTCAAAAACATTATAATACCTTACGTGTAACAATCAATGTATTGTGTGTTGCTGCAATCACTAGTTCCACCTGTCAAAAAACGATTTACCTATTAATGGACAGGATATAGATGTATTATTTTCACAAAACGCTCAACGTTCGTAACTTGAGCAAAACAAAGAAGCATCGTAAACCGAGCAAAGTTGAGCGATTCGTCTAGACGTCATTTAGCCGTGTCTTAATACAATGCTCAGTTGCATTTTATTAGTACAGTTGACTTAATTGTTTGTTGTGACGTGATCTGGGGCTTAAGTCGGCAGATGACTGAAGGTCTTAGTAAATTAAAACTTTGTATTCAGAAGTTTGTACCCACTTGGCTTTTTGCTTTTGTTAGTTTCGGTCTCTGGTTATGTTGACCGTTATTTTGTGTTTTATTATTGTTATTTTAGAATGTAACTAGTTGCGCCCCGCGGTTTCACCCGCATAAGTTACGATCCCGTTGGAATATCGGGATAAAAAGTTTCCTATATGTTAATCCTGGTTATAAACCACGTGTGTGCCAAATTTCATCCAAATCCGTTCAGTAGTTTTTGCGTGAAAGAGTAACAAAACAAAAATCCATCCATCCATCCATTTATCCATCCATCCATCCATTCATTCTTCCATTCATACATCCATCTATCCATCCATCCATCCATCCATCTATCCATCCATCCATCCATCCATCCATACAAACTTTCACGTTTATAATATTAGTAGGACAGAGTAATCACTAAGCGGTTTTATATTCAGTTCTTCTAAGTAGTGGTAGTTGTTTATCTGAAATCCAGAAGCCTACCTGCGCTAGACATACTTTCTTTTATCTACTTGATAATCTACAATCTACATAATAAAAATCTTAAATTAATTTATTCATTCACTGAGAGACAACGTACAGCTGTGTCTAATAGTATGAAACGTTGCCTTCGAGTTCCTCATACAATGTGGAGACAACAAGAAGACAATAAATAAAAACACTGGCACTATCATTAGATGACAAACTAATTAAAAGATTACTACGCCAGGAAAGGCCTGCGCCTGATGACGGGGACCATCACGGGACACTGCTCACTAAACAAACACTTCCACGTGATAGGCATAACGGACAGCCCCCTGTGCAGGGCTTGCATGGAGACTGATGAGACCGTCGCGCATGACATTGTGCTCTTTGAGTGCACAGGCGTCACCCAGATCAGGTCAGAAACCCTCGGGACACCCAGATCTTACACAGATGTTCTCAATAGACCAAGAGACTTAATGGGCTTCTGGAGGGAGGTGGGCTGGTTGGAGTAACCACCGACGGCCGCCATGGCCCACGCACAATGGTCCACCTGAAGGACTAAGTGCGGAAATCAAACCCGTAACATAGAACATAGAATCACTGGCACTGTTACTGGCTGGATTAATTTGGAACTATGAAATTAATCGTAACACCGAAATAGCAAGTGATTTTTTCAAACAAATTAATAGTAGTGATGAGCCGACCATGGGTTTTGCCAATCTTTGACTAGCTGTAGTGAGTAAACTATTGGATATATTTTTAATTTTTGAATTCAGACTGGAAATAACATCATTAGATATACGCAGTTTAATTTATTGTCGTATTGTCGTCTCCACCTTGTATAACGAAAGTGAGCACTAAGGAAAGAAAAACTTCATTCCCCAAAGGAAAAACAGAGGATGAAAATGTATATGAAAGTTTGTCATTTATGCCAATGGAAACCCCTATTGAGCATACGGCGTGTATTCCAATAAAATCCAACCGTACATAGGTGACTACAAACAACCGTAAATAACTAATTTCAAACCATAATCCAACCAAACCAGTTAACCAATTCTCAAGGCTGTATCGAATCAGCCACAGGCTAGTTAAGACAGCCAATTTAATCTCATGTAACGTGACGTCACACAACCGCATGTGATTGGTTAATCGTATTGTGAAGCCATTCAATTGGATTATGTCCTTGAATAGTAATTGCCTACCTTATACAACATGTCCTGGAATTGACGCATACTACCAAACAGTACCCCAATTAGAATAATGTGTTATAATCATAATACATACACTGAATTTTTACTATTATGAATAAAACATGAAAGAAAGAAAGAAAATACATTTATTTGCGGCAAACATGACATCTTAAAAGAGACCCCAAAAAAAAAAATAACAAGTTGGGGGTAAACATGCGTCACATCAACGCAAAACGGCTATTACTCAGCATAATGCTAACACCCTATACAAGACAGAGCCCCAGCGCTGGTTTTCAGCATCAGCCGGCGTTGACGTGATGACGTCAACCAGTGCAGCATACATTGTTTATTTATTGAATTAGTTATACTGATTGTGGGAGAAAATTGTGGTCATATTACAAATCTACGCACGCACACATTCACATACGTAAGGGGCTAACGAAGTAGGGCGGTAAGCACTTCGTCCGTTTTGGTTTGTTTTGACAATACGGCGAAAGTGTGACTGTTATTTACGTAGTTTTAATTATTTATATAAAAAAATACAGAAATCAACTCAGTAAACGATTCTGCACAAACTTCTTTCATAATGTGCTTAAATTTAGTTACATATTGTATACTGAATGCGTAAAGGATATGACTAGTTCTTCTAAAATTGTGGCCTTTAAGTTCAAGAGGGACATGAGAAGTGAGAGAGGGCCACTTGATCCTTATTGAAGCTAGTTAAAACATCATAAGCTAAGGTCCATTTGAGGCTTTACAGCCGCTAATGGTAGCTGCTGTAAAGCCTCAAATGGACCTTAGCCTGGTCGAGTATATTTCTTCAACGTAACCTATTCTGGATTTTCCTCTCCAATTTCTCACTCCAACAATTCTTAAATCTTGGTCTACACAATTCAACCACCTAAGCTTGGGTCGCCCTCGACTTCTCCAGCCAAGTAAACGTTTCAGAAGCAGTTTGTGAGCAGTGGTGGCCCAGTGGTCACGGCCGTGACATACGAGTAGTGGTAGATTCGAACCCATTCAGGCGCTTTACTTTGTGTAAATTATGTCATCACCACTGCTCTTAAAACGGTGAAGGAAAACATCGTGAGGAAACCGGCATGTCCTAGAACCAAAAAATCGAAGACCACCAACCCGCACTGGGCCTGCGTGGTGGATTACGGCCCACTCCCTCTCACAGAGAGGAGGCCTGTGTCCCAGCAGTGGGAACATTGTAGGATGAGTATGTTGTAAACGTTTCAGAATGCATGGAAGGATTTGGGGGAGGGTTTTGCTCATCAGTGTAGGCTAAATAAAAAAATTAAAAAAACGTTTGGGTGCTCTGGTCTCGTTCTAATATAGCCTTATCGTGATATAATATTTGACTTAATCCTTCTTATATATTATGCTCCCAGCCCCCGAAGACAAGGTCACTATTTTCAATTACAATTTGGTCACCAAAAAGTTCCTAAACTCCTGGGATCAAAAATTCAATCTGTGCGTTGAATAATTAAAAAAGTGACCTCGTCTAGGCCCCACATTAACCAGGGTTGCCACTTTCGTGAACAACCAACCGAACCCTTCAACAGAACGCATGTACAGGCCTTTCACAGTTATTGTACTTCTGACAGCAGTAACCCAATAGGAACCCTATTATAACGATGATAAAGATCATTGTGTGATTTTGACAGACTTGTCAATGGCAGCAACCTCATTGTAACGATGATAAAAATCAGTCATACCAAAGAGTATCGTTTTGCCCAGTAACTGGGTTGTGGAAATCAGATATTTTCTTATTAAAATAGAAAGAAAAAAATGCACTGAACTTAAATTTAGTTTAGTTTGTGAACAAGGGAATCGGCGCCAATGATGATAAAGTGCACTGTGATTTTAAGAGACCTGTGACTGACAGCAATCCAATAGCAACCTTATTGTAACTAAGATAAAGATCACTATGATTTTGACAGTAATGCAAAATCGGTGATTCTATTCTATTCTATGGCAATGGTGCCGATGTCGACAATTCTGCCAATGTCAGATGTGATATTAGAAAACGTGCGGATTAAATAACTGTGAAAGGATTGTAGACGTTTTATGTGTCAGGTGCGGCTGGTCCGGGGGCTGCGAGCACAGCGCGCAAGCGACCTCTGCTCGGCGGTGCTCGAGCCGCAATGTCGCCGACTAAGCGCGCCGTGATGACCCTGCTAGCGCGCGCTAGAGCTGCCACGCACAAACACGCGCCCGCGTGGCCCGCTCCCCATGAGTGAGTATTAAACCCAACCCTAGCCAGGGCTACTACCGTTTTCAGAGTGGCTTTTTATCAGGCATGGTTTGTGAGAAATTAACAGTTTTAAACCTTTCTATGTAGACAGCAGCTGACATACTACTCTGCGTATCCCAGTCCACTGCTGGACATGAGCGTCTTCCAAAAAGGGATGTAGATTATGTGAGTATTTTAAAAGATAAATTTGATAAGAGATAAGTGGCTTCTGGTTGGTGTCATGTTGCTGGTAAAGCGCGTGATGATTCAGCACATTTACAGTTGCCATGCCTAGAGTGAAATGCCTTCCACGCTCTTGTAAGGTAAGGCTGTCTTCTGTTAAGAAACCGCCCATTGGGTCGTGGCTTCTTCCACAAATGGATGGTCTGGTAAACGAAACCTTCGCTTTGCCGATAGCCACGAAGTAAGATCTGTAAATTAGTTGTTTAAATTGTAACAGATAGGTACTATGGTCTTCGTAGATCTTTGACAGTTGTAACAGGTAGTCAGGAACCCAAAATTCTGATAACCAGTCCAAGGGACACTACCGTGTTACGCAGTAACTGGGTTATGGATAGATAGGCATTCGCCCCATGTAAAATACTGGTATTCAGCTGCATTTGGTTAGACTAGAAGCCGACCCCAATATGGTTAGGAAAAGGATAGTTAGATGAAGATGAGCGGGGAGGGGAGAGAGGGGAGGGGATCTTCTAGGATAATTTTGGTATAAGGAGGTTCAAATCCTCAAAGAAAAGGTATGATCACTCGCGATGGACATTGCTATCTTCTTTATGGCATAGAGTCCAAATCCTGGCGACTTGAGACGAGATCCAATTCCTTAGAAATGGTTACCGTAAATCACCATGGGCATCGTTAGTAGAAACAATTAATACCCATAACACAGGGTGCAAAAAGACCCATCACATAGCCGTTAACTACGCAGTTTGTACAGACGCCAGTACATCAAGCTACTACATTCTGTCAAACTTTAATAGATTTTCAACTTTATCGCTAAAGCATTAGGTTCATGGTTGATTGGGAAAATTTGACAGTTTCTGCTGATGTCCTGCCGTCTGTACATCAAACTAAGTATCATTGAATTAAAATTATTGCTGGGCAATGACTTTTATACTTGGTGTGAAAAATTATTGCGGAGTGAAATGCACGAAAAATATTGTGCTTTTAGGTGCGTGCAACGGTACAGGTGTGTGGGGGTATTTAAAGTTAGGTTATAACATTTATAACTGAGGCCATGAGAGCCACAGTGGCCTAACTGTCATTTTTTCAATACTGACTTTATTTGAAAAAACTGCTCTAAACTGTAAAAGTCATAGCGCCATAGTGGCCTAAAAATTAGTTCAATTTTTTTCAGTTAGGCCACTGTGGATCTCATGGCCTCAATCAGCTTCCGCGAAAAAAGTAACAAACGGTAGAACTTTCACCCATTGTAGGAAAGACACTAAACGAGAAACAGTAGAAGTTTTATTGTTATTACGTCTGGGGGTGTTTAGTGTCCCGCAAAGTGGTAATAGGAACTCGCCAGTGTAGCCCGCAAAATTCAAATTTTCTTACTTTTTTGCAATTTGCTGGTCAGTGTCAGGTTATAATGTTGCCGCCGGGGCTGCAGGTTGTTCGAAAGAGTTACCGTGGCCCCTGGCACAGGCAACTGAAGGAACACGGGTGGGTTTTAGTCAGTAAAAGTCTGATACGCCCTTCCGCTCAGCCCAGAGCAGGAGAGGTCATATTATGATGACTTCCCATCCCAAAAAAAAAATATATAATTTTGAATAAAATATGATTCGCGACCGTAACAAGTATGTATTTACATAATTATAATAATTAAAACCATCAATATAGCCCTCTAGGTTCAAATAACCCAATTGAATAATATTTCATGAAATAGTCATTCAATGACATGACGACACGGTTGGCGCAGTGGCTGAGCAATCGACTGCTGCGCTGCGTGTCGCGGGTTCGATTTCCGCACGGAACAAATATTTGTATTGCCTACTGGCAGTTGTTCCGGGTCTGGCTGTTTGTGTATGTGAGTTTAAATGTTTGTAAACGCACCCACGATACAGGAGTAATTCCTAGTGTGGGGCAACATTTAAAAAAAAAAAGAAAAGAGAGAAGAATAGGATTTTGTGGAAAATTCTAATTTGGCGCTACCCTGGCGCTTCTCCCGTAAGCTTCCATACCTTGGAAACCAGAAGGTTCCTAGTAAAAAAAAAAGATCACAATGATGGGGTGTATTAGACACTCGCCTTTGTTAAGCGTCTTTTTACATCCGTTACTTAATTATGAATGAGAACACAGATCACTGAGATCACCCTGACCTTACTCTGAAATAACTATTGGTTGAAAATACACAAGGTAGTTCGGGGCGGTCATAGTGAATATTGATAATATTTATCTACAGCCAATCGTCTAAAAGCCAAGAGCATCGAGCAATAAATACCTGAAGAGGCTCTCGTTCGGTAGTTAGGTCAAGGGTTTGATGCAGGAAGCGATACCAACTACCCACTCATATCAATTTTATTTCCATTGAATAACTTTCTAATATTTAAGTATTTTGATGGCAATAAAATAGTAGGTAAGTCTTCATTTATCGGAACTTTTTTTATAAGTTTCTCTGTCAGTTCATACTATAAAGGATGATTTCCACCAAACGGCTCGTATCGCATCGGATCGGATACGAACGGATGCGGAGACAGCCGATCACGTCCGGCAAGGTGTCGACGCATACGATCGGCTCCGTACCGTCGCTCGCTTGCGAACGTATCCATTTCTACGCCTAGTCAAATAGTTTCATTCTTATCGTGTTGACGTGTTCTAATGCCGAAAGGATTCGATCAGATACGACGACAGGCGAACGGAGCCGATCGCGCGTCGCAGCATACTTTCGACTACGATCGCGTGTCGCGGAAGACGCCCGCGGTCAAGCTGCTGTGCGCGGCTTGGTAATATAGACTTTAAATACACGATATACTGTGTACACGATTTAATATCGTTTAAAGATTATATAATCCGTTCCGATCCAATACAAACATTACTATTATTACTATGAACTGTAGCGGTAAAATGTAGGTACGTAAACCTTCAGGTGAATGTACACTAGAGCATTTTCCCAAGTATTTTTCAATACTCAATATATTTATTGCTTCAAAATGTGAACTTAGGTGGTAAGTTTTACAGAATATGTATGATCATTGTGGACCCTGTCGGGCGCAGCAAAAATAGGAGAGGAAGAGGGCTTTTATTTGACTACTTTGTTGTTATAATAAATATTGTAATTATTTTATAAAAAACATGTACCTACTTAATTTAAAATTCATATATACATTTCCATGTAAAGTTACAATACATGTTACAATTCTTACGAATGGTACAATACAGGCAAAAACTCAGTTTCTAAAAGATTATTTATGTAATGTAACGTTTCTGCGAATGCTCGACGCTGCGTTCGACGTAATGCTACTCGTCTCAGCGTGTGAGCATTTGTAACATTCCTTTTTACCTTGCGTTCATTATTGAGGTCGGACCTACATGTACCGCTCGTGCCTTTGCTTGATAAAACGTCACACCAATACGCTCGTTGATTCTCAAAATCAGGTTGTAACAAAACATCAACGATTAAATTTAAATACGGTGAATGCTCAATGTTCTCTTACAAGTAAGTGCTCTAGTCTACACCCACCTTTTCATTTTACGTAAAAAGGTTACAATATTTTGAAATATCTTTCTAGCAAATACAACTTCAATCTTGTTTGAAATATGTACTCTACGTCTTATAACCTGTCCATTGGGTAAACCGTTTTTTGACAGATGGAACACTAGTTCCATTTGTCAAAAAACGGTTTACCCAATCACTAGATTGCAGCAACACACAATACATTGATTGATACACGTACGGTATTATAATATCTGTAAGAAGCCACTAATACGATAATTCAATAAGTTATGGCATTTTATATATTTATTTTACTACGCATTTTAAAGTTAACTTTTACGTAATCCGGAATAGTACGTTCTAAGACAGCTGTCAAAAAACGGTTAACGTAATGGTCAGGGTATAGTTAGATTTCTAGCATCAAATTCTTTTCTTCTTTTGCAATTCGAACAGCTGTCATGGTGTTCCCTGTTTCAACTCACTCATCATTTTTCTTGTTGGGACTTGTACCTAATTATAATTTCGAATCCCAAAGCCAGCTGAAATTACGGGCTCTCCAAATACCGTAAAACCCTAATTACCAAGTACAATTGGGATTTGATACCGGTGTATTTGGAAACTTGTTTCGTTGTCCACTGTATGCATAAGCTAGTTAGGGCTGCCAGCAAAGGACAAGTTGTCAAAGTGTTTGACAATGAGTGTATGGAATGGTATCGACACAGAATAAAACTAAACTATATAAAATTTCATACAGATTCAGTGATCATTTTTGTTGAATTAGTTAATTGAAATCTATCAAACTCTGTGTTTAGCCTTATCGTTCTGGATTGGTTTTAAAAATCATTACAACCTTCAAACTAGTTATATGAACACTTCTAATAATTTAACCATAACCGAACATACTAAAAAACAAAATATGAAAACTTTTCTTTACTATTCTTTTTTTTTCAGAAATAAGCAGTACCTTTGTACTCAATATATATATAATACAAACAATATAATAATATGTCGTATCTGTATGCATTCTACTGTGTGTACATAAATAATATAATATATAATAAATAAACTTACACAAGCTAAATTGCTTGTCAAATTAGGTCTAAATCAAAAACCAGTCAAAAATAACAACGCCTAGCTAGGCAGTACCAATTTTGAATTTGAATTTATGCCTAAGTATATACCAAGCGTAAGCCTCTAAGCGCGTGTTCTGCTCAAGCAAACGTCGCTGAGCGAGTACTCTTTTAGATTGCTCTTGTCGCCTGCGACAGACGAGTACTCACCGGCACGGAGGTGTAAACAGCCAGCGATCAACTAATAATATATGTATCTCTTTTACTTACACAAGACCTACAATCTTTTATCGCACAGTGTAACCTAAGCCCGCACTTCAGTCAGGCTTTTCTCTAACTTTAGTAGTCCATTTCTACACAGAAAAGCGTTATTTAAATGCAGGTTTAGGTCACACGAGCTACAAAATAGTATACGATACGTGTGACTTTTTAATCTATTAATGCACGACGTTTAGCACCCTCGCTATGTCGGGTGCAAATTTCACCCCGTGCAATAATGGATTACTTAGGTCACACGTATCGTAAAGTACTATTGTAGCTGTACGTTTCTTGAGCGAGAAAATGGTTGATAGGTCTAAATAGAGCTAGTGATTCCTAATGGCCGCACGGGGAGGTAAGCCCCACTGAAGAACAGCGGGTCGCCTAGCGGCGAGCGGGAGCGGTGAATAGCTATGCGAATCCCCCACCCCCGGCCATAAGCAGAGGTGGTTTTAGCCGGCAAAGTTCCGGCATACCCCTCTGTCACCCGCACGATGGAGGAAGTCCATGAAGATTTCCACAGTGCAGCAAAAAAAAAGCTAGTGCTTCGTGATGGGGCAGGTGCCTTAATAAAGAACAAACTCGCTTGACAGCCCTACCACATGACAGTGTTGTTAACAAACATCACATACGTGCCCCATCATGCGACTCGCGGCTCAACGACGCAGTACGTGACATCCCTACCGTTCGCAGTTTGAATCCTGTACCAGTCAAATTATAAACACTGTATGGATTTTACATACATATTTAATTCTTGGAATAATTTTGGTTTACAAGGGAAGCGCCACGGTAGCCCGCGAAATTCAAATTTTCTTACGTTTTTTGCAATTTGCAGGTCAGCGTCAAGTTGTTTGTTAAACAAAGTATGATTCGCGACTGTAACAAATATGACTCTACAGAATTATAATCATTAAAATCATCAATACAACCCTCTAACTTCATTCAGGATGAAATTCAAAGCTTGCGACAAATCGAAATAAAAGGTGCAGTAAATGTTACATAGTTATTAAAAATTGTCATTTCCCAAATCTAAATATAAAATCGTGTATTCTAGTACACCATATAATTTCATGAAATAACAATCAATAGGATTATATGAACTCAAATCCCCAATGAATAACTAGAATGCCACAGCACTAGAATTTCAATGGTCGTCCATACACGACGTTACTTACTTACCTACGCTTTATTAACTAGTTTGTGACGAAAATCTACTCTCGCTCGAGCTCTTGTCCAC
The DNA here is from genome assembly GCA_951799955.1 of Apamea anceps. Classification (NCBI taxonomy): domain Eukaryota; kingdom Metazoa; phylum Arthropoda; class Insecta; order Lepidoptera; family Noctuidae; genus Apamea; species Apamea anceps. The sequence goes on along the minus strand of OX637521.1, from coordinate 14,157,511 downwards.
ATAGAGATTCGTTGCGTTCTCTAACAGCTCTGTTTGTCCGACGAACCGAAGTCGGATTTGTCAACCAATTGGACAATTTCACGATTTTGATTGACCGGCCGCAGGACGGCAGGATCTAATTGTGTGAAAAGCAAATCCTTGCAGTTCGAATGTTTTGGATTCTATGTTCTACTTGAACGAAGGACGAATGCACAAAATAGGTAGAAATGTTAATTCTCAGTTCCTATTAACAAAAACTGAACAGACAGCTGCGCTGCTGGAGAATTTGTTGCGCCACTTCTTCTTCCCAGCGATTAGGAAGGACAACGACACTAGGAAGTGTTGCAGGGCGTCTTGGAGGACTGTCTTATGTAATTTTGACGTTCAAAATGTGCTGATTCTGGGCCTAATTTGAATAAATGACTTTTGATTTTGAACAGCGAATCGGTTTGCTACCAATAGTAGCATTTTTATTGCCAAACTGGGCATATAAATAAATTCGTAAGCAAATTTTACCTGTGATAGCTTCTTCCATGTGAGAAGGTCTACAGTCTACTATGCAAAGCTATGAGGTCTTTGCTTCATTATTGGTTAAGATACAAGTATTAATTTTAACCAATAACGGCCGGAAATTAATTTAAACGAGGGACAGGTTAACAGAGTGTAGTACTCATGAAAACAAACAACTTTTACTCGCAGACCAACTCTGATTTCTTTTTTAACATGAGCTGTTCCCTACATTTGTCGAGTTACGCAAACATAAATTGTAATATCCTATAAAACGCCAGTCCGGGTCTAACTCGTATATTTAGCATAAGATAAAGACAGAAGGCCATTCCAGTAATTAAAATCGTTCAAAATTTTGTCGCAACCTCATCTCAGCGACAATCAATGTCAAAAATGTAGCGAAATTAGAGATATTTTTGACAGATTGAGACTGAGATCAGACTGTGGGCGTTCTTTAAATTACGAGAATTGCCTCCCATTTTTCATTTTATTACTATAATAAAAATCGGCCAAGTGCGAGTCGGACTCGCGCACGAAGGGTTCCATTATCTATAAAAATCACGTCTGTTGTGTGGGAGGCCCCTTAAATACTTATTTTATTTTAATTTTTTATTCTGAAAGTGAATATACAACTGAATATTCTGTGAATATTTCAAGCGTGGTAGACGCTTGCCGTCGTGTTGCCGTTATTAATATCGAGCAAAAAACGGCAAAAAAAATACGTTTGTTGTATGGGAGCTCCACCTAAATATTTATTTTATTCTGTTTTTATTATTTGTTGTTATAGCGGCAACAGAAATACATCACCTGTGAAAATGTCAACTGTCTAGCTATCACGGTTCATGAGATACAACCTGGTGACAGACAGACAGATGGACAGTGGAGTCTTAGTAATAGGATCCCATTTTTACTCTTTGGGTACGGAACCCTAATAAGGTTATACATAAATACTCCATTGTATGAGGCAGCTGATTTTTTTTTATCAAAACCTGTATTCTTATCATGTGTGTGTGTGTAAAACCGTTAGTTTTACTTGATGAGTGGAAGATTTTCGTTTTTAAAATTACGAAAATATCTTTACGAATATACCCAGTTCAATATACTAAACACGTGATTATTTGGGGTCTTCTTTCGACATCAGAATCAATTTCTAAATCCCGACCAACAGAAAACATAAAAGGCAAACTCTGAAAAATTCTATACAACACTTTATTCATAATCATTCATATTCATATTCGTTTATTTGCATTACACAAGGTATAAAGATGTTCACAAAAGGCTTATAGCTAGTTAATAAATAGAAGCAGCAGTATAATCTCAATACACGTGCCTCTCTGATACGTGTTCCATCCTGTGGTTGAGTATAAATAGGGCCGTAGAAGCTAGCAAGCAAGTAGGCAGGAACGGTATTAAAGCGTGAGTAGGTACTGTAGAAAGAAAGAAAGAAAAAACGTTTATTTGCGGTAAACAAAAGAGAGAGAGAGAGAGATCCTTAGGTCCTTCGTCGTCGCATTATCAGCCTATAATGTTCCCACTGCTGGGACACAGGCCTCCTCTCTTCGATGCGTGGACTGTAATCAACCACGCGGTCCCGGTGCGGGCTGGTAAATGTGACGTCTTCGAATATTTGGTCCTCGGACATGCCGCTTTCGGATGTGTGTAACATCCGAAATGGATGTTTGTGTTTTTTAATAACCCGCAAAAAAATTATATGATCCAGAATCATGTAGTTACTGAATCCATGGTAACAGCTTGCGCGTCAATGCCATTCTATATACAGGTTGTCCCAATTTTGGATTTATTCAAAACTTCAAAAAAGTCTAGGGAATTTTCACGCATTTTTTTATGATTATTTATTTTTAAATGTTTATTTTTTTGTTCCAGGCACGCAGCCCTTCTACCACTTATAAGAGACGAGTTTGTGGCTGGCGTGGGCGTCAATATCAACCTAGCATAATTATAAATATCTAGTCAAATCATAACCTAGTCTATATCTAGTCGAATCAATAAATCGAATTAATTTTAGTATAATTTAAGGCAAATGTTAATTCGTACCTGCTTTATGACAAATATGTATTTATTATATAATTATAAAATATATATATTATATAAGTATATAATTATATTGTTTTAAGATTTTTTTAGATGAATAAGATGATGTTACTGTGGAATGGAAGCTGAATACTGAATTGAGTGTTTTTTTTTTTTTTACCTGTGTAATATTAACAAAATACACAAGGGAGATAAGTATAATTTTCAAAAAAAACACCAAAAAAAATGGAGAAAGACGCGTACCATCCAATCTATAATGGTGGCTTTTTTCACGCATACTTTGTTCCATACAAAAATTTTAAAATTTCTATGCATATTTTCTCCTTAATGTATTATTTCTATTTGTGTATTTATGTTAATAAGTTTGATGGTGACATCAAATAATTGTTACCGTTATATGTGTCTGACCCCTTTTTTCCTTTTTAAAGTTCTAAGTAGCTAAAATACTAATCAGAACAGAACCTTACAGGACTTCGATGTATGCATGTGACAGCTGTTTTTCTTGAACTTGAAATTTTACTTAGGTAATCTAAATTTATATCGAAATATTTTGACCCTCGATCATGTAACTCTGCTCACAGTGCATCACAAGGGTCTGATTGATTTTATAAATATTTTTAATTTCAAGTAAAAGAAAAAAATTGTCAATGCCAAGATAAAATGTGCTATTTAGTAAATAATCGTGCTGTGTAAAGAGTGATCATAGAAAACTATTTGTGGTGTACTCGGACTGAGTAACAAGGAAAGGATTATTTAAAAAATAGAACAATATTTCTGGTTTCCGCGAAATTATCTGTTTTACGAGTATGTTATTATTAAGCAGTTGTGTTTTGTTTCGTTTATCATGTATGTAATTTTAATTAAAATAGAAATTTATGAATATTATTTAAGGACAAAATGTGTTCTACGGAAGGAAAGGAAAATGAAACTCACTAGGAAAATAAATGTAAATCGATGACATTTTTCAGTGGGGACAAGAAAAGCGATCAGCTAAGCTGAAATAAAAAGACCATTTCAGGAATGATATAAAAATAAAAATCTTAATGCACTTTTGCACAACCTAGACATCAAATTCGAGACCTCGAATACGAGGCACTATCTATAATATTCTTCGATGTCAAGAAATTAGCAAAAAAAAAATACCCCGTGAAGTTTTCTTTTTTTCATTTCCTAAAATAATTTCAATCTAGGCGGGCCTATTAACACTGATCAAAAAAAGTATTACGCTAGTTATAAATATCATAATTTATTGAATTACAAAAACATATAAATCTCGTGAAGTTAACGACTAACGAGCCATTTTTATAAACCCTCGTACTCACGAGTACTTTTTTTATTAACCGAGAATTGAAAATCCAGTGTGCCGTAAAAAATGGCCCATGCGTTCTAGAGCTAAGTGTCAAACATTTTTTGATCAGTGTATTTATTTTTGAAAAACCCCATAAAAGTAGGGCTTTTAGATAATAATTAACGGACCACTGTGTATTTATTATCCTATGCCTTTTAGGGGAGTATTGTATATAGAGAATATATCACTATACATAGCGGTAAGCCAAATTTTAGCAGACGAAGATATAATTAATCTATATTTCAGAATATAAAATATTTTAAAAACTTTAAATGTCGGTTTTAATTCAAATTATAATTGCTGTCCGTATAAATTGTAGAATAAATTCAATATACACACACAAACACCTAACATATAATGGACACACAGACATACAAAATGATCACTAACTCGCACACAGACACACATTTTCACCGTAAATTCTCACACCTGTCACTGCATTTAAGCTTTATGCTCAAGTATCTCAAAGTGTCCAATAAATTACTTGAAACCCGCGAAATGTCCAAATAAATCAAACCAGGGAGGATTACCAAAACACAGTTAGAAAAAAAAAAGAAAAATGACCACTCATTTTTATATAATCTGCTGGTGGACAAAACGTGGCAACTTGTGAATGACATACGTAATTCCGTTGACAAAACCTGATATAATATCCTACTAATATTATAAATGCGAAAGTTTGTATGGATGGATGGATTGATGTTTGTTACTGTTTCACGCAAAAACTGCTGAACGCATTAGGATGAAATTTGGCACACAGATAGTTTATAACCAGGATTAACAGATAGGATACTTTTTATCTCGATATTCCCACGGGATCAAAACTTATGCGGGTGAAACCGCGGGGCGTAACTAGTATCAAAATAAAAAAACACTGTATTTTTTATATGGATGACATAAATCCGTTGACATTAATCGGATATCGATCAAAATAAAAACACACTGTATTTTCAATTAACTACTGGCTCAATAAAATGGAATTGAGATAATTATTTATTTGACAGAGAAAATAATTTGAAATACAACCGATTCATAATCATAATAATATTTATATTTTAATAATAAGTAATATCACAATATCGAATAATAGAGAAACTGATTCGCAGCACAGTGCACATGGTTTGAAAATTCTTTTGTCAGATTACAGTATTAAAATAAAATAAAAATATGTCAGGCACACAATAAAATCATTTAAAAGCACACGTTTTTACCAATAGCAAGTTCGAAATATTTAAATAAATAAGTACCTATTAAAAGTTTAATGTGTAATGTTGATGTAATATAAAATTAAAAGTTCCATATATTTGTTTTAGAATCATTGTAAAAAATCACGATGAAACTTTTTTGACATGTAGTGGAACTTTAAAAATAAATGTTAAATGGTAGAAAATAATTCTAAAATATTCTAATGTAATTAATTACGAGATTATGACTGCGCCTAATAGAAAGCGATCGTCGCGTTCATATGTCCCTTTTTTGTTCGATGAAACCTCAACGCGTGGTCCAGTTTTCCGAACATAAAATGACATCTGAACGCGACGATCTCTTTCAGGACGCGGGATAACTATTGTAAAGTTAAATAACGAACGATAAAGGCAACGTCCACGTGCAGTTCAAATTGTAACGATTAAAATAGGATGCGAAACGAAATATTTGAAAATGGCGCACGAACAATGAAACGAATTTTGACGCCACATAAGCCCAGGTTCGCATTTTTTTGGAGCACTGGATTTACAGCCCTCTGTTTAGCGCCGAGAGTTAAAAATCCAACAGTGTGTTTTCTTGATGCGATGAAATGCGCTCTGTTGGATTCTCAACGCTCGGGTTAATAAAGAGAGTTGAAAATGCAGAGCGCAAAAAATACGCCCGTGTGAACCTGGGCTAAGTTTCCCACAAAAAGTAGTATCTTACTTTTTATACTTATTTATATCTTATTATTAGTGTTTAAAGTTTCTGCTTAAGGGCAATTTAACTTGCAAATCGACATCACTATTTATTGGGGAAACTCTAAAAGTTATCGACAAAATTATGGAAATCACTAGGTAGAAATGTCATTTTCAAATATTTAAAAATAATATTATAATAATATACGTGTAAAATTAATATTTTAAATGAGTGTCAAATAATTATAAAATTAAGTTTTAACTTTATGTACCTAAGCTTAAATCCTAAGTAAATAACAATGAAGTATTATAAATTAATGTAAATAATTATGGTGTTTAATCGCTTAAAAATCTCGTCTGTGTTTTGTGATATATTAGGTAGTTAGATAAATTCACAAGTTTGAACGTGATCTCCGCTGAAAGTATTTTATTTCATGTTTGAATTAAGGATTGCTTTTGCATATGTATATCCAGGGTTAAATTAAATTAGCTAGCGAAACCTCGCAAACATGATGGGTATTGATATCTAAACTTGATGTTTTTTTTTTGGGATGAGTGACCACTGGTATTGTAGTTGCTTGAAGTTTGTGTTGAGAAAATTTGTTTCCATATTGTTTTATCGTGTTTGGACACCGACACCCATCACTTCTCTGTGAAGTTTCACTAGCTAGTTTAATTGGACCCTGTGTTATGTTTATAACGTTTCATCGCTACAGTACTATAAAATTGATTCAATTTCATTTTGAGTTAATCAACTTTTTCTATTTCAATAAAACTCTTTTTTTTAACCTCATTTTGAATTTTTAGAATCTTAATTCCGACATGAAATAATTATAAAAATTGCTGAATGATATCTTATAGTTAAAATATTCGCTGATTTATATTGAAAAAAATACTTCATCATTATCAAATTATAATTATATTCAAGTTTGATTGTTTTGTTTTTTGTATTTTTGTGAATACAAGGTGTAAAAATTCTTACAAGATTCCATAATTAGTTTTTTTTTATTAAAGCTATTTATTCCTATTAATTATAATTATCTCTTACATTACGACATAATTACATTTAATAAGAGGCTCGACAGAATAATAATTAATAAATAAAATTCTTCAAAAAATATTTTTCAAATATTTAAAATAATTTGAATACACCTTGTATAATAATTTTACTAATATTGTTAAAAATGAATAGTTTCAATTAAGTCTTCCATTAAATGCAATGCGATGCTTGTTTTAATTTAAGTGATTCAATTATTGTTATTTTGTGGTTGTTTAGGTTTACCGACATGTGGCGGAGACAGTGTGTTTATGACAGAACTGCATCAATTAATTATTGGCTTGTTCCAATTGTGGTGTGGATGTTTCCACTCTAGAGCGCTCTGATAGTGTAGTACTGTTCTAGAATAATAATAATAGGCATACGAACACATGCAATCTACCAACCCGCACTGAGCCCGCGTGGTGAACTGCAGCCCACTCCTTCTCACCAAAACGAAACGTGTGTCCCAGCAGTGGGAAAAAAAAATTATACTATACTTATACTATACATGACCGGAACGATCGGAATACTTTGTCACAAAGCTTCAATAAAAAACTAAACGCAATCGAAGAAGTTAATTGCTTGGGTTATTGATATCTAACGTGAATGTGACGTGTTATATAACATAAAATTGTCAAAGAATTACAGTTGTGATTTGAATATACCTATGGACAATTTAAGTTGGTGACGCTGGCAGAATAGTCAATATCGTCTCAGTTGCCAAAGAGAGGCAAAAAGAGGCAAAAAAAACATTAAGTCGGCAGTCATTTTACTTAACAATTAATTTCTGTGGCTTTTACCTGCTTTGTCTGTAGATAACACCATCTTTTGTAAGAACTAAAGAAAGAAAGAAAAATCTAAGATCTGATATAGAAATGCACCAAAAAAAAAGTTAAAACTTCACGTAGACAAATCTGGCATACCTACACTCAAAGTTATCACATTATTGCCCTAACTATAACAGTCAAAAACTCCACTTGTGCAATTAAACTTTCTAGTGGTCATCTTTTGCAAGAACTTGAATAAGAGAGCTGAGCTATTAACACACACATACAAGAACTCATACCTTCTTCCCATGGGGGCAGGCAAAAACTACAGAAGATCACCTGCTAGATCCTTACATACTCCTTTTGCTTCGTTTACGTTCATAAATCAGGGGGCCTAAAAAGGCCACTTTAAGCAAGACCTCTAAAAGCTATTCATTTCCTGAATTCCCAGCAAATCATTACAAATTCCTCTAATTTTCGTAAAATTTAATTTCATATTTGGTGTAAACATTGCCGCATGAAAAAAATAAAAACCGTTATTTTATCGTTAAATTGTTCATTACAGTTTTTATTAATCAAATTGGTTTTTTTTATTTCTATAGTTTAAATGTTATTTCATTGTGATATGAATTGCACACAGATCATATTATGAAATGTCAGTTTGTGACCATTTTACGATTGTGATTCATATTGTTACCCTAATAAGATTCTGCCAAAGTGGACTTTTAAGGCCCCCTGGTCATACACGCACGCTGGTTGGGAATACTATGCACCAGACCGTTCTGAAGACCATCACTAATAAGGTCACTGTATGAGCTAGTAAAGCTATTATTGGTTTCATTAGTGTCGTTCTATCATAACAACACAACGTTTCAGCCTCTATAATTTATGATTGTTTGTTTACAAGTGTGCACTGAACATGAGTAGATAATAAATACGATCATAGAAGAGTTTGTGTTTTATTTCTATCGTATACTAGCTGACCCTACGAATGTGGCCTAGTGGGGTAATTCCGTAACACACTATCAGTAGCAATGGCTTTAATTTTGAAAGTTCAACGATGTTGTTGAACTGTCAAAATGAAAGCCATTGCACAACAACGTAAATAACGCAATGAATGTTCATTGCGTTATTTACGTTGTTGAGCATACATATTTTTCAAACATATTGTAGCTCGCCACAATTAATGCCTGATACATGGTGACATAAGTTACCACTAGCGCCATCTAGTTTCGAGTAGCAAAACTAATAGAGTCACTAGCGCCATCGGTTATTGAATAGCCGAACTAATAGAGTCACTAGCGCCATCTATTATCGAATAGAAATTTCGATGCTAGAACTTACTAGAACTATCGACATCTGGTCAGTCGGGGACGGTATGTACTCGAACATTCTAGATGTTTCTACAATAGAAGGTTCTGGAACTATCTGCGGCACTTTATAAGGCCGGGACTAGCCGCGACCACTCAGACTTGGTTCTGCGACACAAGCGAATACATCGAAAGCGACCTTCAAGTGCGACTTAAGAGTGATTGTGTTTTATAATTAGTGTGTTTGAGTTGTTATTAGTGTTATTTAATTAAAGTGTAACTTTTGGTAATTTTTATCGGCAGTTTTTATTGTCACGAACCCGAAGCTCGTAACAATATAAAACAATGGATTAGCAATATCCTTTAACATGATTGAGATTGATAGCTAGTGTTACGCAATTAGTGTGCTGGTATGCACGAGTGCGTTTTTCCCGCGGCGGAGCGTACAAATATTTTAAAACAAAAAATAACCATATCGGTAGAACCTTTCTCAAGTGATGCCCTTACCAACGACCAGCACTTCATTTTTATCTAAATAGGTTAGAACCAGAGGGCCTACTCCGAAGTGCAAAGTGCGAATGTGACACATGGCCGAACCGAATAATATTGAAAAATGCGATGAAGTTCGGATCGGCTCAGTTGAGTCGGGACCATAGTCAATATTCGAAAGAGTGTAGGAATGTAGGATCGGAACCAACCGAACCAAATAGTAACTTCGTAGCAGGAAACGGCCGAACATTCGGCCGATACTACTTCGGAGTAGACTCCCTGTATATACGGAAGATTTTTACCATAGACCGTAGACTTTACCTTTACCTTTACCATAGACCTAGACCGTAGACTGCCTCGTCGCGCTGCTCAGCATAAGGTCCGAGGTTCGATTCCCAGGTCTGGCAAAGTGTTATTACGTTCTTCTATCAGGAATTTCTCAGTAGCATCCCGGAGTTTGTATATGTGCCCGGTTGATGGCAACAGGCTCGTCCCCTATGACATGGAACTTAAACATAACTGGCGAAATGTCATGTGTGAATCGCTGTTCATTGATTCAGTGACGAAACGACTATATTGGCCCGTCAGAGAGGGCCGTTATAACAGCGCTCGAACTGTAATAAAAAGGGAGCAACTACAATCGAATATTATGATAGGAACTTATTCCTGTTGGTCATAAAATTTTACGCGATTGGCAAGAGAGAGAATGTTATATTTGCGCTTCCGATGAAGAGGAAAGAAAAGGAAATATTGAAGAAAGTTATGAATAACAAATATGGGAAAGCAATAAAATATAAAACGCATAGTAAGTAAGTATTATGAGATCGATAGAAGTGTCACCCATTGTTGTCAAGTTGTGTCGTGAGAATTGAGAGCACGTAATATTTTTGATGTTAAGTGGGCACCAAGGGCTATGGGAATTCTACGTCTCGACGACGCCACGGCAGCCGCTGCTACAATTCGCCAGTTATGTTCAAGTCCCATAAAATATATATAAATAATCTTAAATATAATGCCTGTGTCCGAGTAGTAGACTGGGACACAGGCTTCCTCTCAGTAATCCTCATCAAGTCATCAGTAAGCCTCATCTCAGTGCGCCGTAATCCAACATCCGGCCCACTGCGGGTTGGTAGACGTCACATGTCTTCTAATTTTTTGGTTCTAGGACATGCTGGTTTCACAATGCTCTCCTTCACCGCTTTGAGAGCCTGTCTGGGTTCAAACCTACGACCTATCTTCTCGTAAGTCGCAGCCGTTACCACTTGGCCACCACGGCTCACGCTTACGAGGGAAAAACTTGACAACAATAAGAAACACGCAATATCTCTGATGTTAAGTGGACTTCAAGGGCTTTTTTTTTTTTTTTGAGGATGGGAAATCATCAAATGACTCCTCCCGCTCTGGGTGGAGCAGGAGGGAGTGTCAGACTCTTACTGACTAAAACCCACCCGTGTTCCTTCCTTAGCCCTTTATGTTCCAGGGCAGCGGTAACCCTTTCGGACAATCCCGCTACCCGACTTCAAGGGCTTAGGTAATCTACAATACTTACCTGAATCATGTACAGACGCCAGCAGGTCAAGCTACCCGAAACTGTCAAATTTTCCCAATCAATCTTGAACCTTAATGCTTTAGCGATAAAGTTGAAAATCTATTAAAGAAATTTGACAGATTGTAGTAGCTTGATGTGCTGGCGTCTGTACATAGTATACCATAGAGCAGAGAGCACCTCGGTAGCCGCTGCTAGAATCGGCATTGCCAACATACCCACGTTTCACCAGTCCCATGCCCCGTTGGTCCTGTGGCCGCAAGCGCGACTGCTAAGCACAGGGTCCAAGGTTCGATACCCGGGTCAAGCAAAGTGTTATCAGGTTTTTCCATAAAGAATTTCTTAGTGACAGCCTGAAGTTTGGATGTTGGCGGTATGTTACCTCCTTGCCACGGAAAGCACGTTAAGCCGTTGGCTCTGTGCCTGAGCTCTCTCCGGTCGTGTCGGGATTGCCGACCCACCGGACAATGAGAGTGAGGGAAGAGAAAGTGCACCTGTATCTGCGCACACACTTGTACACCACATCTCCCGCGCCGAAGGCAGTCTCTTTTGAGATTTTCCGCCGTGGCCTAAATTTGGCCTGGAGGATGACATATATTAGGGGGGAGCTTATTGCTATCTACCCGGTACAAATCTAGACTCGGGTTGCTACTGATTACGTACATACATACGAGTACATACATAAACTTACGCCTTATGTATTCCCTTAGGGTAGACAGAAACTACAGACCTTTCCTGTCCTTTAGACATTTCAAATGGATGTATCAAACCCAGGAATCACCTCATGCTCAGTAATAGCACTTACGACTAGTGATCGTAAGTGCTATTACTGAGCGATCAACGAAGCAGACATAAAATTGCGTTCATCCTACTATCCTATCCTTATCCTATCACACTAATATTATAAAGGCGAAATTTTGTGAGTGTGTGTGTGTGTGTTTGTATGTTTGTTACTTCTTCACGCTTAAACGGCTTGACCAATTTTGATGAAATTTGGTATGGACGTAGCTGACACCCTGGATTAACACATAGGAGTTTTTATCCCAACATTCCCACGGGATCGAAACTTATGCGGGTGAAACCGCGGGGTGCAGCTAGAACCTAATAATATTTTAAACGCGAAAGTTTGTATGGATGGATGGATGTTTGTTACTCTTTCACGAAAAAACTACTGAACAGATTTGGGTGAAATTTGGCACACATGTAGTTTTTAACCAGTATTAACACATATGATACTTTTTATCCCGATATTCCTACGGGATTAAAACATATGCTGGTGAAACCGCGGGGCACTTCTAGTAAAAATTAAAGAGTTTGGTCTTTTACCTGATTAAATATTATTCAGCTGAGTGAACGAGTTACGAGTTAACTCTAATCAAAAGTGATTAAGTTGAAAGGTTTCCAAGAATTTTGAAGACTACTTGAAGTACTTGTCGACCAACTTAATATAAATTTGCTACCTAAGTGATGAGCATTCGCAGGTACGAGGAGGCGGATACTACTAGTTCTTCATATTATGCCGAGCAATTCTGTAAAAATCTCACTGTGAAAACTTAGGTGAAGTAAAGAAAGAAAAAAAGAAAAATTGTTTATTCTGCACAAACAAAACGCACATCACAAGTAAAAAAAGACATAACATATAGACAAACAGCGTAGTCAAAAGCCTCATACTCAAGCATATAAAAAGTTGTCAATTTTGCCCATTGCTTGATATCAGGGAACCAAAGACAAAACATTAATTGACATTGACAATATGAATTAATCAGTGAGTGATGCGCCCGCGATACTACAGAAGTGAGCTGTCAATAGTGTCAATCCCTAGCATGAGGTTGAATGACAACTCACTTTAAGCTCACTTCACCTAAGTTTTCACGGTGAGCTTTTGACAGAATAGGCCGGCTGGTTCCGTTTTCAAAAACATCGTTTGCACTACTACTAAAGTAATTTCAAATCTATCTAAACCATAAGACCATGTTCGCACAGATGTAAAAATATCGCAGAGGGTTTTTTTGGCGAACGAACGCATTGTGAATCCAACGGAACACACATCCCAGCGCGTCAAAAAAATGCGCTGTTGGAATTTCAACTCTCGACGCTAAGCAGTGCGTTGAAAATCAAATACGAACCTGGGCTTAATCACGGCATCGCCGCGCCGGCAGCGTCTAGCGAAGGTAGCTTTACAAAATTGTTTCGGCGAAAGTTCGATTAGCGCACAACTTCTATCACGGACAGCCTTTCAAAGCCGTCAGTTTCTACACGTCATTTGTGTATTTACTGCGAGTAAACGTTGACATGGTCGTGACAGTGGAGTTTGTTGCGCCACTTCTTCTTCCCAGCGATAGCACTAGGAAGTGGTGAAGGGCGGGCGTTTTTGGGGGACTGTCTTTTGTAATTTTGACGTTCGAAAAGTGCTGATTCTCAGACTAATTTGATAAATGACTTTTGATTTTGATTTTGACATGTTTTGGTTTATATAGAAAATGTATACAACGCCACATCTAGCAATGGCCTCGAGTGAGGCAATTCTCGTAATTTTAAGAACGTTCACAGTCGCACACGCCGATCGATTCCGTAAAAATCTCACCGTGAAAACGTAGGTGAAGTGAGCCGTCATTCCACGTGATGCTAGGGATGGACCCAACTTTTTACGGTGAGATTTTTACAAAATAGATCTCAGTTTCAATTTGTCAAAAATACCTCTAATTTCCCTACATTTTTGACAAGTTTTTGACATCGAGTGTCGCTGAGATGAGATTGCGACTAGATTTTAAAGGGAATTGGCCTTCTGATGTCCGTAGTATGACGTCTTATGCTATCATGATTCCAGTGCAAGAGAGAGACGGTGCTATACATGACCTGTAACACATCATATAGCACCTTCCCTTTTAAACTACACACAATTTCATATTAACCAATCACAACCACTTTTGAATGATCAAGGGGTTGGTCAGTCGAAAGATGAAGCTAGTTACCCATTCCAAAGCGTAGCTATGGAGAAGAACGGGCAAGAAAACCACGGACACTATTTTAAATTAAAAAACCGTGGCAGCTAAGAGATGACCGGCCCCTACTGACGGCGCCACCGCGTTCACGAACTTAACGTATGGGTCAGCACTCAGCAGTATTCAGCTCAACCATTTTGAGGGGAACTTAATGATCCAACACATACGCCACCACCAGCGAGACATATTAGTCATGCCCAGCATGACATACCCTCAGCCGCTAGGGCAGATTCAAGTCAATTAACGGCGTATCCAGTAAATAATCAGCCATCTCATACATATTGGTCGAGTAAGTATTAAAGTTTTGTATGGGATAGGATAGCGAATAATTTTGTCGCGATATGGGCACATGAAGAAAGTTGTTGAGTTAGATGGTCTGTAGCATATCCTTAAATATAACTACATCTTTCTGATACGTATGCTGTATAGCTAAGCTGCAAACCCTACAAAAGAACCCCGGTGCCATTCCATCCTGTGACGCGATAATGCCCTGAATGTCCCGTCTTCCTGCCGAAGGGTTGCCGATAGCACTTTTACGAGGACCTCCATTCAGACCCCAAGTTTATGGCTGCATGTTGATGTATTATCTCGGAGAGTTATCATGTTATGTGGTTGTATTTATCTGCGTACTGTGTTGGTAATGGCGTTCTTTTGTCCAGTAGCAGACCCAAACTGAATCGAATTTAGGACATTATGGTAGCTTTACTAAAACACCTTATAGCGCTTTTGCCCTGTACATTAATTAGGGTTCCGTAGTCAACAAGGAACCCTTATAGTTTCACCATGTCGTCTGTCTGTCTGGCTGTCTGTCCGCGGTTTAGCTCAAAATGTAATTTGGCATGAGTATACACGTTAATGACACCAAAAAAGTAGGTACATCTAAAGTGGGGATGATATTTTTTTTTTCCTTCCCATAGTGTGCGATATTGTTGGATAGGTCTTTAAAAATATTAAGGGTTTGGGAAGACCGTTTTTTGATTAAGTAAACCGTTCGTGACTTATCAAGCTTTAAAGTACCAATTTTCGTTAGAGTCAAGTGTCCCCTCCCCCTCTACCAATTAAACGGTTGTAGTTAGAAATTCAAATGTCACGGCAGTAGTACCTATATATAACGAAGTTTAAAGGAAAACTATCACACTTAAGACCAGGCACTCTAAAATAATTTCCACGCAAGCTCCGCCCCATGCGCCCCGCCACTCCGCGCTTCAATTCCCGCGGGCGAGCCGAAGGTCGCCGCGTCGACGCAAAATTCTAACTTTACGTATTTTGATTTTAGAATAGCGAATATAGATGGAATAGAAACACCTTTATATTATTATATATATTTTATTTTATGAAATATAATAGTTTATTTAATACTAACTACTACATTACTCAAAACATGGTCAAATTAAATTAGCTAGAGAAACTCCGCAGTCTAAAATCGACAAATTAAAAAGATTGGAATTGATGATTGTTTGTTTTTTGGAGTCAATGACCGCTGGTGGTGTTACTTGAAGTATGAGTTGAGAAATCTGTTTTTTTTTTATCGTGTTTAGATATCAATATCCATCACGTCTGTTAAACAACACAAAACAAAATGTTTTTTAAACTGGTACAAAAACAACATTTCCAATAATAAAAGTAACGAGGTAAGAATAAGGCTCATATTTAATACAGAAGTATTCGTTGCCAGCTCGAGATGCTTAAAGTCAAAAACAGCTTATCGGAATAGTTCAGATGTCTACTTACTTTTACATTTATGGCTGAAACTTCATTTCTTTTCAACTGGAAGACGTATTATTGATATACGATTTTTTATGATAAGTTGCAAGTGGTTGCTGATCATAAATCTCTTTTTTAACTGGGGATTGAACTCGATTCAATTGGTTTCTGAACACCAAAATTTGACTGTTTTCTCGGCTAAATTTGCAGTGCATGATGTGCAATAAGAAATTCAAAAGAGGCATCGGAACAGAACATCAATAAAGACGCTGTAGCTGGAATACAAGCAAGTGGTGGTAGTCATGCTCAGTTGAAACAATTTAGTAAAAAAAAAAGTATTGATGCATTTGTCAAAAAAGTGGAAATGCTATAAAAGACCATATACGAGGGTGACACTGAAAATTCTTAGAAAATAAAAAACTGAACAAACTAGCAAGTTATTAGTGTTATTATATCTTTTCAAAATAGTGTCCATTTACATCAATACATCGCTGCATCCGATGGAACCACTGAGAAAAGCAATTTGCCCACTCGTCCGTAGGGGTCTCTTCGACAGCATTTTGAAATGCAGCCACTGCTTCCTCGGCGTCCATAAAACATTTTCCTCGAAGTTTTTCTTTTATTTTCGGAAATAATTATGAGGTATCCACCGGGCACAAAGCTTTCTGGCCGCTAAATGTTCATGGATGATGTTGTGCACTTGACTCATACCGATGCCTAAGCTTGTCCGAATCTGCTGATAAGTCACTCTTTTGTCAGTCTCTATCATACGCCGCACAAAACTGATGTTATCTTCAGTCGTCACCGTAAAAGGCCGTCCCTCACGCAGATCATCGGTGAGATTAGTGCGACCACGTTTAAACGTATTAAACAAGTTGTAAACAGTGGCGCGAGATGGCATTTCATCGTAAAAGGCCAATCGAAGTCAATCATAACTTTCTTGTTGACTTAAATGACATCGAAAGTCATAAAAAATCATTGTACGAAATTTTTCTCGCGTTAAATTCATGCTGACGTGACGCAGACAATTTTCAATTTGCCGCCAAATCGTAAACAAATGACAAATGAATAAAATTCTGTCTGTAAATTGTATGTAAGTCCAATGCATCCTCTAAATATTTCTTTGTAAACAGATTTTATACATTTTAGGTCCATTTCTATACAATAAATTAAATAGGAAAAAAAGTATTTATAAATTAAATAATTGCGACTGTAAAAAGGTTATTCTGCAATTTTTACTAAGCATATCATACAGTGAGACAGAGGATTTACTCGTTGTCTGAAAATAAAACATGTTAGTCTTTTAAGGTAATGTTAATTTTTAATTAGTCTTCTCAGTTGTTAATTTTTTTTTGCAACTTTCTAGCCTGAAACAGGTTCCACCTAGTTCAGGCAAATGAGCAACTGTCTCCTCTATATTTTTTTTAAGATAAGATAGTAAATCTGCAGCATGTTTATAAATAAACGTTATTATTATTATATACAATACATATACAATAATATTGGCAGAGTTCCATTTTCAAAATTTGAACTTATTTTTTTTATTATATCCTTTACAAGTGGCTGGTTCTAAAAACTTTCAGTGTCACCCTCGTTACAAAAATTACGACGTCCCATCTACAGGCATGGAAGCAACAATCATAGCAGAAGGTTTAAAAAAATCGATTGAAATGCACAACATTATTTATGGACGATTTATAGCAGATGGCGATAGCAGTACCTACACAAAAATTATTGAGTCACGGCCCTACGCAAACATTACAGTCGAAAAGATTAACTGTAGAAATCATATTTTGCGCCGATTTTGTAATAACATGCAGAAACTCATGACCGACACACGTTACCCTATAAAAGACAGAAAGCTTTTTTGTAAAATAAAAATTTTATCAGCTCGCAAATACATCTGTGACGCCATCAGAATTAACAAGCCAGACAAAAAGTGCCCTGCCAGGGTAGCGGGATTGTCCGAAAGGGTTACCGCTGCCCTGGAACATAAAGGGCTAAGGAAGGAACACGGGTGGGTTTTAGTCAGTAAGAGTCTGACACTCCCTCCTGCTCCACCCAGAGCGGGAGGAGTCATTTGATTATTTCCCATCCTCAAAAAAAAAAAAAAAAGTGCAACAACTTGCATCATGATTTCGCAGGAACAGAAACTAAATTATGCAACTGAGAAGGCGTCTTCAATAAGTTTCCTTGTTCCGGATGACATTCAAATTCGGGAAATTTGCCTTAATTTTTTTTTCCTAAAAAAGTATATACTTATTAGTCATTATTCGGATAAAACATCTTCAACAATTTATATATAAGCATAAACAACATAATTGTTATACTACTTATAATATTGTTATATAGGTACTTAATATAATCAAATCGCCTCCATAGCTTCCTATGTTCTCACAATCTCCAACACAACTGTAACAATCTGGCCTTGAACCCACGCGCTAGGTTGTAGTTGCATGCAATAATAATTATTAGCAGTAGTTATGATATAGGGCGGCTGCAATCAAATCAAATTTATCTGATCATCATAGAGATATCTATATTTAAATTTTATTTGTTACAAATTGACGTTATTTCAAGTTAAAGGAATATCAACTTTATTGTAATGGCAATTAAGTTCATTTCAGAGTGACTAGCACTATTGAAAAAGTTATAAAAATGTGGTAAGTTGTAGCGTAAACTAAACTTTATTGTGTAGAAATTAAAATGATTTTTCCATAAACTCATATTTGTTTACATTTTTGGCGAAGTTCAGACAGCGGAAAAATCTTCGCGGAATTTACTGGCTCCATTGAAAATAGGACCGTATTACCATAGCCTAAAGTATAAAATTGTATGAATATCGATCGACTGTGTCATACAATTTTATACTTTAGATTAGACGTTTCGTCAAAATAATATATACGTATTTAAAAAAAAATACTTATAAAAAAATACTGCTTTGCTTCTCATGATTCTTGCAATATTTTTTAAGCTTTCGTCTTTCTTTCTCTTCTGTTCATGACGTCTTTTATTGTGTTTGTTCCCCATTGTATAGGTAGCGTTTTAATGTGAATTTTATTAAAATAACTCCCAAGTAAAATACGTATTGAACGCGCGCGCGAGCGATACGCCCTCTCGCGATGGCGCACAGCGCGGCACTGACGAACCGGCTGGCCGTTAGGCGGGTTAGGCCGCTAACTCATCAGTAATAAAGTTGAATACCGCGTGCACTCCTTGATCGCGTTGGAGCTCGAAACTAAATGTCGTAAGTCTCAATTCTTATTTCGTTTATAACTAAAGTAATAATTGATCTAGAGAAAAAATGTCTTATGGGTCGATAGTAAAGTATATTTTCTTACTGTGAACATTTATTTTAGACATAAAGGCTGAGCCATCTTGAAATAAAATGTAATAATCCTTAAAAAACCCATGATTTTCGAATAAATAATGAATCGGGCGAAAATGTTACAATTACGTTTCTGTCTTATACATGCAAAGATAAAAGATCCATTATATCATCTAATAAAGTTAAATTTTGATTGCATGTGTGACTGTCCCAGAATATTAGTTCAAATTTACATGAAATTTAGGGAGCCTCCTCTTAAGTGGGCTTTACAAGTTTACGAGTAATAGTCGACCAATTGTATTAGACTCAAAAATTTCGAACAACTCCATAGAAATGTCGATAGGTGGCGCTAAGCGTCAGTTGTATCGCGCTATTGTTTCGTTCCTAAATAAGTTTTATAAAAAAAAAAACAGTTGTTACATCGGCTATGACAAGTGTTATCCAAATCTCAAAACAATAATTAAAACTTTCCGTGCAAAATTGTCGGATCAGGTAAGGATTTAAATAGGAAGTCAAATTAGGTAGGTAGTCATGTTTGGCTTTTAGTTAGAGCATGGTACGAAACTATCAGTCAACGAATATGACCCGTACTTGGCTGTTATAAAAACTACGGAATCCTACACTGCGCGACACGCACTTGACCGGTTTTTTTTACACATAGAACTAGTGATTGCAGCAACACACAATACATTGATTGATACACGTACGGTATTATAATGTCTGTAAGAAGTCATAAATAAGATAATCCAATAAGATAGGACAGTTTATATATTTATCTTATCACGCATTTTAAAGTTAACTTTTACGTAATCTGGAATAGTTACGTTCTAAGACAGCTGTCAAAAAATGGTTAACCTTATTAGGCTAACCATTTTTTGACAGGTTAAGAAATAAAACAACAGTTTTTTGAAATAAAACTTGCTTGAAACTTAGCGCATTCATAGATAGTAATGATACTGAAACAATGCGCTAAATTTCAAGCAAGTGTTGTAGCTACCTAAAGACACACCCGTGATTTTAGGCAAGTTACAGTTTGTTTGAAGCCTTGTCGTCGCCTATCCGGAAATGTTTGACGATGAATATCTTTAACCAGTTCGTCCTGTCCGTTATGTATGACATACGGTGCCGAAACGTAGACACTGACAGTAGGGCTGGTCCACAAGCTCGGCGCTCAGCGCACTATGTAGCGAGCTATGCTCGGAGACTCTTTGAAGGATAAAATCAGAAATGAAATCATCCGGAAAAGATCCGTAGTTACCGACATAGCTTGCAGATTAAGCAAACTGAAGTGGCAGCGGGAGACCGCGTATCGGCAAGCGTAGTGTGGGGCGCCCCCAGCTAGATGGACCTACGACCTTAAGAAAGTGGCTGGGACAGACTGGATGAGGAAGGCGGCGGAAACTGCGATGGGCTGACAGATAGGCTGATAAGCTGATTGATTGACAGTTTGTTTTATTTCTTAGTGAAATATTTTTAGCATCATTGTATTGCTATGACCCACAAAATGCTTGGACTTCGAAATCCTACTTAAGACCCAACGCCATCAACCAAGTAGCATTTCCTCACCCAATAACTCACAGTATTACAACTCACAGTCCACAATACGCTATACATTTGCATGATAAGCAGTTAATATCGTGCTATTATTTGAGACAATGCGTCGATTTATAGGTTTCGGTCATCCCAGACTGCTGATATATCATATGTGATGACATCGGCGATAGGTCTGTATTTATGTTTGTTTTGGACTGATCTAGTTGGAGTTTTTAGAGGACTTGACTAATTGAAGATCATCAGCATATAGATGATACGAACACCGAAGACAGTGAGTTATAAAATTAATGAAGATGGAGAACAAAAGAAAATGAAGATGGGACAAAAATAAGTTAGAGCTCGAAATAACACATGGTAGAACAGCCCTAATGAATAAAAGTACATTCTGTATGGCCACAAAAATATATAACAAGCTGCCTGAAACGATGAAGTCACTAAATCTGGACAAATTCAAGAGAGTACTTTATAAATTTTAATAGATAAATGCTACTACTCAATAAAGGACTATTTCGATGACAGTTCTATACTTCCTCCTCCAGATAATTAACATTAGGTCAATCATATAATGTATACTTGCTTGTTAATTATAGTTATCTAATAGCTTCTCGATTTTACTATTTTTGATTTTACTATTTTTAAATTTACTTTTGTACCACCATCTAACATTTTATTGATGACAGTTGGAAAGTGTTTAATTGATTTATTGATTATTTTGACAATATAGTACTACCTTGACTAATTCTTGTATTAACTTCATTAATTGACATTTTCCTTTTGTAATTTACTGACATTTCTGATTTATCTTTAACTTTTATTGTTGACATTATAGAAACATATATTAATTTTGTACCAGATTTGACATTGCTGTTTATTGTTGAAATTTTTAAATTTTATTAATTGTGTATTTTAACTATCGCTCACTTTATAATTCTATTTAATATTGTAAAATTAATAATGAAATAATTAAAATAAACTTATGTATTAACTGACATTTGTACGCCTAATGGCAAAGCATAGAGCACTTTAAAAAATGTAACATCTCACACACCTGTGTATCTGTAACCTATGTTTACAAATAAATCATCTGAATCTGAATCTGAATAATAATGGAGAAAGAACACCGCCTTGTGTAACACCAGCATCCAGGTCACGCCAACTCGATAAGCTCTAATCAACGCGAACCGACTACTGACGTCCCCGAAGAGAACCATTCCAGGGCCTCCGACGAAACCATAAGGTGAGAGAGGATAGAAAGGAGAATATCGTGGCTGACGGCGTTAAAGGCATTGGAGGAATCAATTAATTAATAATTACAAAATGATATCCTAACTTAATTAAAACTATACACAAACTAATATAGCGTCGAAAAATTCTTCCGCATCGCTGTCGACCGGTAATGTCAAGGCAAATCACTGTCCATTCCAAGGTTGCCTGGAAGAGATCGCAGGAAGCGGTAACGCAGCGCATATTTTTGGTGTTCGATAAAAAAAATGTGTATACAATAAAGTATAAATATATTATAAATAAATATACCCAAGAGACTGGCGGCATTACCACGTTGTATGGCAATACTACTAAATTAAATTAACTTAAGCCCCTAATATTCTTAAACCAGTCCAACTTGGATTGGTCAATAGTTTCGCCTTTCACTGTATCAATACATTAAACTCAAAGATAGTTCTCAACAACCCGACCGCAGCACGTTTCAGCTTCGATTTTGTCGACGAATTACACATCACTATCGCCGAAAATGTTTGAACTTCGTTCAGGCGTGTTCAAATGGCCACAAAGAGTAAATTCTGTTGTGGTCTTTTAGATATTGAAGTGAACGCGCTTGGAACTGAATATGTAAGTAAGGATTAAAGCCCTTTGTTATAATGTGATTATTCTGTTTTTAACCGACTTCAAGAAAGGTGGAGGTTCTCAATTTGGATATTTATATATTTTTTAAATGTGTTCTTAGATCTTGCCGCGGTTGGTCTGTGGATGGGTGACCATCTTTACATACCGAGACCCCTCCGTGCCTCGGAAAGCACGTTAAGCCGTTGGTCCTGGCTGTTATTCGTGGATCTTTGACAGTCGTTACGGGTAGTCAGAAGCCCGAAAGTCTGACAACCAGTCTTACCAAGGGGTATCGTATTACCCAGTAACTGGGTTGTGGAGGTCAGATAGGCAGTCGCTCCATGTAAAATACTGGTATTCAGCTGCATCCGGTTAGACTGGAAGCCGACCCCAACATAGTTGGGAAAAGGCTAGGCAGATGATGATGATGATTAGATATTTATAATCATCTGCCTAGCCTTTTTCCAACTATGTTGAGGTCTGCTTCCAGTCTAACCGAATGCAGCTGAGTACCAGTATTTTACACAAAGCGACTGCCTATCTGACTTCCACAACCCAGTTACTGGGTAATACGATACCCCTTGGTAAGACTGGTTGTCAGACTTTGGGACTTCTGACGACCCGTAACGGCTGTCAATGATGGATCTTTGACAGCCGGAGCTACGAATACACACAATTCTTTTATTAGATAATAATATAATGTGATTTCTAATTACTAAACATCCTCGTATGTGAACTTAATTACTTAATGATTACTGTACAGTCGACCTAGTTATTGCTTTACTAGTTTTGATAACTATTTCCATGCAATAAAATCTTCAGCATAATCAACCTATATTGGGGACGCAGGGCTCCTTTCCGTGGGAGGGAATGGGCCGTCATCCACCACGCGGGCCCAGAGCGGTTTCTTGAATATTGTCACATGTCTTCGAAATTGTAGTTCTAGGACATGCGAATTACGCATCACTAAGACGTCCCGCAAAAATCCTGCATCGCGCAAGCGAAATTTACCGCGCAACTAGCATATACACAACATCCCGACATGAATCGTCGGGTAGTAACCCACCAAATACGACACCCGTCTGGTCGGAGGATCCTCCCTTTTTTTTATATGGAGGATGAGTGAACTTCTATTTCTTCGTGTCGCAGCCACGACTATATTTTAAATCTTGTTTTCCCAAAACTTTGCCACTTCCACGGTGGCAGTGCAGTAACTTTAACTGCATGTTTTGGGACACAGAGGGAAGATGTAAGTCCAACCAGGTAAAGTGGGGGTACCTTGACGGAACGGCAGTAGGGTGTGATTGTGGAGCTATGTCACAAACCATGCCCCACCTCCTATCCTGCCTTCTGTGTCCCAAAACTTGAGTGAACTTTACACCATGTTTTTCATACTCGTATTTGTGTGAAAAACATAAAAACAGGAGAAATTCCTCTGGATAAATGTAGCTTATTGTGTGGGCAGCACATAAATATAAACATAATGTTTGGTACAGCTATAACATGCTGATGATGCAACATATCGTTTCTGCACGGTATCGGGAGCAGGTCAGAACCGAACTAACGGAACTAGTATCGGTCGTCAGTTCCGGCGGTCGAGCTCAGCAGCAGCGGCTGCACCCTAGTTTACCCTATTAACAGGTAATACAGAATGATTTTCCGATATAATAATGTATTGGGTTACGGGTATAACCTACCTATATGAACATATAATAATTTTTTGAAAGGGTACTTAAGAATTCTTTTTACAAGGATCATTTGAACGCTTACAAAAAAACGAAATTACAAAAATGAAATTATTTTGAAAATATGTAGTTTAATAAAACGAAAAAACACGCTTATAAAAAAAAAAGAAAAAAAAAAAATCAAAAATAAATCAAATGAGCCCAAACTTGAGGGGTTTACTTCAGTTACTAAAGAGTTTCACTATCCAACTAGGAGCTAGGCCACAACATCAGATCAGCTCCAAGATACCAAATTATTGCTTAATTATTGTTACAGATTTTTTGGAACGAAGTTCCTTAACGCGCGTTGCGAAAGGGGGCTAGACGGAAAAAATTAAGACCAAAAGTTGGAACGATACTTTTTGCTATAGTAGTAAGCCGTGCGGCGTGCGCGTGTTTCTCTGTCTGTCTCTATCTCTCTCTAAAGTTAATAATAAAAAAAATATTATGATAACTTAAAAAAAATAATATTTTATTACAATTCCTTCGCTAATTAATCGAAAGGAACTTCGTTCCATCCGGGTGTCCCTTGACACCTCTCAAGTTTTTATCTAAATATTTAATTTATCCTTCAATGTATGCTGCTGCTGATGGGTTCCCTCTATCTGGCAGAATCTTGATGCTCCGAAATTTATTTGGCATAACACACTTGGCATAATCTTCTTTAAACGAATATTTTTAAGGCATAAAAATCATTTAATATAATTATTGTTTGGCCGAATGTTTATATGTCCGAATTTACAATGGCATACTTTTAAGATAGCAGAATTTTATTTGGCTTAACTACCTTTGGCAAAGTTAAAATTTCGCATAATTTCGTTTAGCATAACGTTCACTTTGCATACTATGAAGATGGCAGAATTTCGTTTGGAATAATTTTATTAGGCATATGGCCATTTCAATACAATAGCATTTTTTACTTTAAATTAAAATATTGTCGTGAAAAGTCAATAATATGTTGTGCTACAATAGTTAGTGACAGAAAAGAATCGCTGCGAAACCGACTCCACGTAGTTTTGTCTGCCCTACCCCTAGAGTGTAATTGAAGCCCGCGTAGGCGCGGAGGAGCGAGGCGGCCCGCGAGCTGAGGAGCAGGTTTTGGCATAAATTTAATTCGCATAACGTTACTAGGCCTAATGATTAGCATAGTAATATTTAGGCATACAATTAATAGAAATAACGGAAACAAATTTGAGTTATTTTTACGTATTTATTTTCACTCGATTCTGAATCACTTTTTCCAAGAGTCGGGTTGCCCCAAGGTCTAACACATCTCGATTTAGTAAAAAGGCAATGAGAACTTAGGATACAAGAGCGAGCGAAGCGAGCTCGGGAATTGGGGCACCCCGACTCGGACAGGTTAGGTTCGAAGGGGATGACGGGGGCTCAAGTGAGCGAGCGGAGCGAGCGAACGAGCCTCCGTCATCCCCTTCGTGTTAGGTTACTTTAAACCCTGCAGACAGAAATAGGGGCCCCGCGAAGCGGGGCTCCGTCGACTACGCCTTATTATTATTGTTATGTTTAATAAAGTTATGCTTAAAAAATGTATGCTTTAGAATGTTATGCTTAATCATTTGAACATTTTTGAGCTTAATCATTTTTTATGAGGAATTATGCGTAAGCTGTTATGCGTAAATAATTTATGCGAAAATATAATTAAGACAAACAAAAGTATGCCAAGTTATATTAGGTCTTAAAATTTTATGCAAATGGATAGGGAACCCTTAAAACCATGTGCGACGATAACCTCGCGTGGGACCGCCGGAGCCCCGCAGCGCCAGAGCCGTGACAGAAACCATGCCTTCTGTATGTTGCATGGTTGTTTGCATGCTGCATGCTTGCTGCATGCATGGTGTGTGTTTGTTTACATGTTCGCTTGCATGCTGCATGCTTGCTTACATGCTGCATGCATGGTGTATGCTTGTTTGCATGTTTGCATGCTCGCTTGCATGCTGCATGCTTGCTTGCATGCATGGTGTATGCTTGTTTGCATGCTGCATGCTTGCTACATGCATGGTGAATGAATGAATGAATGAATTTTCTGTAATTATTATGGATATGAAATGTACGAGTATGCCAAAAGATGATTCTAACTCTAAACTTTCTGAGGTATGATAGTTCTGCCTTTTAATGACTATCCATATGAAATGTATGCCAAAAGACAATTCTGATTGTGAACTTTCTGCGATATGATGGTTCTACTTTTTAATTATTATGGATATGAAATTTATGCCAAAAGATCATTCTGACTTGTAAAATTATGAGTTTTGAATGTATGATAAATGAGTGTCTGCCAAACGATTTTCTGTGAAATGAAGTTTATGCTATCCGCTGTTATGCAAAACAATATTATGATATAAAAAGTTCTGCTATAAAGGGTAGACCCGCTGCTGATAGCCCATTTAAACTCCTATCCTTAAATATTTTACAGAAACCAATTTGACATCTACTACATATATGAGTAACAGAATATTTCCGGTGTGAAGAATAGGTAAAAATGTACCTAACTTTGTCAGCCCGAGGTAAATTGAAACAGTGAAAGTTTGATGGGCCCCGGAAGGCTGCTTACCGTTCCATCTGGCTGCATCGCTGCGACCATGCATCTAATGAATTTGACATTACCCTGACCTATATCACTGACCGGGTTACTTGTCAATGCAGGGAAGTGTAGAAATATGTGATGGCTTTTCTATGTACATTGATGTGAATAAGAATATACGATGTCTTCGCTGTTGAATTATTTACAGGATCAATTGTTATACAGGCCCCCTCAATGAATGTTGTATAACTGTCAAAATGAAGCCCATTGCTGCTGATAGTTACGCCGCTGATGTCATAACTTATCTGAAACAGGAAATATAAGCTCAGAGATAACGTACATCAATTAATTACACAACAGGACAGTGGACGTGCATAATTAAATATAAACAGCATTACTCAATTAAGCATTCAATGTTACTCCGTATAATCTTATTGACTGAGTTAATGGATTACCCGTAAATGCAATGTATCCTTATTTCAATATATATTACCCTTTAATTGAACGAATTTATTAATGGCACAGTAACTTCCTGCTGTATTGGGAGGCTTGTGGCTACATGGATCAATTTGTACTATGAGCCTGGGTTTGTATGTGAGGGTGCGTATGTATGTATGTGTGTGTGAGGGTGTTACATTTTTTTTGCCTATTCTGTCCCACTGTAGCAAAGATCAGAAGGCATAATTTTCTAGAGCCACCTCGATCCTACTTTTGCGACCTCTTCCTGGGCCGGCCTCGACGGCGCCGTTCATCCTCAGGCACCCACCGTGTGGAGACTGTTGCCTAGCGATCATTGTGCATGTGGCCGGTGTGACCTATGCAATCCCATTTCAGCTTGGCAGCCCTTTTGCCAACGTCTAGGGTCCCCCTTCTGGAGTGCAGTGTGACGTTTTGTATTCTGTCAGTTCGTTTAACACATAAAATGCTCCGCTCCATTGCTCTTTGGCAATCCCCAAGGCGGAACTTTTGCGATCGATGAGCGACCAGCGGAGCAGTTCTGTAAAAATGTCACCGACGGTGGAATGACAGCTATGCAGCATACTTTTTTACCCACGGAAACGTACTGCCGGGACTACATGTAACCTATGTGTTAGTTAATCCAGGTTATAATCTCCATCTGCTTGCCAAATATTATCCAAATGCGTTCAATAGTTTTTGCGTGAAAGAGTAACAAACATCCATCCATACAAACTTTCACGCTTATAATATTACTAGCTGCGCCCCGCGGTTTCACCCGCTTAAGTTTTGATCCCGTGGATATATCGGGATAAAAAGTATCCTATATGTTAATCCTGGTTATAAACCATCTGTATGCCAAATTTCATCCAAATCCGTTCAGTTTTTGTGTGAAAGAGTAACAAACATCCATCCATCCATCCATCCATACAAACTTTCGCGTTTATAATATTAGTAGGATATAGCAGTAGGAAGTAAGTAAGTATTAGTATTTTCTATACATAAACTGTCAAACCGCAATATTCATTCCTCAGATAAAAGGTATCTGATTATCGAAAAATCAGCCATATTAGGACAAGAGCTCCCCTAACAGGTAGGTAAATAAATAAAGTACAAAAAATTTTATTGTACTTTAGCAGTCTCGCTCACCAGTCTGATCCCAACCCTTTTGGATCCCTTTCACCAACCGCACGAAAAAGCATTCCTCCACTTCAACCCTAATTTTATGACCAGCCCCTTTTAAGAAGTATATAATCGCGAATCAATACGAAAGCTGTAAAAAATAAAGTAAAACTGTAAGTGAAACAGACGCCATTTGTAAATTCGTATGGGTTTGATTAAAATCCGGTGCTGTTGTGGTGCAAGGCGAGAGGCGAAGCGGTTTACGACATTTTCTTGTGTGATGTAGTGTGGCTTTATACGAATCGCGAAAAGTTTCATGTTCCCTTTTCTTAAATAAATTCAAACTGATTGAGCAATCAGTTACAGTAACAGAGAGTTCTGGGCCCCAAGTCTGCTATTTTTATAAATTCGGCATTCCAACACGATCCCATTCCCATCCCATTGTAATTTTGCTTAAAGTTCGTAATCTGCTAAATTCATAATGGCGATCATTAGTCGGTCAATGGTCTCGTAATAGAATTGTGTCATGATGACACTATCGTATTGCCATTATTATTAAACCCGTTAGTAGAAATGATTTTCGAAAAACTACCACTATTTATGCCAGATTTCATTTATATATATTTTTACATGTTATTTATTAGTGTTTTCTACAAGTCAAGTGTTTTATGTAAGTCAGTCATTCATTTATCATTATGTACGAGATTACCATTCTATGCCATTTCTTTCAATGGAGTGTCAGTGGTTGACCACTGGAAAGTCATAATGACGCCATTATGTTAGTAGATTACCAAATTTGTCAAAATCAACAATTATGAAATCAATGATAGACCATTCTGACACTATTGTAATAGCAGACTTGGGTCCCTGTTCATTATAAATGACAGACACGCAAGCAAGCGGCTCGGGTTGCATGGGACTGCACCTGCCTGGCTAAATGGATTACGACCTTAAAAAGACTAGAAAACTAGCCGCACCAACACACATGCCACAATTGACACGCGACCAATATACAGGGTCCGAATTAAAATAGATGGACAAATTTTACCACAGCGCTCAGTACGTCTAACCAAAGTGCATATATATACATGCATCTAAGCAGAAAAAAACATTGATTAAAATGATTTTATTTCGAACTAAAATAATAAATACCTGGCACTCTAGAATAAACACATCCATCCATTATGGGTGCTTGCACTCGCGCCCCGCTGCGTGCATGCTCGCATCACATTTTTAAAGACAATGGAGGGATGTGTTTATGCATTGGGTAACCAACACTTATAAGTGTATTTTTGTTAGCTGATTATTTTAATTGTAAGTATCTAATGCGTTTTTCTTATATATTTTTTTTACCATTGTCCTTGTTTTGGTGGTCTGAATGATTTCTAAAAGTTTGTCCACCTATTTTAATGGGACCTTATATAACTTAACTCTCAAACTACAAACAGAGGACATTGACAAAGCGACATTCTATCCGAGATAAGTACATTATTTTTGATGTCCTATGATTCTTTTGCTTGGTTCTTCATATACATCATCATCTACCTAGCCTTTTCCCAACTATGTTGGGGTGTACTTCCAGCCTAACCGGATGCAGCTGAATACCAGTATTTTACATGAAGCGACTCCCTATCAGATCTCTACAACCCAGTTACACATCATCATAGAACACTGGAAGCCAATAGAATGTCAAATCATAAAGGTCAAGTGATTTCATTGACTGTTGCTGATACTGGTAACACCAGATGTATTTTGTGTCCTAGATTCAACCTGAACTGCAGGAGTGCGATTCTGTAACCATCTCACCGTGAAAACTTAGGTGAAGTGAGCGTGGAGTGAGCAGTAATTCCAAACTAAATGCTAGGGATTGACATTATTGGCAGCTCACTCTAAGCTAACTTTTCACGGTGAGATTTTTACAGAATCGATCGGCTGTTAGTTTTTTGGGGTGATCAGCCGGTCGATTCTGTAAAAATCTCACCGTGAAAACTTAGGTGAAGTGAGCTTACAGTAAGCTGTCAATAGTGGAATGACAGCTCACTCGCACTGTTGCTTTTTAAACATCGGGTGATAGTCTTATAACTTGCACCACACAAAAAGACCTCAACCAAAATTAATTTGCTTTTAGGCAGTAACATAAATAATTGTAACACTTGTATTAATACAGAGAGTGTATTTGTATCGTTTGTGTTTGTATCGCTTCAAGTTTGTACGAATTAAATGCATACTCATTTATTAAAACCGAATTAAACCATGTTTTATGTACAGCGGTTTTTTACGTTAGCTTTGTTTGGGTTCCTTACAAAAAAGGTACCAACAGAACCCAACTAACTAAACCTACGCCGCCGTCTGTCTGTCTGTCTGTCCGTCTGTCACTGAGCTACATACAATGTGGAAGCAATAATCATAATGTTCCGACTGCTGGGACTCAGGCCTTCTCTGTGAGAGGGAGTGGCTTGTAATCCACCCCGCGCGGGCCCAGTGCGGGTTGGTAGATGTCACAATAATTGTCGTCGATTTTTTTTATTCTAGGACATGGCGGGTTGCTCTAGGTGTTTTTCTTCACCGTTTTTAACCGACTTCAAAAAAGGAGGAGGTTCTCAATTCGACGGTATGTTTTTTTTTTTTTTGTGTGTTTGTTACGCGATTGCTCCGCCAATTGTGAACCGATTTTAAAAATTCTTTTTTTGTTCGAAAGGAGATACTTCTGAAGTAGTCCCATAGAAATTTCATCAAAAACTGTTCAGAACTTTGGTTTTTAAACCAAAATTACTGGTAAAAATTACAACTTAAAAGTGAAAAATCAAAAACTTCAAACACCGACTTCCGAAATTAAAGTTATTTTTCACTTTGTAGTGCCGTTTTTGGAACTCGGTTGTTTTTTTTTTTGCAAAAAAGTTTTTTGAGAGCAGTGGTGATAAAATAACGTATAAAAAGTAAAGTGCTCGGGTTTGAACCCACGACCTACAACTTGTAAGTCGCAGTCGTTACCACTGGGCCACCACTGCTGTCGGAGACAACAATACGACAATGAATGAAAACACTAGCAATATTAATACATAAGAGTATTTTGGAACTCTCAAATAAATCCGAACACCGAAATAACAAGTGATTTTTTCAAACAAACTAAATAGTAGTGATGAGCCGACCTTGGGTTTTGTCAATCTTTGACTAGGTGTAGTGATTAAAGTATTGGTTATACAATGTGATAGGGGTGGGACTTCTAACCCGTTAAGGCTGAGTACTACATCTAATTTTATCGACAAAAAAAATAATATGGAGGGTTGAACCCCCTCCCCCTAAAAATTTTTTTTCTCACCAAAACATTATCAAACATATGAAAAAAGTAATGAATTAGTTAGCCAAGGTTATTAGCTACCGTTTGTCGTTTTTTTTTTGTTTCTACGACGCATACAACCTTTGATATCACATAAAGTATCAAGCGCGCCGTAGTACATTAAAAAAAATAAAAATAGCCATAATTTTTAGGGGGAGGGGGTTCAACCCCCATATTATTTTTTTTGTCGATAAAATTAGATGTAGTACTCAGCCTTAACGGGTTAGAAGTCCCACCCCTATCACATTGTATTTGAGGAGTGTCTTTTCAAAAGGGGATACCTACATTCTATCTTATTTTTCACAAAATGAGAAAAACTTATATGGGAAATATTTACAGACCTACCGAAAAGCATTATTTCTGTTATGAAACTATTTCATTACAGTGTTCTAACTACACATCTTGCCAAAAAATATGACTTGTTAATTTAAAGCTACAGAGTTCAGATAAATCATAATTTATCCTGTTTTGACACGGATCTTTTATAATATCCCCCTTTGTTCTGTACTTACTCTAAATATCCCCTTTAGTTGTGTACTATTTTGTAAATATCCTCTTTTGTATTGGACATCTCAAGATTTTAAATGATAATAAAACACAGATTATTCTTATTATTTAATAATAATGACCAAAATTAAAGACATTATGCTACTAAACAGAATTATATTTTTTTAATTATTAGACAGTTCAAATCCTGATTTGTCCAATATCAGATGTCAGACAATCACACATAGATTCCATTTCGGTATTCTGTTCTTCTTCAGGGCTGCAGTTTGGATCATCAATATTTTGATTAACTTTTCGTATGCAGACTAGGAACTTCATCAGATACACTATCATCATCATCAGCCTATAGCAGTCCTCTGCTGGACATAGGCCTCTCCTAATGCACGCCATTCAACTCGATTTTCGACAACTGTGATCCAGCATCATCAGATACACGCAGTTTAATTTACTGTCATTTCCACCTTACAGCCGTAGACAGTTGAAAATCACACAGCTAAGATTTTAGTATGTCCTTTATCATGGCAACTAATTAGTGGTTTTAGTTGTACGGAACCCATAGTGCACCAGTCCGTTCTTGTTTATCTTTTTTTTTTGCTACAAATCCCGGTCGCAGTATAAAGTTTTTTCAATATTTAAAATTGTTAAAATGCTGGTAAACGGCCAGTAACGAGCGGGTTTGTCTATGAAAGTCGTAATTTGTGAGGGAGCTATGATTTTTATTTTTAACTGTAATGGAAATAATGTTGCCAGGCGTCCGGATAAAGCCGGACATAGGTAGGCTTTTTGATTGCGTGTCCGGCCAAAATAAACGGTGTCTGGCTTGTCCGGCTTTTGTTAGGCTTTTTACATTTCGCAAACGAGCGAGCGCCGATGACTAATTATGACAATAATCAAAAAAACTTGATTTTACATACTATCATGGACACTTCCGCCTGATCACCACTAAGTTCATTTTTGCTTGCACTCAAAAAATAGAAGCGCTCTCTAGCCCCGCCCCGTTGACCTTGAATAGACGAATGAAAGATAAGACGGGCCGACTGCACTGTCGCTCGACGCGGTGACGCACGCGCCGTTCGAGATTTATTTTTATTTTCAAATTACTGCTATTACCTATTTATTATATTATGGACTAACTTCTGCCCGCAACTTCATCCGCGTAGATTTTAGATTTGTGACAGGATTGCGTATCTCAAAAGGAAATCAAAATAACCCATAAAGATACAAAATATTTTTTTTTTTAATAAATTGAAGTAACAAGATGATTTTTTTAAACTTTGCGAAAAAGGAAATCAAAATAACCCATAAAGATACATAATATTTTTTTAAAATAAATAGAAGTAAGAAGATGATTTTTTTAAACTTTGCGAAAATTATGAAAACTTTATAATAACACTACAGATCATGGATGTGATGTAAATAGTTATATTATGACTTGATTTTTGATTTTGTAAACTTATTCCTGCACGTGCACGGCCTTGGTGATGCCCACTTCGCAACGGGCCGTGCAGCAGAAATCGTAATATTTTAATTTCGCCATAACTTCAAAACCAAACGTCCAATTTTAATCATTCAAAGGCCAAATATTATCTACATAAACGGTACTTACTGGTGAAATAATTTATTTTGATAAGGATTAATAGCATGAGTAAAATAAATGCGTTTAAATGTAGTCCAAAAAAAATTCAAGATTTTTAAATTAAAAAATGGTTGTTGTGCCTCACTCGACATAGATAGGTATAGTGTGTCGCGGACTTTTTTGTAGATATTTATAAGATCTACAATTAATTTGAACATTTTATGGTTCTATCTTTTATAGTTTAGGCAGCGTACGCAAAATAAGTAACTTTTCTGGTTGATTTTTTACACCTTGTGTCCGAAAAACCCAAATATCTTACGGAACCCTATTTTTTCCAAAATAAAATTTAGCTTATGTTACTCGTGGATAATGTAGCTTTCGAATGGTGAAATAATTTTTTAAATCGGTTTAGTAGCTTTTGAGCCTATTTATTACAAACAAACAAACAAAGTTTTCCTCTTTATAATATTAGTATAGATAGATCTGGGCAAATTCGTTGAGATAAATAATACATTTTGTCTTTATTTTTCTAATTAGTTTGATTTGATAAATCCTATTGTCGGTTAGGCATTAATTAAAAAGTAAAATAAAATTTTGAAGTTTTATCAGTTTTATTTATTTATTAACTGAACTGAACAAAGATATTCATAAAATATTGGACATAGTAAGTAGGTAAAACACACAATTAACAATATTCAAATTTTCTTAGGCTTTTTGCAATTTTCAGTTCAGTATAAGGTTGTATGGTAATAAAAAAATTCAAGACATGCCCTTCAGAACATATCATTGAACGCGTCAGAACGCGGGTTTTTTTAAATTTAGAACTAGGAAGTTGGTGTGGCCTAGCCTTCATTTAATAAGCCGTTGGCGATTAAGTCGCCAAAAACTTAACGAGAAAAACAATGTCCTATGTAAAAATAAATTCCGGGAGCTCTGCTCTCGGATAAACTGTGAGCACAGTAGGCACCATTACGTTTTGTAATAGTTCACGGTAACTTTCGCCATTTACTCGCCCTGGGAAATAGACAAGCTCTCCGGGACCATCAGCACTCATCCAGCCCCACATATTAGCGCATATCCTTCTAGAATCATGATTAGGAATCACGTTTCTAGGTAGACATGTGTAAATAATGCGAGTGATGCATCACGCGTAATATCACCCGAGCGCGTACTGTAACATCACATCACACATTACTCGACAAAAATAAGCATCACACCATCACACTAAACATTACGCGCGCGGTAGCAACGCAGTGGCTCGCGACATGACTCGCAGACTCGCTCGAACCGAGCCCTCCCGAACGCATCGCATCGGCAATGTTCGGTTTATATCGGAAGTCCGGAACTAGGCGCGTGCGATTTTGTATTTCGCCCGGTCAGGTGACTTATTATGTTATTGTAAACTCTATTTTTATTATGAAAGGGTTTATATTTCCTTGACACTATGTCCTATTACACTAGAACATTGCATTACATTAACGCGCGATGGTGTGCTATCGCATGGCGCAACATCCTATCATCACGCGTGATGTTTGAAGTGATGGTGTAATGTAATATTACGAAATGTAATAATGACATATCACATCACTTCGTGGTGCACTGTTTTGCACATGTCTATTTCTAGGTTCGTAGTGTGTATTCATCACGCGCCACAAGTGTCGACGACCATGTTGGCTCGACGTAAAACATTTCTCATCTGAGAATATAGCGCTTGTGAAATAGTGTCTACCATACGTTGGAGGTTATCAGATATGGACGTGGTGCCCGCGGCCTATCCTCTAAGACACCCTCTTCTTCATGGCGTCTGATCCACAGCTGGACAGTGTTTCTCTACAAGGAATAGTCTAATAACAAGTGGCTCCATTAAAAAAAAAACTGACTTGTTTCAAAAAACCCGACCGCAACAAACGATGAAATAGTTCTAAACAAATCAGTTTTCAGGTTTCATCCATACTGAACCCTAGTCCCAACTTTCTCGGTCCGTATATATCTACCTCCATGTAAAGCTAGAAGGCGTAAAAGTACTGATGGTAAGAAAAGTGCTTGTATGGTTTGCATTTATTTTTATTCAGTCATCAATTCATCATTCAGTTGTAAATCTGCACCATTTTTATAAATAAACGTTATTATTATTATTATATCACAAATCACAGTCTTTATATAAATTAATTTAAACTCTCGTCCGTCAGTAACAGATGCTGATGGTATATTGGAAAACTTAGTAAATAATAAGTCTAATAATAACTTTTTTCGTGTATAATAGAATCCATGTACTTCACCAGAATATCAATGGTTTATTACGCAAAGCTGATGAATTTACTGTAAATCTAAATAATATTATAAATAACCAGGTTGATGTGCTATGTGTTACCGAGCATAATATGATAGCAGACGATTTAAAACATCTTCATATTCCAAATTATACTATAGCGGCAAACTACACAAGGACAAATAGAAATGGTGGGTCTTGTATCCTAGTACGAAATAATCATAAATTTAAGACTATACAAGAAGCAAAACTTGTAAGCATACCCAACCTTTTAGAGTGTTCGGCTATTGAACTCTTAGAGCATGAATTGATTGTCGTATGTATATATAGACCTCCAAAGCCAAAAAAAGATTGTATACAATTGTTTTTCGACCGTTTAGCGGCTTTGCTAGCAAAATTATGTAGTAAATTTAAGAAACTTGTTATTTGTGGCGATTATAATATTGATCGACTGAAAGACTCTCCTGTTTCAAGAGAGTTTGAAAACTTGTTGCAGAGCTTTAACTTAAAACTTGCAATAAATGAGCCAACCCGCTTGCAAAGTAAAACGTGCATTGATAACATTGCACACAATATTAGAGGCTGTCAACAAAGCGTTATTGAACTAGCTCTGTCTGATCATACAGCACAAATTCTCTCATGTCCAGTTAGAAAAACGTACTCAATAACCCATTGGTATAAATTCAGAAGAGACTTTAGCACCGAAAATGTTGAGAAATTTATTGAATGTTTAAAAGCCCTAAATTTTACTGAATGCTATGAGAAAAATGACGCAAATGCTTCTTTTGAAGAATTCCATAAGGTATTTAAACTTTTTTATGACCTCTGCTTTCCAAACGTCAAAATTAAAGTTCCAATTATTCGCAAAACCAAATGGCTTAGTAAAGGATTAAAAATATGTTCTCTTCGTAAAAGAATGCTTCTTAAAATATATCGACTCTCAGGTAAAAAATCAGATAAGGGTAACTTTAATAATTATGCAAAAAAGTTTAAAAGAATTGTAAAACTTACTCAAAAGTCGCAAAATAATTACTATATACAAACAGCCACAAATAAACCTAAAGCAATATGGCAAATAATAAATAAAAATAAAAACAATAATCCCCCTGAAAAAATTGATAGATTAAGATATAATAATCAAGTTATAACGGCCCCTGATACAATAGCACAAACATTTAACAATTTCTTTATTGATGACATTTCGAAACTGACAAACAATAAAATAAATTACGCAAAGATTCTAACTTACAATAAACCAAACTCCTGTTTCTTAACCGCAGTTACCCTAAGCGATGTTGTGAAAATAATCATGGCATTAAAAAACACCAAAAGTACGGGCTATGATGGAATTTCAACGCAAATAATAAAAAGTGTAGTGTACGTAATTGCCCCAATCATAACTCATATTATAAATCAGTGTCTTGAGGAAGGAATTTTCCCAACATTTTTAAAAACTACAGTGGTTACACCACTATTTAAGAAAGGAAACCCAGAAGATGTACGATGTTACAGGCCGATTGCTCTCATTCCAATATTCGCCAAAATATTTGAAAAAGTATTACATAATAAACTTACTGAATATTTCGAGAAAAATAAAATAATAATAGATAATCAAGTGGGATTCAGAAAAGGGAAATCGGTAAATTCAGCAATTCATCAGTTTTTAGAAAAAATACTTACAGAACTAGATAAAAAAAACCAAGTTACAGCTCTATACATGGACATGACAAAAGCGTTTGATTATGTTGATCATGAACTTCTTTTGCAAAAACTGGAAATATACGGAGTTCGAGGTAAAGCACTACAAATAATGAAATCATATCTATGTAACAGAATACAGTTCACTGAAATAACACAGTTATGTCCATTTACAAAGACAGAGATTAAGTATACATCGAGTCCTAGATTTATAAAATACGGTGTACCTCAAGGGTCAATACTGGGACCACTACTGTTTCTCATTTACGTAAACGATTTACCTAATGCTATTCGGCAACCTATGGTTTTATTTGCAGACGACAGTACGGTTCTTTTCACAAATAATAAAAACAAAAATCATGAACAAGAAATAAATGACTCCTTATCTAAATTAATAAATTGGCTTCAAATAAATAATTTAAAAATTAATCTCACAAAAACACATTACATGAACTTTAAAAATAAAAACGCGACATCTATTCCTTTAACTATTGCACACAATGATGAAACTGTAGCTGACGTAGCAAATACAAAATTTCTGGGAATCCATATGGATTCGAATATGTCATGGAAAACACATGTAAATAGTGTATGTACCAAATTAAATCAATTTTCTTACGCTCTATACATGCTTAAAAAAGTATCCAACCAGACCGCGCTTCTTACTGCTTACCATGCGTATGTGGGATCCACTCTGTCGTATGGGTTACTATATTGGGGAAACTCGACTGATAAAGAAATGGCGTTCAAAGCCCAAAAAAAGTGTATGAGGTCTATATGTGGGTTGCGCCAAATTGATTCATGTAAACCACATTTCGTAAATCTCAAGATTTTAACACTCCCTGCTCTATTTATCTACCAGGCCTCAATTTTAGTAAGATCAAACATCACAAGCTATGATACGTTAAAAAGCAGAAGACTTAAAAATACCTTAAGAGATAAAGCGTCCCACACTAGAGCGTACAGAAATAGTGTTTTCTGTATGAGCACAAAGATTTATAACAAGCTACCTATGGACATTAAGATTATAAATTCAATTAATATTTTTAAAAGAATGCTGAAAAATTTCTTAATTAAAAAGGCCTATTACTCAATAGCAGAATTTCTTGAGGAAAAATAATTTTGTATAATAAAGTACCTATCACTAAAGTGAATATAATTCAGTAAAATATTTTTTTAAAAGGATTATGATAATTAATATATTAAATGATTACAATACTGTGACATAATTGAACTAATGAATAATGATAATTTTTAAATCAGGAAACTCATGACATGTGTATTTTTATTTAAGTATGACTTTAATAATTTATAATTAATATGATGTAAATGATAAAATTATATAATGTAATTAAAACAATGTCCTATCTAAAATTTTATATTTATAACTTTTTTCTTTTTAATTAATGAATGTAAATCAATTTAATGCATGTTTAACTGTTACAATTATAAGCATACATGCATGTTGAAATTGCAATGCCCTAACAGGGCCACTATGTTCTAAGAACTGATATCTTCTGTTAAAAACTTTATGTACACATAGTTAGCAATAAAGAATAAAGAATTTGACATGTTGCTGACACACATGTTACTGATACATAAAATGACTTGTTATCAGTTGCACTGGGGCATCATTGTAATGTCAAACAAAGAGATGCTTCTTATCTTATCTCGCTTCTTATCTTATAAATGATGAGAGAAAGACCTCTATGTAATTACCGAAACCCGCTAGGTATATCAAAAGTATCAAAGGATGCCACCGACTTTTGCCCAATGCGGTTATTGAATTTTATGACTCTTTTGTTCGGCTTAGGCTTATTGTAAAATTTCTAGAAATGAATTATTTAATAATTAGTCACTACCTACTTGTTTGCACGGAATTTAAAGTAGGTTATTATTAACCAACAACAACAATGGCAAGCATTTTTTTAC
This sequence comes from Apamea anceps, assembly GCA_951799955.1. Lineage (NCBI taxonomy): Eukaryota > Metazoa > Arthropoda > Insecta > Lepidoptera > Noctuidae > Apamea > Apamea anceps. The sequence goes on along the minus strand of OX637521.1, from coordinate 14,118,001 downwards.
TTAAAACCAACTATTTTTATTTATTTATTCATATAAAAATTCGCATTGTATTTGAATTATGCACATTCATTAATTTATAACGGCTAAAAATATAAATTATGAATTTCAAATAGTAAATTTCACTGCAAATAAATATAATCAATAACATTGAAACAAATAGTGCGTGTGTGAGCGAGAAAGTATTCCGAATTCGCCCGTCACAACAAAGCAGTAATACATACCACTCTCATAAAGGTATAAGTAATTGCTTTACCAAGTATATAGTGATAAGTATAACCAAGATGTAAAATCTAAATATTTGCACGGCAGAAGTGCCGAATATAGTGAAACCTATAGATCTTAAGAACTTATGTTAGCTACCTATATTCTTGCAAATAAATCTGTCATTCATTCAAGTTTAAAAACTCTGAATATTTTTTCTGCATGTTTCTCGTTTAATTATTATATTAAACACAAAAAAATGCAAAAAAAAAAATTAAAAAACAAAAATTAAAAAAAAAACAAATAAAAAAAAATATTATTATCTATTTTTTGTTTTTTTTTTTTTATTTGTTTATTTTTTTTTTGTTTGTTAAATTTAAGCAAAACTGTACTAATTTTTATGCATTATAATTTTAGGAATAAATTATATTATATTATTATTTATTTATCAAATACTTTTATTGATGTAAAACAAACTAGAAAGTATTCAATTACACACAAGATAACATTTGCATGATAAACTTTGCACTGTGCATCGTTAATAAAGTTTTATTTATAAATTAAGGTATTTTAAAACCACACAATTTACCATGACAATAATTAAAATAATTTACTCAAGTAAACAGCTCAATGGTCAATATTCAAAAGGTCCGGTAAGCGAGCCCATGTCAAATAGTTCGTCCGTAAAATGAAAAAAAAGAGTACACGTGATACGTCACTAAGCTGCGCAGTGCAGGTTGCAACTAATTGCGTTATCGCTTTCCTAATAGGCCAAAACTTTTAGGGGGCGTGGTTTGGCGCCGCCGCAGGATTTAGGCGAAAAAATTTTTAAGTGAGCAGGCGGAAAAGACCGCGATAGTACCTACAATTTTTTTGTCGTACCTATTAATACTGAGACACGAAATCCTTAATAATGTAGGGTGTCCGGCCTTTCTACCCAAATGTCCGGCCAAACTGGCTGGTCTGTCCGGCTATTAGGTTTGGCGATCTGGCAACCCTAAATGGAAATAATGTTTACAACCGTGTTTTATTTCAGGAGTTTCAGAAAGGAGGTTGCATGTCACGTTTTTAGTGTTTGTAAGTGAAGCTTCAGCTGTTATGATTAACAGCATTTACCTGCACAACAACAACGACCCACAGCGTAGACCCGACCTTGTGAAGGCCGCAGGAACCCGTTGAATGCGAGAAGCACAGAACCGGTCGAAGTGGAGGTGCTTGGGGGAAGCCTATGTCCAACAGTGGACCTCTTTCGGCTGAAATGATGATGACCAGCACAAATTATTAGATTTTCTTGTACTTTTTATTTTATCATTACATTGCAACCCATTTACCAAAGTATTTCCTACACACTTATAACATCGAGATCTTGAACCATATCTAATGTGTGTTGGCAACCCAATGTGTCACTAGTTTCTGAGATCATAGGATAAGGAACAACTCTGTTCCCTATTTAGAATAAATAGTTCCACATAATTATATTCACTAGGTTTTCCTGAAAGGACAAGTGAATTAGTTAAGACTAATTATTACACCTGGGGCCTGTTAGCTAGTGGCGGGACCACGGATATCTATGGGCGGGACGGATTTGGATGAAATTTGGCACACAGTGGATGATCACAAAGGATACTTTTAATCCTGGTAGTACTACGTTCCCCTGGGATATATTCCGCCATCCACGCGGGCTAACCCGCGGGTAGAAGCTAGTTACTATTATATTTTTTTACATAATACATAAAAAAAGCCATTCAGGGTTCAGTACGACTAACCATAACAAATAGCTCAACCACAGTCAGTAGGCAATAATATCCTGTATATTTGTCGGTAAATCAGAACGAATAGCTCATTACAAGCTTCATATCGCCCGAGATACCTTTTATTAGACCTGCGCGAATGGTATAATGTAAGTACGTCTTTCTTATTTTCCGTGTTATGGTCGAGTCACTTTTTATTACAGTCCGGCCGTCGCACAGTGGTTCGTCCCCATACAAGTGGTCGGTCATAGCATCTTTGAAAGTCCAAATACCTACCATATTCTGGACAGCTAAAAATGTCATCGGGTTCTATTAATAAAGTGCAACAAAAAATTCCACTACAGTGTTTTAAATGGAGTTTTAGTTTTCAGGTAATTAAATAAAAATCGTTACGTTAATATGGGAGCAACACTAAAAAAATTGTAACTCACGATTCCTTCCCTGTTAGCGGTTTTCAAAATTGTTATTCCCATGTCATTTGTAATTTTTCATCCATTGACATGCCCCTAACGTGCCCCTTTTTGTATGAGGATGAACCACTGTGCGTCGAGAGAATGCGTTCCTGACCCAGTGCGACAATTCTAGTAGATTTGCCTTGTCCATTCGGTTAACCGATTTTTGAAAGCTGTCTTAGAACGTACATATTCCAGATTACGTAAGAGTTAACTTTAATATGCGTAATAAAATAAATAATATATAAACTGCCTTATCTTATTGAATTATGTTATTTGTGGCTTCTTACAGACATTATAATAGGTACCGTACGTGTATCAATCAATGTATTATGTGTTACTGAAATTACTAGTTCCATCTGTCAAAAAACGGTCCAAGATCAAATTCGCACAACACGTATTCGTTTGTATGAATTTGGCAGATGTCAAGCACGCATTCACTCGCCGGCCGCGCTCTTGGGCACTAGTTCGAAAATGGTATGTCGGTATGAAATTTTTTTTTAATTGTTTTATTGACATACTGAGTTCGGGGGAATGTGAACTATGTGGATTGATAGACGTTTCAATGTGATGACACGATAGAGACTGATGTATGACTTTCAAGTTAGTTTAAAGCCTTAACAAGTTGCCAAAGCGAGTGAAAACACACAGAAAAACAGGAATGCGGTCTTTTCTCATCTTCAAATGACGTTCAAAAGGAAGAAGTTTGAACATGAAAAAAGTTGTTTGTTGTTTTATTTTGTTGTTTTTTGTTTTTGTGCCACGAGGCAACGCGACGCGCCTTGCGAAGCGACGGACGTAAACACATGCGCAAGAAAACTTTGCGTCGCCGTCGCCAGTTGCATTGCCCGAGGCCGTGCCTGATGGGGGATTTACCTACACTTGGTTGATTTTCGCTGTACTGCTGGTCGCTTACCAAATTGCCTAACAAACCGAATACCACCCCATTTACACAATTAGATAAAAATCGCAGATAACTAGTTAATTTTACATCAAAATCGACTTTCATGTGGCGGGCGACCGCCTGCGACTTAGCATTTTCACAGTTGATTTTAGTCACCCGCCGCATGCGACTTGTCGCCACACGAAGGTCGTGGTTTGGTGGTTTGGAACTTACGATTTTAGTCACCTGCGGCCTAGCTGAATTGCCATTAGTGTTAAATGGCAATTCAGCTAGGCCGCAGGTGACTAAAATCGCAAGTTCCAAAGTAAAGTAGGTTACGACCTTTGTCGTGTATCATACAAGTAAGCTCCTCCGGCCCCGGACATCATACTATCGATGACAAAACGAAGACATTTGATTTTCACCATTTTGGCACTGATATCAACGTGAGCGTCCGTGAAACTAATATTTTTGATAGTGAGTTTTACAAAATGCGCATACTCTCATGACAAAAATGTTCTAAATACCTCATACTAAACACAAAATACACAAAAAAGTAGATTCCACGATTTAGACCTAAATCATCAGAGAGGTACCAAAACAACACGACGACCATTTGGAACAGTGTGTCAATTTTAGTTCCTGGGACGCTCGACCGGGGGCGCTTTGAATTGGCACAACTGTCATATCGTATAGTATATTTAGTCCAGCGTATTTGTTAATTAGAGGTCAGTGCCATTTAAGCAGCTATAGTCACCGGTGTAAAGCCCACATTAACCCGCAAGTTACACGATAAACCAACTCCCCCCCAACTAGCACCCTACCCCGCACCTAACATAGAGCCCAACCTTAATATTCCAAACAGCACAGTTCCATTACGGCGCTCATTACGGAACCATTAGTGTCGATCATTTCACTCACTAATCAAATGTACCTAATTATAATTAGATTAGTCACACGGTCACATCCCCTTTATTTTCAAATGTCAAGTGGTAGTTTTGATGTGATTGATTTTATTACATAAGTCCATGATGATTAATACCATGCTTTAATCATAAAACTACTCTATCTACGAATTTTTTCATCGGGGCAATTTATGTATTTAAAAACCTGCCAAGTGCGAGTCGGACTCGCGCACGAAGGGTACCGGACAACCATTATCTATAAAAATCGCGTCTGTTGTATGGGAGCCCCCTTAAATATTTATTTTATTTTAATTTTATTATTTATTGTTAAAGTAAAAATACAACTGAGTATTTTGTGAATATTTCAAGTGCCTACCTGTTGAGATTATTAAAAAAGAGCAAAAAATCGCGTTTGTTGTATGGGAGCCCCCCCTTAAATATTTATTTTATTTTGTTTTTAGTATTTTTTGTTATAGCGGCAACAGAAATACATAATTTGTGAAAATTTCAACTGTCTAGCTATCGCGGTTCTTGAGATACAGCCTGGTGACAGACAGACGGACAGACAGCGAAGTCTTAGTAATAGAATCCCGTTTTTACCCTTTAGGTACGGAACCCTAAAAACGGTCTAAATTTAGTCACAATCTCACCCCAGTGACATTATCATCATCTGCCTGCCTTTTCCCAACTTTGTTGGGGTTGGCTTTCAATCTAATCGGATACAGCTGAATACCAGTATTTTACATGGAGCGAGTGCCTAGCTGAACTCCACAACCCAGTCACTGGGTAATACGATACCCCTTGGTAAGACTGGTTGTCAGACTTTCGGGCTTCTGACGACCTGTAACGAATGCCGGGACTAACGTCTTAACGTGCTATCTGAGGCACGGAGGGGTCTCGGTATATGAATATGGTTACCCACCCACGGACCAGCCGCGACAAGTGTAGCTTAACCTGTACGATCGACCCGTGCTGCTTTTATTACTTAACCACAAGACCCACTCAACCCAGTGACAGTCAATGTTAAAAATTTGATATAACTTAGAGTTATTTTCGACAGATTGAGTCTGAGATTAAATGTTCAAAAGTGCCTTTTATGTGCCTATTTGGAATAAATTATTTGACTTTGAAAAAATAAATGATTCGACAATGCGGACGTATTTAGAGGTACGGGAATTGCCACTTTGATCTTCACCAAATAAGAAATGATTTTATTTCAGTAACTGCTTACTGAAATAAAATTAAATCAATTTGTACAAACACTTTTACACGTCGATCATATTTTTCTTTAAACTAGATGAGGTCGGCGTTTCCTATCTGACTAGTCTGAAAAGAAAGGCCGAAAAAAACTCAGAGGTCTCTTTAGAGTCCAGACATAATCTTGAATGAATCATTAAATTGGGTTTAGAAATGCCGGAGACATAAGTAACTTATCACATATACAATACAATATTTACATTATATAAGCTAACATTTAAAATAATAATACATATGTACATGTGAAAAAATAAGCAAAAGAATCATAGGGCATCAAGAAATTCGTCCGCATCGCTGTCAACAGGTACAGTGCCCAAAAAGCTGGCAGCATTGCCACGTTGTTTGGCGATGCTAATTCTTTAGCCAAGAAACAGGCCAGCCCTCTGGTCACGTGAAGAGTCAACCAGTCGAAAAACCAAGTGGGCACTCGGACCCCATGACCCTAGTGTTTCAACCCCAAACGGCTCGAAGATATAACTCCCAATCAGGCTGGAATATTTTCGCCGTTTGAGGTTTTCTGCACCAGCAGCAGCCGCTCCAGCACAGCCCACCGTGCTAGGAAGATGGGATGGCGCAAGGGTGTCGACACATGTTGCATCCCACACCAAAGGTCTGCCTAACTTCCAGGGCATTATGGTCATTCCGTCTGGTCTCTTCCCATCGCCGCGTGCCAGGCCGTTGGGTTCTAAAACAGCTGGCACCCCGGCTTCACTTATCACATATAGATAGATACATAATCAATAAAAAACGTACAGACGAAATGAGAACCTCCTTCTTGTTTGAAGTCAGTTAAAAATTGAATACTTATTGTATCACAAAATGTTTGCATTACGTTCCTCGGTGTGTAATGGATTTTCAACATTATATGCCATACACATGTTTTGATAAGGTAAAATCTCCTGATCTCTTTGTTAAACCATCAGAGTGTCTCTCATCCGGGCACAAGTTACCATGGCCTACGTGGACAACCTTAAATAGACTTCGTACCCAAGTAGGCCGCAGCAAGGGCAACCTCCACAAGTGGGGGTTCATGGAAGGCTCTGACCTCCGGTGTGTATGCGGTGTCTCTCCACAGACAATGGCTCACCTCCCATCTTGTCACCTGCCCACGTGAGGACCTAACAACTACGTCTGCGAATGCTATCCGCGTTGCTGAATTTTGGGCAAAACTTTAAGAAAAAATCTATATTTTTGCCATTAACACGCTAAGAAGAAGATAAGGTAAAAATCAACTAGCAGTGGTGTACTGAGCAGTGGTCGCCCAGTGGAAACGGCCGCGACTTACGAGTTGTAGGTCGTAGGTTCGAACCCAGGCAGGTACTTTACTTTGTGTAAATTATTTCATCACCACTGCTCTCAAAACGGTGAAGGAAAACATTGTGAGGAAACCGGCATGTCCAAAAACCAATAATTCGAAGACATGTGACATCCACCAACCCGCACTGGGCCCGCGTGGTGGCTTATAGCCCACTCCCTCTCACTGAGAAGAGGCCTGTGTCCCAGCAGTGGGAACTTTATAGGTTGATTATGATAAAAAATCAACTACAGACAACTTTTCAATATACCAATAAACCTAGCCAATCAGGGCAAAGTATAAAAATAAACCATATTTTGCCTCTGATGCCAACAAAACCATGTATCATTATTCTGCCAGCGTCGCACCTCATATCTTTTATAACTAGACCTTCCAAGCTTCTCTCCCGTCTAAGAAAATATAAGGAGAAAAGGGAGTTTGCGAGGACTGTCGGGGGTCAAGTTATATTGGTTTTTTTTAGCAACTGTGCTTGCAGTAAATCATTTTGATTCTTATAGCAAAGTATTTAGTGTTGTGCAAGTCCTTATTAATGTGAAGTTATATATGTGTTAGGAACGTGATATTGTTTGTTATTAAGCATTATTGGGCCAGCAATGTATGTAGGTTACGTAGAAGTCTGTTACTGTGCTGAAAATGTCTTTCTTTTTTCTTTTAAGAAAAAAGTATTTAGTAATTTAAATAGTAATTTTCCAATGAAACTTAAGTAGTTCATATATCGCCGTTATTGGCAGACTATTTTCGAAACCTTAAGCCCTACAGTACCATAACCTCAGACCACGTTCCATCTGATAAGGCCATATCCAACTTTACTACAAAAAACTTAAAGTAATCGTAATGTCGTCACAATTACTTTAGATTTGGAAAAGATCTTGTAGAATGCTTGGTACTAGCTTTGTATTATAATAATAAATATTAACACAGGCCTCCTCCCTGAATGGGCTCAGTATTGGTGGGTGGATGTCACATGTCTTTGAATTTGTGGTTCTAGGATTTGTCGGTTCCCTCACGATGTTTTCCATGACCGTTTTGAGAATAGTGGTGATGAAATTCACAAAGTAAAGCGCCTGTTTATGTTCGAACCTGTTAAACAGGAGCAATACCACTGGGCCACCCTTGCTTAATTTACTAACATATGTGAGTACAACTCCTAAATCCTGAGTAAAAGCTAGCTTTCGAATAATGTTCGGACGAAAAGAGGGATATTGAGACCGCAGCTCAAAAGAAACAAATGCCAATCATTTAAAGCTATTAGCACTTTATTAAAAACCATACACAATAATTATCTTAGCTTACTTTCTAACCTGCTCAAAAACTGCTTAATCATTTCAAGTTCTACAGATAGCTGGTCTATTTTAACATTCAGCGTTTCCAGCGCTGTCTTTGATTCCTCTACATATTCTTGATTCTGATTCTTCATTTCTATAACAACATCATCTAACTCATGTAATGTAGTTGCCACTTCATCGAAATTATTACTCTTCCTAGGTTTAGGTAAGTCTGTTTTAGGTGTTACCAGGCATTCTGGTTTCTTTTGCGCTTCTTTTTCTTCGTTCATTTTGTTGATACTCATTATTGCGTTATGCATATCGTTGAGCTTCGTTTTGAAGGCTTGGAGACCTATTTCATCTTCGATTTGTTTCTGCTGTGCCTGAGCTTTGGTGAAAATGGCATCTTTAATCCTTGATGGTAGAGATCTCGAGTGCTTCCATCGAGGTTTCCCAGGTCTTAGACACATCACGTTAACGACATTGCGTTTATTTTTCAAGCTTGTATTCACTCTCCTTGGTAATATTGCGTTAAAAAGTCTGTTATAAACTAAAGTGTCTAAAGTTCCTAAGAATTCTACTTGTTTGACTAATCTTCTAATGTTACCGATTATTTCTAAATCATTGATGTCATTGACTGCAACACCGACTAGTAAGTTCATAAGTACTATAGCTGCTAAAATAAGGAATATGAGGAAGATGATCCTGACGATGATGAGGGAGGTAGCCAGTTGTTTGGTATGGTCTTCATCGAAAAGGGCAACATAATCAAACTCTGACGTCATCATAACTATTGTCTTGACGATAGCAGCCCAGGGGCCATCGAAGGGTATTTGTGAATGGAACTGTATCATGAAGCTGAGAGAGAAACCGATGACCAGGAACATGAAAGTAAGGAGAATCTGAAACAAAATATAAACATTTTTCTTTCGCTCAGTCCGTAAAATAAATAAGAAACTCTTAAGATGCAGAAAGGCGCGATGCGACTCCAGTAAAACAATGTTTATGAAAACTTCATGGAAGTCGCTCTATCAGAAACGCGTCGCACCGTCGCGTCGCGCTTGTCTCCGGGAGCCTTTACTATAAAACTAGCTTTATAAGGGAGAGTCCCAAATAATAATATTTAAAAGTCCTTCTCCTTTTACAAAGTATTTCCTTTCAGATTTCAACAAGCGTATTTAAAAACTTAATGAACATTTATTAGTATTAAAATCCTTTTAAAACTCGAGACTAACCTTCACAACATTAGACGCAACTTTCCCAAACATCAGCACATAGTATCCCCAGTTCGGAAACCTGGACAGCAGGAACATCATCTCCAGCCAGGACAGTAGAATGGCCACTGTGGCCACGTGTCGAGGCCACTCATAATCCGTCAAGTCCACCACGATCACCGAATATGGTAGGATGACTGCGAAGCCTAAGGATCCGAACTTCACCCAGGTCTCAAGTTGTAAGAAGAATCTACTGCTTTTTACGTTCATGTAGAGGAGTTCCTGTAAATTATAAAAGAGAGGGCTAAACGTGAGGCCTATAGAGGTATGAGGATCACGTCAGGTTCACCAGTATAGAGGAACATAGAAAAGGGAGGATCCTCCGACCAGACGGGTGTTGTCTGGTGGGCAAGTGCCCGACAATCGATGTCGGAAGTTGTACATGTGCTAGTGGCGCGGTAAACTGCTTGGGCGATGCAGGACTTTGCGTGACGTTAGTATGATGCATAGTTCGCATGTGGCGGTGTAGATAAAGGCCCATGCTTCATTGCTTTAGATGATAATGATGAAGAAAAATGAAAAGGGGAATATGTAAAAAAATGGGAAATATTTCTTTGATAACAATGCTAAAAGTTTATCTTTAATTCTTCTTGGTTTCTAGGCTGTAAAATTGTTGAGCCTTAAGGTTTGAAAGTACTTAGTATCTACGAATGCAATGATCGCGCACAGTAATGTTAAAATTGTGATACAATCTCTAAGATAGAAAGGTTGGTGTTACGCGGTATATTAATTACTAACCTGCAAAAGTATCAACGCTATCATAGCATAAACTACATAACTCCAGATTTCAGGATTCAACCATGCGGGCGTTGTTTCTTTGGTATCTCTAAAGAAGAATACTGATACAATGAAGATAGTTAATGATGACAAGAAAACTCCATATAAGCCTATGATGGTGTAGAAAAATGGTAACAGCGCCTTCCATTTTAAAAACAGAAAACTCTCCACTAACGGATGGACGAGTAACTTTCTCTGTCCATGTCTGTTTCCAGTCTTTAAGAGAGCTTCAATGACTTTCATTTGTTCCATCTCACAGACTCTTGGCATCAAGATTCCATAATCAACTGTTACTTGACAGTTCTGATCCTGCAAATCCTGACCATTACTCGATATGTACGAATCAAAAACATCTTCTATAAACTCAGTAGGTTTCGATAGATTATTGATAATCATATCGATAGCTGTTCTTCTGAATTTCTTTGGGCCATCTGTGTATCCTGAAAGATCTGCTCCTTCGCGTAGCAGCAGAGTTATAACATCTCTACTACCATGGTGGCTCGCTGCGTGCAGTGGGTACCACCCCATACTATTCACTTCATGTACGGTAGTTTTGTCGAATTTGAGTATCAGTTTCGCTATATCTACGGTATTCTTAATGGCAGCTAAATGTAATGGAGTTGAACATTTGTGCGGACTGCAAGTTGTCCTTAGTCTAATGTCTGCCTTTTTTGATAGGAGTAATTCTACGCAAGCCGAGTGGTTGTTGTAAACTGCAAAATGTAATGGACCGAAGCCTCTTCTGTCTGCTGCTGTTAAAGTGTTGATGGAAGCTTCAGTGACTGCTTCATTAAATTCTAGAAGTACTCTTAGAACTTCTAGATGTCCATAGTCGGCTGCTACGTGAAAAATATTAGTTTCTCCTGGGAGAGTTATTTTTAAATTAGCTCCTTCATTGAGGATTTGTTTCACACAGTTCACATGGTCGTGTATAATTGCTTTGAATAGAGCAGTTTCTCCTTCTTCATTTTGATAGTCTAATGCATCTCTTTGTTTCGCGATACTAAGGATTTCATTGAGGACGTCCAAGTTTCCTAATGCAGCTGCCGAGTGAATTGGAGTCTCTCCGTCGTTAGCCTGTAAACCAATAAAATTGGTACTAAAACATTCTTCTAGATTATAAATACTAACTCATCCAAAATAGTCCATCCCGTTAATTTGTCTACACATACATTACCCCGATTAGCAATTTGCTTTAAAATGATTCAGATTCCAATTGATCGTGTGTTACGCAATTAGGGTACTAGTCAGGTTAGGAAGAGGGTTACGTTCGGAACAAACATTATAATTTTTTATAAGTTCCTAACCTAACCCGCGACCGGGTTACAATTTCGGGTCAGGTTCGGAATAAACCCATTTTTCGACTTATTTCACTTTTTGTTTTATTGTTTTTAATCTGTGAGTTTATCATCGTTTTTAGGGTTCCGTAGCCAAATGGCAACGGAACCCTTATGGATTCGCCATGTCTGTCTGTCTGTCTGTCTGTCTGTCTGTCTGTCTGTCTGTCCGTCCGTATGTCACAGCCGCTTTTTTCCGAAACTATAAGAGCTATACTGTTGAAACTTGGTAAGTAGATGTATTCTGTGAACCGCATTAAGATTTTCACACAAAAATAGAAAAAAAACAATAAATTTTGGGGGTCCCCATACTTAGGACTGAAACTCAAAATTTTTTTTTTCATGAAACCCATACGTGTGGGGTATCTATGGATAGGTCTTCAAAAATGATATTGAGGTTTCTAATATCATTTTTTTCTAAACTGAATAGTTTGCGCGAGAGACACTTCCAAAGTGGTAAAATGTGTGTCCCCCCCCCTGTAACTTCTAAAATAAGAGAATGATAAAACTAAAAAAAATATATGATGTACATTACCATATAAACTTCCACCGAAAATTGGTTTGAACGAGATCTAGTGAGTAGTTTTTTTTTAATACGTCATAAATCGTAACGTAACGGAACCCTTCATGGGCGAGTCCGACTCGCACTTGGCCGGTTTTTTTATGTTATACCCTTCACATTTACTAAATTACTGATTATGTTTACATACCGCGTGAGGGGCCCTCGTGATCTGCTATACAGATATTCCTAGTGCAGACATCAGCCTCTTCATAACTAGTATCACATAGTTTTTAAGCTCGTTTAAATCAATATGATGCCATTGTTTGTAAAGAGGAAATACAGGAATTAAATTGAATTTGTTTTGCTAAACCGCAGGAATTTTCTATGGAATATGTGAAAAATACGATAGTGTTTAAAGATTTCCTTCTATTTTATATGATCAATGATATCTGCATATGTATTGCTTAATTAATTACCTTAGACGTAACATCAGCCCCTGCTTCCAAGGCAATGCATACTCCTGGAACCCATGCCGCTTCCACAGCAGCCTGCAGAACTGAATGACCATCCTTGTCCTTAACATCTACTATGGCCAGCAATGGGTTCGCGTTCATATAATCGTAGTTGGCAAAAAGCTGCAATAAAATTACAAAAAAGGTTTTTATTTCTATGAAATTGTATTCCGTGAATTTTACTTTGAAGTATTTTATTGAAATTCCTTGTACTAATTAAGTGAACGATAAATTAATGTTTTAGCAATTTCGTCGAATTTGGTCCATCAAGTCCAGCTGAGATAGGTAACAAGTACTTATAGAAAAGGCAGCCATATTTGAGTTTTGCATTTATATTTCTTGAAATGTTTGAAACGAAATTACGTTACCTAACCTATTACGTTCCGATAAATTTTAATGTCTTGTCGGCAATTTATTAGAACAAATCATAAAACCAAGTTACTTGAAATAGGCAGACACTAGAGACAGACACAGTAGTTCTGTCTCCCCAACTTCTGCAGTGCGATTCTGTAACCATCTCACCGTGAAAACTTAGGAGAAGTGAGCGTGGAGTGAGCTGTCATTTCAAATAATGCTAGGGATTGACACTATTGACAGCTCACTCTAAGCTCACTTCACCTAATTATTCACGGTGATATTTTTACAGAATCGATCGGCTGATCTACTGAGTATGTAAACCAGTTCTTTCCGTAATACTGACAATGGGAAGAGACTGGATCCCACAGACACAGGGAATCCTAGTGTGGGGTCCAGGAAAGTTGTAAAAACCTAGCGTCTAAGACTCCTATGTAATGTATTACTAGTTTTTAGAGTTACCCAAAGGCTGCCAATGGAACCGTATTACTAAGCCGCCACTTTCCGCCGTCTGTCTGACTGTCAGCGGGCTGTATCTCATGAACCGTAATAGGTAGACAATTAAAATTTTCACAGAGTCTGTATTTTTAATATCGCTATAATAACACATAATAATGTTAATAAAAATTAAAGGCTGACTTTTTATTGGTTTTTTTCGGCGTTTTTTGCCTGGTACGGAAACTTTCGTGTGCGAGTCAGACTCGCACTAGAACCTGGCCGGTTCCGTGTTTTCTGAACTTGAGTAAAGTTTATATTATTAATCTGAGTAGACATACATCCAAGTGGTGGATTCCAAAAGATTATATTTATCTCCAAGTATCACCTGCAAATGTTCTTCCAAATTCTTCTTCACACACACATGCAGCGGCGTCTGTCCCGCCCTGTTCAAACAGGCCACATCTGCTCCTGCATCCAGCAGCTCCTGTATCACCTCCAGACTTTCGATCTCCACCGCTGTATGGAGGGGGGTGTCCATGTTGTAGAGTTTATTACTCTTCATCGTGTTGAAGTTCCCACCAGCATTGAGCAGCATTTTTATTACTTCTACTAGGCTGGAAAGAAAAGATACATATCATCACGTTTTTTCCCCGAAGGGTTAAGCAGAGGTGTCTCTACACCGTTAAATTTAGATCGTTCTAATCCTTAAAAGGGGTCATTGCACTCATCATTATGAACAACATTTACTACGGGACCAACCCTGAAATCGTGAAAAATAAATTATTCCATCCCTATGTTCGCACAACTCGACATAATGTATCGGATCTACTGATTTTTTTTTCGCGATTTCAGGGTTTTTCTCGTAGTAAAAGTTGTTTATAATGATGAGTACAATGACCCCTTTTAAGGATTAAAACGATCAAAATTTAACGGTGTATAGTACACCCACATTTTGCCAGTTATGCTTTTTTTTTTTTTTTTGAATATGAGGATGGGAAATCATCAAATGACTCCTCCCGCTCTGGGTGGAGCAGGAGGGAGTGTCAGACTCTTACTGACTAAAACCCACCCGTGTTCCTTCCTTAGCCCTTTATGTTCCAGGGCAGCGGTAAACCTTTCGGATAATCCCGCTACCCTGGCAGGCTTCGGCCCTATGGGGCCCCGTCACTCATGCTGACATCTCTTTGAGGCGCGCGTGGAACACGTACACGCCGTCCGGCACGGGCCTAGTCCTAATCGGACGGAGAGTTACCCATTACTCACCGCCCGCAGGCCCGCGCCTACGGTGGCCGGGAGTCGTCACGCGGCTCCGACGCCCGGAGCGTCTCCCGCGGCGGCTGAGGCGTGAGGTGGCGGGGTCGCGGGGTCCTCCTTCGCTAGCATGACTGCTTCGCAGAAGGAGGTGACTGCCTCCCACTCCCTCTCGCCCCGGACCATGGCTTGAACCAGGGCCGGACGCGAGAGGTCGCCGCCGCTGCCGATCGCCTCTACGAGGACACGGCGGTGCTCTGCCTAAGCAGGGCAGACCTCCACCGTATGCTCCACCGTGTCCTCTGGGCGATCCTGACAGTGGTGCCAGTTATGCTTAAGTCTCATGTAATAGCAGGTGAGCCTGTTGCTATCAACCAGGCACAATCCAGACTCCAGGCTACTACTGAGAAACTCTTGCTTGGGCCGGTTGTTTCAAACGCTTGGTTAACGTTAAATACGTACGGCAAAAGTAACAATTACGTACTCGTTATTATTTGACGTACGGCAAGGCCATAATTTTATAATTGTTATTTGAAACAACGCTTTTTTTGGTTTTACGATAGTTAGCGCCATTTTTGACGTATACGCGTGCGTTAAGTGGACGTGAAATAACCCGCCCTAAGACTAAGGGCGGTTAGTTGTATTTATTTTGTGTAATGCCAATAAACGCATTTTGCTTTCTTTTCTTTCCTTCTTTTATTTACTTACTAACGGGCAAAAAAAAATATAAACATCATCACCATTATCATAACATTTCCAGTAAGTATCCAAATTATTCCAACATTTTCCTGTACCAAAAATCAATTACCGCTTTGCGGACATTTAGGCTGACACACACGGGAATTTGCATTCACGAAACAAAGTCGCCATCTTAAATTTTTCCCAACTTTTTTATTCCATATCCCTAATAACAATCAAAAATTCTTATAACCGCGATTTCCCTAGAGCACCATACATCTTTCCTTGAAAAATATCTTAGTATAATTAGAGTATTCCATGTTCATTCGAGGTTTTACACTACGTTTAACACTGAACGGGATTTTATAATGCTAGGACCACACCTGCGTATATCGATATTGTCCCGAAGTTATGCGGGCGGAAGATTTATATGTTTTGCTCGCTAAAAAGTGACCGTGCTAATGGGGTGGTCACATTAGCGTTATTAGTCATTAGGTCAGATAACACTCTGGCCACACAGAGTCGAATACTGCGCGGGATGTGGGACGCGACTGCATGTGTCGGCGACTATTGTATGTACACTTGAGTTTGTTTCGCCATTTCTTCTCAGAGGTAGTCAGATGGGAAATGTCGACTAGATCCAGCTTATTGCAATGCAGCAATGATTATATTTAAATATTTTTAAACCAGTTTTGTTTAAAAATGTAATGCCACAATTAAATTGAAATGTAAAGTGATGGCCTGAAACACAGGTTTGCATGAACCTAGTTCGGGCGGGTTGCTACCTAACACTATAATTCCGAACCATCATTATTACTTGCACCTCTAATAAAAAATACTTTCGTTTTAATTTATTTTTAGGCACTATTATTTTTTATATGACACGTAAAAGTGATTCCGGAAATAAATTCGTTCCACCGTAGATCTCATCCCTGCCTCTGGGCTGGATTGAGGTCAAGACTGAGCCCATTGTCAATAAAAAAATTCAAAAAAATCCAGAATAAACAATTTCATTTAATTAACCACGCCATTTTGAAAAACTCCGTTCTAAATACAAGTTAGATTGACACAATCAGTTCGAGCGAATGTTGTCCTGCATTCCACGCGAGATTCACCTCAATCGACAGTCCACTGCTACGCAGAATGCGCACGGAGAGGTTTCCCACGGTTCATTTGTTTTCCAACATTTCGTGCGTAGCGTGGCGGCTATATTTTCATACAGGGTGTAAAAAGACACATCACATAGCTTTCAGCTACGCATTATGTACATTAAACTAAAGGGTGATTTTTCAATCATCTGATAACTTTATTCGAGGAATAAAATTGAAAATTGAATGAAATTGAATTGAATTTTATTCCTCGAATAAAAGTTATCTGGCGATGGAAAAATCAGCCCTAAGGGCCGGTTCTTTGATCCGTAGTTAACTCAACCAATTGTTAAAAATAGTAAGTAATGGTAAAATTTTTGCAAAATGTGTTTTTTGGATAATTGTAACTAATACTATAGTTTGACCGAAACTGCTGTACCGCGCCTTAGGAATGCGCGGTACGGCGGTTTTGGTCAAACTATAGTACTAATGGTGACTAAAAAAAATTGATCAAAAAACACATTTTGCAAAAACTTAATCATTAATTACTATTTTTAACAATTGGTGGAGTTTAACCACAGATTAAAAAACCGGCCCTTAGTAAAATTGCACAAAAATAATTGCTGAAAACCGACTTTTATTTTTTGTGTGAAAAAATGCCTATAATATTTCCACTGCTGGGACACAGGCCTCCTCTCTGTGAGAGGGAGCGGGCCGTAATACACCACGCGGGCCCAGTGCGGTTTGATGATGTCACATGTCTTCGAATTTGTTTTGTTCTAGGACATGCCGGTTTCCTCACGAAGTTTTCCTTCAGCGTTTTGAGAGCAGTGGTGATGTAATAAATTATACAAAATAAAGCGTTTGTCTGGGTTCGAACCCACGATCTACAACTCGTAAGTCGCAGCCGTTACCACTGCACACATAATATCATGGCATAGCGCTATGCATCGTGATGTTAGACGGTGTGGCCCCAGCCTTAGAAATTCTACTGAAGCTGGAATAATGTTGTAATTACAAAGCAAATGTCTAATTAGGACATAATTTAAGATAGAGTGGCTTGTCGTGAGGTATTTGGATAGTAGCTGTAATGGAGGTAGGATTGGGAAGTCTTATTTACACTGAAGGTTGCGGCTTGAGTGGACCTTGAGTGATATCTATGTTAGGGTGTTCTTGGTTTTAAAATTCTCTCTATTTTTAATTCTCTCTATTAATAATTATCTCTATTGCAAAATTCGCGTTAAAATATAAGGACCTTTGCTATTGCAAGTGTTTAACAGAAAACGGTTATTACTTTCTAGGTAAACTTCTATAATAATATTATAAAGAAGTATTTGTTTTTTTACGTTTATAATATTAGTTATTTATTTATTATTTCAAGTTAAACAAATATCAACTAACACTAATATACACTATATACAATTATATAATACGAAAAAATATAGAAAAAGGCACTAAAAAAAGAAAAAGTATTTGTTTGTATGTGGTAACCTCTGGAACTACCTATCGGATTTAAAAAATCTTTTTGTATTTGATAGCCTAATTCTTGAGGTAGGCTATTTAACATCACGCTATGGCTTTTAGGAGACGAGCAAAACGAGAAAAAGGCACAAAGAAAGCTAATGCTGCGATGCGATGCGACGGGGTGGGGGGGGGGGGGCGGCACGTGCAGAAGTTAGTTGGCTATGAGTCAATCTTACTTACGAACATAAGGCCAATTCTCGTAATTTAAAACGTTCAAAATCCAGTCGCAGTGTCATCTCGGCGTAATCAAATGTCAAAAACTTGTCAAAGTAGGGAAATTAGATGTAATTTTTGACAGATTGAGACAGATCTTAAGATTACGAGAATTGCCCTCTGACCATTGTTCTTTAAGGCCCGTTTGAACTACGATCTTCATCTTCAAGGCAGCTGGGTTTGACTTTACGTTGAAAGAAAGAAAAATGCATTTATTGGCATTACA
Organism: Apamea anceps; assembly: GCA_951799955.1. Taxonomy (NCBI): domain Eukaryota; kingdom Metazoa; phylum Arthropoda; class Insecta; order Lepidoptera; family Noctuidae; genus Apamea; species Apamea anceps. The sequence goes on along the minus strand of OX637521.1, from coordinate 14,099,798 downwards.
CAAAATGACACCTTAAAACTACAAAAACAAAGATTATAATGCCAAAAGGGCCTCAGCTCAGCATAAATTTGTCGTTGTCAAATAACGCTCTCTAGGACGCTAACTTACTTTCATAATTAACTTTAAAAGTGACGTCATTCGCCGGTAAATTGCGCACGCTATGTGGCGGCGTATACCAGAAATAATTAAATAAGTTTAGTTATGCCAGAGACAGAATAATGTTTAAAATAAATATTTAGCACTAAACGTAAGTACTATGCGATTTGTGGTGCACGAGGGGGTTAGTTTATAATGTTACGCGCCACAATTAATGCCTGATACATGGTGACATTAGTTACCACTAGCGCCATCTGGTTTCGAGTAGCGGAACTAATAGGGTCACTGGCGCCATCTATTGTGGAATGGCAGAACTAATAGAGTCACTGGCGCCATCTATTATCGAGTAGAGATTTCGATGCTGGAACTTATTAGAACTTTCGACATCTGGTCAGTCCGGGCCGGTATGCGCTCGAACATTCTGGATGTTTCTACAATAGGAGGTTCTGGAACTATCTGCGGCACTATATAAGGCCGGGACTAGCCGCGATCAGTCAGACTTGGTTCTGCGACAGAAGCGAATACATCGAAAGCGATCTTCAAGTGCGACTTAAGAGCGATTGTGTTTTATAGTGTGTTTGAGTTGTTATTAGTGTGGTTTAATTAAAGTGTAATTTTGGGTAATTTTTATCGGCAGTTTTTATTTTCACGAACCAGCTAAGCTCGTAACAATATTATTTTGTAGAGGTATGAGGAACATGGTGGAAAATTCACTCAACCTCCATAGAAAAGGGAACATCGTCCGACCAGACGGTTGTTGTGCCTAGCGAACTACTGCCCGATGATTCATGTCGGGCCGTTGTACATATGCTAGCTGCGCGGTAAACTCCGCTTGCGAGATGCAGGATTTAGCGTGACGTCAGTATGACGCGTAGTTCGCATTTGGCGTTGCAGATACCGCTACACTGACATAGATCTAAAATACTCACTGCTTATCATTAATATCCTGTTGATAGTAGTACGCGTAGCCGGCCACATCCAGCGGTGTCCGTCCCTCCAGGTCCGTGATGTTAGGGTCAGCTCCAGCTGCTAGCAGCAGACGGGTGCAGTGCTTCCGAACGCACGAGCTGGCAACGTGGAGAGGGGTCCAGCCGGGTTGGAAGAGTGGCATCTGGGTAAGAATGAAAAGTTTTGTAAGTTGAAATGGTTTCCTATGAGCGTGAACGTCTCATTTTCGATTAAAAAATAAATTAAACGTTCTCGTCTTACTAACTATAATTTTAATTAAAATAAATATTAGCCTTAAAAAATAGTTTTCTGAGTAAAAGTAGAGCAACCACACTTAGAATACAGAAAACTTACGGTAAGGTACCTTTTTCGCAATGACACAAGCACGCTATTTTCAACTCTATGTCATTAGAAATTATTTATTTAAGTACCTAGTTCATAATCAATCAAACCTGCGCCAGTATCTAGCTGCTTTATGGCGCTGACCCTAAGGCCACATCCTAACTGAAAGTGATTGTCGCGTTAGTACGCGATTGACGCGATCGTTTATACGGTCGCTTTCGGTAAGCACGACGGCAAAGGCACTATTCGTTTTTTTCCTTGTTATGAAACAAGGAAAAAAAAAAAAAAGAAATATAAGTATGTACTTATGAAAGTACCTACTTATTTTCTTTACCTCACAATTATACAAAAATAAACAAACGATAACCTAATCACACTTCCGTTCCTCCACATTTTTCTCTCTCATTCAAATCAACGCAGAACTAACTCAATCTTCATCTGGAGATCCGGGCACTCCGTATCCGTAATATCCGTGGTTTCATTAGCCGGAGGTCGTACCCGAGACATTGAGGCACGTCCCGGCGCCATTCATCAAACATGTCGGCAGTAACTAGCCTGTGGCCGCAGCCTATCCTAATACGAAATTATTTTACTGGGATGGTCAGAGCAGAGTGGAGGCGATAGCGGGTAGCGGAAGAAATACTTTAGTCGACTAAGGGCTAATTTTTCAATCAACAGATAATTTTTATTCGTGGATTAAAATTGACGTCTGACAGATTGTGTATGGAAAAACAGTCAAAAATTCAAAATTATACCTCGGATTTAATTATCTGGCGTTGGAAAAACCAGCCCAGAACATATTATTGAATGTTTGCTCTGGGATTCAGACGCAGCAGAAGCCTATAATGTTCCCACTGCTGGGACACAGGCCTCCTCTCGGTGAGAGGGAATAGGCCGTAATCTACCACGCGGGCCCAGTGCGGGTTGGTTGACATCTTCGAGTTTTTTGTTCTAGGACATGCCAGTTTCCTCACGATGTTTGCCTTTACCGTTTTAGGAGCAGGGTGATGAAATACGCCTGTCTGGGTTCGCCGATTCTAATGAATATCATTCTGTATAGTCATATTTTTTACGGTCGCGAATCATATTATAATCAACATACAAACTGATACTGACCTACAAATTGCAAAAAACTTAAGAAAATTTGAATTTCGCGGGCTAGGGCTTCCCAATTAAAGTTAACAATAACCCAAAGCAAAATAAGTGTAATTAATTAAGTTACCCCTATTTACGAGTTGTAGGTCGCGGGTTCGAACCCAGAAAGACGCTTTACTTCGTGTAACTTATTTTATCGCCATAAATTGCTCTCAAAAACGGTGAAGCAAACATCGTGAGGAAACCGGCATGTCCTAGGACCAAAAAAGTCGAAGACATGTGACATCTACCAACCCGCACGTGGCCCGCGTGGTGGATTACGGCCCACTCCCTCTTACAGAGAGGAGGCCTGTGTGCCAGCAGTGGGAACGTTATAGACTGATTATGATATATTACGTTACGAATCACCAGCTTAGTGCTGCGAAAGCCAAAGTCACTTTCGAGAGTTTCGCGCATCGCTAAAGCTGTACCGCTATGACCGAGCGTTTAGGTTACGAAAATAAAAACACGGTTCCCTTGGAAATAGGTAGAACGACTGATCAGCCTAAAGTGGAATTGGAAGTCAAGAAACTGAAAGATTACGACTAACCGACAAACTTACAACTGATGAGTGAACTTTACACCCTGTTCCTCATACCTCTAAACTGGAAAAAGAAAAGGGAGGATCCTCCGACCAGACGGGTGTTGTGTCTGGCGGGCAATTGCCCAACGACTAATGTTGAGAAATTGTATCTATGCTAATTGCGCGGTAAACTCTGCTTGCGAGATGCAGGAATTGCGTGACGTCAGTATGACGCGTTGTTCGCTTGTGGCGTTGTAGATACCGCTACATTTATTATGTATAGGCTGAAATAGTAACTACTCTGCACTTTCTTGATACAGAAAGAAAAAGTTAGCTGACTCACTAACAATCCTTTCACAGTTATTTTACAACTGACAGGAGCAACCCAACCACAACCTTACTGCTACGAAAATAAAGATCACAATGATTTTAACTATGGATAAAAAAAAATTGGATAAAATGTCTATCTGTGAAATGACTGTACATTGACTGTGTCCCAAAAGAAAGAAAAAAGTTTATTTGGACACAGTTCGTGAAACACAAAATACAAATATTAAAATAAAAAGTGAAAATAATGTTTTAACACAATAGTGTGTCCCTCAGGGTTGCGCCAAAAAGGTTAATGTCAGCATGAATGCCAGACAGATACCTACTATCTGACGCTGGTTTTCTAATGAACCTTCAGGGATAAGAGACGGGAAGTACAAACAGTTTCAGGATACTAATACATAATTTGCAAAACACTAAGGATTGACACTATTGACAGCTCACTTCACCTATGTTTTCACGGTGAGATTTTTACAGAATAGCATTACTGACATAATATAGACGTGCATGCACGAAGAAGAAGAAGTACTTCGTTTTACCATTAACTACGACAGGTTATAATATAGCATAATCAACCTATAATGTTCCCACTGCTGGGACACAAGCGTCCTCTCAATGACATGGAGTGGGCCCGTATCCACCACACGGGCCCAGTGCGGGTTGATAAATGTCATATGTCTTCGAATTTTTTGGTTCTAGAACATACCGGTTTACTCACGATGTTTCCCTTCACCGTTCTTAGAGCAGTGGTGATGAAATTATTTACGCAAAGTAAAGCGCCTGCCTGGGTTCGAACCCACGACCTACAACTCGTAAGTCGGACCGTTACCATTGGGCCACCACTACTCTCGAGAAGTTATAATGTGAAAATATTAAACGTGCATTTTGGTCGTAAGCTTGAAGAATGACCCCAAGCCAAGCCAAACCAAGCCAAGCCTACGACCAAAATTAATTTAATGGATAAAGCCATCAGCAAATTGTGCTGCAATACCTATTCGTGCAACGTGCGTTGAAATTATTCGCCAGTGATTAATGCGTGTGTTGCATAGTTTATAGATGAAACGTGTTTCACTCAACCGCAGTGTGCCTGACAATGTAATGTAGATTTCATCGTATTTCCTGACAACTTTAGCTTCATTCAGGACATAACATAATACTTAAATGAAGGGCGGGCGTTTTTGGGGGACTGTCTTTTGTAATTTTGACGTTCGAAAAGTGCTGATTCTCAGCCTAATTTGAATAAATGACTTGATTTTGATATCATCAAGCCTGAAATCCCCGAAGGGTTCAGACAGAGGTGCACCTCACATTTCACCATTCCGCAACGAGGTGATCTGGCAGAGAACCAAAGTTGTCGACATAGCTCACAGAATAAGCAAGCTGAAGTGGCAATGGGCCGGCCATATTAGGCGTAGAACCGATGACCGTTGTGGTAGACGTGTTCTTGAGTGGAGACTGCGAATCGGTAAACGTAAGTTGGGACGCCCTCAAGCTAGGTGGAGCGACGGTCTTCGCAGGATGGCTGGTAGCAGCTGGGGGTTGCCGAAAATCGAGTTGAATAACGTGCAATAGGAAAGGCCTATGTCCATCAGTGGACTGCTATAGGCTGATGATGATAAAATTTCGCCAGCAGCATGAAGTCTTGGATTCGATTCCCTGGTGAAAAAACTTTAAACTGCAACCAATATGCCAGGATTTGTAGCAAAAAGGGTAAATAAAAACGGACTTGCGCACTACGGGTTCCGACCACCAAAACCACTAATTGTTTACATTATTTCTCCAATAATGCCTCATTGGTCTAGTGGTCGCCAGCGCTACTGCTGAGCATAAGGTGCTGGGTTCGATTCCCAGGTCGGGCAAAGTGTTTTTGTGTTTCGCCATTAGGAATTTCGCAGTAGCCGTCCGAAGTTCGGATTTGCGCCCAATAACAAACAAACTCGCCCCATTTTACATGAGACTTGAAAATAACTGGTGAAACGTGGGTGTTCTATAGATTAGATTAGATAGATTACAGACACCATGTTATGTTATATGGTTTTAATAGATCTTCTAAAGAATAGAATACTCTTTATTATGTACACCAAACGTACACTAAAGGAAATTTTGCATAACACTGCTTATGATGACTCGGAACAATTAATATAAAGACCCTGACCTGACACTAAATCAAACGAAACACAATGGAACATACACGCACACTTAGATACACACACCTACACACACTCACCACAGTAAAGATATGAACAGTACAGAAACTACGTATAAACGTTCGAAACGGCACACTCACACAGACGCACGCATCTACGACACCCTTAAACGATAGTCGCGGTGCTCTCAGTCACGGGTACCGCCAAAGAGTATAATAATAATATAATAATACGGGGGAAGAGAGCCCTCTTGTGCCCTTTCGAAGCATACAGATTCGAAACGCCATCTACATTTCTTAACTGGAACTAAGGCTCTATAGGTGGCTATAGATAGGCACGAATGTATGTGTACTTACATACGTATAGGTCAGTAAGTTTGGTTTTTATGTGATCATTCAAAATTTCTTAGCTGTTATAGAGTCATAAGTTGATCAATATGCGGCTGGCAAATAATAATAATGATACATTTACTAAATTAAAATAATGGTGATTCAGAAGTAAAAGCGTCCTAATATAAATGAACCGCATATTAATCAACATATACCGCAACAGCAGCTAAGAAAATTTGAATGATCACATACATCAAACGCTAAATTTCGCCAGAATTGGCAGTAACACAGTAATGAACCATTTTGTTTTAATTTATTGTAATTTGTAACCGTGTACCGGCTAGGAGTATAATAATAATTGTACCGGCGACCATATTGTGTGATGTTGCCAGAATATGTCACACAATAAGGATTTCCGTGACACGGTTGCAATAATTGATGATGCCGATCAGAAATACATATAATAATGTGATAATCTTGATGTAAAATGTTATAATTACTGTTTTAAATTATAGAGAACTCTTTTATTTGATTTTCTTATTTGCATTTAAGTTGTTATCACAGGGACATCTATCGATAATTATTAAACTAATAGCTTCTCCGTTAAGAAAAGTAGATGGCGACTCTTTCTTTACTAAACTTGTGCATGTTCTGTCTCCCCCGGGTGCCGTGTTGGAACATTTTATTCCCTGCGCCACGGACCGTCATCTTTTTAAAAATGCCTCGAGCGTATTGTATGGTATATGACTGTTTGAACTCGGCTTCTTAAAAAAATATATTTATTAGAATGAGAATATTTTACACTGTAAAATTTAATAACAAAGCATTTCGAACATATAGTAGGCGAAAGTATTTTTCGGTAAATAGTTTATAATTACAAAGAATAAAGATATTATATAATTATATTTTTAAATATTGTATTATTTAATTACTATTACACCCATTCTCGAGTTGAAACGGTAAGGTGCAGGGTTAACTAGGCATCAGTCGAGCGACGCGCATTTTGACTTCACTATCGGCTTTAGCACCCTCGAAAACTATGAAAATGATATTCACGATGAAAAATTTGAATTTTTTCGCAGCCGCCATTTTGGATTTACATTTTGACGAGAAGGAGGGAAAGATAACCAGCCAACTCCTAACCGCAAACCGCGTTAAAAAACTTCGTTACATTGAAACATTTTACAAACATTAAGAGTGACAACCCGAACGCTCCAACGGAGCATAGGTAATTATTTCAACAAATAGGCCTAGTTTCCATACTGTTCATATTTATACTGTGCCCTCACACACCAGACACAAACACACTACACACACACAGCTACCACACAAACATCACACATATACACGTACCATACCATATCTGAAACTAGCTCTCTAGTCTTCACTCTGAATTTGTACTCGGAGCCCCAAGATACAGAATAACTGCCTAGTTTGGGGCTCACTAGCAAATACTATATTGTAACCTTGCTGTAGGTAGTATTTTAAGCTCCTCATGTCGTCTTAACTTGCTGTTAACCTATGAACCTGCTTACTGTATTACCTGAACAATAAATATTATCTATTTCAAGATTTAATAAATTACTGATATAAAATGTAGAAATTTCACAAAGGATGACACAATGGGTCGTCTTATGGCGAAGAGCAAACGGAAAGAGGGACAGAACGGTCCCAATGTGCGAATTCTGATCTAAAAATCACATGCCTCGAAAACAAACATGATTAAAACTTAACCATTACAATCTAATAGAGCTTGCAATCTTGTGAGTGTTCCTAACTATTCCCTAAATTACGTGTTCTACTTAGCTAATCCAGTTACTTTAGTTTGGATACCGAATCCGATGTTATTCCCAAGATGATAGTGAGTTACTACTTACAGCCAAACTCTTAGTTTTAACATTAGTAGTAGTAATTGAATCCCAAATGGCAGGAACCGATCGCGCGGCGACCTAGAGAAGGTGTCTGGGGTAGACTGGATGCGGAAGGCGGAGGACAGGGTGTTGTGGCGCAGCCTGGGAGATGTCTATGGCCAACAGTAGACTGCGATAGGCTGAGTTGATGACTTAAGTACCTATTACAGTTTAAGAGACAGACAGGGACAAATTAAATTATCTAATAAAACTCCGCAGACGTGATGGGTATTAATATCTAAACATGATCACAAAAAAAAATTAAACGTCTGCGGAGTTTTGCTAGTTAATTCAATTTGAACCTGTATACTCTAGACAGACGGCGTGGGGGTGTAGGCTTAGTTACCTTAATTAAAATAAAGTTTCACTTACACTCCCCCGGATATCCCGACAGTTATGGTCTATATTATCCTTCCAGGGTTTCGGTAGTGCCATGTCAACCTCCCCCAGGTCACAGCGCACGTTGGTCAACTCCTTGATGTGAGGACACAGCTTCTTTACGTCCTCTTCTGTTTCTGAGGACATGCTGTCTGTACCTACCCTCTCTTGGATATCTGAAAGATAAGGCAAACATTTATATTGGATTTTAAAATCTTCTTCTTAGCGTGTCGATGGCAATCTAAATGGACTCGGCCCAAAATTCGACGTGTTTGGCGTCATCACTAGCGTCCATCAGTAATGTGCCGTTGACAGATCACGCAGGACACGATATTAAGTGTCCCGTCGTTTGCGGAACAGCAATACATTTACACTCCAAGGCGGAGTCGTCTATAAATCTCCATCTGAACAGGTTTTCTTTGCTTCGGCCAACCTTATCCTGCCTGCCTGAATAACTTGATCACAGTTTTTTGCAACCCAAGAGAAATGATTTAATAACGCACGCGACACGGTTAGCGCAGTGGCTGAGCGATCGACTGCTGCGCTGCGTGTCGCGGGTTCGATTCCCGCACGGAACAAATATTTGTATTGCCTACAGGTAGTTGTTCCGGGTCTGGCTGTTTGACCTACGATACAGGAGTAATTCCTAGTGTGGGGCAACGTTTTTTTTTTTACAAGAAAGCTAGAATAGCAACATCTCGGTCTCAAACTTAACAATCAAAGAATAATCATGGCCACTAAACAACAATTTTCTTTAGAAAAACTCTGGAAAAAGAATATTCTGCTGTCAAACGTCAGTATTGACAAAGTTTTTGATGGAATAATTTTTTAGCTATCTTTCAAGAAGAGATCAATTATTGGAAGAACACTCGATAATTTACAACAACCATGGAAATAGCGAGCAAATTCATGGTGCGTATTGAAAGCTTTATCGATATTTCGGATTACAAATTGTAACAGCGGACGCTGAAAGGTCAGCGGAGAAAGCCTGGTATTCATTGAGCAACATTTGTTAATAGACACTGTTTATATACAGTGTTTCACTATGTTTCATCATCTCTGAAAACAGTTTATAAACAAAGGTGATGAAACATTGTTTCTTAAACATGTTGCCGTTTCCCACTTCGAGCGGAGAGCAAGACGAAACATCTAGTTTATCAGCAAGAATCAACAGGTGTGGACGTATGTTGCGCGAGTTTATAAACAGCACAGAGCATCACTACCTCCTCGGGCGACATCCTAGCAACAACTGACACGTGTGGACTGCCAAGTTTCAGAAACAGTGTTTACGGTAAACTTGTTAATAAACATGTCATAAACAGTTTATTAACAAATGTTGCCTAATGAATACCCGGCTTAAGGCAGCACTTTTCTTATTACATGCATTATCATCATCTTTTAGCCGAGAGACTGCTGGCCATAGGGCTCCTCGAAGCATCGTCACAACGATCGGCAGAAAATTCTCTTACATACATACATAATCCCACGCCTTGTTCCCATGGAGGGAGGGTGCAAAAACTACTGATTGCCACCTGCGTTTGCTTTCTTTTACGTTTAGGTTGTAGGTATGAGGAACAGGATGTAAAGTTCACTCATCCGCTATAGCAAAGGGAGGATCTTACGACTACGCGGGTGTTGTGTCTGGTGGGCAACTGCCCGATGATTAATGTCGGAACGTTGTATATATGCTAGTCACGCGGTAAACTCTGCTTGCGCGATGCAGGATTTTGCGTGATGTTAGTGTGATGCGTAGTTCACATGTGGCGATGTAGATGCCGCCACAAGTTCATACATTTGGTCATACATGCACACTGGTTCTCATTTTATGACTTTGAATGCCAAACGTACGCACATAAATAAGCAAAAATGCCTCTTGCCTCTCTTATAGAAGAAAACTTTTTCTTTGCAGGGCGCTGGTGCCACCCAGACGATGGTACGGATCAACGAAAACGGAAGTGTTGTTGGAACCATTATAGTTAACTGCGAAGGTATGAGAACATACCTTCCGTATTCAAATTGTATTTATGTTTTAAATTGACGTTATTTCAAGTTAAACAAATATCAACTTTATTTTAATACTGATTAAGTTGATTTCAGAGTGACTAGCAATAGTGAAGAAGCTGAACACTATTATACATAAAGCGTCTCTGTCTATCTAACCTCCACAACCCTATTATTGGTCAATACGATACTCCTTGGTATGACTAGCTGTCTAGAGTTTCGGGCTGTACTCTGTACTAACATCTGTCATAGATATATGTACGAATGACAACACCAACAGCCAGTACCAACAGCTTAACATGCTTTCCGGCGCTCGAAGGGGTTACGTTATGTAAAGATCGCCCATCCACGGACCGATTGCGGCAAGCGTAGCTTAACCTGATCGATTAACCCGAGCGGCTATTATTAGCCACGATTCCCTTCTACGTATCGTATTGGTGTCGGTTATTAATTATTACAAATGCCAACCAACAGACTGATGGCTAAACCAGTCTGTTTGCCATAATCCTACTAATATTATAAACGTGAAAGTTTGTATGGATGGATGGATGACTGGATGGATGAATGTTTGTTACTCTTTCACGCAAAAACTACTGAATGCATTTGGATGAAATTTGGCGCACAGATGGTTTATAATCAGGATTACCATTTAAGATACTTTTTGTCCCGATTTTCTTACGGGATCGAAACTTTTGCGGTTGAAACCGCGGGGCGCAGCTAGTTTTACATAAAAAAGTGAACAATTATCTCTGCCATCAGGTTTCCCGGAGACCACAACCTTGGATAGCTTGACGGCTGCTACCTACTCGAACCACATGAGAAACCTTTCAGCTAGTGCCTCTCATGCACTCAAGGAAATTGTAAGCAAAAGTGCCAAAATAATACCTATACAAGTGTTCATAATCTCAGATAATTTACATTCCATCGCCACTTAATCAGTTATCTACTTTGGTGAAATGTATTCTAAGTTGATTTTTGAGTGACCATTTGTAACACAAAGGTCCTAATAAGTTTTTGGTCGCAATGGAATTTGAACTTTGTTAAGTGTGACATTCAGTTTGTTGTTCCATAACTTGAAAATTGTCTCAAATTCTTCATTCAAATATATTCACACGCATAAACTACTTGGTCTAAGCTCTTGCAATTTAATCAAAAACACATTAGCGCCGATTCCCTTGTTCACAAACTAAACTAAATTTAAGTTCAGTGCATCGTTTTCTCTCTATTACATTAAGAAAAGGAAAGAAGATAAATATTAGTTTAGTCCTGCCAAATAAGTCAACGCCTGACGTAAATTGACGTATTTTTAGTAGCCATGTTTTTAATCACGTCCAAACTTGCTATGGAGTATCTAAATTGCTTTTCTTAACGAAATATAAAGAAAAAGATGCACTGAACTTAAATTTAGTTCAGTTTGTGACAAGGGAATCGGCGCCAATATCGTTACTATGGCGCCTAAATCCAACATTCCACCGCGGGGGTGCACGCCACAGCAGCCTCCATCACAGGTAACAATATACTTGCCTAATGATTAAAAACTGTACTATGCACTATAACTAAGGGCGCTTTCACATTTAACGTCCGTTTTACAGGTCCGTTAAAACGTGTATGTTATTAGCGTATGTAGTTGTATGAGCGAGTTCACACATAATACAGTATTCCGGATCCAGTAGAAAATACCGATCCGACAAAATAAGCAGCAATCCGTTTTACAGGTCCGTTTAAACGTATGTGTTATTAGCGTATGTAGTTGTATGAGCCAGTTCACACGTAATACAGTATTTCGGATCCAGTATACTGATCCGATCTCTTAAAATCAGTCCTGTGTGAATACTATCTCCAATATCGACGGATCCGTTAAAAAGGATCCTGTAAAAACGTATGTATATGTGAACGCGCCCTAATAGAAAAATACTTGGTTAGGTAAATTGATCATGGTAACAGTTTGCGCGTCCATGTCCCTGACACCCTGTATAATCGCCAATGCTGTAATGTGCCATCCTGTATGTATAAATAAATTTAACAAATTAAATCATGACGTATTTCCACATAACGGTGTAGGCAACAGTCGATTTTTTTTGCATAATTATAAACTTCATACAATAGTGCACCTTATAGTGTGTGTACCTTGTTCCCACTATTCAACTTTGGATTAAGACTTAAGTCTACCGCTAACTATCTACTAACACGAAAATCCAGTAACACGTTATCCCAGGATGCGTGGTCTCTGGGCTTGGTGAAGGTTTCCATGTCTCATCATCTGCCTTGCCTTTCCCCAACTATATTGGGGTCGGCTTCCAGTCTAACCAGATGGAGCAGAATAGCTGCATCTAATAGACTAATCAGGCATTTTCTCATGATTTCAGGATGTGACTGACGAGCTCAGGGTCTTACGGCTGGTCTCCAAAAAGACTGAAGCGGTGGTGGCGCCTGATGAAGAGTTCCACCTCGTTGTGGTTATGAGGAGACAGAAGAAATAGCATCAACCAGACTGAACCAGTCTTCGAAAAACGAGAAGGAATAGTATTTTTAGAATGGTTTCGTCAAAATTGCTGGTGAATTTGATTTCTACATTATAAAATGTATATATTCCTGCTTATATAGGTGATTAGCGTAATTAATATAATTATGCTTATCGAAAATTGTGTTTTAGTTTAGAAAAACAAATGGGCCTCGCATCTGGCGAGTAAAACCACGGACAACAGCTCATCTATAAATTACATAGTATTAAACAAAGTCACTTTTCGTGTCTGTCAGTGGACCTCCTAAATCTTCTAAAACGCAATAGATTTTGATGCAGGTTTTCACTATGATTTATAGAATTTACTAGCTGTTGCCCGCGACTTTGTCTATGATCCAGGATTAAAAGTAGCCTATATCCTTCCCCATGCCAAATGTCATCCAGCCGTTTTAGCGTGAAAGCGTAACAAACAAACAAACTTACTTTCGCATTTATAATACTAGCTGCGCCCCGCGGTTTCACCCGCATAAATCTCGATCCCGTGGGTATATCGCGATAAAAAGTATCCTATGTGGTAATCCTGGTTATATATGATTCTGGTTATAAACTATCTGGTTGCCTTTCATTTAAATCCGTTCAGTAGTTCTTGCGTGAAAGAGTAACAAACATTCATCCAACCATCCATCCATTGATACAAACTTTCGCGTTATAATATTAAGTAGGATTAGTTAGGATTCCGGAAAGTTTTAATGTATAGTACATTAATATTTAACTTACCTAAATGTATAATAAAAAAACCGGCCAAGTGCGAGTCGGACTCGCCCATGAAGGGTTCCGTTACGTTACGATTTATGACGTATTAAAAAAAAACTACTCACTAGATCTCGTTCAAACCAATTTTCGGTGGAAGTTTATATGGTAATGTACATCATATATTTTTTTTAGTTTTATCATTCTCTTATTTTAGAAGTTACAGGGGGGGGACACACATTTTACCACTTTGGAAGTGTCTCTCGCGCAAACTATTCAGTTTAGAAAAAAATGATATTAGAAACCTCAATATCATTTTTGAAGACCTATCCATAGATACCCCACACGTATGGGTTTAAAGAAAAAAAAAATTTGAGTTTCAGTTCTAAGTATGGGGACCCCCAAAATTTATTGTTTTTTTTCTATTTTTGTGTGAAAATCTTAATGCGGTTCACAGAATACATCTACTTACCAAGTTTCAACAGTATAGCTCTTATAGTTTCGGAAAAAAGCGGCTGTGACATACGGACGGACAGACAGACAGACAGACAGACAGACATGACGAATCCATAAGGGTTCCGTTGCCATTTGGCTACGGAACCCTAAAAAAGGAATCTATGTTTTGTCAAGCCGTAAAAACCGTACGAAGCAAAGGCGGCTCGCTAATAGTCCTTAAAAATAAATGCGATCAAACCAAAGTTACCTTCAGGAAAGTCCAGCAACACAGCAACCTGCCTCGCATTCCCGGCCCACGCCGCCAAATGCAGCGGAGTCCTGCCAAGTTTATCGATCCTCAGCTTCTCGGCTCCGAACTTGATGAGCAGGCACAGGGCCTCTCCTCCGATGATGGCGGCCGTATGACAGGCAGATACGAAGCTCAGGCGACATGTTGCGTTGGGACTGGCGCCGGCGTTCAGTAACCTGGGGTAGGCAGAGATCTGTTAAAGTATTGGGATATGATATGCATGATAATCGTTTTTAGTATAGTATTTTCATCAGACGAAGCGACGCGCGCTTTACTTGTTATAACCAAGTGAAGGCAACCAAGTAACACACTGTAATAAATATAGTAAAGTAGATAAAATACTGTAAAATATAGTAGATAAAATTACTGGAATCCGCTGTTAATTTCCTATAAAATAAGTGTATGAGTCTGTGACCCTTACAATGTATGATTATGTTCTCTAGCGTAAACACCAAGCCAGAAATGGTTCTATCATCTCATTTCAGCAAGGATTTATAGTTCCTCAGCAGCATCTTCCTTCGAAGCCTCATAAACACCGGCAAAGGATATGAATACATCACCCAAATGCTTCTAATAAAAATACTTTAAAAAGTTAGATGCAAAGAAGAGTCTTTACATCTAAATTTTTAAGATACTAGCTGCGCCCCGCGGTTTCACCCGCATAAGTTTCGATCCCGTGGGAATATCGGTATAAAAAGTATTCTTTAGCAAATAGAATACTTTTTATCCTGTTTATAAACCATGTGTGTGCCAAATTTCATCGAAGTCCGTTTGCGTGAACGAGTAACAAACAAACATCCATCCATCCATCCATCCAAATATTAGTAGGATTTTAGAATACTGTCAAGCTAAAATGGGGTTGGGCTGGTTATATATGCATTGGGACAGACGGGCTTGAGTCTGCACTCAGTGGGTTCTAGAAAACGCTGGCGTTATGACTTTGAAGACGATCATGAATCTGTGTTCTGCCTTCTAGAACAGAACAGAATGTAGAACACAGGGCAGAGTGAGACGCTATAACGACGGGCTCTACGTAGACTGGTACAACCCGCAAAATGACGAAAACTGTTTTTAACCGACTTCGAAAAAAGGAGGAGGTGTTTGTATACATGTTTTTTTTTATGTATGTTCGGGCGTAACTCCGTCATATATAGACGGATTTGCAAAATATTTTTTTGTTGTTCGAAAAAGGTTTACTCCGAAATGGTCGCATTTAAATTTCGTAAAGATCTGATGATGACTTTCAGAGACAGACAACGGAACTCTCAATAAATGCCAGCAAATCAACCGCGATTGCTGCTTTCGCATCTGTATGCATTGTTTACGCAATCACACAACATAACATCACGCCTGTACCCTCTAAAGGGGTACGCAGATGTTTTTAGTATACCACGGTACACTCTCATTTCTGTCAAAGTTGTTATTGGGGTAACATTAATCTTGCAAGTAAACTGTTTGGGGTTAATGGAGGAACACCAAGGAAAGGCTGTTATAAGGATTTATATAATACGTTTATTATCCTTTTATATTTATATATTGGAATTATATAATTATGAATTTGTATGGTGTAGGTACAACTAAAAAGTGAAAACTTTTTACAAAAAAAAACCACCACGTGGGCCCAGTACGGGTTAGTAGATAACACATGTCTTCGAATTTTTCGTTCTAGGACATGCCGGTTTCCTCACGATGTTTTCCTTCGTCGTTTTGAGAGCAGTGGTGATGAAATAATTTACACAAAGTGAAGCGCCTGACTGGGTTCGTGACCACTGGGCCACCACTGATTCGATGCCACACAGATGTTGCCAATGCGTTGCGTCGTCGCAGCGCAGTGATTTCGACACAGTGAGTGCCACGCGAGCGCTGCGATGACGTCACCGCTCAATCGTTGCAGTGCTCACGCAACGCATTGGCAACGCCCGTGTGCCATCGCCCTAAGGTGATATTTGCTCAGCAGTGGGACAACACAGGTTGAAAAAAAAATGTAGTAAAGGAGTAATCTATAGGTGAAATAAGTCTACCGATACATCGGAAGTTGGCAGCTGCGGCATACAAGTATACTATATAGCAATGTCTAATACGCACTGACCTCCCGTAATAATTGGTGTTGTTAGATATTGCTCGCCAATTACAAGGCACGCCATGTTTGAGCGTAATTACCTTGAGTTTGGTGAGATGTAGACATCATTATACTGAAGTAGCGTCTTAGTTAATTAAGACTCAGGTGTAGTGCAGACCGTCTGAGTGTCTCGTTAATTGATCATGATTTTATTTCATTTGATAGCATCCGTACGTAAAAGTTGTTGAAGTGTTTTTCAAATTATATGAAATACCTAAGTCGGTTGGTCGCGACCAACACGTCGGTCGTGACCAACCGACTTATGTATTTGTATAGTGCAACGGTATGCACTGGCCCTAATGTTACATTCATTCAGTAACTAAATAAAGTCATTGGTGGTCTTTTTAGGGTTCCGTACCCAAAAGGTGCCAACGCAATCCTATTACATAATCTCCGCTGTCCGTCCGTCCGTCCGTCCGGTCCGTGTGACTATCAGCGGGCTGTATCATCAACTGTAATACGTCAACAGTTGAAATTTCCACAGCCTCTTCTGTGGAAATTTTAACTGTCGTATATCTATTATCTCTATAAAAATAAAACAAAGTTAATAAAAATTACAGGGGGTCTCCGGTTAGACTAGAAGCTGACGCCACATAGTTGGGAAAAGGCTAGCAGATGATGAATGCCGTGCGAGTGAACCTAAACCGTAGTGCATATGGTTTGGCAGTGCCAGCAAAGTTATAGTACTATGTAATAACAATAAATAATAATATCCTTGGACATTTCACACAGCGCCATCTAGTCCCAAGCTAAGCAACCTAATGCTTGTGTTATGGTAACAAGATGGCTGATAAACTACTTATATACATTTTTTTTTTTTTTGTAAATACATACATATTATAGATAGAAAAACACCCAGACTCGGAACAAATACATGTAGGTCATACAAATATTTGTTCCGTGCGGGAATCGAACCCGCGACACGCAGCGTAGCAGTCAATCGCTTAACCACTGCGCCAACCGTGCCGTCGATGTGTCAGTGTACTTGTCAGGTTTCAAACCCTGTTGATGTCCAGCCTGAGGCAACGGAGGACCCGTCCCAGACTGAGAGTTTGTCTCAAGACTGTATCCTTAATCAAGACGTACTTGATAAAATACAAGATCTATCGCAAGTAGTACAGCTTGAGACTAGTAGTTGTCCGTCTTTCAGTAGTCATGATTGTTATGTATATATCTGGTTCCCTACGAAATGGTTGAGCTGGGTGGTGCTGATCCACGCGTCATATTCGTGAACGGGCGCCGTCGGTAGAGACTGGTCATCTCTTTACTGCCAGGGCTTATTTATAATTTTATATTTTAAATTGTTTCTTTTTTACATTGTTCTCACATATAGAAGCAATAAGAATAATGTACCCAGTATTTTGTAATAATATCTTGATTTAAAACAGTGTCCGTGGAGTTTCTTGCCCGTTCTTCTCCATAGAGATCTACGTTTTGGAATGGGCAATTAGCTTCAACTTTCTGACTAACTGACCGACTATTTAATTTTGACAATTCAAAAGTACCTGTAAATGGTTTAATTGAAATAATTGATTTGAGTTTGAGTTTATGATTCAGTTATGTTCTTAGCTATTATAAGAGGTTTAGATAAATTAATTAGTGACAACCTGAGTTATTCTACTCAAAATTATTATTGTATGCCAGGGTCAACCTATAACATCGCCAATTTCTGGTCCGCTGCGCTTCGACGCTCTTTTGGTGTGAGTTTAGCCTTATAATTTCTAACGTGACGATATTATCGAGGACGTCCACGTATAGAGTCACGAACAAAAATATCTATATACTCAGCTTTATTCAAAAGCAAAAGCGATTTACTCCTTTATTTTTTAATTAAATTTTATGTTGTTACGAACATAGCAATTTCGAACCCACAGGTTTATGTAATGTGTCGTATTTCAACGCTGCATTCGTTATTTCCAAAAAATCGCAATTGAAAGTTGCCAAGGGTTGAATGTATGGAAATACGTGCAAGTTATTATAACGTAATCGTGGACGGTAATTTAAAACCCATCTATTTCCTTACATCTTACTTCCCTGTGTTATTGGGCTGCAGTGACGTGGACGTGGACGTCCACGATAATAACGTCACGTTAGAAATTATAAAAGCGCACATTGGACGACGTTCCGCTTGCCGTTTATGACGTAACTATTATTATAGATCATAGTCATAAATTTATAGAGGTATGAGAAACAGGGTGTAAAGATCACTCATCCTTCATAGAAATGGGAAGATCCTCCGAACAGACGGGTTTCGTGTCTGGTGGGCAACTGCCCGAAGATTGGTCTCGGGACGTTGTATATGTATATGCTAGTTGCATGGTAAACTCTGCTTGCGCGATGCAGGATTTTGCGTGACGTCAGTGTGACGCGTAGTTCGCTTGTGGCGATAAAGATGCCGCCACAAATTCAAAACAGCATAGATATCAAATCGATCATCTGGAAACAACCATTATTTTTAATCTATGGCTCTATAAACATCAACAGTTCTGTACTATACTCCTACGCATATCAACATACCTACGTTAGTTCCTAGTTTAGCAATATGCAAACGAATATTAATGTGCCGATTCTCATTATCCGTGCTTGAACTAACAATATAATAATATATACTATAAACTTGCCGTATCATGTTGATGTGTAAACGTAGGTTATTTTCCATTGTTTTTTTTACCAAAGCAGTACTGCGTTAGTACTGCTTTGGTAAAAAAAACAATGGAAAATAACGCTATATACGCTAATAATCTCTTCAAATTTTTCAGACTGTACACTAGTAAATGTTTTAGCTTAATTTAATGATTTTATGACAATATGTGTAATTACTAATATTGACTAATAACTTGTATGAGCGGTGCAAACTGTTAATATAAGTTGGTTATTAATAAATAAATAAAACAAAAAACAATATACCGTTTTTGTTTCATAAGTAGGTAACTTATAATATAGAGGGGCTTGTGGCTAAGTAATAACAGTCGCACGGTTCGATCGATCAAGTTAAGCTAAGCTTGCCGCAGTTGGTCCGTGGATGGGTGACCATCTTTACATACCAAGACCCCTCCGTACTTCGGAAAGCACGTTAAGCCGTTGGTCCCGGCTGTCATTCGTGAATCTTTGACAGTCGTTACGGGTCGTCAGAAGCCCGAAAGTCTGACAATCAGTCTCACCTAGGGTTATCGTATTACCCAGTAATTGGGTTGTGGAGGTCAGATAGGCAGTCGCTCCATGTAAAATACTGGTATTCAACTGAATCCGGTTAGAATGAAAGACGATATAGTTTGGAAAAGGCTAGGCAGATGATGAACCAGCGTTATTTATACGGTCCACTCCTCTATGGCACAGTTACACAATAAAATTGCTAAAATGAATAAGTATAATTATGTATATTCACATTTTATTAACCCCCGACGCAAAAACGACGGGGTGTTATAAGTTTGACGTGTCTGTGTGTGTGTGTGTGTGTGTGTGTGTGTATGTCTGTCTGTGGCATCGTAGCTCCCGAACGGATGAACCGATTTTAATTTTGTTTTTTTTGTTTGAAAGGTGAATTTGTCGAGAGTGTTCTTAGCTATATTTGATGAAAATCGGTCCAAGATGGCCGCCGCTACAAAATGGCGGATTACATATTTTTTCACAACTCCCTCAATATGGGTATCAAATGAAAGGGCTTGACTAGTAGAATACTATACACTATGATGAATTTCAAATCCAAGATGGCCGCCACCACAAAATGGCAAAATACATTTTTTTTTTTCACAACTCCCTCAATATGGGTATCAAATGAAAGGGCTTGACTAGTAGAATACACTATGACAAATTTCAAATCCAAGATGGCCACCACAAAATGGAGAATTACAAAAAACCTGATTAAATACCAAATTATCTGAATCTTAAAACGCAAGAAAAGAAAAGAAATAATAAGGAGTCCCTACAAAAAGCATGAAATAAAAAATTAAATTAAAAATTTAAAAAACCCCCGACTACGTGAAACCCTATAAAAAGAAAAAAATAACCTTGAAATTATGACCCTACGTAAGTACGTATGAAATTTTTTGATTAAATATTGTCCTGTCGGGGGACCGCTACTATTTTAAACTTTAACAGAACATTAGGCTAATAATTAGAGCGGTCCCCCGACGGGACAACATTTAATCAAAAAATTTCATACGTACTTACGTAGGGTCATAATTTCAAGGTTATTTTTTTCTTTTTATAGGGTTTCACGTAGTCGGGGGTTTTTTAAATTTTTAATTTATTCGTTTCAAAATGACGTTATTTCAAGTTAAAAAAATATGAACTTTATTTGAATGTTTATTAAGTTGATTTCAGAGTAACTAGCACTATTGCAAAATTTATAAAAATGTTTGAAGTTGTAGCGTAATTTGAACTTTATTGTGTAGGAATTAAAGTTATTTTTCCATCAACTCATATTTGTTTACACTTGGCGAATAAGTCATAAGTCGATATTCTACTTTATCGCTGAAGCATTAAGGTTCAAGGTTGATTGGGAAAATTTGACAGTTTCGGGTAGCTTGACCTACTGGCGTCTGTGTGTTGAAAAATTAAAAAATAACATTAGATATACAATTGCAATTAAAATAAAATTCATTAAATACATTTAGAGAAGTAAATAAAAACAATAACGGTCAATTAAGAATTCAAGATCATAAATAATAAATGTCAAAGTAATAAAATCAATCATAAGTTACAATGACATATGTCATCTAGGAATTCATTGATACTGTAATAGCCTTTCCCCAATAAATAGGTCCTCAATTTGTTTTTAAATAAGTTAACACTGTATAGGGTTTTGAATTATATATATCGCGATATGTCAAATATGTCGCGATTCAAAAGATAGTTGTAGCGAGTAGCAGAAATAAATAAATATTTCTGCCTATACGTATATATAGTATGTAAATAAAGAGTTCCACAAACTCTTTGTTCGATAGTATATAAAAAAAATCTCACCTTTCCACCTCCTCAAGATCATGTGACTCAATAGCCTCTAGCAGTTCTGTGTTCAGCCTCTGCAGCCGCTTGTCTCCTCGTCTCCAAGGCTTGGACATCGTGGTTCCTGACTCCAGAATAGGGGTGCTGTTGACTGTGGACCCTACTGATGATGGAGTCTGGAGATCTGGCATCGTCAACTTGGTTAGAGGTAAACGTTCGGAGGGCCTGTCAAGAAAATAATTTTAAAGACTGTAAGAAATGTACAGGGCAAATGCCTCCCTACTTCCTTTGCACTTCTTTCTATTGAAAGCTGCTAAAGACCAGGGGGCCTAAAAAGGCCACTTTAAACAATACCTCTAAAAGCTATTCATTTCCTGAATTCCCAGCAGATCATTAGCAATTCCTCTAATTTTCGTAAAATTTCATTTCATATATGGTGTAAGCATTGCCGCATTAAAAAAAATAAAAACCATAATTTTATCGGTAAATTTTTCATTACAGTTTTTATTAATCAAATTGGTTTTTTATTTTTATTTCTACAGTTTAAATGTTATTTCATTGTGATATGAATTGCACACAGATCATATTATGAATTGTAAGTTTGTGACCATTTTACGATTTTTAATATGATTTATATTGTTATCCTAATAAGATTCTGCCAAAGTGGCCTTTTTAGGCCCCCAATTCTTGTGGAAGGAGTCTAGGTCATCTAGGCCGCCGTCTCCTCCTGGGCCTTCCGTAATGTTGCCTGTTATTAATCCATAAACGGGACACAATAGAAGTTTTCTGGGGGAGTTTAGTGTCCCGCTAAGTGTTGTAAAGGGGCGTTTAGTATCCTCCATTGGGTAAAGGAAATAGGAAGATACATTATGATTTTAGGCTTGTAAGGAGATATTTCTCATCATCAAATAGGCCAGTAGAGTCACATGACACATCCCACAGGCCTCTCTGTATTTACAACTCGAAATCTCAAAAAACAAATGCTAAAGAAAGCGTAAATAAACATAAAAATGCTACGTACTTGTTTCCGCAAAGGCCCAGTTGCCTCGGCCTGGGCATGCTGATTCGTGAGTCACCCCCCTCATTAAGATTGAGGAGCGGATGAGTAGCTTCATCCTCTTGGCCCCGCTCTATATCTGTAAAGGAAAGCTTATGTTATCATCAATGGTCAAATCAGCTTCTAATTTAGGGCATACGTATATATGGCATTTTGGGACGAAGTTCCTTAACGTGATTTGCGATAGGATTTGCATAATCAGCCTGTAATGTTCCCACTGCTGGGACACAGGCCTCCTCTCGGTGAGAGGGAGTGGGCCATAATCCATCACGCGGGCCCAGTGCGTAAATGTCACATGTTTTCAAAGGTTCTAGAACATGAACAATGTTTTCCTTCACCGTTTTAAGAGCAGTGGTGATGAAAAAATTTTCACAAAGTAAAGCGGTTGGTTGTGTGTAAGTGTGGGTGTAGGTGTGTTAAGTGAGTTCGAACCGACGACCTACAACTCGTAAGCCGTGGCCGTTACCACTGGGCCACCACTGGCTCTCTGGTAGGATTTGACTGGTAGAAATCGCCACTTAAGGCAAAGGCGTTATGCCCTCTCCATGCGACTCTTTCTATCTCTTTCTATTATATTCGAGTGTGTGTGTGCGAGTATCGCGTAAGGACCTTCGTGGGTCCCCGAACGCAATGGCCTTTTTCTTATAAGTGCGCGCGAACAAAACTATAAAATTCTAAAAACCAACTAAAATGTTGTCTATAAATTATAATAATCTATGTTTTTCAAGCACTAAACAAATGAAATAAAACATACCCTCCTTTTGGGCACCGTACCGCCGCAATCGGGTTAAAAACGAAAGAAGATACGACCATTGGAATACTAATTAGAAATTCTTACTCAAAGTATATCCATATGTGAAAATGTCCATAAACTACGAGTGTACTACGTTAGCTCGACAAATGGATGTGCGAATAACACTTGTGCGACAAAACTGTACTGCGACTCACCATAGTTCGAACTTCGAATGCACGCTTGTTCGACACACTGAAGCTCCACATCACGCTAGTGCGACATGAAGACACATTGTTATTCATAATCATATGTATATCTGATGACCCTGATAGCTCAGTTAGTTACAGACTCTTAGTAGGTAATGTTCCCGGATTCGTTTCCGGGTTACAAAACTTGTTAGCACTTTTAACGATATACTACAGCTCTCATGCTTCTGCCTACCTCTCTATGAGTTATAGCGCTATACTTGCCTTCAGAGAATAATGAAGCTATTTTTTTACAGTGCTTAGAATCCACTTTCCAGTCCAGTACGTCGCGCATTCTGCGTTTTGTTGGTGGTGTTTTAACCGAGTAGTGTCCGGGTAGTGTATTGCTATTAAATAAATATTATATTATATAAAATAAATTCATTAATTTAAGTGATAGGAATGTTCGGAAGTTTCTCGTGAATGTGTTGTATATTTGACTACCCTGCAGATGGATAGGTTACTGTGAATGCTTAGTCGTGACTTATATGACCAGCTAAGCTGAAATAATTTTATCTTCGCTTTTTCTCGCGGATACGAGACCTGTATATACGTTATACGTAGTTATTAATACTCGACTTGGTTCTAATAGGTACAGTCAGCAAAAAAAGTCGCATGGCACAATATCATCATCGTCATCATAATTTCAGCCGAACTACTGCCGAATCACTACTGGGCATAGGCCTTAGCACATATCTTTCATCTAAATTGATAAAAAATGATCTGATATATTAATTTTCAGCATGTCATGTATGCTAGGAGTTAATACTGTTTTAGTTTTACGCATCATGTATCACAAAAGTGTGGTCTAATTTAAGGGTGTGGTACAGACCATCAAAATGGACAACTTTTTCTATGGGACCAACATCGTCAGCCGTTCCATACATTTGGGTCGAGCAAGTATTGATGTTTTGTATGGGACAACAGATATTATTGATTCATTACTCTGGTGCTTTCTATAATTTATAATAATCAGTAATTTTTATAGTACTTAATTAATTTGAATTTAAATTGATAATTGTATGTATTTGTACGCCTAATGGCAAAACATAGAGAACCTTTGTAAATGTTGTAACATCTCACACACTGTGTAACTCTTCCTGTGTTTACAAATAAAGATTTTGATTCTGATATTTAATGTATGTATCTCTGTATGTCTGTATCACATGCTTAAATTTTACTACATTTTTCTGAAACACGCTGTTATTTCAGTTCAGGTATTTAGAAAGAAAGAAAGAAAGAAAAAGTATTTATTGCGACTCGTACAGGATCATAAAACTAAACTAAACAGATTCTACTAATGATTTAAAAACTAAAGTGTTAAGTAGGTAATCGACTTTTGTTCCTGACCGTACATAAAGTACTTAGGGGCCGTCTCCACGAGCGAGAGAATCGCGGCTATATTATCGTCGTGACACGTATTTCTATACACTCTCTTAAAATATGTCTCCACACGGCGATATCATCGCGGCGGGAATTTAATGGCACGACGAGACTATCGCCGCGATTCTCTCGCCCGTGGAGACGGCGCCTTAAGTCAGCACCATATTAAAACAAACAACTATATTGCCACGAGTGTGTTAATGACTTGGGTGAAGTTAGATGCCATTGACCCCATATTTAAATATCTTTTAATGGCAAAACAAAACGCATTGTGTATTTATCTAAGATCTTCATGTAAATATTTAAGTGTCTACTTGTGTCATACAAACATATCTGATTACAATAGAGTCGTTACTCATTAGAGATATGATACTCGGTTACTCGTTATGGTTGTACGAGTTAACCCGGTCGAGGAAACGCGGTCACGTGATCGCTGGCGTTCATTCCATACCAACGTATTCCTCTGTTTACTCCCTGGTTACTGGGGGCCTGAAAAGGCCACTTTAAGCAATACCTCTAAAAGCTATTCATTTTTTGAATTCCCAGCAGATCATTAGCAAATCCTCTAATTTTCGTAAAATTTCATTTAACATTTGGTACATTGCCGCATGAAAAAAGTAAAAACCGTAATTTTATCGATAAATTTTTATTACAGTTTTTATTAATCGAATTAGTTTTTTATTTTTTATTTCTACAGTTTTAATGTCATTTCATTGTGATATGAATTGCACACAGATCATATTATGAACTCTCAGTTTGTGACTATTTTACGATTTTTAATAGGTATGATTCATATTGTTATCCTATTATGATTCTGCCAAAGTGGCCTTTTTAGGCCCCCTGATATTAGGCAAATAGCCGTCGGAAGAATAGCGGTTGTCTATTTGATTAGGGGCTGATTTTTCCAACGCCAGATAACTTGTAATCGAGGAACAAAATTGGCGTTTGACAGTTTTTGTATGAAAGAACTGTCAAAAATTCAAAATTATTCCTCCGATAAAGTTATCTGGCGTTGGAAAAATCAGCCCTTAAATTGACAAAATTTTGGGGTTTTGGACTCCTGCGATAACAAGAAATTTATTTCTCAATAAGAAACTACAAACATTTCACTTACATGAGAGAATTTTTAAAACTTAAATAATTATATGTATTATAAGAACTTCAAACTAAGCAGCTATTGTTTTTCTTTACAACAAAATCATTTACGCAATAACATTTCACTTCGCATGCAAATAACATTAACGAATACTAAACTTATTTTATAAAAATATTCAGGAATGCGATCCCGGTTCCACAGCAAAGCAACGCAACAGTAGGGCAAGTCTATTTATGGTAGTAGTGTTTGATCATTTAGAATGTGATCTTTTAATTTAGTTTTGAAAAGTTCGCATTCTTTACCTCTTTAGGTAGTTTATAATATTGTTGTACTCCCGCAAAAATAATTGTTCTTTCTCTTGCCACGCGCGGTACAGTCAACAGCAAAAGTAGATGATCAAAATCAGAAATTCAATACTAATGAACGGAGTTCGCAGCTATGTGACAGCTGTACTAGTAGTAAATGTTTGGTATAATTTACAATCACATACTTTTGAATCACTTCGACGCCACACAGTTCTGACGCGAACTCCGTTCATTAGTATTAAATTTTTGATTTTGATCATCTACTTTTGCTGTTGACTGTACTAGCGGCATTCGCGGTAGCAAAATGTGATACTTCCTACGACTGCTACGATATCTGTGAGTGAATGGACTTGTTTAGAATTTTTCTTATGAGTTTGCTGGTACAGTATGCATGAAGTTGTTTAATACTCATGAAGTCATGAGTTTCGTTTCCCTGTAAATGTTAATTGTGGGTGTAAGGTAATAATAGTTTTATAATTTTATTTTGAGCGATCTGTAGGTTCTTTAGGTTAGTTTTTGGCGCGTTATCCTATATTTCAATTAGCGGCTTCACTGACGAGTTGTAAATGGATTTATGCTCGATACAGTACGAAAGCGTACCTATTGAGTGGTTGTGAATACTCGTAGCTATGCAGGACTCGTCTGCTCCACCGGCCATCGGTCATTCGACAAATGAGCCAGCTCACTGTCACATCAGCTTGCTTACTATGCAGGCTATGTCGGTAACGCCGATTCTTTTCTGGTAAACTTCGTTTCTGATTTTATCCTTCAAAGAAATTCCGAGCATAGCCATAGCGCGCTGAGCGTCCCAGAGATGTGGTATGCAGCTATGCTGCGAGGATGTGAAAGCTAAGCTACGAAACTGTGCGACCGTTTCCACTAATGCTTAGCTGTATAGTGGAGCGAGTGAGTGCTATGAAGATTCGCCGCCGCGTGGTAGCTGTGCGAAGAAGATGCTCAACTCGAGTTATGCGATGCATCGATAGTAGGGAAAGCACGGGGAATGCTCTGCTCCGCACATAGCTACACCACTTGCGCATCTATAGCTCCCATCCATAGCACGCATCCTTCCGTATAAAAACATAGCTTAGTTGAACCAGCACCCAAATTGCGTAACACACAATCAATCGGAATCGGTTTCATTTTGACAGTTCAACTACATTCATTGCGTTATTTACGTGTTGATCAGACAAATTTTTCGATCTTATAAAGCAATGGATTAGCAATTTGCTTCAAAATGATTCAGATTCCGATTAATCGTGTGTTACACAATTAGGTGGCCGTTTCCACCAGTGCTATGCCATGTGGACCAATGAATATGATTGGTGGATATCAAAACTAGCACACATTTATTTCACAAAAAACCATTTATTTCAAATAAACCAATTACAGGCACTTTTGAATTGTCAAGGGGTCCGTCAGTCAGAAAGATGGAAGCGAGTTGCCCATTCCAAAGCGAAGTAGTTCGTAGTTAGAGAAGCACGGGCAAGAAACTCCATAGACACTGTTTTAAATCAAAATATGGTTACAAAGTTTTGGTTACATCATTCATGTAAAAAGTTATGCATGTGAGAACGATGCAGAACGCTAAAAGCGTCCGTAATGAAAAGATAAAAAACTTGAGAGGTGTCAAGGGACACCCGGATGGAACGAAGTTCCTTTCTATAGACAGACAGAGAAACACGCGCACGCCACACGGCTTACAACTATAGCAAAAAGTGCCGTTACAACTTTTGGTCTTAATTTTTTCCGTCTAGCCCCCTTTCGCAACGCGCGATAACGAACTTTGTTCCAAAAAAAAAACAATTCAAATATTAAATTAAATTAAAATAAACCATGGCAGCAAAGAGATGACCAGTCCCTACGCTACTGACGGCGGTGCCCGTTCACGAACATGACGCATAGATTCACCATTCAGCTCAACCATCTTGAAGGGAGCTAAATGATCCAACACATGCGCCACCATCAGCGAGACATTAGAATGAGCATGACATACTCTCAGCCGGCAAGGCACATTCAACTCAATGAAAGACGCAAACGCATCCATAGCAACGTAGCATAGCACATCTCTGGTGGAAAAGCAGCCTAAATCTATGGACCAGCCCGACGCACGGTCAATGTCCACGTTCCGGCACTGTCAAACTACAATACAACTACCTATCAGTTACGAGTACATTAGTGTAAATAAATGTGGCTATCTTTGGCTAAATTAGGTCGATGTACTGGCGAATGGATCATGACATTCGGTTTTATGTGTTTGGAGATAAGATAAGGTACGGCAATCCTTTGCCAAGTACACTCACAGTTATAATATTAGGTATACATTTTTGTTACTCATTCATAAACTTAAAGATAATGCTTCAATCTGCCTGGGGCTGCAGTCTCGACATTCATAGCGATCGCTTTACGACCGAATTCGGTCGCTAAGTCCTGTCACTCCATACATTACACCTGTCAATCCGGGACTTTGCGACCGAATTCGATCGTAAAGCGATCTTTATGTATGAATGTCGAGACTGCTGCCCCAGGCCTTTCCCAACTACGTTGGGGTCGGCTTCCAGTCTAAGCGAATGCAGCTAAATACCAGTATTTAACATGAAGCGATTGCCAATGTGATCACCAGTGATAGGAATAGGTAAGTAGTGCCTATTTGCCTAAACTTCGAAGAACAGAGACAAGAAACGGAGACTTCCTTAGGACTAAATTTTTTCCGGGACATCACTTTTAAATACATTAAAAAAATATGTTATTTGGAATAAGTAATTCGTCTATATTTACCTAAAGTTTGCGACTAGACATAACATTTATAATTTATAACTCCATAATAATAATTTATCCTCTATGGGCTCTAAAGGAAAAATAAAACACATTGAATATTGTTGTAAATTACAACAATATTCTATGTGTTTTTTTCGGGACAGATGTCCCGGAAAAAAATTAGTCCTAAGGAAGTCTCCGTTTCTTGTCTCTGTTCTTCGAAGTTTAGGCAAATAGGCACTACCTATTCCTATCACTGGTGATCACAACCCAGTTACTGGGTAATACGATACCCCTTGGTAAACCTGACTGTTGGACTTTCGAGCTTCTGACGACCCGAAAGAACTGTCAAAGTTCCACGAATGACAACTCAAACCCGTGGCGTAACGTGCTTTCCGAGGCAGTTACATACATATATCCAAATAATATAAACAAATAGATCCATCGTAACATAGTATTTAATGTTTATTAGTTATTACTAATTCATGACCTTTAACGGCTGAACAGATTTTTAATAACATGCAGTTATAAAGGAGCAAAGCAAATCCCGCATTGTTTTAATGTCATTAATAAGAATCCGATAAAACAATCAGATGGTCTTCATATCTCAAAATATTGAAAATATGTAGACCAGAGACGTAGATGGTTTTTGCGAAACGCCAATACAATTAACTATCCAATGGAGTCATACAAACCGAAATTGCTTACACACATTTCCGAAATTATCTTAGAATAAAAACATTGTTAATGTCATAACCGTATTTAATTACATAACAGGTTAGTGATTGGAGCTTCCTTATAAGCAAAAACGCCTGTATTAGGAGACTCCGCTCTTCCATAGCAATACAATGTTGACACTATCCGGTCAATTCACGAGAAACTTCACTTACAAACACAGTATTTTACTTCTGATTTTTACTCTTTCCGTACACATCAACTGCAACGCCACAACTTACAATTTAGTTTTGTTTCACTTTTAATAAATCACTTGCAACAAGCCACTACCTACTTTTCTCACATTTTTCTTAAATTACTTGCTTTTAAAATTCAATTTGGCCATTTTACACTGTCGAATATCGCGTGACCGCACCATGTGTAGGTGCCGGTAATAATACGACACAGACTGTTTTTGCTAGAGTGCCGGCAAACTCGTCGAAGGTCAAAGAATGACGAATAGCGACGAGACGAGACTGTTATTTTTTTTTTAATTCCGTGTGTGAATAGATTATGGAATCTTCCCCTTCCAATGAATGGGATACTGTTGGCCTAAAATGTTCAATGTCGTCTTATTTGGATACAAGTTTCGTTTAAATATTACATGTTCGTTTATTTATTTAATTCCTTAACATTTTTCTAGCTTATAAATTTTAGTTGTATCAATGTCTGTATGTTTGATGACCCGGAAGTGCACCTGTCAATCCGGAAGTTTTTTTATTTTTTTATTGACAATGGGCTTGTGGAACGAGCTTGCCCAGAAGAAGCCTATTCACTCTCGCCCTGAAGAGATTCGGGATTGAAGTCCCGGATTGCGAGGTGTAATGTATGGGGTGACAGGACTTTGCGACCGAATTCGGTCGTAAAGCGATCGCTATGAATGTCGAGCGAGACTGCAGCCCCAGGCCATTGGCTGATACGACAATCGGTACAATGTCAGCCGAGCTCACATTCCACATGTCAACAACCTCGTGTGCTAAGTCGAGACATTTAATTAGTATCTCATCCTAAGCTTTCAGGAGGATTATTATTTCCAAAACACTTCTTCAGATCACTGGCCTTATGCCTGTGTTTTTTTGTTAATCATTGGCCATGTTACTTGCCCAGCATGTGTGTTTACACTTCGAAATACTACCGTATAAGATTTCACTCAAAAACAATAACATCTCGTAGGGGAATTACTTACTAAAGATTTTATTATTAGAAAAGCTATTACTTATAACTCGAACAGAGGTGGCCCAGTGCTTACGAGCTGTAGGTCGTAGGTTCGAACCCCGACAGGCGCTTTACTTTGTCAAAATTATTTCATCACCACTGCTCTCAAAACGGTTAAGGAAAACACCGTGACGAAACCGACATTTCCTGGAACCAAAAATTCGAAGACATGTGACATCTACCAACCCGCACTGGGATCGCGTGGTGGATCATGGCCCGCTCCCTCTCAAAGAGAAGAAGCCTGTATCCCAGCAGTGGGAATATTATTGGCTGATTATATTGATCATAACTTACTATTTAAACGTTTTTAAATATGGTGCTATAGTAACCTCAAAGTCAAATTATTATAAGTACTAGCTGCGCCCCGCGGTTTCACCCGCATAAGTATCGATCCCGCGAGGATATCGGGATAAAAAGTATTCTACAGGGTGGCGATTAGGTTATCACATTAATTGAAACCACGTACTCTATATGAGGTATTTTATCATATGCAATTAAAATAATTTAATAATAAACAATATTATAGCCGCAGGACCCTTTTTTTCATTTTAATATTTCACAACATCATGTATTGCATAAACATAATCAGCTGACCAATAAAAGTAGGTCAAAGACCCGTGGCCGGTGAAGATAGTTCAAAACTTTAAACGTTGCCATTCCGAATTACCTACAAGCACTACTAAACTACCATTTTACAAACTATTATTACAAGAAACGTAAAAAATTCAAGCGAAAAATGTCCTTACCGCCTTCTTACGGCTAATAGTTGAAGGCGTTTTTTGTGCGCAAAATTAAAAGATGAAAAGGGACCGCATGAGAGGTATGAAAAAAATATGCAAACATATTCTTACTGTTGACGACTTAAGGTATAAATTTCTATGCGCGAAATGCTACGGGGTACGGGGGTGTGCTTGTAGGCATTTGTTTGGCGCGTGCGACGAATGAGTCACATAGTCCGCCGCCAAAATCCTTGAGGGATAGTTGACGATTGGCGCACGCGCCCTTCGTAGTATTGTTATTGTTTTTATTTCGTGGACATTGTTTTGTGTTAACTTTATTTTAGTAATAGGAATAGGATAGGTTAGTGAAGTGGTGTGTGTGACAGTTTATGCGAAATCAAACGCTTAAATAATAATTATTGTTAGGTAGCTATTTTCATTGTGTTATTGTTTCCAACAAAATGCCTCGAATCAATTTCGCATCGCCGGAGTACACCGATATGATTTGGAGTTCGGGCAATGGACATTTAAAGAATGAGGTACTTATACGCTACTGAAGTGACGACTATGGACGATTTAAAATCTTGAATAATTCGGGCCTTCGACAATTTAAAAATTTTAGCCGCGAAGCCTACTCAGGCTACTCTGAAGAGTCCGAAATAATATCGTAAGACGATGTCATTTGTGTGTACAGAAGCACGGTGGACAATTTGAAAACGTTAAAATTAAAATACGTAATAATTGAGCATTTAAGTGGAGATTTTTAAAGTTAATTTGTGATTATTTCATAAAACAATATCGTAAGTATGTTGTGAAAATGTTGAATTACTGTCCCACGCACCACGCGCGCGTGCCTACATGCACAAGTAGGTACTCGTACTCGTACCTCGCGTAGGTACGGCGCGTGCTCCGCCGGCGCGACGCTGCGGCGTTGCCGCTTTTACAGGTCAGTAAACTAATATTATAAAGCATGATTTATTTTTTACCAACTATAACGCCATTTATTTTGTTTGAAAAATGCATTTTCTTAATTTTAGTAAAATTATTTATTTTATTATTTTAACGGACTGATAACAACTTGTAATACCTGCTGTACAATTTAATGTGATAACCTAATCGCCACCCTGTATATGTTAATTCTGGTTATAAACCATCTGTGTGCCAAATTTCATCCAAATCCGTTCAGTAGTTTTTGCGTGAAAGAGTAACAAACATCCATCCATCCATCCATCCATACAAACTTTCACGTTTATAATATTAGTAGGAAGTAGGATTACGTACAATGCTAGTGGGTAAAAGTGGGTTCACGTCATACCTAAGTAGTATAACAAGTGGGATCTGAACTCACGTCCTTTCCCTTCAGTTGAACCCAGCAGCCATAGGAGAAAGAACACTACAATGAAACAATCAGCCTAGTTTTTTCCCACGGGCCGCGATGTCATATGATAAACATCACGGCTGAGGGTTGGAGGCCGCGGCGGGAGAGGAGTGCCGGTATTGCGGTGCACCGCTCTCCCTACCTTCCGTGGCCTTGACGGGGTCGCCACCGTCTGATGGTGGACGCGGTGGGGCCGCAGGGGAGGAGGAGTGTTGGTATGACGTTGGCCGCTCTCCCTATCCTCTGCGGCCGAAAATTGGCAGGCGGCGGGGCCAATGACCTGACCCGTCGCAGGGGGACCAAGGGTGCCCAGACACGGGGTCGTCTGACCCCCATGTGCTGGTTTGGTCCCTGGGGTGGTGACGGCGTGCTATGTGTTCTGGTGCGCCGGTGATGGGGAGTACTCCCCAGAGGAGGGCCCGGAGACGGACAGCCGCGGCGGGTTCACGGATGAATGCTAACGCGTGCCCGTGTTCCCGCCGTAAGCAGCAGAGGAGGACACCGTGGAGTTTTAGTGGTTTAGAGTCCCACATAACTGCACTATCTCCCCGTGGTAGTGCGGAATGCATGAGCATTTCTCCACGATAAAAAAAAGCTATATTAGGATCAGCTTCCAGTCTAACCGGATGCAGCAGAATACTAGTATTTTACATGGAGCGTCTGCCTATCTGACTTCCACAACCCAGTTACTGGGTAACACGATACACCTTAGTTAGACTTCTTGAACAAAATACACTGCAGTAGCATAGTACAAATTACGAGGCGTTAATTTCTTAGTAAGTGTGTCGGTAAGGTATGGGAACTCCCCGTGCGAGGTAAATATTACCTAAGTCTTAGTAATCTTAGTCAACAATACAAATACATACTACAGATAATCTGTCTGCAATTGTCTTGAAAACTACCATAAGAAACACTTGAACAAAATGGTGACTGATTGTAATAATATCAGCGTATATTGTTCCCGGTAATGTAGGCCGGTGAATCAGACGACTCCTGGAGTGGAGACAAGCGTAGTGTGGGAAGGCCCCCAGCTTGATGGACTGACGACCTCAAAAAGGTGGCTGTGACAGACTGGATGCGGAAGGCGGAGGACAGGGTGTTGTGGCGCAGCCTGGGTGAGGCTTATGTCCTGTAGTGGACTGCGATAGGCTGCGTTTATAGATTGATAATGTTCCCACTATTGAGTGAAACACAGGCCTCTTCTCTGTAAAAGGGAATGGGCCATAATCCACCACGCTGGCCCAGTGCGGGTTGCCGGAGGTCTCATGGCTTTGAATTTTTGGTTCTAAGCCATAGCCGGTTATCTCACTATGTTTTCCTTCGCCGTTTTGAGAGCAGTGGGGATGAAATAATTTACTCAAAGTGCCTGCCTGGGTAATCAATTCATCATGGAAATCAAAAAGAAAAGACAGGAACTCGACATACGTTATAAAAGTATGTATTGGTTACTCGGAAGGAAATCCTGCCTATCCATACATAATAAAATTATAATATACAAGTATATTCTTATGCCAATTTGGACGTATGGCATCCAACTTTGGGACTGTACTAAACGAAGTAACGTTAAAATAATCCAACAATTCCAAAATAAAGTAGGTACTCAGGGATGCTGTAAATGCTCCATGGTACATTAGAAATGCTGAAGCCCACGAACACAGACTTCAACGACATGTGAATGTCGAGGCAATTCAGCTACTAGACAACACGGACTTAGTGCGTAGGCTAAAGAGAACTAAACCATTTGAGTTAGTGTAGTATATATATAGTGAATGAATAATAGTGCGGTGCTAATGGTGCTATACATGTAACACATGAACAAAGTGTTTTATCAATTATCAGACCCTAAGAAAGTGCTAAAAAACTGTGTAAAAGTGCAAATTGACACTATTCTTAGTTATAACATAGTCTATCTCGTAAAATATTAAGTTAGAGTTAAATTGCTTATTAGTCTGTTAGGCTAGATTGTAATTCATTACTAAGAACCTTAGTTCTTATTAATAAAGAAAAAAAAAATCATCATTCTAGAGAAATAAAATCTAATTCTTATACTGTCGGCAACAATGACATGGGAGTTGTTATCACGCAGGCGTGACTCAAGCGTGGTGATTATGGAGAACCGTTTGTTGTTGAGGTACCTAAACGAGGAAGACCTTATTTAAAAGATGACGAACATAAATCATATCACCAAACCCTTCAAAAGTTTAACTCTGGATAACTATAGCCCTAAATAATGCAAGTCCAAATCACTTTATCCCTATAAGGTGCAATTACACTTGGTCGTTAGCCCGTATTCGGGTGCTCAAAAGACTACTCGAAATAGACACCAGGTGTATTAATTACCGTTGTCATCGCACTGGAATACGGGGTTACGATAGCGAGTAGTTTGAATGAAGTATTATCTATCTATCTATCTAAGTAGAGTACCTACCGTGGCGCCCACGTTCGGGCAAGGAACTAACTGCTCCTACCTACAGACGCCATGTCATCCGCCATTCGGGTATCCGAAACGATGAAGCTGGGGGCCTACTCCGATGTGCAAAGTGCGAATGTTCGGATCGGACCGACACTTGGCCGAACCGAATATTATTGAAAAAAGATCGGATCGGCTCAATTGGGTCGGGACCATAGTCAATATTCGAAAGAGTGTAGGAGTGTAGGATCGGAACTGACCGAGCCAAATAGTAACTTCGTAGCAGGAAACGGCCGAACATTCGGCCGATACTACTTCGGAGTAGACCCCCTGGACTACATTGTCCGAAGGCAGGCGTACTCGAACCCGTTCATTTACACTTGATCTTTTACCCGAATTCCATAGGCAATCGAATTCGTGAGTACGGTCAAATGTTGTTATTTGCGCCATTTAGTAATGAACTCCAACCCAAATAGCATCTTACACAATATCAATCGCAATCTGAATCATTTTGAAGGATCCATTGCTTTATGTGTTCGTACAATTTGTCTACTCAACAACGTAAATAACGCAATGAATGTTGTTGAGCTGTCAAAATAAAATTCATTGTTACTGATATATAGTGTGTTACGCAATTACCCCGGAGGTTTGAATGTGATCTTTGACCAGCTGCGCGCTGCGCTCAATCACTAGCTCCCGTCATTCCTTTTGTCACCAAAAATATTGGCTAATCTTTTAGTTTAAAATTAGTCATAATATTATGTGGAACACAGATAAGCCAAAAATGCTATTCTCTGAGAAACTTCGCTTAGTCATGGCTATAAAAAAATATGTTGTATAAAATAACCTGATAGTGTAGATAAATCGGCCTTATCAATAGGCTTGCTTCCGGTCATTTCCTGGCAATTTCTCAATTATTTAGATACTCTCGTACCTATTTTTTATTTAATTTTTTATTTAATTTTTTGCTAGCCGTTAATGTCCCACTGCTGGGCAAAGGCCTCCCTACTCTGTGTCCACCTCTCTCTGTCCAGAGCTGCCAAGGACCAATCTTTATTTAAGTCGCCCAGCTCATCCCGCCATCTCCGTCTGGGCCTGCCGCGATGTCGTTTGGTACCTATAGGTATTTTTTTCCAGTTACACGATAACTATTATTATTTAATATTAAGGATATGAAAGAACCAGGATAGCGAGATCGTCCGAAAGAGTTACCGCTGGCCTGGAACATAAAGGGCTAAGGAAGGAACACGGGTGGGTTTTAGTCAGTAAAAGTCTGAAACTCCCTCCGCTCCACCCAGAGCGGGAGGGGTCATTTGATGATTTCACATCCTCAAAAAAAAAAGGGATATGAAAGAATGCTATTATATTTTTTACAGAAATAACACACAAGATACACAAATATAGTTTAAAATATGGCACCACTTAATAAAACTTATGACGGTTTTTGTTTCATCAACAGATTATCTACACAATTTTAAAT
Source organism: Apamea anceps (assembly GCA_951799955.1). NCBI lineage: Eukaryota > Metazoa > Arthropoda > Insecta > Lepidoptera > Noctuidae > Apamea > Apamea anceps. The sequence goes on along the minus strand of OX637521.1, from coordinate 14,063,149 downwards.
AACCCAGTCTAAAAAAAAGGCTCAAAAATTCTGCAAAAAACTCGTTTTTAGTGATATTACGAGTACTATACTAATATTATGTATTATGGGGTAAAATGTTTGTTTGTTTGCAAGTTTGTATGCAGGGGGTAATCTCAAGAACTATCAGTTGGATTTGAAAAATTCTTTTTGCATTTGATGGCCCAATTCTTGAGGAAGGCTATAGGCTATTTAACATTACGCCATGGCCCGTAGAAGCCGAGCAAAACAGAAATAGTCTGAAAGAACGCTAAGCAAAAACGTAGTGGTTGCGCGGGCGCAGGCGGGTGATGCGATGTTTTGAAAAATTCCCACGCTAGGGGTCTAGGATCACGTGAAGAATTCATGGTTACAATTTACGCGTCGATGTTCCTACCACCCTGGGCCCCAAGTCTATTACAATAGTGTCAGAATGGTCTATCATTGATTTCATAATTGTTGATTTTGACAAGTTTGGTAATCTACTAACATAATGGCGTCATTATGACTTTCCAGTGGTCAACCACGGACACTCCATTGAAAGAAATGGCATAGAATGGTAATCTCGCATAATGATAAATGAATGACTGACTTACATAAAACACTTGACTTGTATAAAACACTAATAACTAGTAACTTAATCTTTTTGACATTTTATTGAAACTAATTTGTATGTTTAATTTATAATGATATGCATATGCCTAAAAATATTGACTTTAATAATGACATAAAAGTTTACATAATGAAGTTGTACATCACCTGACCTATTGATAAACCTAAATTGTATTGTATTTGACATTATGAAACTTAATCTCTGACATTTATTGAAACTATTTTTACTTAATTTATCATGATATGCATGTGCCTATTATTATTACTACTGACTTTATATAAAACTTCACATAAAAAAATTGCATGTCACCTGACCTATTCTGATGGTTCTGAATTGTATTTGACATTGGTATTAATATGACATATAATTAACTTAATATCTGTGACATTTAGTGAAACTGATATAATTTAATCTAATTTGTAACGATGTGCCAATTAATATTAATTTTAAATTTAATAATGATGTGAAATTTTACATAATCTCAGAAGGTAAATGATAGTTGACAATGTTAATTATATATATTTGTACGCCTCTGGGCAAAACATAGAGAATCAATCTATTTTTAACACCTCACACTCCGTTGTAATCCGACCTATGTATACAAATAAATTATTCTGATTCTGAAAATTAATAATATTTAAAAATATATATAAATGAAATCTGGCATAAATAAAGTTGTGGTAGTTTTTCGAAAATCATTTTTTACCGGTTTTATAATAATACGACAATGTCATTATGACACAATTCTATTACGAGACCATTGACCGACCAATGATCGCCATTCAGAATTTAGCAGATTACGAACTTTAAGCAAAATGACGATGGGATGGGAATGGGACCGTGTTGGAATGACGAATTATAAAAAATAGCAGACTTGGGGCCCTGTATATGTGATAATTTGTGATGATTCAATGCTTTGCTGTCATCTCAACGACAGATATTAGCGGATGAATCATGAAATCAGATATTATTGCCGAGCTCTCCATAGTTCGTAATACATATCGCTCATGATCGTGATATGTATAGTTCGTAATATATATCTCTCGTGATTATGTTTAGGTAGATTGTATGTATAGATAACTAACTATTTACACTAGATATTAAATTCAATGACTAACTAACTTACTATACAAATAAATACGAAAACAAAGGACACTCAGGCGGCGAAGTACTCGTCCGCATCGCTGTCATCCGGAAACGTGCCCATAATTATTATTAACTAGCTGCGCCCCCCTTCTAAGTTTCGATCCCGTGGGAATATCGGGATAAAAGAATCCTATGTGTTAATCCTGGTTATAAACTATCTGTGTGGCAAATTTCATCCAAATCCGTTCAGTAGATTTTGCGTGAAAGTAAGTAACAAACATCCTTCCATCCATCCTTACAAACTTTCGCGTTTATAAGTAGGACAGTAGGATTTATCCTCATATTTATTTATTCGTTAAAAAGAATGGTGCCATCCCTTTTTTTGAAAATAATATAATAATAATATCCCTGGACATTTCACACAGCGCCATCTAGTCCCAAGCTAAGCAACCTAATGCTTGTGTTATGGTAACAAGATGGCTGATAAACTACTTATATACATTTTTTTTTTTGTAAATACATACATATTGTAGATAGAAAAACACCCAGACTCGGAACAAATACATGTAGGTCATACAAATATTTGTTCCGTGCGGGAATCGAACCCGCGACACGCAGCGCAGCAGTCAATCGCTTAACCACTGCGCCAACCGTGCCGTCAAAAAGCCGTAAAATAGTTTTATTGTAAATAATTCATAAAAACTATTTTTAAAGTGACACAGTTTTAGCCAGCTCGAAACTTAATATGGGATTCTAGTCTAGAATGATCTACTGAATTCATGGTTACAGTTTGCGCGTCGATGTCCCTGCCTACCTGTACAGTAGTTGAGGCTTCAATTTCAGGATATAAGTAATCTAAGCAGATGAGAGTTCATCAGAGAGATTGAGTTTTGTCAAAGTCAAAGTATGTATTAATTAGTGCGAATTTTGGTGATATAACAGGTCTCAAAAATATTTTATAGAAACTCAAAAATCTACTCTTTAATGTAACACGCTATTAATTTAACTATATTAGAAATTAAATAAAACATTATATACGATACAATTCAAATATTTTAAAAGTCTTTAGATAGGATATATTACATTATCGACCTCGGGCCTCGTCATTACCAGGCGGCTAGCTACCCATGCTCGCTGCCCGCAAGCCCGCGCCTACGGTGGTCGAGAATCGGCTCTCGACTCTAGAATCGGCATTAGACTCTTAATTTGCATGCCTCAACGCGTAATATGGTTGAACTATGCTCTATTTTTTTAACAACTTTGTGTAAATACCCATATTAGCAAAGAAATTACATTGATTTTGAAAAAAAAATTAACCAAATATACTTAATTTTTAGACTAAAAAACAAACAACGTTTAGACGTGACTAATACTTGTACAGCCAATACGGCCTACAAGGATAAAGAAAAATCATCAAACATAAAAAAATTGAGAACTAGTTCCTAAAAACTCACTCCAGTTATTGCACCTGGTTCTCCCTCTTTATAAACCACAAAAAAACAAACTTACCTTTAATAATAGGCATGGCTACATATCCAAACACATTTGAGGCACAACACAGTCACATAACTCCACACTCGGACACTGCAGAACGTCTACAGCCGATGATTCTACCTTATCATTATTATCAATTTCCTTTCCTAAAATCGGCAGGCAGACTTAGAAAATGTCATAGAGGTGGTAAGAGGATTTTCTTTTCGTTTCTTTCGACACTGTTGGTCCACAAAAGAAAGATGACCAAGAGGAGGGTCAGGTCATAGGTGTTATTTTAGGTTAACTCGAAATTGCAATAAAATTAGAGGTTTCCGAAAAAAAATTTTTTAGGAAAATTAAATAAGTCCCAAAAATATTTTTTTTTTATTTTTTTATTATTCCTAACATTACAGGTTGCCCCAAATCGGTAGCGTGGTATTAAACAATATTTTTTCCATTATGTTTGTTATTGTATGTATTGTTGTTATCTTTGCTGCTCATAAAGCTCTAAGTGTATACTCCAACTCCTTAAACTCCGGCTCTAAGACGACAAACTGACAAAAAAAGATTTTTTTTTCTATTAATGGAACAAAGTTGCTTAACGCACGTTATACTCTGCACATAGCACCATTTAATCATAAACGTTACTTAAAGTTATGTAGTGATTAGCGACTGTTTATTTGTTTAACTATACACTGTTGACGTTTAAACGTCCCTTAACTTTAATTATCGTTTATAAATAAACCCCTTAATGAATAAGAGCTAAACCGAAAAAAGTGTAACATTGTAACCGGCACGTCACAGTTGTTACGTAACAAGTGTCGTTACGGTCAAACTGTTCTATGAACTTTGTTTCAACAGGGTGTCCCACGACATCTCATGGCAGTTTTTTTTTATAGTAGTTTAAACCTAATGTTTTTCTTTCACACAAAACACGTTCTCCACTAAATATATTTTTTTTAATACTAGTGGCACGGTCGTTTTGCTTAAAGGGATACTTTTTTGGCCTTTGACATCCAGGAAAGAGTAAATAAGTGTTACGTACCGCTTATTGAGTCATCAATTGCCTTGAGCAAGCCTAGTGATCAATGCTCGTGTCTCTTTGTATGGGAAGAGGTATTTGCCCTTTTTTTTTGAGGATGGGAAATCATCAAATGACCCCTCCCGCTCTAGGTGGAACGGAAGGGAGTGTCAGACTCTTACTGACTAAAACCCACCCGTGTTCCTTCCTTAGCCCTTTATGTTCCAGGGCAGCGGTAACCCTTTCGGACGATCCCGCTACCCTGGCAGGCTTCGGCCTATCGGGCCCCGTCATTCGTGCTGACATCTCTTTGAGGCGCGCGTGGAACACAACGCGCCGTCCGGCAAGGTCTTTGCACTGCAGTGGAGACAGTAATTGGTTGGTATTATTATTTATCTATACATTTTTCACTCTATCGTCCTCTCATTAGCTCACGTGACTAAATGAATGCTGCTCTCTTTCACCTAATCACCTGTCATTCACCTGTCATTGATTTTGATTGTTTTCTTTTGCTCAAGCTTGCTTAATATGTAAACTCCGTTCTGGTCAGTATCACAACGTCAATACTACTACAATTGGATGGGCATCTCTTCCTCGTTGTCGTCGGTGGTACCCTAACACGGAAGATATCAAGCCGAGTACCAATCAGCTGGAACGGTGGTTTCCAGGTTTTTCGCTTCCATTTAAGCCTTCGTCGGCATCAGCTCCGCTTCCGGCTATCTTCGGACCGAGGGCTTCCACGTCGCTTCGCCTCCGGTGTGCCGAGCAAGTCGGACAGCCGTGCCGTTAACTGCCCGTGTGACGTCATCGTACAGTCCAGCATCTTCCATCCAGGGCCATCTTCCCTCTGCGGCCAGCGACGGGATTTCGTCTGCAACTACAGGGGAGAACCTATCCCTGCAGAAGTGTCAACAGTCAAATCTTAACCCACGACCTACAAATCTTTGTGTGCCTCCGACTGGTTTTATTCCCAATATTATAGATTTTAAAGGTACACACCCGTATTTTATTTCTGCCATCACTTGCTAGGTGGGAATCAGCGGGTGGAGGCTACACTGGCACCTGGGCACCTTAATTGCCTATAATTAAGATATGTACATAGTAGCAACTGAAAGGCCAGTTCTCGGTAATAATCTCATATCAATGACAAAAATATAGGGAAATTAGAGGTATTTTTTACACGACTGCCCAACAAAAGGAGTGGTATTTTTTCAGGGTTCATGTATGTTTGTGAGTTTCTTTATTCCACCATAACTTCTAAACGGCTTTACGGATATAAATTTTTGTGAAGCGTTGCGTTATCCCCCGACTTCGCTGAAAAGATTGGTTTTCAGTTTTCCACTTTTGGGCACAATGGCGGTTTAATTGCATAGTAAATATTATAATTTACTAGCTGACCCAGCAAACGTTGTTTTGCCATATAAATTATTTCTAGCTGCCCGGCGCTACTTCGTTCGCGTGGTATCCTACCCCCTACCCTACTCCTACACTACTCCTACCCTACTCCTACACTACTCCTACCCTGCTCCTACCCTACTCCTACCCTACTTCTACCCTACTCCTAACCTACTCCTACTCTACTCCTACCCTACTCCTACCCTCCTTCTACCCTACTCCTACCCTACTCCTAACCTACTCCTACTCTACTCCTAACCTACTCCTACACTATTCAAAACCCTTAATTTATTACGTGCTTCACTTCGAGTGGTCCCGAGTCTACCGTACCGAAGGGACGATCGTCAAATGTTTGACAGGAAAGTAGGTAGAACAGATTATATGGGAAAATGAAATTGTTGTTTTTTTCTATTTTCCTCGCAATTTTTCCATATTTTCTCACCGTTTAAACCTTCCCTGGACTACGACGAACATTTCAAAACCAAAATCAGCTAAATCGGCCCAACCGTTCTCGAGTTTTAGCGAGACAAACGAACAGCAATTGATTTATATATATATATATATTTAGTGCTTACCTTGTGCTCATTCAACACTAAAATCATTTAGCTTGTTTTTAATTTTTTTGTTCAATTTTTAAAGCACTTTTTGACAAGGCAAGAGTATTTTTTTTTGACAGGTTGGGATTGAGATTAGAATTAAAGCGTTCTTAAAAATACGAGAATTGCCACTCAAAACCATGTCATGTCTAATCCATTTGGAACTCTGTTCGCGGCTAGCCTTATCTACTGATAAAGACTAGCAGACAATATTACAAAGGAATAACGTTGCTGTAACGAAAATATATTTGTTTGGTATCTTTGCTATTTTGTTACTCTCATTTTGTATTTAACGAAGAGCAGATTAAATGTTAACTTACTGTCCGTCATTTGTTTTCATTTTTGATTGAAGATTTCTTAAAAAAAAACATTTCATCTATAAAATTTCAATTACAAATTGTTTTTTTTTCAGTAATTATTGTGATTTTTTGCTCATTCTTCTCCATGGCACACTCCAACAAGAAGTCATCATCTGCCTAGCCTTTTCCCAACTATGTTGGGGTTGGCTTCCAGTCTAACCGGATGCAGCTGAATACCAGTATTTTACATGGAACGACTGCCTATCGGACCACCACAACACAGTTACTGTGTAATACGATACCACTTGGTAAGACGGGTTGTCAGACTTTCGGGCTTCTGACGACCCGTAACGACTCTCAAAGATCCACGAATGACAGCCGGGACCAACGGCTTACAGATATTATCCTTATATATGTAAAGGATTGATAAGTTGCATGATCTTCCACAGTCTCCCCACTCTCGCGGGAGAGTCGCGTGCTCAACAAAAGGTTGTAGTTCACAGTTAACTATAAGAGACCTTCGGGGAACTAAGTCCGTTTTATTTGTTGTAAAGATAAACAGCGGCCTTTGAGCGTAAACTTTGTAACCGGACGTTACTGTTGGAACTCGACTTGTACTCGAATCTCGAAATAACCAGAAACAGAATCAGAATTTTATTTTCTCTAAATGTAGATACAGATTGCAGCACATCAAGCTACTACAATCTGTCAAATGTCTTTAATAGATTTTCAACTTTATCGCATTAAGGTTCAAGGTTGATTGGGAAAATTTGACAGTTTCGGGTAACTTGACCTACTGGCGTCTGTACAGTATAAGATTAATAACATAACGAAATGAGATCAACTACATTTTATCTTACGGCGTGCAAATCGTTACATTAATTCTACAAAATAAAAATGTCAAGAACACAAATAAAATGAATAAAAAGAGACAAAAAAGCAGCTAGTCAGGAAAATATAGGTATGAGTATAAGAAACATTAACAATTTATTTCATATCATTTAGTTAATAAATTCGCAATAATATATTATGTACTAGGTAATTTATAATAGTCATTTTCTATAAAGTCACATCATTGTATGTATTTACAAAAAAAATGTACATAAGTAGTTTATCAGCCATCTTGTTACCATAACACAAGCATTAGGTTGCTTAGCTTGGGACTAGATGGCGCTGTGTGAAATGTCCAGGGATATTATATTATATTATATTATATATATTATATTATTAAGAAAAATTCAAAGCGCTTACATTCTGCGTAGGCCAACTCGGCCAACCAGCCTATCGCAGTCCACTGCTGCACAAAGGCCTCTCCTAGGCTGCACCACAACACCCAGTCCTCCGCCTCCTGCATCCAGTGTGTCTGGGTAGGTACCATTATAATATGGAACTGCCTGTCGTCTGTATTTTTCGCACTTGCGGGGTTATTGGGTAATACACACTTACAATGCAACGCCTTTTAATTTTGTCAGGTCAACAACATTCATTGCGTTTTCTACGTTGTTATGCAGAATGAATTGGGGATTTCCTTCAAAATCCTTCGCACTGAAAGTGTGTTACACAATTGGGGTGCTGGGTGTTGTCACAAGTCAGTGATGGCCCCGACTTACGATTTGTAGATCGTGGGTTCGAAACCAGACAGGCGCTTTACTTGGTGCAATTTATTTCATCACCACTGCTCTCAAAACGGTAAAGGAAAACATCGTGAGGAAACCGGCATGTCCCGTGATATCTACCAACCCGCACTGGGCCCGCGTGGGCCGTAATCCAGCCCACTCCTTCTAGAGAGGAGGCCTGTACCCCAGCGGAACGTTATAGCCTAATTATGCAAGACTTCGAGAGTCAGTAAGTTAATTCTAAGCAAGCGTAATCATCGCCGCATCGTTGCTTACCATGTGGTGAGATAGTGAACAAACATGAGGCAGTCATCAGTCTTCAGCCTTCTGTGTCAAACTTTTTTTCATAATAGCTGGGAAAAAGTTAGATACATATTTATAATCCTTTTGGAGACAGCTCCTTTTATAACTAGCTGCGTCTGAATATCAGTGTCTTTCTCCAAACTGATATTTAAGATTACCTAATTAAAAATCCAAAATAAACTTAGCCCAACACCCACACCCCATCCGAGCCCTCACCACGAACCCCCCCGAACTCTCACGATTTTCGGTTTCGGCCACGAGGACCTCACGGCTTTCGACCCACACACACACACTTCACACTCACACACGCGACCCGTAGACCAATAAGGCAGTTGCTCATAGAGCCTATCTTAATACATAAATACAAAAGAGTTGCTCATAGAGCCTATCTTAATACATGAATACAAAAGTGACTTACACCCCGAGTTGTTCCCATAGTAGCAAACCGCAATGATGGGGGCAGGCCGAAGTTGAACCCACTGGAGATTTTAGCCTGGTTTAATCTAACTTGCCTTAAGATCTGCAACACTAACCACACTGTGTACATAATATTTTCAATGTTCGCTTTAAACGTTGAGTTTGATCTATTTGAACTGCTGCAGTTTTTAAGTTGACCTCACTGTGATCATTACCTCTCAGGGACGAACGGGTATATGTTCTATGTTACGGGTTTGGTTTCCGCGCTCAGATGGAGAACGGGTATATAGTTTGTATAATTGTGCCAGTTGTGGTACATATGTGTACGAGCTTGTTCTAATGAAGAGGGTAATATATAATTGATCCTCTAAAAACTTCTTGAACTACTAATTATGCATGCTTTTTATGATTAATGAACATCTAAAATACTTACACCACATGGTTTCCTTCTTTGATTGAAATAGGCTTTTTCCTAAAATCCGAATCGGATGCAGAAGGCGATAACTACGAAGTGGCGGAATATCATACTTAGTGTGTTATATATATATATGTATAAACTAAATGAAAAAGAAAGAAAATACGCTTATTTGCGGTTAACATGACGTAGAAAACAAAAAAAAACTTTTTTACAAAAAAAAAAACAACCGACTTCCAAAACAAAACACTACAAAGTGAAGAATAACTTCAATTTCGGAAGTCGGTGTCGTTCATTTATTTTCGTTTTTTGACACCGACTTTCGAAATTGAAGTTATTTTTCACTTTGTAGTGTTTTCTTTTTTTAAGTGGATTTTTTTTTTTTTGTAAAAAAGTTTTTTTTTTGTTTTCTACGTCATGTTAACCGCAAATAAGCGTATTTTCTTTCTTTTTCGTTTAGTTTATACATATATATATATAACACACTAAGTATGATATTCCGCCACTTCGTAGTTATCGCCTTCTGCATCCGATTCGGATTTTAGGAAAAAGCCTATTTCAATCAAAGAAGGAAACCATGAGTCGGTGTCGTTCATTTATTTTCGTTTTTTGACACCGACTTTCGAAATTGAAGTTATTTTTCACTTTGTAGTGTTTTCTTTTTTTAAGTGGATTTTTTTTTTTTTGTAAAAAAGTTTTTATTTTTCTCTTTTTAGTTGTACCGACCCCACCACCAATTCATATGTACTTGCAAGATTAGAGGTACCCCAATAACAACTTTGACAGAAATGAGGGTGTACCATGGTATACTGAACACATCTGCGTACCTCTTTAAAGGGTACAGGCGTGATGTTATGTTGTGTGATTGCGTAAACAATGCATACAGATAGCAGCAATTGCGGTTGATTTGCTGGCATTTATTGAAGAGTTTCGTTGTCCGTCTCCGAAACTCATCATTAGCCGATCGATTCTGTAAAAATTTCACCGTGAAAAGTTAGGTGAAGTGAGCTTAGAGTGAGCTGTCAATAGTGTCAATCCCTAGCATTAGTTGGAATGACAGCTCACTCCACGCTCACTTCACCTAAGTTTTCACGGTGAGATGGTTACAGAATCGCACTGCAGATCTTTACGAAATTTAAATGGGACGACTTCGAATTAAACCTCTTTCGAACAAAAAAAAATATTTTTCAAATCCGATATTTGACCGAGTTATGCCTGAACATACATAAAAAAAAATATAAACATCCGAATTGAGGATCTCCTCCTTTTTTTTTGAAGTCGGTTAAAAAGAGCAAGTTGGGAGAAAATATGCGTCACATCCACACAAAACGGCCATCGCTCACCATAATGCTAAGACAGAGCCCCAGCGCTGGTTTTCAGCGACAGCCGGCGTTAACGTGATGAAAGAAAAATGCTTTTACTGGCATTACAGCAAAAAATACACCTTAAAACTATAAAAAACAGAAAACAAACGTTATAAAGCCAAAAGGGCCTCAGCTCAGCATAATGTCAGATGACAACACAAGGTGCACCACCTGACGCTGATTTTCAGGTGCAGAAAATGATAAGATAAAAAAAAAAACAAAACTACTATTACATAGAGGTAAAATTGTTTGTTGGCTTGTAATAGACAATATTTGAAAACCAAGGTCTTCAACCATTGTGTCCTGCCCGGTATGACATACGGTGCCGAAACGTGGCAGTTGGGCTGGTCCACAAATTCAAGGTCGCTCGGCGTGCTGTGGAGCGGGCTATGCTCGGAGTTTCTTTGATGGATAAAATCAGATCTTGAATGAAGTTATCCGGAAAAGAACCGGAGTAACCGACATGGCTTGCAGAGTCAGCAAACTGAAGTGGCAGTGGGTTGGCCATGTTTGTCGAAGAACCGATGGCTAGTGGAGCAGACGAGTCCTGCCCCGGCAGTCTCGACATTCATAGCGATCGCTTTACGACCGAATTCGGTCGCAAAGTCCCGAATTGACAGGTGAAATGTTTGGAGTGCCAGGACTTTGCGACCGAATTCGGTCGTAAAGCGATCGCTATGAATGTCGAGACTGCTGGGGCTGGAGTAGAGACAGTGTATCGGCAAGCGTAGTGTGGGGCGCCCCACAGCTAGATGGACAGACGACCTCAAACATGTAGTGGCGCAGCCTGGGAGAGGCTTATGTCCAGCAGTGGACTGCTATAGGCTGAGTTGATTGACTTCCACGCAGACGGAAAATTTCGGGCAGAACCTACCTGTCAATATTAACTACCAAAAGTGTCCAATTGGTACTAAATTATTGAAAGAACAATAAAACAAACTCCAGTACTTCTACAACGTAAAATATCCTCAAAAAACACCCACGAGGCGAAACGAAACAGACTCTCTAATCAAATAGTGTTGGACACTTTAAAATATGTACAGTTTTGCAAGTATGCGACTTCTCACACGGCCGTACACAAATGAAACATGCATCAGACACTCGGTGTCGCAGTTCACGGAATTTTGATCCGAATTTATGTACCAACACAGGCAGGACCCTTGAATATTTGATCCGAGCGACCCCAGCTTTTGTCTTGTACATTTTAAAACAAGGTACTTATTTTTGATGGCGGAATTGGTTTAACAACGTACCTATCTATAGTCCATTTACAATAGCATTAGAAAGAAGTTAAAAAAGGTTATTTTTAATGCACACTTTGTAACAAAAATACAATAAACATTGTTACATTATGATAGACGCCGAATTTATTATGATCTATTTTTACAGCAGCTGTCACACTTAATTGTAACCATTTTAACTATTTATCTTATGAAATTATGTGGCTTTAATTTATTTATATTATATAACTCCAATTTAAAATTACAGTGTCAATGCTAAAAACCTAAAAGAAGCAGGGATGAACAATACTTGGAACGTTATTCGTTTCACTATAATTTTACCAAATTTTATTTTAATTAAGGTGGATGCTCTGCAGTAGCCCGCGAAATCAGACGAATTCGGAGCAATTCTAATTTAAAGGGATGTATTGATGATTTTTAAGGTTAAAATTGTATTATTGCCTAAATATTTCTTATTGTTGCGCATCATATTATTTTTATTAAGATACAACCTTACACTGACCTGCAAATTGCAAAAAACGCAAGAAAATTAGAATTTAAGCATCTCCCTTAAAATTGTTTTATCATAACTTTGAAATAAAATGTTTTGCATTCCTGCTACTACGAGCCTCTTTTTTCTAATGCTATTATAAATGGACTATAGTGTATTGTGACTTTTAGTCTGTGCTAAATAAATGTATTTTCTTTTTTTCTTGTTTCTTTCAATCAGGCACATAAATGGGACACTTAAAAACTCCTTTGCAACTATCATTAAAGGTGTATACACGGACACGGGTAGGACTAACTTACTTATAATATTATTTAAAACTATGAAAAAACGTAGCAAACTAGTAGTACTTTTAATAACATAGTAACTACTTTACTAAGTTCCCTAAATAAAATAAAATAAAAAAAAAAACACTAAGCCTACTGTTTACACTATAACATACTCGTAAAAGGAACATCAATATTATTCAACATATCAATTTGTAAAACCAATTAAACCAACAACGTCTGTAATAATATTAAAACATTATTATTTGAAGTTTTCATCAATTTAGCGGGAGTTGTGTAACACAATCAAAGTTTTTAAGAAAATAAGTTGAAAACACAGGTATTCCATCAACGCCCCTGTTGATCCATCCACGGCGGCTGATATAAGGGCATCTACGGGTCGATATTTTGTGCGGGCGCACCCAACAAGAAGTATCTATGACGGTTGTTATTATAGGTAACTATCATCATTCTCCCCCTTATCCCAATTTATTTCGGGTCGGCGCAACATGTCTTTTTCTTCCATACTTCTCTATTAGCCACCATCTCAGCAGTCACCCCCTTTCTAACCATATCATCATTCACACAGTCCATCCATCGTTTCTTTGGTCTTCCCCTAGTCTTATAGCCATCGACATTCATACCCAAAACTCTCATCACGACATTTTTCTCATTCCTCCGTAACACATGCCCATACCATGACAACCGATTTCCACACAACTTTTCAGTTACCGGTGCCACTTTCAGACTTCCTCTTATGTACTCATTTCTTATTCGATCCATTTGTGTAACAACACACTTCCCTCCTAAACATTCTCATCTCAGCTGCATGCAATTGCTTTTCATTCATCCCTTTTGTGGCCTAAGATTCTTATAGGTAACTGAAAATACTAAAAATAAACCGGCCAAATGCGTGTCCAACCACGCGCAATAAGGGTGCCGTTAGGATTAATTTATCCCAAAAACGAAGTTAATATTGTAGTTGAAAAACATGTTCCTTTCTTCTCATCTAGTTTTTAAAACATGATTGAAGTGTAAAAGTGTTTGTTAAAACCTAAAAAAATAAAATCATCAGCACATTTCTATGCAAGACCTCTGTTTTCAATAGGGTTCTTGCTGGGGCTCACCCCAGCGCTGGTTTTCAGCGACAGCCGGCGCCGACGTAATGACGTCGTCGTACAGCCAGAAACAATAAAAATAACTGCTAACGATTCCGCACACCATTTCCAACCCTATGTTTACAAACCCGGTAACTTGAAACTTAGTTGGTTTAGTCCGAAGTTGGGCGTTAGAATCGCTCATCGACGTCTTCATAAACCGAAGATGGCGTAATATCGGCCGGCCATTGTGGCCGTATCTAGGCACTACCCGCATGCTGGTTATCGGCTTGTCTTTGAAGCTGTCTGTCACAGGACAGAAATAATCCAAATCCAAGGCGGAATCTGTTCTAGTTTATTTCAATATATCCACGAAATAGGATGGACTGAAAAATACAAAAAACCGGAATGCATAAAATAACCTTCTAGAGTTCCTACCGATGCAATGTCTTCATCTTAAAGCTACGATCACCAAAAGAAATCAGTAACCAGGGTCGTCGGATATAGTTGCAGTTTAGTAAGACACCGATGGATTTTTTCGAATAAAATTTAATTTAATTAATAGAAAACAAACAGTTCATCCATCAAATTAAATTTCATTCGAAAATCTCCATCGGTTTCTTACTAAACTTCAACTATATATACTATACTTGACTATACTTGACGGCGCGGTTGGCGCAGTGGTTAAGCGATTGACTGCTGCGCTGCGTGTCGCGGGTTCGATTCCCGCACGGAACAAATATTTGTATGACCTACATGTATTTGTTCCGAGTCTGGGTGTTTTTCTATCTATAATATGTATGTATTTACAAAAAAAAATGTATATAAGAAGTTTATCAGCCATCTTGTTACCATAACACAAGCATTAGGTTGCTTAGCTTGGGACTAGATGGTGCTGTGTGAAATGTCCAGGGATATTATTATTATTATATTATTATATTATATACGACGACCCTGGTTACTTATATCCTTTGGTGACTGTACCAAGCGAGAGTCAGAGCCAAGCTAGCGTCGTTGAGCGAGTTTTGTATTTGACAGCTCCTGTTGCTGCGACCCGAGAAAATAATCAGCTGTCCCATACATTTGAGTCGCTTAGGTATTGAAGTTTTGTATGGGACACATTATAATTTTTCGCAATTACGATGTTGGTCCCACGGAAAAAGTTTTTTAGTTTCATCGTTACCCGAAAATTTGAAAACCAGTCTTACCAAGGGGAATCATGTTACCCAGTAACTGGGTTTTGGAGGTCAGATAGGCAGTCGCTCCATGTATCATCTGCCTAGCCTTTTCCCAACTAAGTTGGGGTCGGCTTCCAGTGTAACCGCATGCAGCTGAATACCAGTACTTTACATGGAGCGACTGCCTATCTGACCTCCACAACCCAGTTACTGGGTAATACGATACCCCTTGGTAAGACTGGTTGTCAGACTTTCGGGTTTCCAACTACCCGTAACGACTGTCAAAGATCCACGAATGACAGCCGGGACCAACGGCTTAACGTGCTTTCCGAGGCACGGAGGGGTCTCGGTATGTAAAGATGGTCACCCATCCACAGACCAACCGCAGCAAACGTAGCTTAACCTGACCGATCGACCTGTGCGGCTGTTATTATTTAGCCACGGGCCCCTCTCTAACCGACGTAAATACTTAAGTAAAAAAAAAATTATGATATCGCACATATTATATTTCGATGTATGTTTTACAAAACTAAATCATGTTAAACATGACCAAATCTTTTTTATTGTATAAACTTAAAAAAAATAGGATGACTTATCATGCCCTCAAAAACATACAAAACACTTTTTAAAGTGCACCTCCACTTCATTCTACCTCACGTAAACAATTTACAAAATGGAACGGTTTACTTTTAATTTACTTGGGCAGTGAAGTTTACAAGCAGAACTAATAATTTCTCACCGTCTTAAATAATCGATCACACGACGCCAGCGTTCCTTCTCGACGTATGTGCTTGCAGCATGTGGAGTAGGGTTCCGTAAGTCTACAGTGCAATAAAAGTAAGAAAATACATTTATTTAATGAAGACATCAGGAAGAAAGTCGCACGCATTTGAATACATTCATACATAATCAGCCTATAATGTTCCCACTGCTGGGACACAGGCCTCCTCTCTGTGAAAGGGAGTGGGCCGTAATCCACCACGCGGGCCCAGTGCGGGTTGGCACATATCACCTGTCTTCGAATTTTTTGGTTCTATGACATGCCGGTTTCCTTACGATGTTTTCGTTCACCGTTTAGAGAGCAGTGATGATGAAATAATTTACACAAAGTAAAACGCCTGTCTGGGTTCGAACCTACGACCTACAACTCGTAAGTAACGGCTGTTACCACTGGGCACACCACTGCTCTCATAATACATTCATAAGTGATAATATAAATTGGTTAACACTTTTACGCGCAAAAAGTTTAAAAGTGTTTAACGAGTCTAACTGACTACTCTGAGAGGAAATACCGCCAAAAACTCAGACATCGCAGTCTCTTTAAAATCCAGATATAATCTTGGTCAAATCATGTAGATTAGTGTCTGACATGGTCTTTTGAGGAAAGAACCACAGAATTGAGTGGACCTGTCCAGTCAGTGCACGCATTTGTCAGTAATCCTGTAGTTCAACTGAGAACTACACAAATAAAAGTGCATGTCTGCCTGGGATCGAACCAGATAATACAAGTTGTCTTGGGTTCAAACCAATACACAAGACTTGTCGCCGCGACGAGACTCAGAGACATAGTTTGCGTCTACGAGTAGTCTTTACGACAGACGTCGTGCACAAATCGGTATTTTTTTGAGAATTCGACGTGCTTCTACGTCTGTTTTGAAAACATCGACATCCATGTTAAGATTCGCAAGAGAAACACACGTGCGCCTTCCTCAGCGGTCACAGCAAGACTGATGTTGACTTATCGCATGCGACTGTTATCAGGTATGCACCGTGCGTCTCGTCGCTGCGACTTGTAGCCAGAGCATACGACTCCCCTAGCCTGTCGTTGCGACTTTGCAACTCGATGCTAATTAATTAGGTTAACCGTAAATAAATAAATAAATAGAAACACACACATAAATAGATTTAAAAAAATATATGAACATTGCCGCAGCCTGTCGTTGCGTCTAGTCGCTGAGCTGTCGCAGAAATGCGTCGGATAGGGTGCGCCTTGTCTAAGTGATAAGTAGCCGCTCTCGACTACGATACGGAACCTTCAAAATAAAACCGTGTTCTAGTCTTCAAGTTTATTGTTTTTAAAATTCATGGCACGCGGTGGGGCCTGCCTACGGATGGATGGATGGTGTACATACACTGGATGGAGTTATACGTCGACGCGACTAATATATTAGAGGAATGATACGATAAATAAGGAGATAAGGTATTTTGACTCGACTTGCGACGTTTAGAAAACATTGCTAGTAGTAGAGCATCTCCCTGCAGGGTGTAACCTTCCGTGGTCCACTTGGAAGTCTCTGAACCGTCACCGGATACAAGTGGGTAGATGTAAGTCCAACCTGGTAAAGTGGTACCTTGATGGAACGGCAGTAGGGTGTGATTGTGGAGCTATGTCGCAAACCATGCTCCACCTCCTATCCTGCCCTCTGTGTCCCAAAACATGCAGTCAGAGTGACCTCTGCGCTGCCACCGACGACGCCGTGGAAGTGGCGAACTTTGGGTAAACAAGATTTAAAATATAGTCGTGCCAGCGACATGAAGAAGACCTAGTAGTTGTAGTGTCAGTACAATTAATTATATTCCTGAGGTTCCTAGCTAAGTTTCAATAAAAGATGGTCCCATACTCCGGCATCGACATGGCTCTATCTAAATCTGTAAAACTATCTGAGGGAAATATAGTTTTGATTTTAAAGATTTTTGATCTGCATTACTTACATATTAAATTACTTACTTATTCATTTTAAATCGCCCTAGAGAAACTTTGAAAAAAATATTCCGAGAATTAATAAACAAACACCTTTCCTTTTTTGACCGACTTCAAAAAAAGGAGAAGGTTCTCAATTCGGATGTTTTTATACAATAGGTTTTTAAAGCATAAAACTTGTGGCTAATAAACATAGTGACTTGTGGCTAAGTTATAATAGCCGCACGGGTTAATCGATCAGGTTAAGCTACCCTTGACGCGGTTGGTCCGTGGGTGACCAACTTTACATACCAAGGACCCCTCTGTGCCTCAGAAAGCACGTTAAGCCGTTGGTCCCGGCTGTCATTCGTGGATCTTTGACAGTCGTTACGGGTCGTCAGAAGCCCGAAAGACTGACAACCTTTTATAAAAATACAAAAATAAATAGAAAAAAAAACTGATTGCGATTTCTATGATTATACCGCTAATATTTTGCACCAAAATATCGGTGGCTTGCTCAATAAAATTGACTCTGTCCAACTCTGTTTAAATGAATTAGTAGATGAAAACATTGACGTGGATATTCTATGTTTCTCTGAGACATTTACAAGAGCAGGCGATGAATAAAATATTAATTTAAAAAAAATTAACCTTGCATGCTCGTTCTCAAGGAAAAGAGAAAAGCGTGGAAGTGTTTGTATTCTGATAAATAAAATGTTTGATTTTAAGAATACAGAATTACCTAAGAACTTGTGTAGTGAAAAAATATTTGAATGTTGTGGAATTATACCTTATTTTAAATGTATTATTATTTGTATTTACAGAATTTCAAATTCAAGCACATATATATTTTTTGAAAAATTAGACCTAATATTGCACAAATTACTCAAACGAAAAAAACGCATTATCGTTACTGGAGACCTAAATATTGATACCATAAAAGAAAGCAACGATACAAATAAACTTAAAGATCTTATATCTAACTATAGTTTAAGACTACATATAAATAAACCAACAAGTCAGTTTTCTTGCTTAGATCAGATTATAAGTAACATGGAAAATTCAACTGGAAACACTCACGAAGTTTTGATATCTGATCACAACATTTACCAAAAATTAACATTCCCAGTTGAAGAGACGAAACCTGCCCTAAAATATTGGTATAAAGTAAACAGATGATAACATCAAAAAATTTTTAGAAGCTATTGGGAATTTGTCATGGATTGATGGTCTCGAGAACACTGACGCAAACGATAGCTTTAATATATTTCATGAAAACTTTTCACTATTCTATAAGTTATGTTTTCCCTTTAGAAAAACTAAAGTTTACGTTAATAATACATGACCCAAATGGATTATCAAAGGTATAAGGAAATCTTGCGCTTATAAAAGACAGCTTAAAAAAATGTGTTACTTAGAAAACATAAATAATGATGTAATGATGTACGGTCTAGATAATTAAAATATAATATAATAAAATAATAATAAAATACGAAAATTTATTTATTTATTTTATTTATTTATTTATCACAAACACAACTATCATTACAGGCAATAATCCTAATGCGGTAGCGTGGTCTTTAGTTACATTCTAAATTACAATTAAAGCTACTAGTTATATATTAGCATATCTAACATAATACAAACAATGTTACCTTTGTGAATTCATTCAGAGAGCAATTAAATAAATCTATCCTATCAGCAGTGTCATTCAGTGTATGCAAGGCTCGCGTCAGGGGCGCTTTACTGAGCAGGTTGGTTCGCGCGCGTGGCACTGCTAACAACCGTGGGCGTCGGCGTTGCGTCCTCCGCTCAAAAAAAATGTTCAAACCTTAACTTCATACTAAAATCTAAAAATAAAAAAAAAGCTACGTGAGATATCATCAAAAATAGAACAGACACTCATAAATCATTTAATCAAATACATGCAATAGATCACGATGGCTCTATTTTAAACAATCCGAGTCAAATAGCGAACTCTTTAAATATTTTTTTTTTTTTTTGATATTGCTAATATAAAACGTCAACCTGCGAGAAATACCTGTTCATCTCAACCCAATAGGAACAGTTCCAGCATATTTTTGAACCCATGTTCTGACACCGAAGTGTTTCGTATAATAATATCTCTAAACAATAAAAAGTCGGTAGGGTATGATGAGATCTCTACGGACATACTCAAATCATGTGCTGAAATCATATCACCAATACTGTGCCACACAATTAATTTATCTCTATCTGACGGAACCTTCCCTGATAGATTAAAATTGTCAGTGGTTGATGGTGATCTCGTTAAAATACACTCCCAGATAAATACAAGCGCTAC
Source organism: Apamea anceps (assembly GCA_951799955.1). NCBI lineage: Eukaryota > Metazoa > Arthropoda > Insecta > Lepidoptera > Noctuidae > Apamea > Apamea anceps. The sequence continues at coordinate 14,043,282 of OX637521.1, read as the reverse complement.
GGCATCAGAGGTCCAGCGTTAGAATGGCTGAAAAGATATCTCAGCAATAGAAAAAAGTGTGTTGAAGTATCCCGTATTGATGATAAACTTGTTGCAAAGGTATATAAATCTTTATTTAGACACGATAGGTCCGGAGTACCTCAAGGAAGCATCCTTGGGCCTCTTCTCTTCCTTTTATATATTAATGACTTACCAAATATAACAAACCATAAATGCGTACTATTTGCAGATGATGTGTCAAAAATAATACCGGAAAATAACAAAACATTACATCAACAAGAGGTAAATCAAACTGTCAACGATATAATTAATTGGCTAAATGAGTACAACTTAAAAATAAATATAACTAAAACAAAATTCATTAAATTTGCGAACCACAAACAAAACCCCCCAAAATTATTTTAAATCATAATAACCACATAATTAATAAAGAAAACACTATAAAATTGGGTAACACACATTGAAAACCTATGTAAAAATATAAACAGATTGAAGAAGCTGCACTAAACGCCTATCACGGCTACGTAGCGTCTGTATTGAGGTACGGATTACTCCTATGGGGTAACTCATCAAACATACAAAGAACTTTCATAGCGCAAAAAAAAATGCTTGCGAGCAATAACTGGGGCGGCTCCTTAGGAAAGCTGTAAACCAATTTTCAAAAAGTTAAATTGACTCTATCTTCTACTTAAATCTTAGAAACGGCCATATTTGTCGAAAAAAATTCTCACGTCTTCTCCACAGTAGCCGAAAACTTAGAATCTTAAATAAACTTAAATAGATTTGCAAAAAGGGACGCCACCAAGTTAAAAACCAATTTTGTAATAGAACTCTCCACTACAGAAACAGCTACCTTATGTCCACTCAAATATTCCAAAACTAATAAGAAAGCTACCATTTATTTTTTACAAAAAAGTCTGAAAAATTGGCTTCTCCAAAATAATTTTTACACATTAAAAGAAAAAAAAAGAAAAAAAAGAAAAGAAAATAAAGATTAAAAGAAAATAAAAAAAGATGAAAAGACTTTTTTGATTAAAGGGTACATAAGTAAAATATGTTTTTTTAAATAATTAAGGTAGATTTATTTAGTTGTATAATAGAAATGTTGTTATTAGTATAACATTTTAAATATTCGGATGCCGCTAGTAGCGGCGGATGTGTCGAACTTATCCATATGTACCAACCATCTTTGTACCTACCATATCCGACGAATCGAATGACTTTGTCATTTTCCATTTTCACCGTTGCATCTTGCACCTCCTATAATTCTGCAGTGAGGGGGATACTGGGGACTTTTCCAAGATTGTATGGCTATTGGATCTCAGTGGAATTCCTGTATTGATGGAATATTAAGATGCCTCTGTGTCCGAGTCCCCCGTGACGGTACATTTCATAAAACAGGTAGAAAATTAAGCAGAAGTTCCATTTTATAGAACACATGACATTGACCTATTTTAATTAATTATTAAATATTTTTTGCTTGAGCACGAATAGTTTTTATTGTATTTGTTGGTATATTGGCGTGGCTAGCTGACATATTATGGGAAATAAGAAATAATTTAATTTAATGTTGACACAGAACATTAAATTAAATTATTTCTTATTTCCCTTGTAATGTGAATTACTTTACATACCTAGTATTCTATACAATCAAGTATTTTCTAACTGAACAGACAGCTGTGCTGCTGGGGAGTTTGCTGCGCCACTTCTTCTTCCCAGCGAAAGCACTAGGAAGTGGTGAAGGGCGCGCGTTTTGGGGAATGTCTTTTGTAATTCTATGAACCTAGTAGATACACCCACATTTCGCCAGTTATGTATAAATCTCAGGTAATAGGGGGGGAGTCTATTGCTATGAGCCGGGAAAATCCAGATTCCAGGCTGCTACTGAGAAAGACCTATGGAAAAACCCAATAACACTTTGCCCGACCTGAGCATGGCACCTAGGAACTCCGGCGACCACTAGACCAAGAAGACAGACTGTTGAAGATACTGTTCCTAAATTATCTCCTTGGTTTCTTTCATATTTATGTAAAAATACTTGCCAAAAAGGCTGTTGCTGTCGACTGCACCTAATTACCGAAACAGAAATGATTATACGCTGCACGTAACAAAAGTATCGAGTGACGGCCAATGTTACACTTTTATTACGTAACAAAAGTATCGCGTGACAGCCAAATGTTACACTTTTATTACGTAACAAAAGTATCGCGTGACGGCCAATGTTACAATTTTATTACGTAACAAAAGTATCGCGTGACGGCCAAATGTTACACTTTTATTACGTAACAAAAGTACCGCGTGACGGCCAAATTTTACATTTTATTACGTCATAAAAGTGTCGCGTGACGGTAAAAAGTTACACTTTTATTACAATAAAAGTGTCGCGTTTCGGTAAAAACTTACACTTTTATTACGTAACAAAAGTATCGCGCGAAGGCCAAATGCTACACATTTATTACGTAACAAGAGCATCGCGTGACGGCCAAATGTTTTTTGGTCACGTTCTCATTCGCCAAGTGTACAAAAGCGAGAGAACTTCGTTCCAACCGGGTTTCCCATGTCACATCTCGACTGTTTTATAATAAGTGTTACTATATACATGGTGGGTGCGAGACCTGTCGATCGATTCTGTAAAAATCTCGCCGTGAAAAGTTATGTGAAGTGAGCTTAGAGTGAGCTACAATAGTGTCAATCCCTAGCATTAGTTGGAATGACAGCTCACTTCACCTAAGTTTTCACGGTGAGATGGTTATAGAATCGCACTGCAGAACTAATATTTATGAAATCCTTAAATTTACAGCAGTTTGTCCGGATTTCTAGATTATTAAACTTTTCACTAGATTGAGTACTCTCTATTGTGTACATAATATATATTACATAAATTACAGATAAATTGTAGAAAAGCAATCTGTTATAGACAACAGTTGGATATATTAAAGGAAGGAGAAGTGACAATAGTGCAGGTGACTGCAAGGTGTACCAATTAAATAGGTATATAAAAAAATTTCACTTCACTCCACGACACAGGGAATCCTAGTGTGGAGGCTAGTGTAATTCAAATATTGTAATGTTTTTCCTGAACAATAAAGTTTTTATTATTATTTACTTTTCTCTATAAATATGTATACAATATTAATTATGAATCAAAAGTAGAGAACTAGATTGTATAATGATGTTTAAGGATAGAGTTGATGCTTTTTACCATGATTTTAATAGTGGACAAAGTTTAGCGCTGCAAGAAACTCCACGGTTACTCTTTTAAAAATAATTGGCTTTTACGGTGTTTTCAAATTACAGTGTTAACAAGTATGGGAGGACAGTGTAGACTTGTCAACAATTACCAGGTACTTAGCAAGTTTTTCTAACTGAGCTGTGCTGTTAGGGACTTGCTTGCGCCACTTCTTCTTCCCAGCGAAAGCACTACGAAATGGTGAAGGGCGGGCGTTTTGGAGGACTATCCTACTTGCTACTAATATTGTAAACGTGAAAGTTTGTATGGATGGATGCACGGATGGATGGATGGATGTTTGTTACTCTTTCACGCAAAAACTATTAAACGGATTTGGATGAAATTTGGCACACAGATGGTTTATAACCAGGATTAGCATATAGGATACCTTTTATCCGGATATTCACCCAGGAAAGAAAGTTATACGGCTGAAACCGCGGGGCGCTGCTAGTCTTATATCATTTTGACGTACTAAAGTGAGACTTTTGATTTTGATATAACAAAATAGAAAATGGTCAACAAATCTACAGTTTACAAAGCCTACAACGAGCGAACACTTGGCCTACTTACATTTCCCCGTATTGTGTACATATTAACAAATTCCTACCTGGTGAACGGTCCATTCTGAGTGGCATTAAGCCTTCGATGGGCCATCGGGCGCACTTTACATTGTTTTAGATGATATAAAAATAATCAGGTAGGGTATTTAATGTTGTGAGCTATAGTAAGTCTAAATCTAGCTCGTATTATGAGTCCTCGTGACCAACACCCCAATCACGTATATGTCGTAGGCTTTTCATAAAATTAGGTTTTTGATCAAAAACCTAGGTTTTTGATCAAAAACCGGAAAATGACACATTTAAACTCAATTTCATCATAAACCTGTAACAATCCAGATTTTTGATCAAAAACCTGAACTAGTTTGGGTTTATGATAAAGTTCTTGTCAAAATCAAGGGTTTGCTTTATTTTATGACAAATAAATCAATTTAAATGAAATAAATAAAACAATCCATCATCATTTGCAACTTAGTAGAAAGAAAACAATTATTTATTTATCAAAATTTTACATCCATGATCCAATCAATATTCTCCTCCTTCAATCCAATTATGAAATGAAATGTTTCAATTTCACGTACCTATATTAATTGATTTTGGCAAGAACTTCATCATAAACCCAAACTAGTTCAGGTTTTTGATAAACAAATCTGGATTGGTACAGGTTTATGATGAAATTGGGTTTAAAATGTGTCAACTTCCGGTTTTTCATCAAAAATCTAGGTTTTTGATCAAAAACCTAATTTTATGAAAAACCTGCGACATATACACTGTCAATCACAATCTAAAGGAATAGTGGAACAGGAAAAAAAATTGCTAATCAATTAGTTTATACGTTTGAAAAAGTTGTCTGCTCGATAACGTAAAAAACGCAATGAATGTTGTTGAATTGTCAAAATTAAAGGCACTGCGATTGTAAACATGTTATACTCTGTCCACTAGGTAAACCGTTTTTTGACAGATGGAACTAGTGATTGCAGCAACGTCATAGCACACATTTCGATAATTTACACAAATATTGAAAACGAAAAGAACTTTCGAATAATCAATTGAAGAGAAAACATACCCTCGGATTCTGCGATTCACTATACATTCACATACAATGGAAGTTTTAACAAATTGATAATCTTTAATTTAGTTGTAAACGTTCAAAAAAAAATATACGACCGTCCTGTATGGTAAATTTTCTCAAAGTGACCGAGCTTCATAGAAAAAAATACCAAGACTCTTGAAAATTCCATATATTTTCAAAAAAATTCGAAGAATAGATTTTTGGTTAACCCAAGTGCCAAAAATGAGGTTGTATTTATTTTAAAAGAAAGTTGCTTGTCATAAAAACTTTAATGTAGCATTTGCTAATGCTGCAATAGGTATTAATCACACTAATATTATAAAGGCGAAAGTTTGTGAGTCAGTGTGTGTGTGTGTGTGTTTGTATGTTTGTTACTTCTTCACGCTCAAACGGCTGAACCAATTTTGATGAAATTTGGCACACAGATAGTTTTTAACCAGAATTAACACATAGGAATTTTTATCCCGATATTCCGACGGGATCGAAGCACGGCGCAGCTAGTAATAGATATAATTAACTTCCTTATACAAACTCACATTACTACATACATGCCTACGCAAACATTAATTATATTGTATTGTTATGTGAACAATCAAAATGTTGCCTAATTAAAATATAAAGTAAGAGGAAACCCAGACAGGGTTTCCTCCTAAGATAAACAAACAATCTGACTTATTAGGTACGTCAGATATTTCGTGAATATTATTTTCAGTAATTATTCATGCCTGTGTGGTAATGATAACTCGTAATTATTTATTTATTTATTTGGAAACTCAACAGCTTATAATTAACTTATATGAGTTTTGAATGTTCACCCCACTATCAATGAACAGCTCAATGCAGTTGCATAGTTATAAATCAAAACACGTAACTCCTGCAAGTGTAAGCAAGCTGAAGTGGCAGTGGGCTGGCCAGGTTTGTCGAAGGACCGACGGCGTGTGGGGCAGACGAGTCCTACAGTGGAGACCGCGGATCGGCAAGCGTAGTGTATGACAGTCGTGGGAAGCACCCCAGCTAGATGGACAAACGACTTCAATGTGGCTGGGACAGACTGGATGCGGAAGGCGGAAGACAGGGTGTTGTGACGCAGCACGGGAGAGGCCTATGTCCAGCAGTGGACTGCGATAGGCTGAGTTGATTGAACTCCTGCAACAAACTGGGGGTCTACTGGGGGTTTCCTGCTACGAAGTTACTATTTGGTTCGGTCGGTTTTTTTTTTCTTTTAATTTATTTTTAACTTTTTAGTATTTTTGATGCGATATTAGTGTTTTACCGTTACATGCGTTTACTGCACTTAAGCTACCTGTACATTATCAGACCCTGGTTACCATCTAGCACCAAAGTACTTGTCAAGACGAATCATACGAGCCCAAACTCGATGGGGTTGTGTCGTTTAATTACCGAGATCCTATGACCATCTTCCAGCTCCATCATCAGACCCTGGTTACCATCTAGCACCAAAGTACTCGTCAAGACGAATCATACGAGCCCAAACTCGATGGGGTTGTGTCGTTTAATTACCGAGATCCTATGGCCATCTTCCAGCTCCATTATCAGAACCTGGTTACCATCTAGCACCAAAGTACTCGTCAAGACGAATCATACGAGCCCAAACTCGATGGGGTTGTGTCGTTTAATTACCTAGGTCCTATGGCCATCTCCCAGGTCCATCATCAGACCCTGGTTATCATCTTGCACCAAAGTTCTCGTCAAGACGGATCAATTGAGTCCAAATTCGATGGGGTTGTGTCGTTTAACTACCGAGATCAGCTCCATGTCATAATAATTTTGCATTGTCATCCGATTTACACATGCATGCAAAATGTCAAGCCAATCGGTTGAAGATATCTGCTTCAAAATTGAGTTGCAAGAGTCCACCCGAACAAACAAAGTTACATACATACTCGTAAAGACGCCAGCACATCAAGCTACTACAATCTGTCAAATTTTTCCAATCAACCTTGAACCTTAATGCTTTAGCGATAAAGTTAAAACCTATTAAAGAAATTTGACAGATTGTAGTATCTTGATGTGCTGGCGTCTGTACATACATACATACTCGTACATCGCAAGTTAAATAAAAGCTTGTAAAAAGTGTAACATTGTTTTTTAATAACTTTTTAAAAGAGTAACGGTGGAGTTTCTTGTCCATCTTCTCCATATGAAACTATCTTTTGAAAGGGGCGACTAGAATCAATTCTATTTTATTTATTGTAAATATTAACGTTCAAAACCCTTTCATGTTATTGTGCCTTATTTGAAAAAAATGCTTTGACCGTCACGAAACTTTTGACAGTCAGCCACGACACATTTGTTACGTAATGGGCGAAATTAATAATTTAAAAAAGAATATTAATAATATTAATCAAAATAGCGGAAAATTGCACAGCTATCTGCGATGTTGCCAACTTTTAAATTGTGGTAAAAATTCCCTATATACAATATTGCAGGCCAAATATATATAAGGAAGATCATTTTACCTTAATATAACCAACACTTATACTTATTAGGAATCATGTTAAATCTATATAAATGTATATACTCTTCACTCACAGAATTATGCTTATATACAGGGTCCAATTAAAATAGATGGACCAATTTTACACAGCGCTCAGTACGTCTAACCAAAGATATCCAAGCAAAAAAAACACTGATTAAAATGATTTTATTTTGACCTAAAATAATAAAGACCTGGCACTCTAGAATAAACACATCCATCCATTAAGGGTAGGTACTTGCACTCGGGCCCCGCTGCGCGCATGCTCGCTTCACAATTTTAAAGACAATGGAGGGATGTGTTTATGCATTGGGTAACCAACATTTATAAGTGTATTTTTGTTGGCTGATTATTTTAATTGTAAGTATCTAATGCGTTTTTCTTATATATTTTTTTACCATTGTCCTTATTTTGGTGGTCTGAATGATTTCTAAAAGTTTTTCCACCTATTTTAATGGGACCTTATATGTATATGCATAATTCGAGTATACTGTTAGCTAAAAACAAAATGCCGGTTCCAGTTCACTTTCAATTATTGACTGTGTCATTGACCTTCCAAATTTTGTTAGCCTCCGGTAGTTCGGGGAAGAGTCTATAAATAAATGAATAACGTTTATTTCGACCAAGAAGGGATCAAAGTAAGTACAAAAAATAAAAACATACAATCAGTAGTAATTAGGTTTTTACGTAGGTAGGTACCTAACAAAAGTGTCAAGCGAACGTGAGACAAGGCAGACTTTTTGGGCTTCTGACTACCAGTAACGACTGTCAAAGATCTACAAATGGGAACCGGGACTAAATTAACGTGCTGTCCAAAGCACGGAGGGATCTCGATGTACTGGATGGTCACCCATCCATGAACCGACCGCAGCAAGTGTAGCTTAACCTTCAATCGACGACCGTGTGGCCGTTATAATTTAGCTACAAGTACACACAAATAAATATAACTTATGAATGAATCAGCGTAAAAGAGATATTTTCTACATAACCGGTTAGACACTGACGCAAAACAAGGAAAATTAAAGAAGTTAGTTTGCCATTTTACCGTCGACTGTCCACCGAGAACGCATCTATGTTGTTGCATATAGTGAGCGAAAATCATGCAAAATAACAACAGTTCCGTGATAAGTGATAACAATACTCGTTATTCTGGTAAGTCCGTGATAGTTCTTCATATAAACTGGTTTTCCTAAGTTAAAATTGGTGTTTTTTTAGTGTTTGTGGTTAAGATGATACGTAAAAAATAAATCATAGCTCGAGGGGCGGGCATATGTAAGTGACAGAGTCAATTACTTCCACATGAGAAAAAAGAGAGCGCAACAATGCGCTGGAACCAAAATAAAACAACGTAAGCGCCAAACCAAATAAAAACTGTTTAAAAATAAATTAAGCTGTGTATCAAAAATATTCTCAGCCAGAGTTTTCAGTTGCCTATTACGCACATTTTTAATGCAATTTTGCAATGAAATTACTTAGGATTTTAGAATACCAGAATTTTTTTAAAAAAGTAGAGGTCTTTTCTGAATTAAATTCTATCGAGGAAACTTAACCCAATTGCGTTTTCCTTCAGTCAGAGTATTAATCAAGTAGTCATTGCACGTAAACTTAAAAAATATATAAGAGTTTCTATGTAGCGTGAATGTATTAAGTATATATATAGGTTATAGATGTACTTATCATTAAGTTTATTGTAAAAGAGACTCAATGATCTCACAGTAAAACTGCGTAAGCAGTTTTGTGGGGCAATGTACCTAGTGTTAAGGATTTATTTATGTGAATAAAGTTCATTCATTCATTCATTAAACATATAACCAAAAATTAAATCCATACATGCCGTATTAGTGAAATAAATGGTTACGAAAAAAATCCCAATTTATTTTGGTATCGCCATAAGTATTAAAGTCTGTACTTACATAGTGCTATCTACGAGTATGTGTAGTGCAACAGAACTGAAGTGCTATTATATATGAGAGAAACGCCTCGTCAAAAGTCTATAATCAAATCATAGTAATTGCCAGTTTATTATTAATCTATGGGTACTTACACTGCAGCGTTATCTACAATCAACACGTGATATCAATAGTGCATCGTCTATACATAGTTTGAAACAAAGTTTCATTTCGTGTCTGCCTGTGCGACCGCGTAGTTCTTCTAAACTACACAATGGATTTTGATGCGGTTTTCGACATCTTTACAGAATTTATTCCGGAAGGTTTGTTTAAATAATCCTACTAATATTATAAATCTGAAAGTTTGTATGGATGGATGGATGTTTGTTACTCTTTCACGCAAAAACTGCTGAACGGATTTGGATGAAATTTGATTTGAACACTCCCGACAAATTCACCTTTCAGACAAAAAAAAAACAAAACCAAAATCGGTTCATCCGTTTGGGAGCTACGATGCCACAGACAGACATACACACACACAGAGAGAGAGACACGTCAAACTTATAACACCCCGTCGTTTTTGCATCGGGGGTTAACAATGAATAAAAAATGGTCAGTCAGGGGCTACAAACTTTCCATAGTCCTAAATAACCAGTTCACTTTAGCCACCCAAACCCATAATCCAATATCTTTGTTTCCATGTCTTGCAATAATCGTACACCAAACGGTTGTCCTTGGGTGCACTTGCATAGTGCGAACAGGGATAATCGCGGGTTGGTGCCTCATTTCATTAAAAACATCTAACGGGCCTCTGCGAGTTGGCTTCGGCCCCTCGTACGCCTTCCAAAGCTCCTGGACCCCAGGGCCCCGAGGAATATCAAAAGACGTAAAAATAATACCAGCCTTTTACTGTCCCACTGCAGCACAAATACCTCTTCTCAAACAGAGAAGGCATGAGCATTGATCACCACGCTTGCTCAAGACGGGTTGGAGATTTCAGACTTATACCATATAGCCAGGTTTCCTCACGATATTTTCCTTCACCGATGTCAGTGATATCGACTTAGAAAGAACCTCTAAATTGAAATTCCAATCTTGCCCGGATTGGAAACCACAACAACCTCGTTCATGAGGGGGTAGGCCTTAACCACTGGAACATCACGACAAATAAGTACATGTCAAATAATCTTTTTTTTTTTAAACATAAGTTAAATAGCCACGTTGTAATTACATTAACACAGCAAGATGTTGGTCAAAGTGAACAACTGACTAACTTTAATCATTTTGATTACGTCACGAAGTACCGCACGTCCTTTGATAAGTAACAATTGCCTGAAGCACAGGTTCAACCTAGTTCAGGCAAATTAGCAACTGTGCGCTATTTTTAATTGTTAAGGTATTAAATGTAAATGTATTCGCTTATTTATAAATAAACGATTTATTATTATTTATTTAATATGAATGCACCATTTCGTAATTGTATTGCTGTCGGTACTGGCACGTATAGACAGTTTGAATGAGAATAAAAGGAAAAACAAAAGAGCGACGCACATATATTTAAATTATCAATTTGAGATAATTTTAAAGTTATAGAACTATCTGTCAAGCCTTTTCCCAATTATGTTGGGGTCAGCTTCCAATCTAACCACCAAGTCTAACTTACCAAGGGGTATCGTATTACCCAGTAACTGGGTTGTTGAGGTCAGATAGGCAGTCGCTCCGTGTAAAATACTGGTATTCAGCTGTATCCGGTTAGACTGGAAGCCGACCCCAATGTAGTTGGTAAAAGGCTAGGCAAATGATGATTTTTACACGAGATGCATGCCCGATGGGACCGATAAAACTTATAGTGAAGTCCGTGTATCCGAAGGTGCAGTATGGGGAGGCCACCTCACTATGATATAGTGGGGTGTCCTCCCCATACTATGTATGTTGAAAGAGCCTAGACAAGAAGTGACAATCGCTTCTAAGGCAAAATTCTACAACGACTTTGAACAGGAGGACTTTTCGGCAGCTTATGTCAGTCCCATACATTTTAAACTTTCCATCATTGTTACCTATCGCTAATAGAATGTTACTTAGTCTTGGCCATCGGTGGTCTTGGCGCTCTGGTGAAGACCATTGTGGCGATTCTTAGAATAGGCCTTTGTCTAGCAGTTGACGTTTTTCGGCTGAATGATGATTTTGATAATTTGAAATTAGCCCACTATTCAGCCAAAGATGAGGAGTGCAGTGTGCAGCCGCTGTTGCAGCCAACAGTCAGCGGCAATGATATGCAGCGTGATACGCTGTATCGACCCAGGAGTACAAGCCTCTTCGATACGGTGGAGTAAGTACCTTATTCTTCGTCTCCCTCGGTAGCCACGAGCTACACGCTCAAACGACAAGCGTCTTGTGACAGCCACTGTGAACAAAATAAATGAAAAAAGTTGTTAAGAGCCACCGATTGTGGAGCGACGGACGCAAATAGTGATATAATTGACGCAAGTCGCGTCGCAAGTCGCAAAGTGGAAGTGGCAATCTAAATCGTGGCCCAGACGAGTCGGCGCTCTCAGTAGCATCCATGAGTTCGAAGTGCCTTATTTATAAAAAAAAACTTTAATTTCAAAATGACGTGAGACCGCAATGGACTTTAATTCCTGCAAATGAATTATTCTTAGAACCGAGAAATGATTTCATAGTACAGACGGGGTAGTTGTCAAACGCTAGGCTATAAAAAAAAAATGGGGAAAATAGTGATGATTAAAAGGGTTCGATTTCAATAAAATTACGAAATCTTCACCAGTCATAAGGAATGAATCTTCAAAACTGTAATTGACAATCATTATAATTCCAGAGATCACCATCCCGTTCTGAAACTGACAACTTCTGGATCTGGACTGGATGAAGACGAGCCATCAGAAGCCTTGTATTCTGACGACAAGCTGATGGCCCCCGCACTCACCCTTCCCAAGTTCGGCTCGGCCAACCGAAGATTCACGAGATTAAACACGTTGTTACTAGAAGCAGTGAAGCATCGCGATTTAAATGAAATTGAAAGGTGAAGAAATCTATTCTATGACCCACACTGACCCAAACTGACCATCATTCGAATCTCAGATCACGGTAACGCCTCGGCGGACGCTGCTAGAGGCATTAGCGACTGCTGAGCCTGGGGTCCTGGGTTCGATACCCGGATCGGGCAAATTGCTATCGAGTTTTTCCATTGGTAATTTCTTAGTATGCCCGGAGTTTGGAAGTTGGCGGTGTGATACCACCCCGCCTCGGAAAGCACGTTAAGCCGCTGGTCGTGTTGGATTACCGTCCCATCGGGCAATGAGAATGAGGGGAGAGAGAGAGAGTACCTGTGTCTGCGCACACACTTGTGCATTATACTTGTAATATATATTACTGAGATTGGTCGCCATGACCGAAATTCAGTCTGGAAGATTTTATTTATTATTTACATCCTTTTCAATTTTGTAGTAAAATGTAATTGGTTTTTCCAGACTGATCAAGGCTGGAGCTAACCCTAACGCGACCTGTGGCATAGACTGTGTATCAGTCTGCCACCTGGCCGCGATGAGATCTGACCATGCCCTCACTATACTCCTGAATGCTGGGGCAGAAAGGCAGAGGTTGGACCGACTTGGCCGGACTCCGCTGCACTTAGCCGCTTGGGCAGGGAATGTGAGACAGATTGCTGTTTTACTTGGATTCTCTGAAGGTTCGTTAGCATTATTAGTGTGAAGAATTAGTTATTTGTCACACCTCTTCATTTTGGTATGTAGTACAGACGCCAGCAGGTCAAGCTACCCGAAACTGTCAAATAATCCCAATCAACCTTGAACCGTTTATTATTATGATTTAGCGATAAAGTTGAAAATCTATTAAAGAAATTTGACAGATTGTAGTAGCTTGATGTGCTGGCGTCTGTACAATGGCTACAAGGATATTTGTATCATTAAGCAGAGTATTTATCTGAGCAGCATCGATTTATTCCGATGGTTCCTTTTCGTTTCCGTACGAAGCTTTAGAACTAAACAAGACTAATCCACAACAGCTCCAACTTCGTCCAAAAATTTAAAAAATACGACTAAGATATCAATAACATGTTACAGATTTGCAAAACAGACTGGATGCGGAAGACATGACCGTAGCAACGGAGGAGGAAGTCAAGAGGCTGAGCCCGGACGTCAAAGAGTTGGTTAACGTAAAGTGTGACTTCGGCACAAGCAAGGCAAAGCTGCCGACCTACTGGAAGGATAATGCAGTTGACCATAACTGCAAGGAGTTCGAAAAAAGCGTATGTTCTTTGTTTTTCTATTATTTATTTTGCAGCAAACCCATTTGACCCGGTGAAGGTAGCGAAACTTTGATTGGGATTAAAGGCTAACTGAAAAAGCATATTATTTAAAAAAAATCGGTAAACATCAAATTAAAGATCTTGTCAATTATCATAATAACTTCGTTGGTTCCACAAAAAACCACCACAATAATATTTGACAACCCTAGCCTAGCTTTGTATGACCTGTCCATTAGGTTAACCGTTTTTTTGACAGCTGTCTTAGAACGTAACAATTGCAGATTACGTAAAAGTTCAATTTAAAATGCGTAATAAAATAAATTTATGTAAACTGCCTTATCTTATTGAATTATCTTATTTATGGCTTCTTACAGACAATAGAATACCGCAATCACTACTTCCCTCGGTCAAAAAACGGTTTACCTAATAGACAGGGTATAAAAGACATTGAGAAGGGGGCGTTGTTGGTAACCATTTGTAAAAAGGTTTCGTGACATTGTATTAAAAATACAAGGGGACGGAATTAGTGAGATAAAGCCTTGTACAGCTTAAATATAAATAGTAATCAATTATTTGCTAACAATGTACGTGTACCCAGACAAGGTGGGTTTTTTTATAAATGTATGAAGGATTTTCTTCTGTTCCACCATCAGCTGCCGATATTCCAACTGGGTTGGTCAGCTTTGCACGCGGCGAGCGCACGTGGTCAGTCTCGCTGCGCGCGCCTCCTAATCGCCGCAGGCGCAGAGCAGTGTGCGCGCGACCTCGTCGGCAGAACCCCCCTTGACATCGCCGGGTCAGCGTACTATACTGATCATATTATAGATCCACAGAAGTATGTCATTTTGCGTTTAAACTTTACTGAAACTCACCACGTATACTCATGAACTTTATGGATGCAGTATCATCTATTTTGTGGCATGTACAGATGCCAGCACATCAAGCTACTACAATCTGTTAGATTTCTCTAATAAATCTTCAACTTTATCGCTAAATCATTAAGGTTCAAGATTGATTGGGAAAATTGGATAGTTTCGGGTAGCTTGACCTGCTGGCGTCTGTACAAGTAAACTTGTTGGTCTGCAACGCTATAATACCATCAAACGACAATCCTTAGTATTCCCTCCAGCATCCCTACAGCAGCCATTTCTTTTATTGCATTTTGAGACTGTAGTTCACAGCAACTTTCCCACGACACATGGAATGTATTGCATATATCTTTCTTTACCAAAGTCACCAAATAAGAGACATAGGTAATATTTAAACTAACAGACTTTAAATAATAAAATGTACATATATATGTCGCAGCCAACTGGTTTAATTAGCCGCTTAGTTAACCACCTAGCCTTTTAACTAAATGGCGGCCGTTCAACTAATGGCCTGAATGATATTCAATAAATTATAGTTTAGGTTGAAACTGTAACCAATCACGTGCGAGCCGAATTGGTCGCAGAAACTAAGCCAGGGCACCCCGACCAAATGGGTTAAGTTAAAACTGTAATGAAGCGCATGTGCGCCGAGAGAGTGAAGTGAAGAGAGCAGTACTTCCAAAGGCCAGGCAGTTGACTAAACGGCTAATTTAACCAGTTGGCTGCGACATATATAAAACAAAACAAGGGTAAAGAATCATAGGCCGTCAAAAAATTCGTCCGCAGCGTTGTCGATGGCAGCGCTGGGGCTACAGTCTCGACATTCATAGCGATCGCTTTATAACCGAATTCGGTTTGACAGGTGTAATTTATGGGCTTTGCGACCGAATTCGGTCGTAAAGCGATCGCTATGAATGTCGAGACTGCAGCTGTGCTAGGAAAATGGGATGGTGCAAGGGTGTCGATACATGTTGACATAAAACATTTCACTTATAATCAACACATCGTTAACGTTAAAAATTTGTAATAATGTCATAAAAATATCACCTGATTATAGTTTCGCAGATTTAGTGCACATGCTCATCAGTTCGGGCTGCCAGAACTTCAGAATCAAGAACAGGAAAATAGTTGACACTCCGCTTCATACTGCAGTAGAATTAGGCAGTTTGGAAGCGGTCATGGTGCTCGTGGCCAACAAGGTGCCTGTCAATTGGCTGAACCGTGCAGGACAAACCCCATTGCATATATGTGTTAAGAAAAAACTTAAGGAACATTTGCAGGTGAGTACAAGAACCATGGCGGGAAGTGAAGCATAGTTATAGTTGCTGACTATGGCTGTTAGCATATGACAATTGATGATATCATCATCATCTTTATTGGCAGCTTTATTCCACCCTCTGTTAACTATAAGCCACCTCAATTTTGTGCCATGGTTGCTTGTCATGGTCTATGAGTCTCATCCAGGTCTTCCCCGCGATCTTCTGAAGGTCATCCACCCACTTGGATAATGGGCTGCCAACTCTCCTTGTACCGTTGCTTGGCTACCATTCCGTTAGGACTCTGCTCCACCAGCCATCACCACGTCTAGCCAAGTGTTTTGCCCGCCTCAATTTCAGATTTGGTGATATGCACTAACCACTCTGAACGCTCTGAGAAGAAAGACCGATTCGGAAGTCAAAGTCTCTTTTAAATTCCAGACATAATCTTGAGGACCATTAGATTAGTGCCTGAAATGATCTTTAGAGGAAAGAACCACACAGATTTGAGTGGACCTGTCCAGTCAATGCAAGCATTTGTCAGTAATCGTGTAGATCAACTCAGAACTTAAGGAGCTCAATGACTCGATAAACATTATAACAAAAAAAGAAAGCAAAGGAACATTTTATACAAAGAAAGGACATTTGAGTAGGATGCATAAAGTACTCAAACTGCCACACAATCATTAAAACTGAGAGAGAAAAAAATTACTCACATAGTCCTCACATTCACGTTGCTACAATGGCATTCGCAATCTCCAACAAAAACGTTTGACTTAAGGTCATAAATAATACCAACGACATTTGCAATCAGCATTTTTTTTATATTACATAAACAGTTATTATCTTTCCAGATATTGGCAACACACGGGGTCAGCGATGTAGATTTTCTAAATATTGTAGATGTAAAAGACAAGGATGGGCATACTGTACTTCATACAGCTATCCTAGAGGGATGGGGAGCAGGAGTTAGTGTCGCGATAGAAGCAGGAGCCAGTATCACAGCAAGAGTATGTAACTTACTAAATTATAATGCTAACATTTAAATTAAATTAAGACATCAAGTTCCGACACTGTCATCATCTGCCTAGCCTTTTTCCAACTATGTTGGGATCGGCTTCCAGTCTAACCGGATGCAGCTGAATACCAGCCGGTCGATTCTGTAAGAAGCTCACCGTGAAAACTCAAGTGAAGTGAGCTTGATGTGAGTTGTCAGTAGTGTCAATCTCTAGCAATATTTGGAATGACAGCTCACTCTACGCTCACTTCACCTAAGTTTTCACGGTGAGATGGTTACAGAATCGCACTGCAGTACTTTACATGGAGCGACTGCCTATCTGACCTCCACAACCCAGTTACTGGGTAATACGATACCAATTGGTAAGACTGGTTGTCAGACTTTCGGGCTTCCGACTACCTGTAACAACTGTCAAAGATCCACGAATGACAGCCGGGACTAACGGCTTAACGTGCTTTCCGAGGCACGGAGGGGTCTTGGTATGTAAAGATGGTCACCCATCCACAGACCAACCGCCGCCAGGTCCGACACTGTAGCCCCTTAATATCATAAATATCCTTGCTAAATATCTGTTCACATCTCTTGGCCATTATTAGACAATATATAAAATATATCACATTATATTTCAGGATAACAAAAGTGAGACACCAATCCACTTTGCAGCAATGAAGGGCAACGTGGAGATACTAAATGAAATTCTGAATGTAGCAAAACAAAAAGACGTTATCGATATAACTAACAGTCAAAGAGAAACAGCTTTATTCAAAGCAGTTATCCACGGGCACCTCGAATGCGTTAAAAGACTCCTTAAAGAAGGAGCTTTAATAACAAAAACACTGACGAGACAAGTCAACATTTTTCACATAGCTTCTCAAAAAGGAAACCTAGAAGTACTTACAGCATTACTAGATCACGACTATACAATAACTAGGAGAATGATTAATTACCTAACAGCTGATGACAAAAAAGGTTTTGGTCCTATACATTTTGCTGTAGAGAACAATCATCCCAAATGTGTCAAGATACTTTTAACCAAAAACACTTATAGGAGTCTCAGGACTTCCTACGGAATTCTGAAAGGTTCGACGCCCTTGCACATAGCTGCAATACACAATAATGTGGAAATTGCAAAAATTATCATGTTCAATAATGAGGACACTGTACATATTATAAATGATATGGGCTGGACTCCACTTCACACAGCCAGTCACTATGGAAGCAGAGATATGATCACACTACTTCTCAAAGAAGGGGCAGATATATCTTGCAGTACAAACGGCCCTAATAAATGTAGAAATACTGCAATAGATATGATTATGAACAACTTGTCAAAACCTACAGAGTTTATGGAGGATATCTTTGATACATGCATTTCTACCAACGATTCAAATCTTCAAGATCCCAAGTGTGAAGTCACAGTGGACTATAAAATGTTAGTACCTAAAACTGAAGAGAAGGTACAAATGAAGGTTATAGATGCTCTTCTGAAGACAGGAGATAGGTATGGACAGAGGCGCTTACTGGTACACCCCTTACTAGAGAGTTTTCTGTACTTAAAGTGGAAAGCTCTCTTGCCTTTCTTCTATACGATGTTAGCGTTTAATGCTTTCTTTGTGCTATCGCTGACAACGTTTATTATATCAGTATTTTTTTACAAAGATACAAAGATTCCGCCACCACTGATTCTAAGTTCTACTGGGTGGGCAGTAGCCTTGTATATTACTATTATCTTGATAATTGCCCAGGTGAGTCTTTAATGAACATACAATCCACAGAAGATTCATGTCTTCTGTTGTTTCGATAAAGAAATTGCTGTTGTGTTTATGTATTTTAAAAATTCTAACGTACGACTCTTGTACCAACATGATTCCAAAAAGAAAACTGGGTCGTCTATGTCCTCGCCTTATTTTGTATCACAATACTTCACTCACATACTTCACAATATTCTATATCTACCTATTAATAATCCTGTTAAATACACCGTGAATTTATGTTCCAGGAAGTCCTCTACATGAACGTTAGCAACGGATACTTCTTTCAGTTAGAAACTTGGGTAAAGTTCAGTTCCGTATGCTTGGCTGCGATCCTACCTTATGCCACGGAGACTACCCTGACCGAAGTGGACTGGCCCAGGCACGTGGCCACGGGGGCTCTGCTACTGTCCTGGCTGGAGATGATGTTCCTACTGTCCCGTTTCCCCAACTGGGGATACTACGTGCTGATGTTTGGAAAGGTGTCCACAAACGTTATCAAGGTGATCATTTTACAAATGTTTGTTTTATAACATTACACTATCAACCTCAGAATATTTTTCTTGTTGGTAAAATGCACCTCTTTTAGAAACAGATTAATTGCAATTTAATTGGGTATTCTTCTTTTCAGATCCTCTTAACTTTTGCATTCCTGGTGATAGGATTCGCCCTCAGCTTCATGATACAGTTTCATTCACAAATACCTTTCGAGTCTCCTTGGGCTGCCCTCGTCAAGACCATAGTTATGATGACTTCTGAGTTCGACTATCAAGACCTAGTCAAACCAGCAGACTCCAAAGAATTTGTTACTTCATTGCTCGTAATTCGCGTTATATTTTTAATATTTCTAATACTAGCATCCATAGTTCTCATGAATCTAATGGTGGGTGTAGCTGTCAATGATCTACATAATTTACAAGTGTTAGGAAATGTCAGAAGACTATGCAAACAAGTCGAGTTCTTAGGATCTCTAGAACATCTAGTCTACAATAGACTATTTAAGAAAATTTTGCCGAATTGGCTAGAAGATATGCTAACAAATAGGAAGAAAATTTTAAATGTCTTTGTCCTTAGTCCAAGTGTACCAAAATCAGAATGTTACAGATCTCTGCCATCCCATATAAGGGAAGCTATTTTTGAAAAAGCTCAATCTCGGAAGAAGCAAATGGATGATGAATTAGGATCACAAAATTATAAAAAAAAGTTGGACGCAATATATAAAGCTACAGTTAAAATAAAACAAGATAATGTAAAAATAAAGAATTTGAAAACTGGCATATTAGAAAGTAATACTACTAATAAAGACGTTTCTAAACGTCTGATAGAACTGGATATAGCGCTTATGGACATCAAAAACCAAACGAAATCATCTATAAACCAAATGCAATCATCTATAGATGAACTTAGTTTTAAAATGGACCTGATTTTGAGCAAATTAGATAGTAAAAAAAAGTAATAGAGAGTAGTATGCCCGATGGCCGGTGGAGCAGACGAGTCCTGGAGTGAAGACCGCATATCGGTAAGCGTATTGTGGGACGCCCCCCAGCTAGATGGAACTTAAAAAGATGGTTGGGACAAACTGGATGCGGAAGTCAGAGGACGGGGTGTTGTGGTGTAGCCTAGGAGAGGCCTATATCCAACAGTGGACTGCGATAGGCCTAGTTGATCGAGGAGTCATAATTATTAGTTAGTAATTTAGCCAGGGAATAAATTCTCCCTTTTAATAATTAGCATGTTTATACAAATCTACATTCTGTATGAATTTGTATGTTTACTGAAATTTTGTGGCTATGAGTTGTGTGTTGAAATATCGTTTATTTTATTTTTTTATATTACAATTGTTTTAATGCCGAGATGATAAAAGTGTGTACGATAGTATTTTTTATGTGTAGGCATTTTTTATGATTTTAAGAAGCAATCATACATAGACTGTTTTAGAAACGTATAATAAAAAAAAATAGTTTTCTCAAATTAATCTTGTCTTATTTACCTTTATTTCGTATAATATAATAAAAAATCATCTATTTCGGACTCTCACACATCCATATTATTGTTATTAACACAAAAATACTTATAAACTAAGTTAGTATACAGAACAAAATAAAAAAATAAGTAATTAAAAACAATTTTTCGGACAATCCGACACCAGTAAACCTGTTTACTTGACTGCAGGCAGTCGTATCCAGCGCTCAAGCATCGGAGAGTCCCATCGATCTGCCAATACGCGCAAGATACTGTTAGAACTAGCACGCATACGTGTTAGGATGGAGGTATAACTTGTTTGTTTTTATTATAACCTTTTGGAACGAAGTTCCTTATCGCGCGTTGCGAAAGGGGGCTAGACGGAAAAAATTGAGACCAAAAGTTGGAACAACACTTTTTGCTATAGTTGTAAGCCGTGCGGCGTTCGTGCGCGTGTTTCTCTGTCTGTTCCTTTCTCTCTCTCTTTCTATTTCGCATTGAACAGTGTGGTGTCGCGACGATTACTTTTGTTGAATGTATACAGGTTTTTTGTACATAATAAAAAATAATAATAACAACTTCGTTCCATCCGGGTGTCCCTTGACACCTCTCAAGTTTTTTATTTTATTTATTTATTTAAATCGAGACTACAGGCTGCGAAATTCCAGACGGAATAACACAATAACACTGCCCGATCAAGGACCTCATACTGAGCACTAGTGCTTGCAACCACTTAATCACCGATATGTATAAAAATAACAATATCTATGAGTCACTTTATTTGTGGTCAAGTGGTTTAATGAGGAAAATTATGTAAATATCTTATATTATTGTATGTATAATTATTAACTTAGAGTAAATTAGTATTTGCGTGCTCTGAGAGCATTGTGCACGATTGTGAACATGTTGGGGGCCAAACAAAATAATAGCCGAGAGGCAAAATGTGTAACATATCACACTCCTCGCGATTCAGGTATTATTTAAAAAAAATCTAAATCTCAAAAAGCAAAGCAAAAAAAAAACAGGAACAGTGCCCAAAAGGCTGGCAGCATTGCCACGTTGCGCGTTGTTGTATGGCGATGCTAATTCTTTGGCCAAGAAACAGGCCAGCTCTCTGGTCATGTGGAGAGTCGACTAACCGCTTGGCGATATCTCGAAAAACCGTTTCATTATTTTATTATGATATATATATTTATTTAGATTAGTATAATATACTTTATGTATGTATTTATTGTATTATGTATATGGTGAATAAAGAGTACTCTATTCTATTCAACATCTATGTCTTATTCGATGGTCATCATCATCTGAGGATTTAGACATGTGACAATTTTCAAGTCAACTTTCAACGAGTTTTGTATTTCTACAACGACTTTCAACAGGATTAACATTAGCTTATCGGTAGCTTATGTCAATCCAACACGTTTTTGACTTTTCCATCTTTATCTCTGATAGAATGTCACTTCGTCTAGGCCCTCTGCCAAAAATCTCAAATTGTTAAGAATAAGCACTCTTCAATCGATTTTTTTGCAATTGCAAGCAGCTTAGCGACCATTACTACTGTTTTATCTAAGCAGTATAATATTGTTTCTAATACACTCTGACAGTGGCTGCGCATGCATAGCAGATGCATGTGCAGCTGCTGTTGGAGTGTGAGCTGTTACAGGTATTTAATTTATTAGTTAACTAATTTAATGTTATGTGTTATAGTTGATGAATAGTTAGTCAATTTGAAAATGTGTGTACTCTGTTGCTAACTGTGGCGGCTCGTAAATAGCTTGTCGTCAATTACCTCACTACTACTTCTATATTTGATAACTGTAAGCCACCCAAAGACAATAAAGTCCCATTTACTAATCTGATACTTAAGTCATTTGGGTTTGCGTTTTTTTTAGTATAGAAATTGACATTACACCTGTCAAATTAGTCATCATTATCATCAGCCTACAGCAGTCCACTGCTGGACATAAGCCTCTCCTATTGCACGCCATTCAACTCGATTTTCGGCAACTTTCAAATCATAGTTAAATTAGTATCTGGGTTTAAAAAACGAACTTTAGCTTATTCTCAACTATGTTGGGGTCTGCTGTCAGTCTTACCGGATGCAGCTGAACACCAGTGTTTTACAAAGAGCGACTGCCTATCTGACCTGTACAACCCAGTCACTATTACAGTAGTGGCCCAGTGAACAGTGGTGGTCCAGTGGTCACGGCCGCACTTACGAGTGAGGCGCTTTTCTTTGTGTAAATTATATCATCACCACTGCTCTCAAAACGGTAACGGAAAACGTCGTGAGGAAACCGACATGTCCTAGAACCAAAAATCCGAAGACTTTTGTATGACATCTACCAACCCGCCGCCGCGCGCCGCCCGCCTGAGAACGCGTGGTAGATTATCTGGGTGATAATCTACCATGCCTCTTATAGAGAGGAGGCCCGTATTCCAGCTGCAGTAGAAACACTAAAGGCCGATTACCTATGCTAATTATTCTTCCATTTTAGAAAATGTCCCCCTAAAATTAAAATCAAAAGTCATTTATTCAAATTAGGCTGAGAATCAGCACTTTTCGAAAGTCAAAATTACAAAAGACAGTCCCCGACAAACGCCCGCTCTTCACCACCTCCTAGTGCTATCGCTGGGAAGAAGAAGTGGCGCAACAAACTCCCCAGCAGCACAGCTGTCTGTTCAGTTAGAAAATACTTGATACTTGATTGTATACAATACTTAAAATTAACATAAATTACGACAAATAATGTTTGTGGTCTTTAAATGTGTCATGACTTGAATCTCAGTGCGAGGAAAACAACATACCGTTTGATAGACGACAAAGAACACTATAGGAGGTACCTACGCCTTTGTGCTGTTTATTTGTGCATTGAATATATAAGCCAGTATTTTCTATAAGCGGTCGATCGATCAGGTTAAGCTACGCTTGCCGCTGTTGGTCTGTGGATGGGTGACTATCTTTACTTATTTATACTAGCTGCACCCCGTGGTTTCACCCGCATAAGTTTCGATCCCGTGGGAATATCGGGATAGAGAGTATCCTATATGTTAATATCCTGGTTATATCTGTGTGCCAAATTTCATCCAAATCCGTTCCGCAGTTTTTGCCTGAAAGAGTAACAAACAGCCATTCATCCATTGATCCATCCATCCATACAAACATTCGCGTTTATAATATTATTATGTAGGACTAGTACAAATTAATTGTAAAAGATGTCATAAGTTCGAAAGCATGTTAGACTGTAATTATATTTTTATCTTTTTAGATCAAGTAACAAAGCATGATGCACAAAATTACTTGGTGCCAGCATTCCAACGTCACCTGAACACAAGAAGTCTGGGCAATGAGCAGGGAGACCGGTACGTGTCTCTCTTCAATCTCATTGACTTCTAGCTTTAGATAGAAGAGAGAATACTCTATGTTGTACACGGTTAAAATGAGAAATTTCAAATTTTGTCGCATAAAGGCGGGTTCCCATTATGTCGTGACGATTAATTTATCGTTCGACGTCTGTCGTATCTAGCTGTTCCCATTATATCGACTGTTTATCGCCACTGTGTCGTCGAAATATTTTATCGTTGAACGATTGTCGCATCCAGCTGTTCCCATTGGAACGTGACGACATTTTTACTGTTCACGGCAGTCACCTTGTCGTTTGCACATCAATTACCTCTACGTTCTTTTGGTAGCTACGATACATAGTCGGAATAACGACACATCATTTGCCGTCGTTTTTTTTATCGTTTAATAACTGTCGTGCTAGCCGTTCATATTGACTTGACAATCTGTTGTCACTGCAAAAAATATCGTGGACGACAGTTAACCGTGTCGTCCTATGTGTGAACACCTCCATTTAACTACACAAGCCACGACGCTTTACACGACACCATAATCTGTCGTCACGACATAGTGGGAACGGGGCCTTACAGTCAGCTGACTAGCCGTCAGAAGATGTCGTTCCGATACACCTCTTGTAGTTCTGCTACTAACTTGCTGACTGGCTAATGTTCCAGCGTACTTTTCTTATACAGGGTCAAATAAAATTATTTAGCGAAACTCCGCAAACGTGATAAGTATCGATATCTTAATATGATAAATAAAAAAAAAGATTTAAAAATCCTTTAACGACCATAGATAGTGTAGTTACCTACTTAAAATATGAGTTTCAAAAATATCTTTTTAAGGGTTTCGTACTCCTTACCAAAAATCCCTTATAGGATCACTTCCTTGTCCGTCTGTCTGTCCGTCCGTCTGTCAAGACCCTTTTTCTCAGGAACGCGTGGAGGTATCAACTTGTAATTAATATCAAATACTCAAGTCTGTAGCAACAGTGAAAAAATCAAACTTCTAAGTCGACGCGATCAAAAGATAATGCCTTTTATGTTCTGTTTTTGCCGCATATTTTGACACTCGCTCGTTGACCTGGAATCATGAAATTTGGCATGAAACAATGTCATGTAGCACAAGGAAAGGAAAAAATCCGAATACCGTTAATTTGTAGTTACATACCTACAAAGTACGGAACCCTCGGTGCGCGAGTCCGACTCGCACTTGACCGTTTTTTTTTAAAACACGGTAACACAAAATAATTACTACTCGTAACTATCGCTTTTGTTTTATCCTGTTTAGATACAAATACCCATCACGATTGAGAAGTTTTGCTAGCTAATTTAATTTGACTTTGAATACACCACTATTTTCAGATTGGACATTCCAACACCTAGCAAGTACAAAGCAGCTGTTAAACCATTCTTCCCGGCAGCCTTTGCAACGAACCTATCTATGAATACTCTGGAGATACTCGAAGGGTCGCTATCAATGAGACGAAGTGCGAGTCGCGTGACCAGATTGAACACACAACTCATAGAATCTATTCCGGAGGGTGACACGGCGTTTATGAGCAGGTGAGATATAAGGCCAGCTGATGCATGACCAGTTTTATTATGACAGCTTTGACAACGACGTTTAATACGTTGCCATGGCAACTTTTCTTTAAAATCCTTACCGGCCTGTATCTTTTTAGCTGATTATACATTCATACTTCTACAAAGTTAATCATGGCCACTATCATATCTCAAATTCATATTTTCTACATGATGTTATTCTACGAGTTGACATAATAAATCCACGCAATGCAGGGATCAGTTTCCGTTTCGCCTCTAAAGCGAACACATTAAATAAGCCTGATACTCCAGGGCCACCTATCCCGGGAACACCCAGCGTGCCTCTCCTAAAGGCTCCGGTACTTGACGGACTCTCCTTACGCCTCCGTCCTCCGTCCTTCGTAAAGGCCTCCAGTACCAGTCGGACCGCCGGTGCGCTTCGCTTGAGGACTCCGAAGACCCCCCTGTACCTATTGAGCCGCGCCTCATCTGAGGGCCGACTCAAAAGATCAACCTATATTTATTGGGCCGCGCCTCATCCGAGGGCCGCCTCACCTGGCGGGCTGCCAGCACCCCGCCGTGCCTGCTTCCGCCTCACCTGGCGGACTGACAGCGTCCCGCCGTGCCTGCTTCCTCTTGCTGCCGTGCTGCCTCCTGCTCCTGCTGCGTGGGCCCTCCTACGGGTGTCCTTCGTACCGCACACGCACCAGCACCTGCCCTCACCTGTACCTACACCTGCACCTGTACCTGCACCTGAACCTGGGCCTGCACCTGTACCTGCGCCTGTCGCCAGAACCTGCCTCGCGTCGGTCTACCTCCTCAGCTCCATCTGCATCTCCACTTCAGCCTCCTCAACCCACCTATCGTGCATCGTCATCCATACACCCCACCTCCACATACTACACACCACTCTTCAGTCCATCTCCATCTTTTGAATTTCTTGTTAATATATCTTTAATTGTTTTCTACCTCCCTTTCTTTAATTTAATTTTACCTTTATCTTTATAAGTTAAGCTTTTCTTGTCGCTACACGACAGATTCTTCTATATTTTGTAAATGTTAGGACTTCATAGGCCTTGTAGACTTTAGATATGTAGACCATTTTTTATCAAATACCTGGTACTTGTTGACAGGCCTACGCTGTCCTCCCATACCTACTGTAATTTGAAAACATTGTAAAAGTAAATTATTTTTAAAAGAGTAACCGTGGAGTTTCTTGCCGGCTTCTCTCCATAGTAAACGACCAATTGGAACCGTGCACCTAGCTTCTGACGTTTCATAAGAGACGATATAATCGCCGACAAGTTTGTTGACTTAATGGTAATGTGCCTGCATTTTTGTGAAAATAAATAGTATTTAATTTATTGTTAGTAATTTATGATATATGTCTGTTCTTTATTATAGTATATTTTTATTGTAAATTTTTATATCTTTAACTAATGTAATTGGCCAAGGGCCGTTTTTATGTTAAAGTAAAATAAATAAATAACTGCCCATGTTGGTTTATGTGTAATAAAATATTTTGAAATAATTTATTTTAAACTCTAACTTTGAGTAGATACACCCGATCACAGGGTAGTGTCGTTACTTGAGACAATGAGATTTTAGTTTTTAGATATAATCCATTTACAGACACTTTTGAATTGACTCTTAGACTGCTAGTTGCTCATTCCAAAACGGAGAAGAACGGGCAAGAAACTCCAAGGACACTTTTAAATCAAGATATTACAAAATTATTCTTGTTATTTCTATATGTGAGAACAACGTAAAAAACTAAAAAATAAACACAATTCAAAATATAAGATAAAAATAACCCCTGGCAGTTAAAAGATGACCAGTCTCAACCGACGGACATGACGCGTGGATCAGCACCATCCAGGTCTTGCAACTATTTTGTAGCGAACCGAATGATCTAACACACGTGCTACCATCAGTGAAACATTTAAGTGAGCATGACATACTTCAACCAACCCACCGTGTTTCTGCATGAAATCTGACTATATGAGTGTTTATTCCATATAAATCACTTCGAGGCTGACAATCACTATCGTCACATGATACATCTTTTATATTTCGTCAGAAGGTCCCCTTTTGTATAAACGGCCTTAGCATCAGCCAGCCAGTTCATTAAATGTTATATTAGACTAATTAGTGGAATATCATTCAGACCTCTAGTTGAAAGGCGCCGTTTAGTTAAAAGGCTAGGCAGTTAACTGAACGGTTAGTTGGCTGCGACAGCAAAGTAGTCGCCTATGTAACGACAGACACAGATATCAGAACTTCTACCAAGTGCTCGGGTGCTATTATCGGGACTTGTTGTTGTGAACCCAGCTTTCGATAACTATGAACAATTTAAAGTCAAGGACTATTTGTTTTAGAATGCTGGCAATGGGTGCTAACCCAAACGCGACGTGCCGTCTAACCCACGTGTCTGCCTCCCACATCGCAGCCATGTACGACCACGACGCCCTAGACCTGCTGCTCAGGTCAGGAGCTGACGGTTCCAGATCTGACAAGCAGGGCAGAACACCCCTCCACTTAGCCGCCTGGGCAGGAAACGCGAAGCAAATTGCTTTACTGCTAAATTTTCCAGAAGGTAAAATTAGTTATTGGGTAAAGTAGATCTACGGGGTAATTGTGTAACACACTATCAGTAGCTATGGCTTTCATTTTGACAGTTCAACAGCATTCATTGCGTTATTTATCCTCTAGTCAGTCTATCCTCAGTCTAAAAGGAGTGAGAGTATTCTTTGTTGGTCTATCCATACCTACAGAAATGATAGGGATGGCGGGAGGAGTGCTCTTACTCTTGCTCTGGCTCGGTCTTCGATTGGTCTAAACCCACCTTAACTCACTCATTCATCACACATCCACACCACACACGTATACAACACACTACACAAGTTTAAATTAAATACACCAATAGGTTAACTACATACATAAATAATATTTAATTTATTTATTTGTTTGGAAAAACACCCGATGTTTGTCGTCTCAGAAATCATACCGACCGATGCTATGTATGAAGCCTACATACCATGATAAACTTGTAAGACGAAGGAGACTAGTCTCCACGACACAGGGAAACCTAGTGTGGAGGCTAGTGTTATTCAAACATTGTAATGTTTTCTCTAAACAATAAACTTTTTATTATTATTTTATTATTTATATGAGTTTATGGAAAAATAACTTTAATTAAACTTTAAACATTTTTATAACTTTTTCAATAATGTTAGTCACTTTGAAATCAACTTAACTGCTATTGAAATAAAGTTGATATTTGTTTGACTTGAAATCACATCAATTTGAAACAATCCATCAATGCTGAGCGTGCCCGCTTGCTGGCTGTGGGTGAGTGGGAATCGGGGCTCTGGCTTCAAGCACTTACGTTACCCAACACAGGCACTATGCTGGTTAACGCCACCTTCCGGCTCGCTACCTGTCTGCGTTTGGGCGCTCCTTGTGGGGCTCCGCATCGCTGTCAGTGCGGTGAAGCTGTCGACTGCCTCGGATACCATGGCCTATCCTGCAGTAGGAGCGCAGGCCGGATAGCACGGCACGCCAGCATTAATGACATCATCTGTCGTGCTTTCGTCACTGCTGGGGTGCCAACTCTTGGCACCCCAAAACGCCAGGTTAATCATCGCGTGTCTGACACACTTTGATGGGAATAGACCAGACCGAATGACCATAATGCCCTGGAAGTTAGGCAGACCTTTGGTGTGGGATGCATCATGTATCGACACCCTTGCGCCATCCCATCTTCCTAGCACAGCCCACCGTTGTGCTGGAGCGGCTGCTGCTGGTGCAGAAAACCTCAAACGGGGAAAATATTCCAACCTAATTGGAGTAGAGTTATATGTTCGAGCCGTTTGGGGTTGAAACACCAGGGCCATGGGGTCCGAGGGCCCACTTGGTTTTTCGAGATATCGCCAAGCAGTTAGTCGACTCTTCACGTGACCAGAGGGCTGGCCTGTTTCTTGGCCAAAGAATTAAAATCGGCATACAACGTAGCAATGCTGCCAGCCTTTTGGGCACTGTTCCTGTTGACAGCGATGCGAACGAATTTTTTGATGCCCTATATTTTGCTTATATTTTCACATGTACATATTATTTTTTCTTTTTATTTATTTATGTAAATAGTATAAATACATATTATTATTTTAAATGTTAGCTGTCATATATATAACATACTACATATTTCTTCATTAACAAAAAAAAATAACATAAAGAATAGATTTAACGTGGAAATCGTTATTTTCAGCTCTGCGAAAAATCGTCGTAGATCAAGGCATTTTATCACCTGAAACCGTGGAAGAAGTTAAAAGGCATAGTCAACCGGTGAATGAGTTGACAAACATACCATGTCGACTTAACGTCGAATCTACACTGCCGGATGAATGGAGCGACGGCATGGAGCACAACTGCAGACATATTAAAGAAATTGTGGGTATTTGTGAAAGATTTTATGTACAGACGCCAGCACATCAAGCTACTACAATCTGTCAAATTTATTTAATAGATTTTCAACTTTATCGCTGAAGCATTAAGGTTCAAGGTAGAATGGGAAAATTTGACAGTTTCGGGTAGCTTAATGTGCTGGCGTCTGTACTAAGCGCAGTGAGTAAGTACAAAAAAATCGACTTGAAATTTTTTCCGCACCGTAGTCTGAACCGACTATCAGGAGGAGTTTTGATCTTGTCATTTATTCAAACAATTTTTTTTTCCGTGCGGACAGTTGCCACTGTTCCAGCAAGGATGGACACCGCTGCACGCAGCCAGCGCCCGCGCGCAGCACCATTGCGTGCAGTTGCTACTCGCCGCCGGTGCTGATGCAAGCGTGCTGGACCTACTTTGTAGGACTCCACTGGACGTTGCTGGCTGTGCGCATTACATGGGGCACAAAATTGACGGAAACAAGTAAGCCACCTAACCAAAATGTCATGATTGTGCAGTACAACTTTTAACTAGACTAAAGAAAAAAATTATGAATATAAAATATTTTATTTTCAGTTTCAAGGAAACAGTAAAAATCCTTTTAAATGCCGGTGGCAAGTTCCAGAAAGCCTGTCACAAAACTAATCCGCTAGACACCCCACTGCATACCGCGGTTGAGCTTGAGAGCGAGGCGGCCGTGGAACAGATGCTGCAGGGTGGCGCGTCTGCCACCGCCTGGAACAGCCAGGGGCTCACTGCCATGCATATTTGTGTAAAGAAACGGAACAAAGAACTGTTGCAGGTAACCTGACGCCCGAACATTTAAGGACAAGGCCCAAGGAACTTTATTAGCATTAGTTTTCTAGTTCAAAACTTTTAAATATCTATGAAAATCTTTCTTCCAACATAATCCTACTTGTCTCCATTCCACTTGCTGAATAGAAAGGCTGCCCATGGAAAGCTCTGTCAATCCAGCAAATCCAATCAATGTCGATTGGATTATGATGTACAGTTTACGACTTGATATCACTTCTTCTATCGTATTCAAACTATGACAACAGCTCATGCCGTGGTATAGATTGCCAGTCAGCAAGGTGGCATTTAGGCTTAAACTAATATTTGATGTCCGTTTTTTTATAGTTGTTAGCAAATCATGATTGTGGCAATGAAGATCCGTACTTGACGACTGTGGATGTGAAAGATCGGTCAGGCTCCACCGTGCTCTGCGCAGCTGTCCAAACAGAGTGGATACAAGGAGTCTGTATTGCTCTCGGTGCAGGCGCTAGCATCACCATGAAGGTACTTCCAGAAAATGTTACCTACTAATAATAATCATAATTTAGACGAGATTTTAAAATTTGGGATTGATTTCAGGTCAACGGAGAATCGCCCATTCACATTGCTGCACAATTGGGCAACATAGATATACTTCAAGGAATATTATCTGTCGCAAAGTATAACAACACGATCGATTTTCGCAATGAAAAAGGAGAGACTGCACTTTTTAAAGCAATCAGTTGTAATCAACTAGATGCCCTCAAATTGTTGCTCGATGCAGGTTCTAGCATAGAAGTAGAAATATCAGATAAAGCTAACGTGTTCCATGTAGCTGCTAAACATGCCAGGAGAGATGTACTAGAATATTTACTAGAATATAATACCAACGTAACAGCAAAACTGATAAACAAATTTGACAGCATGGGCCCACCATTACTTTACGCTGTTTTAAATAACCACCTCATTTGTGCAGAATTACTTGTCTCCAAAGGTGCTCAAGTAAACGCTATTCTGGAATGCCCTAATTTCATTGATAAAGACATTTTAACATGGACATCACTTCTGCATATAGCTGCAAGTAAAAACTATTATGAAATAGCAGAAATGATTATAAAACATGACAGTAGCCTGATTCATGCTGCTGATTCCGCAGGACGAACACCTTTGCTCAATGCTTGCTGCCTCGGAAACAGAGAAATGATTGTACTACTAATCCGTAAAGGAGCTGACCTTTCTGGAGCCGGAAGATATGGAATTAGTAAAACAAAGCTGGTCCCCATAGATATTTTAATGAATAACTTATCAAAACCCACTGAGTTCATGCAAGAAATATTCGACTCATATATATCTAGCCAAGGAGTTAGTCTCCAGGAATCTAATTGTGAAGTTGCAGTAGACTATAGAGTTTTAGTGCCAAATAAATCCAACATGAAACAAATGAGGGTAATCAATGCTCTGATTAATTCTGGAAATAGATACGACCAGCACAGGCTACTGCTTCATCCCTTGGTGCAAAGTTTTTTGTATCTAAAATGGAGATCATTATTATCATTTTTTTATAGTATTTTAGTACTGCATGTGTGCTTCGTATTGTCTCTCAATGTGTACGCAATTTCCGTATTCTATTATAAAGATAAAATTGAAGAAAGGCCATTAATTTTGGGCAGTACTATATGGATATATATTATGAATTTGACTATTTGCTTAATTGCAATTCAGGTAATTCAAACATAATCTTTGTTAATGCAACTGTTACAATCAGTTTTAATTTCAACTGGATAATAATGTATGATTGTTTTTTTCTAACACCAGGAGATCATCTTCATCAAAATTAAAAGCAAGAGGTACCTTCTATGTTTAGAGACATGGTCGAAGTTCGGGTCTATTA
Organism: Apamea anceps; assembly: GCA_951799955.1. Taxonomy (NCBI): domain Eukaryota; kingdom Metazoa; phylum Arthropoda; class Insecta; order Lepidoptera; family Noctuidae; genus Apamea; species Apamea anceps. Next base: position 14,010,905 of record OX637521.1, on the reverse strand, counting down.
CGCTAGCATTGTTTTTGCCTCGAGTAGTGTCGTGGGATTTAGAGTCCAGTTCCGAGTACGCGCGGCTTATCGCCACGGTGGCGCTGCTCCTGTCCTGGTTTGAAATGATGTTCCTTCTCTCCAGATTCCCTAACTGGGGATATTATGTTCTAATGTTTGGAAAAGTTGCGAGCAAAGTATTCAAGGTGAGTTGGTTTTATTAAAATTGTCGGTGCTAGAGGAGTTGGTTTCAGATCCACATTCATTACATTTCATAATTCAAATGTCCTTTTTTATTTTGACTATTCTCGTTATTATAATACGCAAAATGATTATTTTTTGTTTGTTTCAGATTCTTGTGTCATTCGTCTTCCTCATATTTGGTTTCTCCGTTAGCTTCATGATACAGTTTCGTGGAAAACCACCATTTGAAGGACCGTGGTCCGCTTTTATGACGGCGATGGTCATGTTGACATCAGAGTTTGATTATAATAACACATTGAGCAAGGAAAGCGCTGCAAAAGCATCAGCGTCTATCATTATATTACGTTTAATATTTTTGTCATTTCTCATTCTTGTTTCAATAGTTCTCATGAATCTCTTAGTCGGTGTTGCAGTTAACGATGTCAATAATTTAGAAATTATAGGTAATATAAAGAGATTGGAAAAACAGGTGGAATTTATAACATCACTCGAAGACATCGTTTGTAACAAATTCATCAAAAAGATACTACCTAAGTGTTTATATAAAAGATGGTTAAAGAGCATAAAATGGGAGAATGTTATCATTTTGCGACCACGGCAAGCTACGTGTAGTAACTGTAATCGATTGCCAGCTCGCTTAAGAGAAGCCATTTTTGAAAAGGCTCAATTACAGAAGAAGCAATCGGACGAAGAGCAAGGGACGCTGCTGTACCAGATGAAATTGGAAGAAATGCACAAAGTTATCGTTCAAAGAGAACCACCTAAGTCAGAGGGTCCAGATAACGCGTTGAACAAAATAATAGAAGATATTAATAAATTAATACAAGATAATAATGAAATACGTAATGATATAAAAATGATTAAAAACTTTATAAATACAACTAAACATCGCTCCATTAGTAGTAATAAGTCTGCACCATTACTAGGTAGATGAGTGCTTAGAAAATACCATTCGTATTCAATATTGTATTCGTTATTGCAATATATTTTGTTATTAAAACGTTAAATTGCGTCAATTTTTGTATTTTTTTTAAACCTTGTAGCTATGTATACACAGATTATGTTAGGTTTTTTTTTATTTTTAGGGTCTATAAATATAAAACAATGGTTAGACCATAATCATGGGCCACAAAAGGGATAAATGAAAGGCAATTGGGATGTATGTATGATGTACATGCCTTTAATATTAACACATCGTTGATTTTCGGTCTATAAACCGGGTATTAGTGTATATAATATAACCTAGCCACGGCAGCGATACAAAACGTGGGGCTTGCACCGAATCTCTTTTAATTTTCTGATAAGAAGTTAATTTGTTTACCTCTCATTCCTTTTCATTTCCGAGCTCTTCCTCGGTAGTGATCTTGAAGGTACTTCCACATTATACCGTTGTGACGGTGAAAACAGAATTGATGGAAATAATAATATTGTTCAGCTTTACACTGTGTAAACTGCAAACTTGACATAAGGTTACATTCGATTTTTTTTTTTTTTGTATCATTTGTCATTTAACTTCCAGGCAAACGAAGAAACTCCCATCCATATCGCAGCACAATTGGGCAACATAGATATACTTCCGCAGAACAGCACCATCGATTTTCCCAACGTTGCAAATCCGGAAACAGAGAAATGATTGAATTACTCCTCCGCAACGGAGCTGACATTTCTGCATCACAAAACAGAAACGTAGATAGCCCTATTGAGTTCTTGATGAAACATGTATCAAAACCAAATGAATTCATGCAAGAAATATTCGATGCATATATAACTAGCAAAGGTCAGGAATCTAACTCCGAGGTTGAAGTAGACTAAAGTTTTAATCTCTCAACAAGATATGATACACATGGAGGTAATCAAAGCTCTGATTAATACTAGAAACAGATACGACCAGAACAGCCTACTCCGAAGTGCGAATGTTCGGATCGGACCGACACATGGCCGAACCGAGAATTATTGAAAAATGCGAAAAAAGTTCGGTTCGGCTCAATTGGGTCGGGACCATAGTCAATATTCGAAAGAGTGTAGGAGTGTAGGATCGGAACCGACCGAATCAAATAGTAACTTCGTAGCAGGAAACGGCCGAACATTGGGCCGATACTACTTCAGAGTAAACCCCCAGGTTCCTCCTTCTTTGGTGCAAAGCTTTTTGTACCTAAAATGGAGATCATTATTGTCATTTTTCTATGTCACGTTGGCATTGCACGTGTGCTTTGCGTGTTTGCCCTGTCTTTGTTCTGGTATAAAGACAGAAAAATAGAATCTGTGCCAAGTATATTTCGTTGTAGTGTTTGGATTTACATAACTTATTTAACGACCTGCTTACTTACAATACAGATAAAATAATCATAATATACATCATCAATTCATAATGGTTGGTTATATTATTAACAGGTAAAAAAACATTTTTTATCACCTGGAGATCATCGCCATTAATATGAACAGCAAGAGGCACCTTCTTTATTTCAAGACGTCAGTGAAATGGTTATTCAATACGCTTGCGGCTATCTTGCCTCAAATTGCGTCGTAGGATTCAAAAGAAGATTCAGAGTGGATGCGGCTCTTCGGCTCAGCAACGCTGCTCTTCGATTTGCTCAGAATGGCTGTTCTCCAGACTCCCGGAGTATGGGTATTATGTTCTAATGTATGGAAAAGTGTCGACCAAAGTATATAAGGTGAGCTTATTTTATAAAAATCGATGCTAAATGTTTCAAATACGCATGTATACAAACAAATTCAAAATTGGTAGGTGTTTTGTTTTGTTGTTAATTAAATTAACTGGTTTTTTTTTTTCGTTCAGATTCTTTCATTATTCGGTTCCCTCATATTTGGCTTCTCAGGCTTCATGATACAGTTCCATGCACAACCACCATTTGAGGGTCCTTGGTCTTCTCTCCTGACGACGACGGTCATGATGAGATCTGAGCTTGGATAGAATGAGCTAATTAATGAGAAGCACGTTGAGCATGCATCAGCATCTCTTATTATGATACGTGTAACATTTGTGTCATTTCTGATACTTGTTTCAATAATTCTAATGAATCTCTTAGTCGGTGTTGCCGTTAATGATGTCAATAGTCTAGAAATTATAGGTAACATCAACAGATTGGACGGGTGCAATTCATTACATCATTTGAAGACATCGGGTGTAATAATTTCATTAAAAAAATACTCCCAACGAGTTTATATGCAAGATGGTTCAGGAAAATAGGATGGAAGAACCGAATCTCTTTACACTCTTTACGACCACATTTGCCCTGTAACGGTTATCGTTTATCGGATTGTTTAAGACAAGCCATTTTTGAAAATGCTCGATCACAGAAAACTCTCACTCTCTCTCACAAAGAGGAGGCCTGTGTTTGAGGCCATTGAGACTGTTGTGGGCTGATTATGCTATGTATGGTTAATATTCACTTAATTTCAACACTTTTGCAGCGAAAATGATGAGGAAAAGGAACAATAAGGAAAATTATCAATAAGGAAAATGATCCAAATTTAAATTAATTTAATAAATACCTACTAACACTTTGAAGTACTTACCTTCAGTAGTTGCGTGTTTCGAGTGCATTACACACGAATTGTTAAGATGTCAAGAATCAAGAACAATTGTGATCGACCTATAACACATCCCATGCCCATGCGAAATCCAGGTAAAGTCTATTCAAATTGACGTTATTTCAAGTTTAACAAATATCAACTTTATTTCAATGGTTATTAAGTTGATTTCAGTGTGACTAGCACTCTTGAAAAGTTATAAAAATGTTTGAAGTTGTAGCGTAAACTGAACTTTATTATGTAGACGTTAAAGTTATTTTTCCATAAACTTATATTTGTTAACATTATTGGTAAATAAGTCGCGATTACATATTAACATTATTGTTTTTTTTTTTCTTAGCCTATATTGTGACCCACAGCTGGGAAAAGACCTCCCCTTATTTCATTCCAAACCCCCTGTCTTGTGCCATCTCTGGTCATGTTGGCCCTGTAAATTATAAAAGATCGTCACACCACCTTCGCCGTGGTCTACCACGACGGCGATGTCCTCCATCAAGCGTCCAGTGAGTGACGATCTTTGCCCATCTCTCCGGGTGCATTCGCGCGACGTATCCGGCCCACTCCCACTTCAGCCAGGCTGTTTTTTCTCCAACATCCGTTACTTGAGTTATGGAGCGCAGTGTGGTGTTTCTAACTCATTCTGTACGCTTAACACCTATTACGCTGCGCTCCATTGCCCGTTGGCAAATCTTGAGTTTGGACTTTTTTTTTTTTTGAGGATGGGAAATCATCATATGACCCCTCCCGCTCTGGGTGGAGCAGAAGCCCTTTATGTTCCAGGGCAGCGGTAACCCTTTCGGACAATCCCGCTACCCTGAGTTTGGACTTCAGCCGAGCGATTCTGTAAAAATCTCACCGTGGAAAGTTAAGTGAAGTGAGCTTACGAGTGAGCTGTTAATAGAGTCAATCCCTAGCATTAGTTGGAATGACAGCTCACTCCACGCTCACTTCACCTAAGTTATCACGGTGAGATGGTTACAAAATCGCACTGCTGTTGTTTAGTAAGTGACAAACTTTGTGCACCGTAGGTTAGGACGGGTAAGATGCACATGTCGATGAGTTTCCTTTTTAATGGACCACCGCACAGAAATCTGGTGCTCTGTTAAATCTTACATGACGTCAGCCGGCCAATAAAGGCAAGCCAGAGATGAGGAACAAGATTTCTCCCGGGAGATAGGGTCCGTGGGGTCGCAACTTCCCAACAGCTGGCCACATGCTGCTCTGCGGGTTTCTGTATCTCTATTGGTCTGGCTCCCTAGACCTGTTTAGGCAAAGTAAACTCTTAAGGCAAAGGCCTAGAGTTCGGAGCGCGCAAGCCCCACCACGACGTCACGTAGAGATACGGTGGTGGGGTTATTATAATCGAGTGTTTTATTATTATTGTTTAGACCGTTGTTTAATTTTAGATCGTGGTCTTGGAAGGAGCTCTGATACGAATAATCCGTTCCCGCTTGAGATGTTGAACACACGACTCATGGAGTCGATTCCTGGTGGTGACATCGCATACATGAACAGGTGAGTCGTAGACGAGATGAGGTAGAGGTAAGTAACTCTATAGGGTGCTGTACAATAAAAAAAAATCGGAGATTTTACAAAAAAAAAAAAAACACTTCTGCCATAAATAAAAAATGACTGAGTTGTTTAAAAATGATAACAATTTATAGTGGTCTAGGATTCATACTTGAACGTTTTATCAATACGGTGTCCAGACTCCAAATTCCTCCATTGTCTGATAACGTGTTCCAATACTTTTTGTTGAGCTCGCGGTTAAATGACGTCCAAATCAATTTTATGCTGCGACTAGATTTTGCCCGCGGCGTGGACGTACTGCCGTCCGGTAGAAGACATTACGCCATGATTTGGGTTAAGACCACTGACTTACAATAAACAAGTACGCTGGACTTCATATCTATCGATGACAAAATGCAGACATTTCATTTTCGCCATTTTGGCGCTGATAGCAACGTGAGCGTCCGTGGAACTAATACTTTTGATAGTGTGGAAACGTGGAACTAATAGTTTGAGTTTTACAACGTTTTTTTTTACAACGTGAGCGTCCGTGGAACTAATATTTTTGATACCGAGTTTTACAAGATGCGCATACTCTCATGATAAAAATGTTCTAAATATCTCGTAGTCAACACGAAATACAAAAAAATACAGATAATAAATTGTAATAACTTTGACCCAATGGACCGATTTTAATAAAAGACCAAATGTTATCTCTAGATGAATCTCTGTCACATTATCGAAACGTTTTGTTGTTAATGATTAGTTTTAATCACCATTTTGTGTTAAATATTCATTTCCTTTTAATTAATGATGGTGAATGAGAACCCTCAAGCAGTGTAAATAGCAGGCCTCCTTCAACAATACTTCAACCTTCGCGCCGAAATATAAAAGTGAAAGTTTGCATGTTTGTTAAGTACTCAATCACGCAAAAACGGTTGAACGGATTTGGATGAATTTTGGCGCACAGGTAGTTTATAACATGTATAAAAATCCCGTAGGATAATTTCGGACCACCGCGCGGGCGAACTCGCGAACCAAATAAATAAATAATAATAATAATTTATTTCATAAAAAAGTGGTACAGTCTGTTACAAAAATAGGATGACAAATAAATAAATAAGTAGTATTAGAATTTCTGAAAACACCTCTTGGTTATTGCTGCACGACAGTTTATGAAACTCAAAGAGCCTTACCGGCCAAAGACACCGTCAAGAAACACTGTTCGTTATAATCTGCATTCGCGACATATTCGCCAAACATGTAAACAAATATGAGTTTATGGAAAAATTACTTTAATTCCTACACAATAAAGTTCAGTTTATTATGCTACAACTTCAAACATTTTTATAACTTTTTCAATAGTGCTAGTCACTCTGAACTCAACTTAATTACTATTAAAATAAAGTTGATATTTGTTTAACTTGAAATAACATCAATTTGGAACATAAATAAAATTTGAATATAGATTGCTGACAATCGGTGCCAACCCAAACGCAACGTGCCATCTGAACCACGTGTCTGCCTGCCACATCGCAGCCATGTACGACAGCGACGCCCTAGACGTGCTGCTCAGGGCAGGAGCTGATGGCTCCAGGTCTGACCAGCAGGGCAGAACACCCTTCCACTTAGCCGCTTGGGCAGGGAACGTGAAACAAATTGCTTCATTGCTGAAATTTCCAGAAGGTAGATTAATTTGTTGCTTTTGTTATAACGATCTAGCAGATGCAGATGATGATGTATAACGACCTATACCCTGTTCATTAGGTTAACCGTTTTTTGACAGCTGTCTTAGAACGTACATATTCCAGTTTACGCAAAAGTTCACTCAAAATAAATATATAAACTGCCTTATCATATTGAATTATCTTATTTATGGCTTCTTACAGACATTATAATACCGTACGTGTATCAATCATGTATTGTGTGTTGCTGCAATCACTAATTCCATCTGTCAAAAAACGGTTTATGGTATCATAGTTGCTTTTGTTTTCTAAGAAAGCGGAAAGAAACGGTCACACAATGACGACTGTCCAAATACAGTGCTTTTTTTACACCTGTCAAATACTGGTGACAGTTTTCATAAAGACTATAAAATATGATGACCACCGCTTTCCTTGGAAACCAGAATAGCAATATTTTTATTATTAGTATTATTATTTATTTCGAACACAAATGATTCATATTGTTGTTAGTAACACTTATAAAACTACGTTAGTAACATTCTGAGTAAAATAAAAATAAAATAAAACTAAAATAAAATATAAAAACACTAATTCATAAACCTTATAACTATGACTATAACTATGCCCCCTTCCCGCTGCACCAGACCTGCAGCTGTGCATACGGGTCCAGTGCTCCAGTAACGGGCAATGTGTTCTATTCGATATCTGTTATATAATATTTTTATGCTTGCCATCAAACAGTCGAGGGACCACCAGCCACATAGGTATAACTAGCTGTCATTCCACCTGGGGGCTTACCACCAGCTCTTATACATAGCAGGGCAGAAGTTAAACTGCACTGCTTTTTCGAACTTAGTCACAGGACAAAAAAGCAGTGTAGTTCAACTTCTGCCCCGCTATAAAGGCTGGTGGTAAGCCCCCTGATGCTAGGGACCGCTAGGGATTAGAACTTTAGGCAACTCACTTCACTTCGCTTAAGTTTTCACGTTGCGATTTTTGCAGAATCGCAAACATCGCTGTTTTCGGGAACTCCCCTTGCTAAGTTAGGCTTGGTTACAGCTGTATCCAAACGTTATCACGCCCCATGCTCCTAATATTATTCCTCCTTATATTTTTTTTGTGGAATGAAAGACGAAGATAAAATGGTTTTATTTAAAAAAAAAAAATATGTCGTTTAAAAAAAATATATTCAATAAGCGTGGAGCGCACTTCCATGTCCTTGCTACCATTGCATATAATGTATTGTACCATTAATTGTTGATTTCCCATGCTATATTTTAAGACCATAGACTTCTTATAGGTGTTCCTGTAATCTGTAAGTAAAGAACTAATTTCTATATTTTTTTCAAAATTTTTGGCGCAGTAGTTTCGGCGATAAGTGGTTGGTGTGGTCAATTTTCATATATTTTCTTAAATAAGTTTCTAACCTGTTTATTTTAAAATAATACAAAAAATATTTTTGAGACCTTCACAACAAGCCCTTTCATTTGATATGTCACACGTTTGCAAAACTTTCATTTTTAACTTTCTAGTTTGCCCCCAAAAGTAACCCCCCTATTCAAAATTCATTTATTTACGTTACATGTCCCTATTTGGGTCACAGAAACTCATATGTGTACCAAATTTCAACTTTATCAGTCTAGTAGATTCGCAGCAAATTGGCTGTGACAGACAGACAGTCGAGTGATCCTATAAGACTTCCGTTTTTGCATTAGGGCGTACGAAACCCTAAAAAAGACATGGAGTTATTATAACATCACACTAAGTGGAAAAAATACGTATATACTGACTCAAGCTAAGATATTAAGAGAATTTTCAAAATCGTTCCACAATAAATTGACAAAAATATCGATGAACAATTATAGAAAAAAAAATCCTCCTCCTTTTTTAAGAAGTCGGTTAAAAATAAACACTACAGTCACATTTTTATGATTTTGGAACATATTTTCAGATTTGAGAAAACGCGTCGAAGAATTATTTATTCCATCCACTGTGGACGAAGTAAAGGAGCATTGTGTACCGAAGAATAAGTTTATAAACATACACTGTCATCCTAGGAAATTGCTTCCACTGCCCGATGCCTGGAGGGACGGTGTAGACCATACACACAGGAACGTTATGGATTTGGTGGGTGCTTGCGAACGATTTTACACATCATAGCAACATTTCATCATTACATATAGTAATATCGATTAATTAATCAAAACAGCTAAATATTTGAAGACTCGTTCGTTCAGAACGCCCTTAAGCGTGACAGAGTAAGGCCTAGCGCACAACTTCTACATCGACTAAACTGTTTAGTCGAGTTGTGTACTTCTCGTGAATTCCACACAACTGTGTAGTTGTGTGGAATTCACGAGAAGTACACGTATTTAGTCGATGGAGGTGCGCATAGAATTGATTAGTTATCGTATAGTTATTATATAGTATAGTAGGGTTATTATTAGTCGTCGTCGATTTTTTTATCTCCTAAACAAACCGCTCAGTCTTCTTTCGGCAACGTTCAAGACAGGGTACTACATACAATGCCCATTAACAAAGAAAGTTCTAGTTTGTGCTTTGCTTTATAGAAATTTTAAAAGATATAAGAAAAGGAGATACTGTGTAAGTACATCCTATACTCAGTGACAGATTATCTTGTGTAATATTTCATACGTTACATTCTAAGCTACAAGCGCAACCAGATAAGTTTTTTAATATTATAGAATGAGTGAAGAAAGTTTTAATGGAATCGACGTGCCATCGCTTCTAACGCTAATGTGCGACTGACAGTCGCGGATCGACTATTTAGTCGATGTTATGCGCACATTAATACACTGCAATACAAATTAAGCGTTTGATCGATACTTGTCCAGCTTTTTAATTAAAAGCAAATCGATTGGGCTTTTTAATTTTTTTGTCGAACAACTATCGCGTTGACAGTTTGCGCAAGTTCTATAATCGCAGTACATTCCTATAAACTTATGAAACACAACAGCATAGTTGTTCAATTAAAAATTGTATGTATGCGATAGCCCTAAAACGCATCTAAACTCACCAACTTTCTTCACATCTACATGATACAAGTCGCGTCATGTAAAAAGAACGCTGGCGGTCGAGCTGCGCTTAGGCGATATATCGGTCTATTTGGTGGTATGCGGTGCGGCGCGGGGCGGGCGAGTGACGCGCCGCATACTTGCCGGCGAAAGGCTAGTTCAAAAATAAAACAATATGCCTAGTACTTTCGTGTGCGAGTGTACCCATGCGCAAACAAACCCCCTCCACTTTCTTCCAGCGTTCTTTTTACATGACGCGACCTGTAATAAAATCGGACAACACTGTGTGTACCGATTGAGGCGGTCAGCCTGTCGTTTCATATATATTCTCCGCGCATTCAGCTGCCGTCGTTCCAGCAAGGATGGACGCCGCTGCACGCAGCCAGCGCCCGCGCGCACCACCATTGCGTGCGGTTGCTACTCGCCGCCGGCGCTGATGCAAGTGCGCAAGACCAGCTTTATAGGACTCCACTGGACGTTGCTGGCTGTGCGCATTACAACGGACACAAGATTGATATAAACAAGTAAGTCACTTAACTGAAAGGTAATTGTGCCAAACTAAAAACTGGACTATGAAAAAATTTTATGGATGTAACAATTATTTTCAGTTTCGAGGACACGGTAGAAATACTTTTAGAACCCGGTAGCAAGTTCTTGGGATACTGTGAGAAAAAGACAGACACTCCGCTGCATACAGCGGTTGAGCTAGAGAGCGAGGCGGCCGTGAAACGGATTCTGAATGGTGGTGCGTCTGCCACCGTCTGGAACAGCCAGGGGCTCACTGCCATGCATATTTGTGTAAAGAAACGTAACAAAAAACTGTTGCAGGTATTTAACTCCCTAAGGTTTAAGGATACACTATTAAGGAACCAGTAGTATGCTGTTCTAAAACTGAGCATAATGGTGCCGATTCCCTTGTTCGCAAACTAAACTAAATTTAAGTTCAGTGCATCTTTTTCTTTATATTTCATTAAGAAAAGGACAGAAGATTAACATTAGTTTAGTCCTGTCAAATTAGTCAGCGCCTGACGTAAATTGACGTATTTTTAGTAGCTGTGTTAATCACGTCTAAACTGTCTATGGAGTATCTCAATTTGACAGGATTAAACTAATATTTATCTGTCAGTTTCATACAAACGAATACGTGTTTTGCGAATTTGATTTTTAATAACTTCTAGAACTGTCAATGTCAAAACGGGCCTTTTATTTTTTGACAACTTTAATCCTACTGATTTTCACGAGTACCGTTCCAAATCGATCTCATTTATTCAATGGCAACACGCCATTGAACAAAGGCGATCTAGAACTGACAATTGTGAACTGAACAGAATAATCGCGTCTAGCGCTCGGCTGTCCACTTCTTGTATTCTTATAGCACCGTTTTGCCTACATCTGTGGTAGGTACAGTAAAGAAAAACACTGCTGTGAAAATCTGGACTTAACAGCCTGGAATCACCGACGGACACACGTTGTCAAGCTTGAAGTCCTTCGTCCTTTAGTAGCAAAATAAAATGATTAATTTGTTAGTTTTACAAACAATAGCGTACATAAAGAAGCTGCTGCCTGCTTGGGCCTTGGTACCCGATTAGATATGGCATTGCCGTTAAATAAGAAGCTATACTGAATCTTAGCTATTTATTTCAAGGGGACGTGTTCACTTTTACGCGCCTGAATCCATTCTGTCTTATTCTAAAACAAACGCTTCTTTTAAAATTTTAAAACTGATCTGCCATGAACATAAACCAATGCAGCTAATCCCGATCTAAGAATTATCTCATTCATCGGTTCTGTCCTAACCTTATAGGCGATGAGATGTTGGTGGCAAGGCTTCACAGCCTGGCTCATCATCGTAATGTTGCTTGCCTGTCGGTCTTCTACAGACTGTACTTCGGAGAGTGTGCGCAGGAGCTCCACGACCTGATCCCACCATCGCCCTTTTTACTACCGGACTACCAGACGTACTGCAATGTACCATCCACACTCGGTTGATATCCCGACCTGTCGTACTCAACGCTCCACATTTATTATGCGCACAGCCAAAGTGTGGAACTCTCTGACAGCGTCTGTGTTCCCTTCCACATGAACAGGCATCATCTGGGCACGCTCGTTCCATCATAGACGCGTTCCAGTTTTAGCAGGCCCATTCTGCAATAAAAAAAAAACAATAATTTCAGTTGATCCGAGGAACTTAAGAAAAATTAAGTTAGTTGCTCTTAACTAATATTACGGGTTTTTTTTTAGTTGATACTAAGTCATAAGCGCAGCAATCTAAACCAGGACTTACCTACTGTTGACGCGAAAGATCAGTCTGGCTCCACCGTGCTGTGCGCGGCAGTCGAAGCAGAGTGGAAAGAAGGAGTCTGTATAGCTCTCGGAGCGGGACCTACCATCATGAAGGTATTCCGCTATAGATTACATTAAGCATAAAATCAGTATCACAAACGCTTCAAAATTCTTAGTTCAAAATGTTGATATAGTTTGACCGACACTGCTGTACCGCGCCTTAGGAATGCGTGGCGAGGCGGGAGGAATGCGCGGCGAGGCGGGGGGCGGGACGCCGTGAGCGGTGACGAATGAGCGGCCTGCACCTCCCCCCCCGTCTCGCCGCGCACTTACCAAAGGCGCGGTACAGCGGTTTTGATCAAACTATAGTTTAGATAATTTAGAATTATGATTCGTAATTCCTATGGAAAGATTATTTTATTATTCAACTCTACGTACTGTTCAAATTGAAATCTTGACTAAAACAAGTATCGACATCAATATCGACAAGAGATTTCTAAAACTTTTAATGATTTACAGGCCAATGAAGAATATCCTTTAAGAACGAGTGGAACGAACGTATTACATTTAGCTGTCAAACTGGGCAGCAAGGATATACTAGAATATTTAATTGATTACTCATACAAGAAAACCAATACAATGAAACTAATCAACGCATCTGACTTCCTTGGTCCACCGTTATATTACGCTTTGGTACATAACCAACCTGAATGTGCTAAATTGCTTATCTCCAAAGGTGCTGAAGTAAGGTTAACGGATTGCTTCAATATTAATTGCAAAAATAACGACACAAAAAAGACGACACTTCTACACATAGCTGCAATTAAAAACCGTCATGAAATAGCAGAAATGATTATAAATTATGATAGAGAAACAGTACACGCTATAGTCGCGGATCGATCACCACTGCATGAAGCTTGTAGTCGCGGAAACAAAGAAATGATTAAATTACTACTTCGCTACGGAGCTGACCTATCTGGTAGCGAAAATGTAAATGAACAGTACTACTTAGCGCATAATAGAGAGTTTGTCCCCATCAACCTCTTGATGAATAACGTATCAAAACCAACTGAATTTCTGCAAGAAATATTCGACTCGTATATAACTAGCAAAGATCAGGAATCTAACAGTCAGGTTGAAGTAGACTATAGAGTTTTATTCCCTAAACCTGATATGAAACATATGGCGGTAATCAAGGCTCTGAATACTACCGGAAACAGATATGGCCAGGACAGGCTTCTCCTTCATCCTTTGGTGCAAAGCTTTTTGTACCTAAAATGGAGATCATTATTATCATTTTTCTATGTCACGTTGGCATTGCACGTGTGCTTTGTGCTGTCTCTTAACGTGTTTGCCCTGTCTTTGTTCTGGTATAAAGACAAACAAATGGAACCTGTGCCAAGCATATTTCGTTGTAATGTTTGGATTTATATTATTTATTTAACGGCATGTTTACTTACAATACAGGTAAAATAATCAATATATCATGAATTCTTAATGCAAGTGTTTGTCGGTTATATTATTAACAGATGAAAACACATTTTTTATCACCAGGAGATCATCGTTATTAATATGAAAAGCAAGAGGTACCTTCTATGTTTAGAGACGACAGTGAAATGCTTGTCCACTACGCTTGCGGTTATCTTGCCTCAAGTTGTGTCGTGGGATTCAAAACCCAATCCAGAGTGGGTGCGGCTCTTCGGCTCAGCCACGCTGCTCGTCACCTGGGTCAGAATGATGTTCCTACTCTCCAGACTCCCGTACTATGGGTATTATGTTCTGATGTACGGAAAAGTGGCTAACAAAGTATTTAAGGTGAGCTTATTCTATACAAATCGATGCTAAATGGGTTAGAGTGAAGAGAGAGTCGTAGTTATTCTTTTTTTTTCCTTTCAGGTTCTTGTATCATTCAGCTTTGTCATATTTGGGTTCTCTATATGCTTCATGATACAGTTCCATGCACAACCACCATTTGACGGTCCTTGGTCTTCTCTTCTGACGACGATGGTCATGATGACATCTGAGTTTGATTATAATGAGCTAATTAATGCGAAGCGCGCTGAGAATGCATCAGCATCTCTTATTATGATACGTTTAATATTTGTGTTATTTCTGATACTTGTTTCAATAATTCTAATGAATCTGTTAGTCGGTGTCGCCGTTAATGATGTCAATAGTTTGGAAATTATAGGTAACATAAACAGATTAGAAAAACAGCTGCAATTCATAACGTCGTTTGAAGATATCGGTTGTATAAATTTCATTAAAAAAATACTCCCAACGAGACTATACAAAAGATGGTTTAAGAATACACGTTGGGAGAATCGTATCTTTCTACACCCACGTGAAGTTACGCGCACTAACGGTCACATTTTAGACTCTCATATAAAAGAAGCCATTTTTGAAAATGTTCATGTACAGAAAAGGCAATCGGATGAAGTGCAAGACACGATGCTGTACCAAATGAAACTGAATGAAATACATAAAGTTATTGTCAAAAAAGATGTTGATAAACCAATTCAGTCAGAGGGCCCAGAGAACACAATAAATAAACTAGTTGAAGACATTAATAAAATACGTAGCGATATAGAAATTATTAAAAACTTTATAGATACAACTACGCATCGCAACTAGGCATAGAACCAGGTGGAGGATTATTCGATATGTCGAATGAGAGCCGGATTACCCGAGTAGCAGATGTAGCAAATGCTACCGGCCCCGCGCAAAACTACAAGTCATACAACGAACCTATACCATCGGTAGGTCCAATAGAATATTATGTATCTGAAGGCGCAGCAAATGGCGCCCCCGTTTAGAAACAAAATTACTATCACCGAAAAGGTCGGATAAGAGTGACACTGGCTTGTGACGGTCATTCAAGCACGACGCTGTGCATTGATGGATGCTTGGCGGCTGTCTTTTATAGACAGAAAGTGATGTCAGGGGCGCCGTTCTTGTACCACGTTCACGACGAACTGCTATATTCTGGCACAATCCTGATGGTATTAAAACTTCTGAGTCGCTAATACGATGACCACTTCTGGTAAAGGCTATCCTGCGCCGTTATATCAATAGTCAAAATAAAGCTCTCTGAGCCAGGACGAAACACAACCCTCTTTTTTTCTAATTAATACAATCACTTGCGTATAAGTTTTTTTTTTCCAACCCTCTAATTTACTAAATAACAACGAACACATAACAAGTGCAGCGATGTACCTATAGTACAGACGCCAGCACATCAAGCTACTGAAATCTGCCAGATTTCTTTAATAGATATTCTTCTTTATCGCTAAAGCATTAGGTTCAAGGTTGATTGGGAAAATTTGACAGTTTTGGGTAGGTTGATGTGCTGGCCTCTGTACGCCCACAATTCACTAGTCATGTTTAAGTCCCATGTAACAACTGTACAACTTGTGTTTCACTAAATATCTCGTATATAATATTAATTTTCTTATGACGGGGGAAAAAAGACGTCAATTCCGACACGACAGCTCTCGTCCACACACCGTAAAACGATAATGTAAACTTATAACCAAAGTTTTAACATCTCGCTATCCTATTTAAGTAGAATGACTCCAAATAAATCATGTTCGGTTCTCGACAGCCTGCAAAAAATAATCTCTGTTTTTTTCCATATTTTTTTTTTTCTATACAATCTTGTCGTTTCTGTCGTAGGTCACAGTTTTAGGCTGACCTAACCTAACCATTCTTTTTTTTTAAATAACCTTGTCTGTCTAGTTTGCAGCAAGCCGGAGACATAACTTAATATGGCATCATAATACTTTATTTGGTTATAAACCTACATTTTATGGCAATCATAGTGGTTTATTTAGGCAGAAATAGCGCATTTATTTGCTGGCTAAGATTTAGTGATCATTTACTACATTTGGTGTTCGAATAAAATTTGAAGTGCAAGAACAAAGGGTATCAAATCAAAGCATTTTATGGTGGTCATTATATTTAACAATTGTCTAGGTATATTAACAAAATAAGGAAGTTTTTGTCGTTGATTAACACTTAACACCAAAATGCAGCTTCTTCCTCAAGCATAATACCTAAACTAAATATAATTATGTCCAAAATAATGTTGTTATTCATAGCTTATTTTTCAGGGATAGTGCCAATACCTAAATAATAAATATGGATCTTATCGAACCTAGCTAACGAAGCTTGTGGCTAATTCAATTCAATATTTGTTTATTTATGGCAACTAGGCCCAATTGTTAGTAACATTGTTCTTACAAACTATTGTTAGTAAACAAAAAATGAAAATTGTAAGGTTATCTGTGGGGTCTTCTGACCAGGGCCCCAAGTCTGCTATTTTTATAAATTCGTCATTCCAACACGATCCCATTCCCATCTCATTGTCATTTTGCTTAAAGTTCGTAATCTGCTAAATTCTTAATGGCGATCATTGGTCAGTCAATGGTCTCGTAATAGAATTGTGTCATAATGACATTGTCGTATTGCCTTTAATAGAAAACCCGTTAGTAGAAATGATTTTCGAAAAAGTACCACTACTTTATTTGTGCCAGATTTCATTTATATATATTTTTACATATTATTTATTAGTGTGTTATACAAGTCAAATATTCTAAGTAGTAAGTCAATCATTCATTTACCATTATGTACGAGATTACCATTCTATGCCATTTCTTTCAATGGAGTGTCAGTGGTTTACCACTGGAAAGTCATAATGACGCCATTATGTTAGTAGATTACCAAACTTGTCAAAATCAACAATTATGAAATCAATGATAGACCATTCTGACACTATTGTAATAGCAGACTTGGGGCCCAGCACCTCCACAGCGTGCGACAACCAAGGTGCATCGTATTTTTCCATCAACATACCTAGGATGCTGTTAAAAATATACCGCGCTCTTTTTTTTCGGAATTTGTTTTTTTGCGCATTATGGCATAAAAATCATCGGTATGCACAAATGTAAACATACCGGACACACTACAATAGCGCGGCAGTCCCAACAGCACCCTAAAGCAGTACATTGAATAAGTAATAACAGCCGCACGGGTCGATCGATCAGGTTAAGCTATACTTGCCGCGGTTGGTCCGTGGATGGGTGACCATCTTTACATATCAAAACCCCTCCGTGCCTCGGAAAGCACGTTCAGCCGTTAATCCCGGCTGTCAATCGAGGATCTTTGGCAGTCGTTACGGGTCGTCAGAAGCCCGAAAGTCTGACAACCAGCCTTACCAAGGAGTATCGTATTACCCAGTGAAAACTGGCTTATGAAGGTCAGATAGCCAGTCGCTTCATGTAAAATACTGGTATTCAGCTGCATCGAATGGGATATTACAAATTACCTACACGGTTAGCATTACAAAATCTTTCAGCTCGAATGGATCCTGACCGATTTCAGCCATGACGACCACCCTCAGCAGAGACAAGCCTTCGGCGCGGGAGATATTATAGTGCACAAGTGTGTGCGCAGACACAGGTACAGTCACTCTTTCCTCACTCTTACAATCGGATGGGACGGCAATCCGATACGACCGGAGATAGACCAGGCGCAGGTCCAACGACGGGGGTATCACACCGCCAACTTCTGTCACTAGGAAATTCCTAATGGAAAATTCCAATAACACTTTGCCCGACTTCGGAATCGAACCCAGGACTGACTGCTGAGTGTGGGCGCTCAGCAGTCACGCTTGCAGCCACGAGACCAAAGGGGCAGTTGTAGTGGTATTCTGTGGAAGGTCATCCTCAGTAGTAATATATTATTGCAGTCTCATTAGATAAAATATTCACTCATCCATTTATACTGACACATACAACGATGTTTTCATTCCAGGCAATGAATATGAAAGAACGATCCATTCATTTATACTGACACGTATAACGATGTTTTCATTCAAGGCAATGAATATGAGAGAACGATCAAATCTTATTGGAACGAAGTTCTTTATGGGGGAGCGCCAGGGATGCCCGCGAAATTTAAAATTTCTTATATTTTTTGCAATTTGCAGGTCAGTGGCGCCGATTCCCTTGTTCACATACTAAACTCAATTTAAGTTCAGTGCATCTCCTTCTTTCTATTTCATTAAGAAAAGAACAACACAATTTGTGTAAACTCGTAAACGTATTTAGATGTCGATACATCTAAATACGTTTACGAGTTTACACAAATAAAAAGCTGATACTTATACTGATACTAGCTGCGCCCCGCGGTTTTACCCGCATAAGTTTCAATCCCATGGGAATATTTTGACAAAAAGTATCATATTGTTAATCCTGGTTAAAAACCATCTGTGTGGTAATTTTAACCAAATCCCGTCAGTAGTTTCTGCGTGAAAGAGTAACAAACATTCATCCGTCCATCCAGGTCCATCCATGATATCCGTGCATAAACTTTCACGTTTAGTCTTTTTAGTCGGATTTCAAGTGACTGCACTAACTGCGGTCGGTGACCCCATAAAAAATCCTCAAATTTATTTCTTTTTTGTTTTATTTTTTGTTTCCCTAGCTAATTTTATTTGAACCTGTATAATCTGCAGAACTGAGAATATCTTGCTTATGTTGTACTCATTAAATAATGGTCAATTTTCAATTATCATTGTCAATTTAACGAACGCGATTCGTGGTTGAATTTTATTATCTAATGTGGTACGGAGGGTTATACATGATATTAACATCATTATGACGTCGACAGGGGGCGCTGTTGGTAAACATTTTGAGCGAAATGTATTGAAAAAACATGATGGCGACTTTAGTACCAATTTTGGCCACGCGCAAAAAGATCCTTATGCAATACACACTGTTACTAGAACGAAAAGTAACGATGTTTCCAAATTAAACGCATGCATGGAATACTTTAAAGTTGAAAGTATGTCAAGTGCCCGGATTCGCTATTGCTAATTCAGTCGTCCAATCTCAACAGGTAACACGCGCTTCACAATTCGTTACCAGTTTTTTGTGTTGATTTTCGTTCCTGAAACGTGACACGTGCAGTCGACTATGCTTACTCCCGCGGGATAATTGCGTAACACACTAACAGCTGGCTTTCATTTTGACAGTTCAACAACATTCATTGTGTTATTAGCGTTGTTGAGCAGACAATTTTTTCGAACTTGTGGAGCAATGGATTGAAAATCATTGAGATTGCCATTGTGTTACGCAATTAGGCCAGTAAGCACCTTGAGCTGGCCTAGCGTAGTACGGAGTTCCAAGAGATAAAGAGGCCAGCTCATACTGGTTTAGTTACCATTGACGTATATATTATTTACTTTTATACAAGTAGTACGCTGGACTAAATATACTTTACAAAATGAAAGCGCCCCGCTCGAGCGTCTCAGGAACTAAAATTGACACATTGCCGCAAATGGCCGTCGTTATGTTTTGGTATACGTCTGTGAAGATTTAAGTCTAACTCGTGGTAAAGACTTTTTTGTGTATTTTGTGTTTACAACGAGATATTTAGAACATTTTTATCATGAGAGTATGCGCATTTTGAAAAATCAAACTATTAGTTCCACCTTTCCACACTATCAAAAGTATTAGTTCCACGGACGCTCACGTTGCTATCAGCGCCAAAATGGCGAAGATCAAATGTCTTCGTTTTATCATCGATTATATGATGTCCACCTTGTATCGTACTTGTATAATATAGTTCAGTGCCACTGGCGTACGTATTATTTGCTTTTACACAGTTAGGCATAGAAACTTTTTACGTAAGTCTTTCATAACCAACAAGATACATGGTCGACGGGTTGGTCGCATTTCGAATGATCATCAAACCGAATAAGCTCTTGATGGCTGCGACGACGAGCGCGCGGCTCGCGAGTGGCAAAACATCGAACAGACTAACAAGATACACCACCACATCCAATCTGAGGTATTCCTTCGTTAAGCTCTGATTTGCTGGGGGGTTCCGTCATATTATAACGGCCGTCACGAAAATCTGTCATTTTCACCAATATTCGACTTTAAGGAGATGCGGTAAGGTGGCCCGCGAAATTCAAATTTACTTACGTTTTTTTGAAATTTGCAGATCAGTGTCAGGTTATAGACACTGATCTGCAAATTTCATGCATTATTTATCAGTGTCGCTCTACCCGCCGGTCTACGGTCAACACAGAACACTTTTACCTAACGACCGGCGGGTAGAGCGACCGTAACTAATATAGCTTTACATGATTATAATCATTAGAATCAGCAATACAACTCCTTGAGTAAGAATTGGCCTCACATGTCATGATTTCATGAAATAGTCATGAGAATGAGAATCCGTTTCTTTTTTTTTTCGATTTGGCAACTCGCAGTTTAACCTATGAGGTGGTCGTCTGCTTAACCGGGCTTGCCTGTGGATGCCTCAATAAATTAAGGCCTCCAGCCAGGGCTTAAAAAACTTAAAAACTAAGCGACTGCACGCTAAGGGCACCGCAGGGCGTCGCTGGGAAAGAGCAGCAAGGGACAGGCTGGATCGGAATTATTTAGGGACGAATTTAAAACTACAGGCTCAGCGGCGTGGGCTGGCTCGGGCAAGGATCGGGGCAGGAGACTCCGGTCTCTCCTCTCCTTCTTATAAAAAGGTGAAGTTGTTCTTTGTTTGTTTGCATGTTCCCTTTCCTACTGCGAACATTATAGTGTGATTATTAACTATGTATTGTACAATTGTTTCAGAAAGTTCGTGTGTCGTCGTTATAATGAAAATAATAACTAACTTATTGAAAGACACGAGGGATGAGTGGCTGGTCCGAACAGTAAGTAGCAGAGAAAAAATAAGTACAGACGCTAGCACATCAAGCTACTACAATCTGTCAAATTGCTTTAATAGATTTTTAACTTTATCACTAAAGCATTAAGGTTCAAGGTTGATTGGTAAAATTTGACAGTTTCGGGTAGCTTGACCAGCTGGCGTCTGTACAGTGCTACCAGGGCCCCAATTCTGTATGGTATTTATTATTCCCCGCAAAAACTTACCACATTTTCTTCATCTTCGTGGTGCTGGCACGGCTGTATTTTAAATCTTGTTATCCCAAAACTTTACCACTTCCACGGCGGTGTGGGTGACAGCGCAGAGGTCACTTTCACTGCATGTTTTGGGACACAGAGGGCAGGATAGGAGGTGGAGCATGGTTTGTGACATAGCTCCACAATCACACCCTACTGCCGTTCCGTCAAGGTAGCTCCATTTTAGCAGGTTGGACTTACATCTTCCCACTTGTATCCGGAGACGCTTCAGAGACTTCCAAGTGGACCACGGAAGATTACACCCTGCAGGGAGATGCTCCTTTGGTGGTACGTAGTAAATAGGGAGGGGGAAGAGTATCCTGCCACAGTTTGCAACAGACATCGGCCGGGTTTTAAGCTTCATAAAATCGACTTACCACGTGCAACCCACGTACGGTTGTCAAGCGT
Source organism: Apamea anceps (assembly GCA_951799955.1). Classification (NCBI taxonomy): domain Eukaryota; kingdom Metazoa; phylum Arthropoda; class Insecta; order Lepidoptera; family Noctuidae; genus Apamea; species Apamea anceps. The sequence continues at coordinate 13,989,278 of OX637521.1, read as the reverse complement.
GGTATTTTGTTAGTTCCAACCGCGCCAAATTCGCGCTCTTTCGCGCGGTCATGCATTGTGTCATAGAGAATACGTTATTATTACAGATGTCGTGATTAGCTAAAGAATTGACGTGGTTTCGAAGTACCACTCCACTCCCATAAACCACCACACCACCACCACACTCCACTTCCTAAATTTCATGTTTATATGTACCATCTTTTTTTTTCTTGTGTTGGTTGTTGTTTTTTTATTTATATCTAATCGTATGCTGCACTGGTTGACATCACCGCCGGCTGTTGCTGAAAACGGCAAAGGCCTCTCTTTTCAAGTCCCATTCCCCGCACCTCCGTGCCATCCTCATCCAGGTTCTACTCGCGATGGTAACCTTTACCCGTGTGTGTAACCTATGGGCTTTACTTTACCACAGAATACATAATAGCTTTTACTAAACAACGCACAGCCTAAACCGTAGAATGTAAAGGCATAAAATATTGCAAAAAAATATCCTCACCTAAAGTGGGTTACATAGGGGATGAAAGTATGGAAGTTCCTAATCCTGGCCGATGGGAAACCCATCGGGGAGTCGGGGACACGACTGGTTGTAACGAAATCTTTACACACTTCATGCAATGCGGCAGCAGACATATTGTTACCTTGTGAGTGTTCGTTTTTGTCCGTGCTTGTTATCCTGTCTGTATCCTTTTATATATCTGTTTGTTTAAGAGTCTTGTTACTTGAATCAAACTAATTTTATTTTTTACTAGCTGCGCCCCGCGTTTCACCCGCATAAATTTCGATCCCGTGGGAAGATAGGAATAAAAATCCTATGTGTTAATCCTGGTTATAAACTATCTGTGTGCCAAATTTCATCCAAATCCGTTCAGGAGTTTTTGCATGAAAGATTATCAAACATCCATCCTTCCACCCATCCTTACAAACTTTCGCGTTTATAATATTAGTAGGATTTTATTCCTGATTTCAGACGGCTACAATAAACACATCAAATCCTATTGTGGACAGAATAATGGACGACGATTCCGTCGAAGGAGTGATAATGACTAACAAAGAAGGTACCTACTTTTAAGCTAATAAAGCTACAGCCGATCTATTCTGTAAAAATCTCACCGTTAAAACTTAAGTGAAGTGACCTGTCAATAGTGTCAATCCCTAGCATCAGCCGACCTATTCTGTAAAAAATCTCATAGTGAAAACATAGGTGAAGTGAGCTTGGAGTGAGCTGTCAGTAATGTCAATCCATAAACATCTTTTGGAATGACAGCTCACTTGACCTAAGTTATTTATGTATTTATTTAAACTTTTCGCACAAAAAGGTACAAAGGCGGACTTAATGCCTTAGGCATTCTCTACCAGTCAACCAAGGGTGGTGAAGAGATTAGATGGCAGGGTTGAGTGGGACAATAATAAAAAAATTAAAAAAACTCTTAAGACTGTGTACATAAATAGGTTATATACACATACATACTATTACTATCACGGTGATATTTTTATAGAATAGCACCGCATCTTTATAAATACCCCAGAGCAACATACATCGATATTAATATCAATCTGCCTAGCCTATTTCCAAGTACACACATCAAAACTGACAAAATTAACTAGGGATCAACGTATTTAAAAAACATATATTTTCATTTCATTTCATTGATTTGAAAGAAAGAAAAGAAAGAAAAAGTATTTATTGCGACTCGTACAGGATCATAAACTAAACTAAACACAGTTAAAAATAAAAATAAAACAAATTATATAAAAAAGTAACAAAGGAAAATATGAAATAGAAAGTCCTATACGAGGCCATAAGGCTCCTACCTCAGCATGATGCATTTGCATACGATAATGTGAATTAAGTTTTAAAATAGGCTACAGCAATGGACCCTATAAGGGCACAGCAGCATAAGTAAGGATAAATAATTTTATGTAAAAATATTAAAATTAAATTAAATAAGTAATAAATAGCATTTAGAACATTAATAATACTTTTCATACCACTTGCTCAAAAAAGTGACATTCTATGCCACAAAAAGCGAACATAACAATAGTCATTTTTAATCTGTTAAAAACAGAGAAAGAAAATTGTACTGAATTTCATTCATCCTCTAGGGGGAGAATGTGATTTAAATTTGGAATACTTACCGAAATTCATACTGAACTACATCTGTGTTTACACCATTGAGTTTGTATACAGGATAATTTTTTATTCAGTGCGTAAATTTTTACAGGGTGTTCTACCCATGAATATGAACAACATTCACTATGGGACCATCTCTGAAATCACGAAAAAAAAATCAGCAGATTCATACATTTTGGTCGAGTAGGTATTGAACTTTTATAAGAAACAGCTGATTTTTTCTTTGTGATTTCAGAGATGGTCCCATAGTGAAAGTTGTTCATATTCATGGGTAGAACACCCTGTGAAAATTTACGCACTGAATAAAAAATTATCCTGTATAAAGCATTATACATCTTTTTGAAAAAGGAATACGCATTTATTATGCAGTTATGATTATTAAATAAAATAACGAAAACCGACGAGGCCGTATGAGCTTGATGCCTTTGCTTTTCCGACAAAAAAATATTAGTCTAGGAATTTGCCGCGTTTTTGTTTTCTTCAAATACATAAACGTTAAGTTTATTTTTTCGCAAATGGTACGAAAAGTAGAGTATTTTCCTCGGTGATAAAGCTGTCTTAGTCTTGGGTGAACTTAAATCCCTCGCTACACTCAGGACTCGTCTTAAATCCCTCGCTTCGCTCGTGATTTAAGTTTTTAACACCCTCGCTACGCTCGGGAGTGAACCGCGAGTCCTTCGTTACGCTCGCGATTTAAATCGTCAACCGCGACAGAAGACACTGCTTTATCCCCTTGGTTAATAATCTACTATAATTAAATTAAATGTATTTAGATTATAATAATTATACAACTAGGGTTTAGATTAGAGTCGAATTAAAATTGAATTAGTTATTTATTATTTATTTATTTTGTTGCCCTGTTGAAATTAAATAAAAATGTATATTATTTATTTAGAATGATTAAATAAAATACTTCCGTATGTGTAAAAAGACTTGTCGCGATTTTTGCTTATGCTGGATTTTTCATCTTAGTTAATCCTGACATTAAACGTAAATAATAAGATTAAAAAAACATATAATTAAAAACCTGATTTTTAACGTAAAAACTTGCTTGATCCTTTGATCTCGAGACTTGATCGATTGATACTTTTGATGTGTGTATGTTGAGGTCGGCTTCTAGTCTCTAACCGCATGCATTTGAACAGTGTTTTACATGGAGCGACTTTCATCTGACCTTCACAATCCAGTTACTGGGTAACACGATACTTACCTCTTGGTAAGACTTGTTATCAGACTTTCGGGCTTCTGACGACCCACGACTATCAAAGATCTCTGAATAACAGCCGGGAACTGCTTTACACATCTTTTTGATACCTACGTTACAAAAACAATCTGCAGTTTATTATTCACCCGAAGACAAAGGCATTCGTCCTTGAGTTACATTTTCATCTCCGAGAACGATTTTACGCGCAAATCAGACAGAATAAACATTCCGCGAGTATTAATATTAATATGAAGTGTACTTTCTACCAGGGGCTCCGATATTGACGAATGTTAGCGTCACGAGCGCTACGAATTTTGGGAGAGCTCTTCATAAGTTTGGTGTGCTGTCACAAATGTATGTCAAGGAACTGGTATGATTTTATTTATGTGTACTTGTACGGCGTGCCGCTTTGATGGCGGCATTAATTTAACACATGTACAGACTAGCAAGCTACCCGAAACTGTCAAATTTACCCAATAAACCTTGAATCTTAATGCTTTAGCGATAAAGTTGAAAATCTATCAAAGAAATTTGACAGATTGTAGTAGCTTGATGTGCTGGCGTCTGTACCTATACGGTTTCACCTTTTCGTATTATTCACATATTTCAATTTTAATAACAAATTAATATAATTATTATTAATTTAATTTTTTTTTATTATTATTAATTTTAATTTCTTTATTTACAACTTTCTGAAATAGTGTCTTGGAGCAACCTGCACCCTAATTGGATGACACTAACACACTATCAATAATAATCTAAATCATTTTTAAGGATACTGCTAACCCATCGCTTCATGTGTTCGAAAAATTTCTCTGCTCAACAACGTAAATAACGCAATGAATGTTGTTAAACTCTCAAAATGAAAGCCATTGCTACTATTAATATGTTACGGAATTACCCCGCTGTAAGTATGATCTGTGAACCCGGCAAATGCATGGTTCACGGATCATACAATCGCATCAGTGAAATTAAAACGAATAACGTGCAAAGAGTAGGCGAATTGAACGAAAAAGCAAGTCCTACATCGAGGAAAATTACTGCCTGCGCTGGCAGGCAGTAATTTTCAAACGAATTATAAAATTATAACCATAATTTTTGTGATAACTGTTCACTAGCCCTAACCGTGTCTTAAATTCATGTCGCCATTGTAGCGGCACGTTGTAGGTATAATAATATATTGTACACTAGAAAAATACATAGCAAAACAATAAAACAAACTCTCAATTCAAAATATACAAGGGGTGGCCTTGTCGCTTTCTGCGGTCTCTTCCAGGCAACCTTTTAATGACCAGTGATTTGCCTGGACATATACTTAATAGGGCTGAGGCTGACGCTGCGGATTTGGGACGGTTGGGTTTCTTACCTTTCACGACCTAAAGAAGGCCACTGATGCCTTCTTCAGTGTTCTTCTTTATGTGACTTTCTTTTGATGTCGTGTCACCATATGGTCCCACGACATTACCAAAACAATGCCAACAGCCAACTGAATGCACGCGCTTTCAAAAAAGAGGTTAGACTCACCTCCAACCTCCGAGCGGAAAGAAAAATATAAATTTTGCGGGTTACTTTTGCGACGTGCAGTTGACTATACTATAATACACCGCTACCCATCTCCTTAGCTATAAAAAAATAATGAAAAAGAAACAAACATGTTTTGTTTTTTTTTTTTTCAGAATCCATTGGAAGAAATAAAGATAATACGAATCCATACTAAGAAGAACGAAATAATGATGGCACCGGACAGCGAGTTCAACATTGTAGTCATACAACATGCGCGGGCGCGTCACAAGTTGAAGGACAAGAAGGGAAAAGAAAAGTGATGAGCGATGCGATGTTAAAGCTAACGCACACTTGGGCGGGCTGCACCGCGCTTTTTGCAATAAAATGCGAAGCCTTGAGCCCGACGCGGCCGTCATGTGCGCTTAGCTTTAAAAGGGCCATAGCCATGCAATAATATTTTCTGTTGCCTATCTTTTCAAGTTAATATATTTAATAAATTGTTATTACCATTTTGTTTTAATATTCTCAATGAAAATAATATAACCGAATGTTTGCACCTTTTTTTTTTTTTCAGGATGGGAAATCATCAAATGACTCCTCCCGCTCTGGGTGGAGCAGAAGGGAGTGTCAGACTCTTACTGACTAAAACCCACCCGTGTTCCTTCCTTAGCCCTTCATGTTCCAGGGCAGCGGTAACCCTTTCGGCGCTACCCTGGCAGGAATGTTTGCACCTTGAAAATACATATGACCAAATACTGCAGGGCAAATATGAAAAAGCTAATGAAAAAATTATGTTTTCTGTTACGTATCTTTTCAAGTTAAGTAATATATTTAATAAATTGTGTATTTAATAATTACCATTTTGTTTTAATATTCTCAGTGAAAATAATATAACCGAATGTTTGCACCTTGAAAATACATATGACCAAATACTGCAGGGCAAATATGAAAAAGCTAATGAAAAAATTATGTTTTTCTTTAAATATTATAACGTAATAACGAGCTGCATTGAGGTAATTCATTCCAATGATGTACATACTTAACAAAAGCAGAATGTTTGGCCCCAAAAGGGATGAATGAAAGGCAATTGCATGCAACTGAAATGTGAGTATATAAGAGGAAGTCTGAAAGTGGAACCGGTAACTGAAAAGTTGTGTGGAAATCGATTGTCATGGTATGGGCATGTTTTACGAAGGAATGAGGAAAATGTCGTGAGGAAAGTTTTGAGTAAGAATATCGATGGCTATAAGAGTAGGGGAAGACCAACGAAACGATGGATGGACTGTGTGAATGATGATATGGTTAGAAAGGGGGTGACTGTTGAGAAGGCGGCTAATAGAGGAGTATGGAAGAAAAAGACATTTTGCGCCGACCCCAAATAAATTGGGTTAAGGACAGGAGAATGACAAAAATCTTAAATTCACTGACTTCCTGGCACCTACGTGCTGTTTTGCGGAACATTGATAAGGTTACCAAGCACGCCACGCATGGTCAAAACAAGGCAGTCAGTAGGCCTCATTATTTCTATTTTTTTCCGCTCCTTAGGGGTACTTGTCTTCTAGTCTGTGCGCTCCTTCTAGCCTATTACTTTACTCTATGTTCTAGACGTCATTTTCTAAAGAGGCCATATTCAATCGTTAACGTGAGGCTTACCATAGGCTTACATACAAGTCGGACACCGGGTAGGGTAACGGTAGCTCCGTGACAATAGCAACCATAAACTTTTTGTTTGTCAAATAGAATCTATTACAATAGGTGCCACAGTTAACTACGAATGGCACACGAATCATAGAATATTTTGTAGTTAAGAGGGCCGTAAAGATTTAGTGGCTAGTCTAAGAGGGACGTTGGATGATCAACAGCTTACCATCAGTTCAATCCGTGCTTGGTAGGTGGTAGATTGGCGCTAAGTATACGAATATTTACAATCAGTAACACCTTGTCGTCAACACTGTTGATGATCGGAAAGAAATAGTTTCATTCATTCACAGTGTGGACGAACGGGACTTTGTTTGCTTTTTAGGATTCCGTACCAAAATGGTAAAAGGAAACCTTATGGTGCGACTCTGACTTCTGGCTGTTCGTCTTTCACAGCTGGAAATTTGTCTTGAAATTTGTAATAGTTTTAGATGACGTTTGCCCAACTATTTTGCAAATAAGAAAGAAGAAAAAATATTTATGTGTCATAAAAATTTGAAATGGGGCTACTAGGGCATGCGGGGTATCAATTATGAAAGAGCACTGTTTGCACATTCTCAAACAATTTTCCTTTTTTTTTTAGGCCGTATAGTTTTCAATTTTTGTTGAAAAATGTTTTAAAAAAATACCATTCCCCTATCTCCGATGTTTGCATAGAGAAAAATCTATAATTATTCTATGTGATAGAAGTTTATGTAAAGATTACAGGAAAAATAAAACGATGTCTTTAAATATATTTAGAACACTTTTTCAGAAATCATCAACAAAAATTACATTAGTTCGACTATCGGTCAAGAGATGGCGCTGACCTGCAGTATTCTACACCGCAGTGGTAAAACTCTCTGACGAATGTAATCCAAAATATTGTGTGGGTCAGAATGACGGGTGTATTGTTGCAGAAATAAATATGTTTTAAACGAAAGGAATGTACCAGCAATGTACTTGAGTGTAACTTTTTATATGATGATACGAAACCCTCGATACGCGAGTCCGACCCTAAACTGAAGTAAACTGATGTCGTTTGATCGTCTAGAGCCTCCTTTAGTGCAATAGACAATTTAACAACAAAGTACCAACATTGAGACAAAAATCATCGGCCAATCGAAATGCCCTGTTTTACCGGATGTCCCTGAAACCGTAGACAATAAACACATTGTTTATTCCATGTCCCGGCTCTCCGGCCTCCGCGTCAATTGATTTCTTTTGCATGGCCGACGCTGATTCTGTGTCATTGTGAAGTAAATAATTTTTGAGGTGCTTTTGATAGTGTGTAGCTATACAGCTATTTAACAATGGCTGAAAAATACGATAGTAAAAACGGATATAACAGTAGTGATTTCAAGCGTAATGCGCCGCAAGATGCAACTATGGAAAACGAACAAGATGGCGAAGATAATCCAAAAATAAATGAAAAAGCCGGTGAATACATGAGGGAGCTATTGAGCGAGAAGATAAAACTTAATAATGCTAAATTTCCCATTATTACAAAACTCATTGACCAAGGTAACCTAGAATTTGAGAATGTTTTTACTTAATTAACGATGTAAAACGATGCATGGATCTTGCATCTTCCGAAAGTTAGCAACAAACATGAAGTATTTAATCCATAATTGAGAGCTCTAATCCAATAATTCATAGTTATTGTTGGTTTCAAACTGAATTGAGCTTTATTTTACTACTGACAAATTACTCAGTAAGGCACAGATCAATGATGCAAATCAACGAATACAGTGCTATCTAATTAACACGAAAGTAACAGCCATTATCAAGATAAGCTTAAATCAAATAATTAAACATAAATTATTATTTTTGTCAAAATGTCCTATCCTGTAATATTATTTATTCATGGTCATTGAACCCATTGTCGTGGTATGTTGCCAAACTATGTGGCAATATGTGCCAAGCCTCATTTGTCTTCAATCTCTAGCGTTTAGATGGCAAGTCTTAGTGAATTAGTGGTACATAACCATTGTACCACCTCGGGTGTTACATTGTGAAACTTTTTTTTTTAAACCTTTCCCTGTCAAAAGGTCATTGACACTAAGGTCATGATAAATCAATCAAAACTGAGTCAACTTTGCATTCTAATTGACACAAACATAACATCACACCTGAAGGCCAATTCTGGTAATTTAAAACTTTCATAATCTAGTCGCAGTCTCATCTTGGCGACAAACAAATGTCAAAAACTTGTCAAAATGTAGGGAAATTAGAAGTATTTTTTGACAGATTGAGACTGAGATCAGACTGTGAACGTTCTTAAAATTACGAGAATTGCCTTGCCCCTCTGTAATCCCGAAGGGTTAAGCAGCCATATTTACCAGCAGTCCCTGGTCTGGAGTCATATTGTGACATCGGGAACTGTCCTGACTTTACTGTGTCGAAATACCATAATCATTTATTTCTTTGCAAACATGGGTAAATAATTGGTACATAGATGTCATAGAAGTTGGTTCTCCATGTTCTGCCGTCACCTGGGCATGCAAATCATAATCAATTAATATAATTTAAAATAACAGTCAGAATATTATTATAATTCCATTTTACAAAATAATGTCAAATCATTTGAGTCACCATAAATTTAACCGTCTCTATAAAAAAAAAACATCAAATCACTTTCAAGAATAACGACAGTGACATCATTCACCTATAATACTGAAACATGATTATTTTGATAGTGGAAGATTAATGGCACCAACATGTCATAATATGACTCCAGACCACCCGCCGGCCCCTAGCAACTTTATGATGTCAAAAAACCCTCTATAAAAAATTAACATGTAGATTGATGTTATTTTAACTTTTTACAGAGGTCACAAAAGTCCAAGCGTCAGGCAGGATACCAGGCAAGGACTCTAAATATCTCGATGTCTTTCGTGATAAGCCTACAAAGGTGACGGTTAAGGTGTTGGTACCAGTTAAGGAGCATCCTAAGGTAAGACTATACACTCCTTTTAAAAATTTTATCTGAGGAGCAACTCCAGTATTTTTAAGAGTAGTCTAATTATCTGTTGAAAATTTATAGGATTATTAACATTACAGGTCACAAAATGCTATCTAATGCTTATCGGCCTACTTTGTGTCCTACTGCTGGTCAAAGGCCTCCCCTTTTTCCTTCCAAACCTCCCTGTCTTGTGCATCCCGGGCCATTTTGGCCCTGCAAATGTTACCAGATCGTCACACCACCTTCGCCGTGGTCTACCTACATCTGCTGCTTGAGTTATGCCTACAATCGATTAATTGTTGCTGAGATGAGATTGTGACTAGATTTTTAATGGTTTTATGGGAATAGGCCTTCTGATCTTTGCATCTTCTGTGTCCTCTTGTTCCATTCTAGACCTCATCCATTGCTTTCCCTATGGCAAGAGGGTTAGGAGCGGTTTTTATTAGAAAAAAAAGATTTAAAAAGAAAAACTGACTATGGATGCTAGAATTGCCAGTTGGGTTTTGATAGTGGGGCTAACAGCCCCAGGGTTCTTGGAAGTAGTTACGTGTAGGTAAAAAAACACATCTTTGTTAAAACTGTTAACTGTATAGTATCTTAGAACTTTGTTGAATAATATGAGGTTATAACATTTAGCACATGTTGTACTAAACTTGGCTATAAAAAGTTTAGTCATGAAATCTGTTGAATACTAATTTAATTACAACTATGACAAACAACAAGTTTTTTAGTAAGATTTTTGTTTCCTGTTGTTTGTTCCTACAGTGTACAATAAACAATATTATCTATCAATCCATTCCGAGAACCTGTTAGACAACTTATTTTTTTTTTTCGACCGAGAGACTTATAAAATTATTTCCTTGTGTGTCAATCAACCTGCCTAGTCTTTTCTTTTCCCATCTATGTTGGGGTCAGCTTTCAGTCTAACCAGAATACCAGTATTTAACATGGAGCAACTGTCTATCTGACCTCCAATACTTACAAAAGCCTTTCTTCCACAGTTTAATTTCGTTGGCAAGCTATTAGGTCCTAAGGGCAACACGATGAAGCATCTGCAAGAAGAGACCATGTGCAAAATGGCTGTTCTAGGCAGAGGATCGATGAGGGACAGGTATTTATCAAAATATACTTGAAACATACTATACTACTATTACACACACACACTTACTCTACTACTATTTACTATATTAAATAATCCTCACAAGTTCTTCATACTCAAATCATTTATTTCATTTAAGGCTGAATTTTCCATCACCAGAAAACTTTAATTTGGGGACAAAATTGACGTGTGACAGTTTTTGTATGAAATAACTGTCGAAATTTAAAAATTATTCCTCGAATAAAGTTATTAGATGATTTAAAAATAAGCCCTTAGACACATATGGGACTTTTTAATGAAAAAATTTACCAGAAAAAATATAATTAATAAATTCTAGTTGCCCCTTCCAAAAGATAGTTCTGTCTGTCTATTCTGTAAAAATCTCACCATGATAACTTAGGTGATTCGACCTGATTCTAGGTAATGACACTATTGACAGCTCACTTCACCTCAGTTTACATAGTGAGATTTTTATAGAATACATCGGCTGTATGGAGAAGAATGGGCAAGAAACGCCATAGTTACTGTTTCAAAATGTTAGTATACATTAACAATAATAAAATAGAATACTCGTTATTATGTACACAATATTAATAGTTACGTGTGAAGACGATGTACATTTCTGTAACGGCACTCCTAATCTATAAACACTAGTAAAATACTATTTCCTTCCCATAGACAAAAAGAAGAAGAGCTCCGCACCTCCTTGGACCCGAAGTACGCGCATCTGACGGACGAGCTTCACGTGGAGATCAGTGCACTGGCGCCGCCGGCCGAGGCGCACGCGCGCATCGCGTACGCTCTCGCCGAGGTCAAGAAGTACCTCCTGCCCGACACTAATGATATGATCTGGCAGACCCAGATGAGGGATATTGAGAGAGGTGGTAAGTACAAACAGGAACATCTTTTTATGAAAGAGAAGTCTTTTTAAACTTTTTCGATTGAATCTGTAAACGAACATCACTGTTTCACTAAGGATACTTTGTTCTTTATGGACATGTCAAGAATGACAGATATTGCTAACCATCCACATTTTGCTATCCATTAGAAAAATCTGCTATGAATTTCTTTGTCCATGTTAAATTATTAGAAACAAGCTTAAAACAAGGACAAACTATCTATTTATAGATAGTTTGTCCTGAAATACACATACAAATTGTTTGTACATAAAACTACATACACAATTTTCCCCTTTTATAAATGGCTACTAATTTAACTACGCTTAGTTAATCCTGTTACGAGCCCTTACCTCTCTAAGTTAAGCAGCGAGACGAGCGTGGGTCGCACTATGCACATAAAATGGCGTTTTGGCAGACTTTCCGGCTGGCCCGCGCGGCCCTGGCGGCTTCAATTGCACGGTGACCCCGCGCTCTTTCTCGTTCGAGCCTCCCTCTAGCGCTGCCCCCGCAGGAGCCCCGCGCGGCGCCAGGCCTCCGCCCCGCATGGCGCCCGCGCCGCCCATGCAGCGCTCCATGCCGCCTAAGAACAAGGTCATCAGCATTCTGGACCGCGCGCGTTCTGCTATGGAGACGTATCCGTATGATGACGTGTATGCGCAGCCACCGGAGCCGCCGGTGCGTATTGTTTTTTTTTTTTTAAATAGTGATATGTTTAATTACATGAAAACACAGTATAAAAAGGTGGTAAAAGTATATGTCAGAACAGTTACTATTAGTTCATACAAATTCTCTTCATTTTTTGAATTTTTAATTTGGGTAGCAACTATCCTGAGATATTTAAACAGGCAATAAATTTGCTTACTTGTAAATGCGAACTAGTTAAACACAGATAATTAAGAGTCCTTAACAACATACATGTAACATTAACAACAGCCAAAAAGTATAATTCAAACAGCAAAATTCTAAACTTGTGTATGTTCCAGACAGGCTTTGTCGGTCTTAACCAAGTCCTATAAAAACCCTCCCAATCCACAGATCCGTGGCCCAGTCCGAGGCGCAGCGCCCGAACCGGACTACTACTATGAGCGTAGCCACGACCGCTACGGCTACGAAGATGAAGGGGGCTACGGCTACAAGGACGACAATCGCGATTACAAGACGGCGCGCGCAGTGGGCACGCGCAGGCAGAACCCGATGCATGCGCAACAGCAGCATCACGCGCCTAGGCACTACGCGCGCCCAGAGCCCTACGCGCGTCCGCCCAAGTAGAGCAACTTGCCGTTCGTACTTGTTTTAGTGCACGACGGCGCGATCCAATGCTTCAGGTGTCCTATGAGGTGACGATATTCCTAAGACCCTCATAAGCAGTCCAGTCCTACAAATAGGCTCTCCAATCCATGTGTTACCAGCGATAACTAAGACAACACTGTAAAGAAATTTTTCGGAGATTAAAGTAGTGATGAAATCGGGAACAAAACGTCGAAGCATTATTGTCACCTCGTAGTTGATATTCATTGTCACTTTGTACCTTATAAAATATGTTCATTACCTAGTATTTATGTTCACAATGTTTAGTTTCATGTATCCCATCAAAATTAACCAACTCAATTGGAAAAGCGCCCGTGCACACCTTTTTATTTCTGCTTTATTAACGATGGTTTGGGATACATACTTATTTTTATGTTGCATGTAATTTTATTTTTATATCCACCACTCACCACCACACACACACTATACTAATATTTTCTGTTTCAATTTTCAGGACGGTAAGAAAGCGCTCCCATTAAACCGGTGAGTAATAAAGTTGTATTGGATCTAAAACCACAGGATAAATAAAAATATACGGAAAATAATGAAGACTAAAACGCTAAACTCTGCAGAAGAAAAACAATACAACTTCAAAGTACACAAAATGTTTCCCACTTTACTAAAAACTAATTTTATTTTATGGACCAAACATAACACTGATTGTGTATTTTCCATTTGAAAAAATATAGATGGTATAAATCATTTTAAAACTATTATGTTGACAAAAGGATAACTTTTTTTGTTTTGTAATACAAACAGCATTTAAGCATGAAAGTGCTGCCAGCAAAAAAAAAATTGTAAAATGCGTACACGCATTCAACTAGGTGAACCGCAATAAAAGTATTTATATGAAATTCCAAAAAAGCAATTTTATAAAAAAATATCTTTGTTAGTAAGTAATTTTTAATAATAGTAGTATTCTTAAAACGACTTCAACATGTTTTAAATTAGTAAATTAACGTTAATGCACATAGACTAGACGACAGGAGAAAGTTGCTAGCCGTAAAAGTTACAAAAGTTCCAAAAAGGTTTTGCACTTTCTTAAATAAATAAGATATTACATTGAAACATGTTGAACAACAGAAAATACAAATGTATTCAATTTTTGTGTGACTATGAATAAATAAAATAATAAAAACATAAATCTTTAATTTGTATAGTATACAATTGGTATGGCAACCCAAAAATGTAAGTGGCAGCTATAAACGTAAAAAAAAAAAAGTTTTTGAAAACCATAAACAATTGAGATAACTCATTGGTTTCACAAAGCAAAAATCTGTGTTTTTGCTGTAATAAAGCACTCGTGTTTGGTAAAGCCAAGAATCATTCCAAAATAATGGCCTATAAAAATACCTGCAGGCATTTAAAAAAAAAACGTAAGAGTTACCAATTTTGCAAATATCTTAGCTTTCTTTAATTGCATTATAGTATTTGCGTTCCCATTGAGGGACCATATTTGAATTCTGAGCTTTTGAATGCGTCAGCTTTTAGTAAAAGTTCTGAAACAATTGTAAATTCAGCCTCTAGTTTGTAAAAGTAGCCATTCAAAAGATACATTCGGTTAAAGGTGGTCCATCACTCGTGACTGACTGGCATCCATATCTCAAACTGTAGTTAAAATTTATAACAGCTATAAATGACTACTCTTAGTAAAAGATTTGTAAAACAAATTTAATGAATATCAACCCTTCCTTTTCCCAGAATAGAAAGAACTAGCATTCGGAAGGTGGTCCCTCAAACGATCACCATAAGGTTCACCTTGAGTGGAGACCACAATGGAATTTGAAATTTACTTAGGTCTAGCGTTAGTAAAAGTACTTGAACGATTGTGAATTCAACCTCTAGTTTGTAAAAGAAGCCAATCAAAAGTTACAATCGATCTAAGGTGGTCCTTCAATTGAAATGTTTATTAAAAGAAAAATCAATTTACGTAGCATTCGGAAGTTAAATTGACGAATGCTACAGTGTATCCCTTGGTAAATTTTTTAAGTAACGATTAATTTACTAAACAATATCAAAATATTTACCGTTTTATTTCAAATAATAATCGAATTCCTGGGAAGAAATACTAAGATAGAGGTGAATTCACAATCGTTCAAGTACTTTTTAACGCTAGACCCAAGCAAATTTCAAATTCCTTGTGGTCTCCACTCAAGATGAACCTTATAGGGATCGTTTGAGGGGGACCACCTTCCGCATGCTAGTTCTTTCTATTCTGTGAAAAGGAAGGGTTGATATTCATTAAATCTGTTTTACAAATCTTTTACTAAGAGTAGTCATTTATAGCAGTTATAAATTTTAACTAGATTTTGAGATATGGATGCCAGTCAGTCACGACTGAGGGACCACCTTTAACCGATTGTATCTTTTTGAGTGGCTACTTTTGCAAACTAGAGGCTGAATTTACAATTGTTTGAGAACTTTTACTAAAAGCTGACGCATTCAAAAGCTCAAAATTCAAATGTGGTCCCTCAATGGGAACGTAAATCATAGTAGTGTGGATGACTTTAGATATTAAAACTAATCAGAGATAAAACCTTTGTAACCAAAATGCTGCAAGCCCTGGATATTTCCATTGCACAATGAGCATTAAAGACTAAAAAAAATATTGCTACGTTTATAAAACAAAGAGCTACTTACTACAATGTGAGGAGACATTGGATCATTATCAAAGCAGGCAAAATGACACGAATTCAATTCAATCAGATGTAAAAATATAAATCTTTATATTATTTCTGTATTCACAACTGCAAAAAACTTGAAGAAACTAGCTGATTGAAGACTGGACTGGACTGATAAAACCTAAGTATTAATTTAAATACAAATATATAATTCAAGCATGATATTAAAGTAGCGTGGGAACTTAGTTCCTAAATGATAAACAAAATAAATGATCTTAGACTATGAAGATGGTAAAATCGAACTCTATACGAAAATCAACATAAGCAGTTGATGAGTAAGTAAGTACTACCCACCCAACACAAATGACGAGGTGATGAATTTTACGCACAACTAGTGTTGCCTTACTATCGATAGTATGGGATTTTAACAATACTATCGATAATATCAATCTACAGACAAGACAATAGTATTGTGTTGATTGAATTTTCGTTAAATATCGATAGTTCTAATACTATTGATTGCAAGTATTTGTTGTAAAACACACTTTTATAACGATAGTATCACAATTCAAAACTACCAATACTATTGGTACTCATCAATAGTGTTACTTCGTCTGTCAATTGATAGTGTCGACATTATTGTTAAATTTCAATACTATCGATACTGTTACTAGTTTTAGAGATTACGATAGTATTGAAATACTATCGAAAGTCAATCGATAGTTGAGCAACACTATGCACAACGGGGGAGGAAATGGCGACTATGATCAAGAAAGCATACACTACCTACTTGCTAATATGACTTGTTTTATACACCGTGGCCCAAAATAACGTTGGCAAAATTAAAAAGTTAAAATTTTATTATGGTACAATTCTTTAGAATTGCGTTTTCTTTTGTATTTTGTTATTGTATACTCATTCCTCTTGCATGAGCGTAGAAAAAGGCAATGTGAGATAGTAATTTTTTGGTGTTAGTCGTCAGTTATTTTCTTCAGCAATTAAACGTTATAAAGAGCTCGGCAAAATTGGAGACCATCCTGGAGAACGCAAGAGGACTTTAAAGGTCTCTGCACACAGCGGGCGGAGTGGGGCGGGACGGGACATTTCTCATCAAAAAAGATGTTGAGCGATTCAGACATGGAAACGCTATTGCTCATAGTTGCGCTAGCTAAGAAAAAACAACGTACACGGAAATGAGTGCATGAAATAAATCAAAAACGCGCTCGCGTCCCGCCACGCCCCGCCCCGCCGCTTTTGACCTGTATTCCCGCTCGGCGGCGGCGGCGGCGGGCGCGACGGTTACCGTCGCGTCGAGCGGGGCGGCAATATCTAGTACATCACAACTGCTCAGCGCCGCGTCGCCGTCCCGTCCCGCCCCGCCGCGCTGTGTGCAGAGAGAGACCTTTAGAACTTCTATAAACCGACACATTATCAAACGAAGATCAGTCGGTAATCCACAGGCCAAGGTGAGGAAAATGTTGCGTGGCTTTGGGATTAGTCGCTCCACCATATTCAGCGTACCGTCTAACCGTAAAACAATCTTAAAAATTGGTATCATATAAACTCAGAAGAGCGCAATTGCTTAAGGACTATACCCCGGACTATAACCTTATTTAATTCACGTATAAAATTTATAAAATAATTCGTAAAACCTGTCAACGTTTATTTCGAGCCACCCTATATAATAGGAATAGGTAGGTACACTCAATCAAGTTTTATCTTATTTCAACCCTCCTTGCTTTCTTGATCAGTGTATTGTTATCAATTGACGAGGAGTGATATTAATAATGAAAAGGGTAAGGCTTGCCATTTGCGCTTCCGTGCACAGGGGGGCTTACCACCAGCTCTTATAGCAGGGCAGAAGTTTGCTGCACTGCTTTTTTTTTGTACTAAAGTCGTAGAACAAAAAAGCTTTGCAGTTCAGCTTCTACCGTGCTATAAGAGCTGGTGGCAAGCCCCCAGGCCAATCACAGACAAACCATAGGCCGTGTGTAAAGGAGCTAGGCACAGATGAAAAATCTACTTCATATTTGGCAGTGCAGCGTCCCTCGAAGCAATAATGTGGTAGATATTTGCAATATTTCCAGGGTAAGAATAAAGTATTTTTTATCAGTATTGTCATGGTTTTATTTTTACCGTCACACAAACAATATACCTGGATTAACTCTTCTTATTAATACGTTCCAATACTATCCCAATGTCCTTCGCGCTATTTACACTACCCACGATATCAATGGGTAGATCCTACATAGCAAGACGCGATTTCGACCACTTTAGAGATGGCACAACACGCCTAGCGGAGTTTTTCAAACGTAGACTCCACGATAAAAAAAAAAAAAACTAAACTACTGGGAAATTAAATCAGAGAAACGAGAGCTCAGCGGTGTATAAATATTTATTAGTGTTCTTACAATACATAGATTAAAAAATCACAGTCAAAAATCTATGAAGAATCATCGTTACTTAGAATTACGATTTTTGACTCAAAAATATCAAGATGAGCTTATAACAAAAAAAAAAAAAAACCTAATACAAGATAATTAGTAATATTAAAAAAATAAAATGTTATCCCTACCACTAATAAAAAATTGCAACTTGGTTCAATAAACTGTGAAGTTAATACATGTTTAAATTCTTGAAGGTTGTTATCCCTACCACTAAAAAAAAATTGCAACTTGGTTCAATAAACTGTGAAGTTTAATACATGTTTAAATTCTTGAAGGTACAGCACCCTCTACAAGAGAACTACATGTTACGTTACTGGAATGTGCAATACATATACTCCTTCATAATCCAATGTTTATTTCCAATACTTTGACTAGGTGTACTAGTTGAGTAGAGATTGGTATCCAACACTTTCATAGCTGCAAGATGGAACCATTTTGTTATTAAAATGCACATTAACAATTCATGCAGTACCTATGTAAGGATTAACAAAATACACATTACAAGAATGGCACTTTAGAAGTTTCGTAGCCAGAATAGTCGAAGTTTCAGCGATGCAATAACTTATCCTTATGTTACTCTTGAAAGCTTAAATTAAATGAGTCTCTAATTTAGTTATACTCAGTGATTTCTAATAGTGCAATGCATGTCGTTTTAGGGGCCACCACAGCACTGCGCCATAGTTATGAAATTTCTTGTGTAGTATAATTTCTATTTGACTCTAGTCAAATAAATAATGTAGGGTGCTAGACTATATAATTATCTTGATAGTCTAATTGTAGGGAATTTTCCCTTTTTGTTGTTTTGGTTTCAATTATTGTGTATACTTTGTGGGTTCAAAGGCCCCTTTTTTCCAATTATGTGCTAGATTTTTGCACTGTGAGACTAGTCTGAAGTATTCTGTATGACAATAAGTATGAATTCACGATCCGGTGCAATCAGGATCTCATGTCTCCTACTCCTCACGCGAAGGAATGTCAGCTCATTTGTGGTGTCCTGCAAAGGAAAGAAAATAATAATGAAAATAAATATTTTAGTTTTCAGATATTTTATTAATTTAGTAGACAGCAAAATTTTTAATCAACGGTTTAACTTTTCACAGAATGAAATTGGCGTCTGACAGTTTTTGCATGAAAGAAAAGTCAAAAATTCAAAACTGATGTTGAAAAGAATTCTTTGGTTTCTTATGGTAGTCTAGTTGGATAAACGGAATTACTGGTGATAGCAAAAAGCATAGATTTAAACTTAGAACTGTGCAACTGCTAATGGAGAGTACTGATGATGTGAATAAATAAACAAGCAGAACAAAAATATTTACCATTTCCCGCACAACATTTTTCGCTTTTTCAGTGAGCTGACCGATCAGACCCGAGTACAGCACAGATGTAGCATTGTCTAGCGAGCTTTTTATCGGGATACCTGAAATTAGAAAGTAGAAAGATAATTAACAGCCCAGACAGCTTTTCTTTGCTGATAGATAAGTAGGTATCTATTGATCGAGATCCGTACAGAGGCAGAATGTTCGAGACTTGCATAATATGCTATTGTAACCATGGAAATACGTTAAAATCGACCAAACCTTCGTGATTCACAATGATGACTCCCATAACACCCTTATGGGCTTGAATTCGCTTGATTGTGTCCTCAACTTCAGTCGCCTGTAATACACAATAAACAATATAACAATTTTAGCACTAATAAATATAAATTACCAAGTTCAAACTAAGTAAATACCATCTTGTTAAAAATTCACTGTTGTAACAAATTGATGACAAACTCTGCGATTTACGAAATTACGAATGAGTGAAGTGAATGATGTAAAGACGACAGCTGTCAACCAAAACAGATAATAAATATAGCCAGAGACATTGAGGGCATAAACGTACGGAAAGTCTCTGAATTCGCAAGTGAAACCAGACCGTTCAGATTTACAAACTATAATTAATAAGATTAGTGATTCAGATCAATCAGGCAGCAGATAATGGACGATGGTAGGAGCCAAGGTGATTCTGAATTTTCGGATCAGTCACTTGCTCAAGTTGGCCCTTTTAAATCGTCAGGAAGTCGGTCAGTAAAACAGACCAAGCACCCATTCCAAAGCGTAGTAGGTTCCTATGGAGAAGAACTGGCTAGGAGCTCCATCGACACTTAAATCAAAATATTGTTACATCATTCCTATTGAAATTATTCATGCTTCCCATGTCTATTTTCATTGATGTAGAAAGACGTGCACGTCTTTCATCATCATCATTAGCCTATAGGTCCACTGCTGGACATAGGCTTCTTGTATTCGTATTGCACGTCTTTCATAACATATGTGAAAAATTATAGCTCCCCGTTTGTTAACCTCTAAGCTAACAGCAAAAGGTTACATGCTCTGTGCTAGCAGCTTGGAGATTAACAAAGGAGCTACAACGAACGACCATAAAGCTGGTTCTTTATAATAAAAAGGACCTGTAAATCGACTATCTAGAAGGAACTACATCCACTTCCATTGACATTTCAATTTATAATCTGTGTTCTGGCAGCGGGCGGTATTGAATCAAAGAACCAAAGTTGATATTTCTTTTCTTTTTGTTTTCAGCGATGTAAATGTTTATTCTACAAAAAAACAAAAGTAATAACAAGAGGAAAGGTTCTGTTGACTTTAGCTTTTGTTAAAATGCCTTTGATTTGAGGAAACAATGAACGAAAGCGCCGCCGAATGCTCTGAAGCATTGGATCCTCGCGTTCAGGTAAGGGTAATCGATATTTTCAAAGGTAATTTAGAAAGAAGATAACTGTATTTTGCATAAATACATCCTGGTTTTGTCGAGTCATGATTACCTAAGGATTAAATAAAACGACTCCGTAAGTTTTCTATCAAAACAGTGTTAAAATCTCTAGAATAATGTGATTTTAAAATGAATCTGCGATTCGATCATATGTTTTTGTTATGCAACAGAATTGTGGGCAATCAAACAATGTAAGACGTGAATACATGTTGTCCTTGATAGGCTGACAGAACAATAAAAGTTTCAGCTTTCAGTGCTTATTGATAAAATGTAAAATAATCGAACTGCAAACTATTTACCTATTCATAGCTTACATTGTATCAAATGCATTTATTCTTTTGTTATAAACAAAGTACTACACTTTAACTTTAGTTAAATAATATAAGTTGATTAGGTAATTCATTATTTTATTGAATATTAGTTATTAAGACATTGTAGTGTCAACATCAAATTAATAAAGCTTGAATTTTTTTTACCTTAATTTAAGTTCTGCAAATATGGAAACACATAATATTCACTACCAATATGGTGGATTATGGCTCACTCTCTCTCACAGAGAGGAGGCCTGTGTGGCCTGTGGCCTGTGTTCTGTGTGTGTGTATGGGAACATGATAGGCTGATTATTCATACATAATCACATACCTTGCCGACTCGCCACTTAAACTTCCCCACTCCCACTATCCCAACAACCCGAAGAAACAGTGATTTTTTTCTGGGTACCTCCGGTTTTGCTAGGTTTGGTGTTTTCTAAAATACACTAAAAAGAATACCCTTTTTGTGTGTAACCTAATTACAGAGTGGTAATTAGGTTGTCACATTACACAGTACAGTGGTACCTCTCGTCCGCTGATAAATCTCCAAGAGATTTCTGTCAAAAAAGCGTGTCTGGTGAGAATCTCCTGGAGATTTCGTGGATCGGGTCGGATTAAATGCCAAATATTATTAATATTGCCTGTCTAGAGTATACTACCTTTCCTACTCTAACTTACACAGACTGTAGGTGAAAGAATAAGAAAGGCATAAAACATCTCATGCTAAACATTCAACAACATTTGTTATCTGAACGTTTTTCTGTTGTGACTGCTTCATTTCGTTTATGTCAACGGACGCGGCGGTTAAGTTTTTATTACAAGCTGTTATCAGCCTGTTAAAATAATAAAATAAATGAAAACTTAATTATTCAAACTAAATATAGGTGTGTAAAGTGTGCTGGTGAACACAAAACTCTGTGCTGAGGAAGCCACCCCACTAGCTATAAAGGATGTCAAGTCTACAAATAAATTGCTGCAAGAAAATGGGGAAACAAACAAACACACAAAAGTCACATCAATACTTGATCATAACACTCATAATATGTGCCTAAAGAGATGGCAAATTCTGAACTTGGACCAGAGACAGTGAAAAGATAAAGTTAATTTAGTGCTGAACCACATAATGTGAATGTTCAATGGAACACCACAAAAATAATCTCACACGAAGACCCTATCTGATTATGACTAGAAAGCCGATCGCAGATAATAAGGAGAACACAAAAAAAAAATAGCTTAATACAATAATAATAATAGCCTTCCAACCGATTTTGGTCACGGTGCTCAATCTCAAAAGAGATTATTAGCCAGGTACGCAGGAGATATTATAGTGCACAAGTGTGTGCATAAACTCAGGTGCAGGACCAACGGCTTTACGTGCTATCCGAGGCATGGGGGCTTCACACCACCAACTTCCAAACTCCAGGCTGTTACTCAGACATTCCTAGTGGAAAAACTCAATGACCACTTTGCCCGACCCAGGAACCCCACGCTCAGCAGTCGCGCTTGCGACCACGAGACCAACGGGGCAGTCAAACCCTTGATAATAAAGTAGACTAGACACGCGGGTCGATGGTATCAGCGTTCAATTCAACACAAACTTCATGGTATTGTTACCAGATAATCATAACTTAAGTTTAATGATGTTAAAAATACTCATATGTAAAAAGGTCCCACAGCTAGAATGTTAATTGTAATTAATTATTTTAATTATGTATGTTTAAAATATGTAATGAAGAATAACCTAACCTGATTGCCACACTGAATTCTACTAGTCTAGTAACTCAGGGGGATCGGCATTTAAGGCTGAAGCTTTCGCTGCCGATCCCCCTGAGTTACAAATTAAGTATCTTATTATCACAGTGCAATGATCCCATGTATGCATGTACGTATCTTATTCAACCTAAATTTATAAAAAGAAACAGTTTTTTTTTTTACTTATTTCAAAATATAATATCTAGGTGTGTATTCAGTCCTCTCTTTGTCTGTGATGGAGGTGTGCGTGAATGAATGTAAGATTGCGGAGCATGACCTTTGTGATAGTTTACTTAGTTTAATTTTAATAATTCAACTTTTACCATTTAGTTTATTTTTATCTAGGTATCTCAAGCAATTTTTCGGTCTCCTCATATGTGAGTCTCTGTAGGTACTCAGTTACTGTAGTTTTGCAAGATTTTTTCGTCATCGGGTATATGTTAAGATTTTTATTGATGTTAAAAAATATAATGCGTCCCTGACCCCTTAAACCTAGGTAATAGGTAACTGTACTGGCTGGTGTCCGCAACTCCAAGTCAATGCGCGTATTTTGCGTACGGGTGGGAAAATCGATTATTCGATCCACCCCAGCAGCTCAAGGGAGGCCAGCAAAGCCTTGATGTTACCGTGACCTGCTTAAACCTACACTCTTCTAAAACATCCTGATATATTTTTTACAGATTGAGTTAGAGCGTCTAAACACCTCAACAGATGAGATCAACCGCCTTGAGGTTGAGTTGGACGAGGCTCGGCTGGCGTTCCGTCGTCTGCTCGCTGAGGGGCACCTGCGTATACAGCAGCTCACTAAGAAGCTGGGCACCAGCATCCATAAAGCAAGGCCTTACTATGAAGCCAGGTTCAGAGCTAACATTGTAAGTATAAAACGGATAAAGGGAATACCACCACAATAATAGGCAATCGCTCTTATAGATAAGACCGCCCATTGTGTCACCCTCTGTAAAATCTTATATACTTATGTTCTGTAAAGTGTATGGTGTACAATAAAGAGTATTCTATTCTATTCTAATACGGGCTGGTGTCCGCAACTCCACGTCAAAATGTGGGAAATCGATTATCTCTCTGTCTCCTACCCTTCATGGAGCCCACACCTGGGAACGTCTTTCTATTAAAAAAAAAATCGAACGTTAGGACTACCAGAGGGATATAGGGGCGCAGGGCTGGTTTACAGTACGACATCGGGCGTACGATCGGGTTGGCGTGGAAGGTTCAAAGGGCCACCCCCAACGAACTGATCAACCCTCACTTATACCGTCAATACCACCACAAGTGCTTAGCATACCACCATAACTATAGTACAGCTGGCTTCAGACTTCATGGCGACTCGGAACATGAGGTGAGTCGCTGCGCAGTAGAAAATTCATGGGTCAGCGGGGGTGAGGGGTGGGGTACTGCGCAGCGAGTAACGCACTTCAGAGCCGCCACAAAGTTTGACGCGAACTATACTTTCTTTTTATTATTAAAATAGTGGCTATATGCTGTGAACATTTCAACTGGTCACCTACTACAGCTAAAACGATACAACCCTGACAGATAGATCGTGCAGGCTTAGTAATAGCCGTGGTAATATTAAAGTTAGGAATACAACGATCCATTCCATCACAAAGATAACTGATGTCACTTGGAAGCTGCCGCGCTAAAATGGAATTGGGCTGGACACATCTGCCGCATGTCAGACGACCAATGGGTCCCTCTTAATGGCAAGCGACATCGCGTCAGGCCCAGACGGAGGTGGCGGGTTGAGCTGGACTCCTTCAACAAGAACTGGCCCTCAGTTGCTTTAAACAGAGAGAAGTGGAAATAGAGTAGCGAAAATTTTGCCCAGCAGTGGGACATCACAGGCTTTTAATAATAAATAATATTGAAGTTTTTATTAAATGAATATGACTTTTTACAGTTTCAGTAAACAATGTTTTTATTTATTTACAGACTTCACAAGACCTCCAAGCCGCGACAATTGCGTACGACAAAGCCAACAGCGCACACGCAGCAGCACGCGAAATGGTGTACCTCGCAGAACAAGGACTGGCTCGACTGGCAGAGGGAAACGCAGGGCTCACGCTCGACCCAGCCTGGCAGGAGATGCTCAACCATGCCACGCACAGAGTCAACCAGGTCAGACTTAGTTACTGATAGTGTGTAACAGAACATGGGATCGCAGAGGGCAACGCGGGACCCACACCCAACTTAGCCTGGCAGGAGAAACTCAACCACGCCATCTGTTAACATGGATTCAGTACATGATTCTGAATCCCTGTGTTGAAATTTTCCATTTGGAATTTATAAACAAAATTAGCAGTACAATAGATTTTGACCCCATAGGTATTGCACTTTTCCATGTAACATCAGATTTTGACCCATGAAAAATTTCTATGCTATGTCTGGAATCATGTGCTGAATGCATGGTTTCAGTTTGCGCGTCAATGTCCCTGCCACCTAGGGTTACCAAGTTTTTTTTTATATCAATTATAGTATTTTCGAAGCCATTACCTGTAAAAATATAGATGTCAAAAAAAAAACAAATATAGTAGGTATGTTTAAAATAATAATTTAATTTTTGAAATGCATATTTTTGTTACTTCAAGTTTTTTTTATTATTATAATCTAAATTAAAGTAACAAAATACCATTAATTCAGCTTTTATGAGATTAATACTAGCCATATTTTGTATTGGAATGAAAATATATTAGTTTGGCCAACATTTTTTTTTGTCTATTATTTTGGCCTCTGAATAATAGGGTTGGCAGCCCTACCGCCATCCTGTATTTAACTTACATTTAATAAAGAAATCTTGGTGTAATAATGTAATGTATTGTCAGGCGGAATGCGACCGCGCGAGCGCCACGGTGACACAGCGCACTAAGGCGGCCGCACACCGCGCCACGACCACGCTGGTGCAGCAACTGCAGAATGGACTCAAGAGGCATATTGCTAAGTCCAGGTTAGTATGCTATTAGACCAGAAAGCGAGGGTTTATTTATGACTATGAAAACTGCACTCTGTTTCCAATTTACGTAATTTCGGAAAAAAAATCATTAACATATTCCTCTTAGGGCGGATTTTTTCAACGCCAGATAATTATATCCGAGAAATAATTTTCAATTTTTTTTTTCCCCCTCATGCAGAATCTGTCAGACGTCAATTTTATTCCACGAATAAGAAAAATCGGTCGATTGAAAAATCAGCCCTTGATTTATAAACATTGCTTAAAGTTAAGAGACGGAAGTTAAGAAACGTCAAAAATGTATGGTTAAACAATCGCTAATCATTACTTAACTTTAAGTATCGTTTATAAATAAACCCCATGATTTTCGGTTTCCGCTACAACTTTTTGCTATGACTATTTTTGAGACCTCGCATACTAGGCGGTCACGACCACAAATTGTTGCACGACTGGCCGCAGTATCTCCGTTGAAGAAGAAAGTATGGCCGCACGAGCCACAACCGGTCGTCCGTGCAGTTTTGTTCATGATTGCGGCCAGTCGTGGTCGTGGCCGCGTAATGCGCGAGGTTCCTGAATAATAGAGATCATTTGAAAATCAAGTTAATTTGCAGTAATTTAAAGTTGGCATTTGTTTAAGTGGAATTAAAGTCAATTGGAAACAAAGATGTAAATAGGCTTTAGTCTGTTGTCAATTCAAACAATATAGTAGACTGACTGACGGGACATCGACGCACAAACTGTAACCATGAATTCAGTACATGATTCTAAACCCCCAACCCTAGAAATGTTTCGTCGGTTATAATCAAAACAAATCAGAAGTCATTTATTCAAATTAGGCTGAGTATCAGCACTTTTCGAACGTCAAAATTACAAAAGACAATCCCCCAAAAACGCCCGCCCTTCACCACTTTCTAGTGCTATCGCTGGGAAGAAGAAGTGGCGGAACAAACTCCCCAGCAGCACAGCTGTCTGTTCTGTTAGAAAATACTTGATACTTGATTGTATACTTCGATCAATAATAGTACTAGATGGATCAGGGGGCTTACTATGAGCTCTTATAGCAGGGCAGAATTTAAACTAAACTGCTTATTTGTACTATGACGTCTTATTAGCAGGACCGCAACAGGCCTGCTAAGCTGACGTTTACAAAAACTGTTCACCTTCTTTTTTGTATAGAATTTCATACCATGACCTGCTAATTGACAGCAACAAAACGAATATTGAACGACTGTAACGTCAAAATAAACCATCTTGAATAAGTTACTATTAGAAGAGCTTTTCAACATTGTTTTGTAATTCAGTGCCCATCACACACATTTTTTTATTATTTCTCTGTGTGACGAGTACGTAATATTTGGAGTGAATATCGAATAGAAAAAAGAAACCAACGGGGTCGCACTAAGGAAATAAATAAGCCTTTTGAAATGAATACGGGGAATTTGTAAATAAATATTTTTCTTATTTTATCTAGTAATCAATATCATTAGTTGCGCATACTGCACATCAATGCTCTAGGATTGAAAGGTAAATTCTTCGAGCTAAAACCATTAGCCGATCGTTATAAACCTTTTATATCTAATCGTAGTCAACGAGTGCCGGGTCGACTTTTCCAAAATCGTATGATTCTCCTGAACTACGACAAGATCACGTCGCATCTAACTACAGCCATGTATGTATGTGATGTGAGGAATACGCTGAAGTGGGACCGACACGTAACCCCAGGTACCGAAAAAAAAGAGACCGCCTATTCAAAGGCGTCGCTATTAACCTTACTTATGATCATGTGACCGGAGATTCCCTAAAAATTAAGGGGATATCTATACCATACCGCACTGATCAGCTCCAAACATCACATTCGGGGACTTCAACCTTAAAATGACCGCACTCAACCAGACGAGAGACGAAGGGGTGGGAATATTATGGGATAAGACTACGCACTTACCAAAGGAAATCACAACAGACGCAGAATGCGAGGAATATATACTACTACCTACTAGAAAAAGCCATCACAGAAACCTTGGATGAGTATGCGCCGCTACATGAAAACAACAGAAGACATCAACTTCCAGAAGAGATTAATGAATAATAATTGAACCTCACTACTCTGGGATATGCTCGATTGGGATCCTTGGCACCTCCGTGCACAAGACTTAAATGAGGACATGCTGCGCCGAAATAATGTAACATAAGATGCAGGGAAATAAAATATCTTCTATTGTATAGGAAAATAAATAACAGGAAATTTGTAAATCAACCTTTTTTATTTTGACATAATACTAAAAATAAAATAATAGTTATCACACATAGTAGGTATAAATAAGTACCTAACACCTAGTGCAATCTTATGCTCAAACTAGGATTCAATGGCCAATAATATTTTATGAAATCAAACTCTTAGCCCTTGCTTCTCAGCAGCCTTTTTATCATGCATTGCTTTGATGCAGGTATTTATAATTTAAGCAGAAAAGCTACAATATGAGAAGATTGTAGTGATATACCACATTGTAGTAAAAATACCTTTGACCATTTGCATGCAGACTTAACTACTCCTTTGCCAGCAGAATGTAAAAGGAGTTTTTTTTGTTCGGCGATTAGGTCCTCCAATTTTGGCGTCTATTAATGAAACATATGTTTATTTGTTCCATAAGATGTCTAGATTACAATGGTATAATTAAACTTCGTGTAACGGGAATACTGAGAAATACGATCATGAAATCAAAAATCACTTATTAAACTGAATATTTTTATTACTATTATGTAGGATATCAATTTTTTCAATCAATAGTCAATAGTCAGACGACTTAGAAGTAAATACATAGTATTTCATCTTAAATTATGCAGGTCGTTCCAGTTCTCATCTTGATACCGTGTCCAAGATAAAAATACTTGAATACCGCACGCTCAACATTAGATGTACACGTGCAGAACAGCCAACAATTTCTTCGCACATTGCGTTATTGAAATCTTACTGAACAATTAACACATCATCCTTCTGGACTAAATGCTGTACCGTCTTGAATATTCCATATTCATTAAAACCCTTCAATTACACAGGAAAACAGAAATATCAATTTCATACTATTCGAAAGAAACGGACTAAATATAATGAATGAATGAAGTGTTGTTGTCACTTGTCTTTCTGACAGTGTCAGATAGTGCTGCGGCTTGATTTTATGTACTAACTCGATAATCTAAATAAAATAAAGGCTTGAGTTCATTTTCTCTCAGTGTGCCAGTTGATGTAGTCGCGATTAGATAAATATCACCAACATGACCAACACTGCCACACTAGTTAAATACGTAGGTAGGTAATAAACTACTACTAAAAATAGGTAAATGATACACTACACCAACAGCTTCTATATTTTATTTATTATTTTATTTTATTACTTTTAGGAAAACTTACAGCTAATACATTTTAATATCTAGTACAATATAATAATATATTTTAAGGGGTTGGTATCAGAATGACTGGATCGCAAATAGACCACGTCGCTATAGATCACAATAGTCACGGTCTTACACAGTCGCCAATTAAGTATAGATTCACCAGCAATCTCAGTTATAAATGATTATATCGTGTGATATCAACGTGATGGTGATATTAACCGACATAATACTGTGATGAAAATACAGTTCTGTTCTGTGGGTTAGAGTGCTGTCAGTTGATAACGTGTAGGTTGTTTTTTTCTGGATCTTGCTATGTTTCTTTCCTTTAAGTTTTTTATTGTGTGCGTTTCAAACATAAGAAGCTGCTAGTTTGAATGGAATGGATTAGATTCAACTTGCAATTGAATTTTCGAATTATGTAATTGAGACAATCGAGTGCCTGACCGTTTATGACTGAGTAACAACACTAGAGTCAAACTGACAAGAAACCAAAAACTACAATCCGTTTCACGATGATTTTTACACTACTTTAAGCAAGAGTAAGCAAACTTAAAAATGAGATTAAACACAGGAGGACCTGCTGCAGCGTCAATGGTAAATTGTTTTACTTAATAAAAATAGATTTGGTTACCACCTCGAACTGTAATTATGTATATAATTCGTTTTTTTAATGTCATTCGTTAAATACGCTTCAATACACGTATTTATTACATTAACAACCATATCGGGAATTGAATCAATTGAGTAAATTATCAATACATTTTCTTTTTATAACGATTTCGTGATCCCGGTTAGGCTTTATTTTAAAAAAATGACCATTTTAAATGATAAATTGGTTACTTTTTTTAAGGTTTAAGTAATACGATTAGACTTACAATACAAGGGGGGGCAAAAATACTATATATTATTCTCTCTGCAACCCTTTTCCACATTAGCTTGCTATATTCCCGAGCTTGGGTGGATTTTTTATGTCAATAACTGTTATTTCTCTTTGATTATTTAAGAACTCGCGAAGCAGTTGGGTCATACTAACACGACGACTTGTACGTGTTTCGCTAAAAATAAATTCACCACATTCAGTACCTACCTATAATTAATCTCTGAAGCAAGTAAGTATACCATTATGATATTTTCATGTAAGTAAACAAACTTACGAAGTAACGACATTGTGAATAGGTATACAAACATAAAACATTTTATTTGGCGCGTAAAAATACATTTTTTTTAAATTGTTGCTTGACTTATCACACACGTTCAAAATCACGTTGAATCCTACAAAGTTGTTTTGAACGGGAAAATGAGCTTTGTAGTGCTTTTAGATAATGTGTCAAGGTAACTTGTTATACATAATAATAGTTTAAATATGTGTATACCCAAGAAACTCATGTTTCTATTATTTTCAAAAAACCGGTAAAGTGAAAATAGAATTAGATTTAAGTTTCTGAACGATGCCTATTAAAAAGTCAATGACATTACAGCAGGCCACAGACAAGCATTACCATTCAACTTCGGTGAACTTCGTTCAATAGTTGTTCACTTTTATTACTCTCATAGTACGATTATTAGCAGAACTAAATTAGGCCTGCTTCTGAACTGAACGAACATTGAACGTTTTCTTAAAAGGTCATAGTAAGCCTCCAGGAACAAAAATCAGTCGCTCAAGTGGCCACGTTTGCACACACGTAAACATCTACATTTCTTAGAAAAAAGTTTAATAATATTAACAAATGTCGCTTGAAAATAAAATCATTCTATTTTTAAATTTTCAGTCATTTATTCTAAAATGAAACTTAAAGTCTAAGTAATAAGGTTAAAAATATGCTAATTTGAAATAAGACCACAAAAGTATTTGTGGTCTTATTTATCGGGCCGTTTTTTTTTTTTTGTTTAAATTAAATTATTTGCCATATGTCAGCTAGCCACGCCAATATACCAACAAATATAATAAAAACTATACGTACTCAAGCTAAAAAATAATTAATTAAAATTAAATGCAAATAAAAACTTACTACCTAAATATTTATTTATTTATAGTTAATTAAAACGGTACAATACCAATTACATTAATTAACATAGAGGACAATAGTTAAGTTGACAATAATATAACTTAAAACTAACATGGAACAGTGGACTCCCTTACATACATTCTCTCACAGAACACCAGACATATACGCATAATTTTAAATAAAAGCCTCCAGGCATAAAGGGCGTGACAGCTTACATATTTATGCATTGCTGGGTTCTGTTCACATAGCTGTCACGTATAAGAAAATGAATTTATTTTCTTTCTTTCTTTCTGAAAGATTTCAACTACTCTGGGGCTCATGAAGAATCATGAAAGTACTAAATCCATGGTAAGGTTGTGCGTCGATGTCCTGCCATCCTGTACTCGTATAGTTAACCAATTACAACAGCTTAAATGTGATTTGAAAACAGACTTATTGAATTATTCGAGCTTTCGGTCTGTTCATTTATTACGTAAGATAATTTTGACCACTTTCTGACCCCCTCCCTCTACGTAAGAAAAAATAGGACTTCGATGAACCCCCTCCCCCCCTTTCGATCTTACGAAAGATCTACCAAAATTGCAAAGAAAAAGTATCAAAAAGATTAAAAACTTAGAATTTTTGCTTACTTTTGTGATCTTACGTAAGAACGATCTAGACCCCTTCCACCCCCACGTAAGAAAAAATAAAACTTGTTCGGATCCCCTCCCCACTGAAATCTTCTTACGTAATGACTGAATATACCCTTTCAGAAATTAGTTTGCCATTGAATTTGTCTCACATATATTATCTTGTAGCCAATATTTTAATATTTTTACCCTAATACCAATTTAAAAGCCTCTTTTATTTACCAATAGCTTCACTTAATGCTTGCAGTGCAAATAAAATTTCCCTTTTAATGCAAGTTTTTTTTCTATTTCCATACTATGTAGTTGAAAGGCTAGCTTAGTTTGATTTATTATTAACACTAACATAAGTAGTTTGAATGGTGTACAGACAAATGCTGCATGAAAACGATATTTTTCGCGAAGACAAAACTAAATGCAGATTGATTTTTAAAAAATAAGGTGGTTTGCCTATCCACCTTCACAGGAATATACTCCTTAGGGCGAATTTCACCAAACTTTTATACCTAGAATAAGTCTTACCCTGAGAAAAAAAAAACTATTTTATTGCATGAATAAAAGATATCTTTTATTCAGATATTTATTTAGTCGAGTAGGTTATCAATAATAACCTACTCTAAATTAAATATCTGATCAACTCCTTGACAAAAAAAAAAAACCAAAATCATTTATTTAAACTAGGCTGAGAATCAGCACTTTTCGAACGTCAAAATTACAAAAGACAGTCTCCCAAAACGCCCGCCCTTCACCACTTCCTTTTGCTATCGCTGGGGAGAAGTGGCGCAACAAACTCCTAAGCAGCACCAATTCAAAAGAACCTATTTGTCTTATTAAAGTGATCGCTTTGAATCTTATATACCTACGGAGCTTTTTATCTCAATTAATTGACGAAACTTCAGATGAGATGAATCTAATAGCATAAGAAACAAAAAAAAACCACGAGAGTTAGCTATTAGGCGCCGAAATCTATCTCGTCTGTGAACCAATTAATATTATTATATTTTTTTTAATGGAATCTCGCAGTTCAACTTATGAGGTTGTCGTCTGCTTAACGGGGCTTGCCTGTGGATGCCTCAATAAATTAAGGACTTCAGCCAGGGCTTAAAAAACTAAGCGACTATACGATAAGGGCACCCCTTGTGCCCTTGTGCCTTGTGTACGAACCACGGCTTAGAGCATCGCTGGGAGAGGGCAGCAAGGGACAGGCTGGATCTGGAATTATTTAGGGATGAATTTAAAATTACAGGCTCAACTGAACGTGTCTGCTTATAAACACAAACTCACAGCATTTATTTCAATTAAACCATTTACAGGCACGTTTGAATTGTTAAAGAGACGGTCAGTTAGTCAGAAAGTTGAAGCTAGTTGCCCATTCCAAAACGTAGATCTCTATGGAGAAGAACGGGCAAGAAACTCCATCTTATGGATTCATAATCCCCCCTCCTTTTGATTCCCCCACAGTCTATAGGAACTATAACGGCTAGAATATTGTAGCATTTGTCAGTCCGCCTACTGACCACTAACCCCGCACTATATCTGCTTGACTAGTCGCACAGTGCTCTCTCTTTCAGGCACGCGCCGGCGCAGCACGCACACTATTGGTACTGCATTTTATTATTATTATTATGCATGTTTATATTTTTATTTTAGCGTAATATTGACATTTACTGGTAGAGATTTTTTTTTATATGAAATAATAATGTATACCGATTTGGCACACATGAAACAGTGGATGTCAAGTATATGATAATTTTATTCCAGAAAATGTCATACTAAGAAAAATAATAAGCATGTTAATTGAATGGGCTGTTCCAAAAGATGAAAATGTAAACAAATAGATCAGATTTTTTTTAGTGCCACTTACATAATGAGTTAGTCATTTCACAATTGAGGTTAATTTTACTAACCGACTTCAAAAAAGGAAGTGGTTCTCAATTCGGATGTTTATTTTATATATTATATATTTTTTTAACCACAATCTTCGTCGATTATTTTTCAATTACAATTTTATAATGTTATTCAAATAATAATTATTGCAAAAAGTAGTAAGATATAAAGTTGAAACCTTCTAAATACAGATGAATGTGTTGATAAGTCTAAATAGTGAGTGATTGCGTAAATATTTTTCTGAAAAGGGTTTGTTTACGCTATCATCGGATACTTTTGGAACAGATTATAGAGTAGTCACTTCAAAAATCTTCTCCTAAACTAAAATACAATAGTAGAAAGCACCTTCGATTTTCTAAAATGGATGCTTGCATGCTTAATAAGAATTAATAAGTATTAAAACCACGCAGAAAGCGAAAATAATAATTATTTATTTATTTTAGACACAACTCCAGTCCATAGTTTTAACTCATACATTTAAATTACTTATAAAACTATTTAAGGCCATTAGGGGTATTTTACTTATAAGACCGCCCATTGTATGTTTTGTAGTTTTAAATGTATTTTATGGTGTACAATAAAGTATATACAGGGTGTCCGGTGATTAATGTATAACCTCTTACTTATCATTATGAACAACTATTAACCAAAACTGAAATCGCGACAAAAGAATCAGCAGTTTCCTACATTTGACGAGTTATGCTAACATAAATGTAGGGAACAGCTGATGTTTTTTCCCGTAATAAAAGTTGTTGTAATATTGGTAAGTCCAATGACCCCTTAAAAGGTTATCCATTAATTACCGGTCACCTGTATAAATAAATAAATAAAACCACCAATTTCGCATTCGCTAGCAACAGTGCTTATGTTACTAAAAGGCTATACGCAGACCAAGAAACTTAAAAAAAAAATCAGTCTCAAACTGTTGTTGGATGGCGAAATTGTCGCGAATTTGATAACGCATCTTTTGGGAATATTTTTGAGTTGTATAATACGAGGGCGGAGTGATAAGTATGGTAAAAATTAAACAAGGAGTCAATTTTATTTAATTATTATTATTTATTTTTCAACGTAGTTTCCTTGTAACTCAATGCACTTCATCTAGCGTTTCTCTAGCTTTTCGATCCCTTCCATAAAATACGACTTAGGTAACCCTTCGAAATAGGCATTGGTTTCGTGCATGATCTCTTCATTGGAGCCAAATCTTTTCCCACCAAGTCATTTATTTTTATTCGAAAACAGAAAATAGTCGCAAATTAGCGAATACCGTGGGTGAGAAAGCAACTCATAGCGCAACTCATGAAGTTTGGCCATGGCAATCGCGCAGGTGTGCACTCGTGCGTTGTCTTGGTGGAAGTGAATTTTCTCCTTAGCCAAATGCTTTAATGGCTGTCAAAAAAAAAACTAACCGGCGGTACTGGCTGAAATTTTAAATTAGTCCTTCAAAAGAGTTGTGAACAAGGAGGTTCTATACAATTTGCGATCATTTTATTCCAAAATAGATTTTTACCAGACTTATGACTCCACCCTCGTATCATGAATAGTAAACACACCTGTATATATAAAACTTAATATTTTCTCGGTATTTTCCGACGGGAAAGTAGGGGGATGTTAGAACGGATAAGGGGTGTACTTTAACTGGGTTGTGGAGGTCAGATAGGCAGTCGCTCCATGTAAAATACTTGCATTCGCTGCATCCGGATAGACTGAAAGCCGACCCCAACATACTAGTTGGGAACAGGCTACGCAGATTTATTGATTTCAAAACCACCACACGACTTAGTATGTAATCCCAACAATTCATAAAATTCCAGACCTTACTTTGAGGAGAAAGCGCGAATCAACACGGCTTTAGAGGCTCAAAAGGCGAGGATACAAACCCTGGAGGAACAGGTGGCTGACGCGAAGCAGCAGTACTCCTCAGCATTAAGGAATTTGGAGAGAATCTCCGATGAAATACACAAGCATCGGTCTAGAAGACAATCGACTAGAAACGGTGAGTGGCAGTTCCCTTGTCATAACATAACATCACAAAAAAAAACTCACTTTATAAATCCTACTAATAATATCAAAATTGGAAAGGACAATGGTCATGGATGTATGGAATCCCGCGAATCAAAGTCAAACTTTGTTTTTTATATAAGTACTACTCTTATCATATTAACTCCTACAAAAGTTCTTTTTGTAAACCAAAATCCGGATTTCGGACATTTAAAAAAAAATCGAGATAACCTGAAAACTAGGTACTTTATTTTGTTTGACGTGTCATACACGAACAGTCGGTCATTATTGCTCTATAAAACTGACAGGCATTTAAATAAAAATTCTATTCTTTTTTATTTTATTCTAGTTATTTTTAATTAATGTAGAATCGGAAAAGTATAATTTTTTTTACATGTTTTTTGAAAGACGTGATCATGACACTTTCCAAATTCAAAGTTATATTAATCATATCATTTGACACGGAACGTCATGTAAAGGGAATACAACAATATCAACACTTTTTTACTTTAAATTAAATTCCCTGTTCAAAAATCAAATCCGTGACGCGTAATGTCGTAAAAAATTATGAAAATAATTACTATAGTATTTTGGTCTTGATGCATGAGAATTTTTGGTACGACTTTTGGTCATTGTCTTTTGTTGTATTATTCACAAAATATATATGTAGGATCAGGAGTGCCGAGCGGTATATTATATCGTCAGGGTTTGGAGTTCCCATGTTATTAGGATAAACAGGACGGTATAAACAGTTACAGGGAACTGTAATAAAATTACAGTACACAAAAATACACTATACAAAAGACACAATAATAGGTAAATATTAAAAACAGGTCTCCCCCCCGTTGTGACACCGCCGCGAGTAGACGTGTTTAGTAAACGCTCCGCGTATAAAATTGTTTAAAAGTGAACTTTGGAAATTAACATTGTTTTATTTACCTTAAATGAGTTATAAAGACAGTGATTAACAAACGAGTGTAAATTACCACACATAAACGAAAGATACAGTGCCATAAAAGCGAAAAACAAATCAAAACTCAACGTATTATAAAAGTGCAAAAGTGATTGTCATTCTTATCGAGTCTTGAGCGCGGGTAGTGGCAAACTACAAAGCAAGGTCATACTGTTCGCACTCGTATGCGGCGTCTGACAACTGACAATACACCTGAGCGTTTCGTACTGAAACTATTTAATGGTTTTATAACATTTTGCTGAGCTTTTTTAAATAATTATACTAAGGATTATTATTAGTTATTCCTTATAACAAGTTTCTAACATTCTTCGACTGGTTTTGGCTTTTCGTCGAACTTTCACGCTCCAGCTACAACATGCCTGTCAATAGATCTCCACCACGAACACCTACGCCAAGCTCCACGTCGCCGGCCGCGCCTTTACCTAACATGCTGCAACATAGCTCGTCGGAACCAAACATTAACACCGAGGAACCCGCAAAGTGTGTTGAGATGGAATACCTACACGTTACACAGCGAAATAAACGAAAGTGTTTTGAATCAGGGGCTACCGAGGAGAATCAAATATCGATTTTTATGTCAGAAATTAAAACCATGTTTACCGAATTTAAAGAGCAACAAAATAAAAACATTGAGAAAATTTATGAATCCATTGAAGAAATTAAAACCCAGAACACCAACATTCAATCTACAGTAGCTTTTCTTTCGCAAGATTACGATGCTTTGAAAACCCACATAAGTCAATTAGAAATTCAACTAGAATCTGAGAGGAAGAACAATTCAATTGTTCTTCCTCTCAGATTCTGGCTCCTAAAAAACTTGGAAGACAAAATAGAAAACCTTGAAAGAGGCTCTAGATCTGCTTGTGTGGAAATAAAAAATATACCTGTTGATACCCGGGAGTCAAAAGAAAAATTGTTGGAGATCGTTATCAAGACCGGTTCTGTAATCAATGTACCTATTCAACGCCATGAGATTAAAGATGCCTATCGCATTGGCTCCACTGAAAAAAATAACCGGCCTGTGATAGCAGAATTTACTACCAACATTCTAAAAGAACAATTTATCCGAATGTCCCGGAAATTCAATAAGGATACAAAGAACAGGCTGTCAACAGAGCACCTGGGAATAAGCGGTCCAGCTAACCCTATATTTCTATCTGAATTTCTAACACCAAAAATGAGAAGACTGTTCTTCTTAGCTAGAGACTTTGCAAGCAGTAATGAATATCAGTACTGTTGGGTCACAAATGGTAAAATATACCTACGCGAAAAACAAGGATCACCACATATCTTAATCAAGGACGAATTAGATTTCCCTAAAAAGTGACTAGAATATTCTCCTTACCCCTGCATGTTGTTTGTTTCAATTAAATTTAAAACAAAGGCAAATGCTATAAAATTGTATTCTTATAAAATTAACATATGCAATACCTACAAATCGTACTATATCTTGTTGCTATGTAAAATGTTAATATTCCTGTACACGAAAACTGTATTATTAATATTCAAACTCAACCCCATAACACACAACACTGAACACGTACCCAGACACATACACATCTATTACAACTTTACACTACATTATGAGGAAAAAAGGTCATTTATCAAAGCCTCGGTCATTGTTACCAATCGCTGTCATTCCATGGAAACTAAATTATTAAACTATGTTTTTTACTACACAAAACCAACATAATGGGTGATACATTACATAATATACTTGCTGATCTGGAACAAATTAATGTTTCAGATTCCTATTCCTGCTCTCCGGAACAATGTAACTCATTTATAAAAACTACAAAAAATGGATTCAATATTTTTCACGTAAACATTCGTAGTATAGGTAACATTGGTAATTTTAATAACCTTATAATCTTATTAGATAGAACTAAATTGCATTTCCATGCGATTGTTTTGACTGAATGCTGGTTACAAAAATGTTCATATCTCCCTGCTATACCGGGCTTTGAGTCTCATGCGTCCAATCATAACAGTAAGAGTGATGGTGTGGTCGTATACATAAGGTCAGATGTAAAATACACCTTAGAAAAACCAACATTCGACGACGCAAACTGCCTTATTGTTAAATTCTCAACAGAACTGGCGTTGATCGCGATATACCGTTCTCCTTCTTTCCGGAATACCCAAAACTTTATTACCAGTTTAGATGCTACCTTGCACTCACTCAACTCCTATAAAACTATTATTCTACTGGGTGATATCAATATCAACTTATCTCCTGATAATAATGATTACATGCATTCTCACCTTTACCTTGATACACTTGCTTCACATGGTATGCTACCGGCTCATTTGTTTCCAACTCGCTGCGATAGCTGCTTGGATCACGCAATTGTTAAATCAAATACGAGAGTAATCACCTTGGTTCTGGACTCGTTTATTACTGACCACGCCCCTGTGATAGTGTCTTACGACTCCCAAATTAAAACGCCAAAATCCAAAACATTAACTGGTCGTGTGGACCTTGCAGCATGCGTCGAAGCACTCGCGAAAACAGATTTTTCACCGGTTCTACAATGCTGTGACGCATCGCAAGCTGCTGATGCCCTAGTTAATATAATAGCTAATGTTGTCAGTGATAATACACGCAATGACCGCATTTCAAGTAAGAAACGTATAATTAAACCCTGGATCACTCCCGGGATCTTAAAATGCATAAGAAATCGCGATAAACTATATCAGAAAACCAAAAAAGAACCCAACAATGAAACTTCCCGGGTGATCTACCTACGTTATAAAAATTTTTGCAATAATTTATTTAAAAAAATAAAACGTGAATATGAGCGAGCAGAATTCGAAAAATACAAAAAAAACCCAAAAGCAACATGGAATCTAATAAAAACAATTGGAAATCTTCACACGAACAAATCTAGCTCAAATGAGCTGCTGTCTCTGATGGATGACCCCGTGCGTGCTGCTGACGTTGTTAATGATTTCTTTGTAAATGTAGGCAAGAATCTAGCGTCCAAAATTGTTTCGGATTATAGTGACTCCGCATGTGTCTTGGGCTCCAATGCAATAGATACCTATCCAAATTCAATGGCTATTTTTGAAACTGATAACGAAGAAATTGAACAAATTATTCTCAATCTGAACTCTACGAGTGCGGTTGGGTGTGATGGCATTTCTACCAAACTTGTTAAAAGTGCAAGACATACCCTCATCCCAATTATGTGTCATATCTTCAACCTTGTTTTCACTACAGGGGTTTTTCCCTCGGTGTTCAAGACGGGTTTGGTTCATCCTATATATAAGAGTGGAGCTAGAGACCGTGTCGATAACTATAGGCCAATTTCTGTGCTTACTACCTTATCCAAAATATTAGAAAAACTACTTAACAGTAGGCTCCACAGTTACTTACAAGTCCAAAAAATTATCGCCGAGAACCAATATGGTTTTAGATCCGGCAAAAGTACTGAAGATGCAGTTTTAGAATTGACTAATACTATTGCTAAAAACCTAAACAATAAGTTAAAAACATTAGCCATTTTCCTTGATCTCTCCAAAGCCTTTGACACGGTCTCCATCCCACTCTTACTAAACAAACTAGAACGCCTTGGAATCTAAGGTTTGTCCCTAAATATTTTCAGAAGTTACCTAACAGGTCGTTCTCAGACTACCAGAATAGGAAACTACACAAGTGGACCCAAATATATCAGCCACGGTGTGCCACAGGGTAGCGTACTTGGTCCCACCTTATTTTTGATTTATTTGAATGACCTCTGCAACCTACCTTTACTAAACTGTAAAATTATAACATACGCAGATGATACTGCAATAGTAGTACATGGTAATGATTGGTCCGATACGCTCTCTCATGCTGAAGCTGCTCTGCAGACTACTATGACCTGGCTAAGAAATAATCTCCTGACCCTCAACTTAGATAAAACTAAATTTATGACTTTTTCCCCACGTAGAACATCACAGCCAACCTCTGCTTACACACTAACAGCTCACAAGTGTAACTCTAGCTCAAACCAGGACTGTAATTGTACTCAAATTGACCGTACCCATTGTATGAAGTATCTTGGTGTCTACATTGATAGTACTCTATCATGGAGTGAACATATAAAGTCACTGGTGGGTAGAGTCAGGAAATTAATATATGTGTTTAAGAACCTGAGGGCTTCTGCTGACTTCCCCACATTAAAAACGGTATACTATGCTCTAGCTCACTCAATCATTACCTATTGTATAACAGCCTGGGGCAGTTCTGTTAAATCCTCATTATTGCGAGTGGAAAGGGCGCAGAGGGCAGTTTTAAAAGTTATGGCCCACAAACCAATCCGCTTCCCCACAAGTGAACTCTACGCACTATGCGGGGTACCAAGAGTCAGACACTCGTTTGCACTTCGCACCATACTACGTAAGCACTCCGAACTGGCTTTCGATGCTAACCTCATCAAGCACAGACGAAGGTCTATTAGAGTCTGTTTAATCGAGCCAGTCGGCACCGAAGTAGTTAGACGTCAATACAGATACCTAAGCTCTATT
Organism: Apamea anceps; assembly: GCA_951799955.1. NCBI lineage: Eukaryota > Metazoa > Arthropoda > Insecta > Lepidoptera > Noctuidae > Apamea > Apamea anceps. The sequence continues at coordinate 13,948,235 of OX637521.1, read as the reverse complement.
TTGTACAACCGGGTAAATGAGGTATGTAACATATATCCACTTAATCTCAGAGAGTGTCGAGTCACCGTTGATAAATGGCTTCATACTCTTACTTATGAAGAACTTGAAAATTTAGTTAAAACGTAACATATACATAAACACGCACTCATAACACTACATCACACAAACGCACAACACATCACATCGCACGCACACTCAATGTACAACACTCCGCACGCACAACACACTACACCTACACACACGCACAACACATCACTACCACGCTTGCCTATTTTTGATTACCATAACTTTTCGCTTTTATGTTATTTTCTTTTCTTTTCTTTTATTATTATGTTCTCTTTTTTTTTTATTATTTTTATTTATTATTGGTTAACATTTTTCTCTGTATTTTTTTTTCTTTTTAAGTTAAATATGATTCCACAACGCTGGAGCGCTTACTCATAAACATTTTTGTATGGGCGTTAATGGCTGCGACACAGTTTATAACTAATGCAATCATTATCGTACATAATTTTTTATTGTAATTTGTTTTTAGTTCCAATAAACATTATTATTATTATTATTATTTATTATTAAGTTAATCGAACAAACCCTTTAGGGTCACAGTTCGTACAGCGGCCAAGCCACCCAACACAAAGTGTATCTACTCGCTATTTAGCAAGCCAACACAGCTATGTAAATATACAGCAGCGCTGTACCAGGTAAACCGACAGTTTTGTCGGGAGCAGGTGCTCTGTATTGAGTCGAATCCGAAGACCGACTGACGAGCAAAACGAGTGCACGCTCTTTTATAGGCTGATGCCACCTTGCAATCCCACCACGACAACTCTGTCCAATGACGTACGTCAAGTGTTTACTTGATACAAAACACTAAAATACGCTAAATCTAATCAGACTTACATTATAAAGTAATCAAATAATACAAGAATAATTGTCATAAATAAACAATGGTGATTTGACAAAGTAAAACATTTTAAAAACAAAGTAACATGTCATCCGTTGTTTTGAATAAAACCAACGGGTACAATTTATCGAAATAAGTTGCCAAAAATCAATTAGGGCGTACAGCAAGTACTCAATAAATTATGTTTCGATTTATTAGACAATAATTGATAGTGAAAATCACTTAAATTGATAATAAACACAAATCATAACAAATTCTGATGACTACCCACAGTTTTAATTTGACAACCATCTCCGACACGGCCAGAACTGACGTTCTACACGGCCTCGTGTGATCCTGAATCACTTAGTGAATATCGATCGGCCTTTCTGACAAACAAAATCCTTAACAAAACGTATGTAGTAAAGAAAAATCCTGAATTAGTTAAGTAAAATCAATCAATAGCAGTTGCATCGCAATAATTCAAAATGATCATACTGTTACAGACAATACATAGCTCAATTAAAGTAGAGACATAGTCTCCCAGCCAAAATCACACCATGGGATTTGACAAGTAACTTGGAGTCGAATAGACAACTCGCATAGGCGTCAAAATAGACAACCCGCATAAGCGTCAAGTTCAACGTCCAAATCCAGGAGTCAACATAGACATCCGATTAAGCGTCAAGATAGACATTCAAAACAAGAATCAATATAGATATCTTGTCAATTCAGCTATAGTACGTCAGTAGCAGATGAAACATCATCATCAGTGTCAACATTGACATCATCATTATCAGTGACTGGACATTCAGGCATTTTTCGTACACTATCATGGGCATATTTGAAAATTCTATTGCTACTCAGGAACCTTTAAATAAACAGTAATGTTTTCGACACTCAGGCTATACCATTTAGATGTCAGTGAAGTGACCTGTCGACTGGAATATGCGGCTAAAGATTCTCCTTCTTTTGGTTGACTATTATGAAGGTTATTGAGGGTAGAGAGTTATTCTTTAGATTAGAAACGATTGCTAAAATCTCCGAATCACGCTGTTGTTCAGCTAAAATCCAACTATTAGACAGAGTTGTAATATCAACACGTTTTTGTTCTGCTTTGTTAATTGATTGTGGAAGGGGGTTTCTTGAAAGAAAGTCTACGTGGTTCATATATCTGCATGCTCGTAATATCAAAATTGTAAGCCTGCATACGACACTTGGGAAAGACATGTGTTAGCACTGCCCTTTAAGGCTTTAGTAAGGGTAATAATAAGAGCACCACCTTGAAGAGGTTTTTCTGATAGGCAAATATCAACGGTTGTAGGTACTCCAAGATTGAGCATTGGAATCGGGTAGGTCTAGGTCAAAATCAGTCAAGCGAATTACAGTAGACGGAGCAGAGTGCGTCTTAAGCGATTCAATTAACTGAGCCATATTATGGTTCTGAAGCTATAACATTACTCGCCATGGATCACCAACACCCTGCGATTCCTGGGCTAAACCTAATCCCACTTCTGATGTAGGATCAGGAGTGCCGAGCGGTATATTATATCGTCAGGGTTTGGAGTTCCCATGTTATTAGGATAAACAGGACGGTATAAACAGTTACAGGGAACTGTAATAAAATTACAGTACACAAAAATACACTATACAAAAGACACAATAATAGGTAAATATTAAAAACAGTTAATCGAACAAACCCTTTAGGGTCACAGTTCGTACAGCGGCCAAGCCACCCAACACAAAGTGTATCTACTCGCTATTTAGCAAGCCAACACAGCTATGTAAATATACAGCAGCGCTGTACCAGGTAAACCGACAGTTTTGTCGGGAGCAGGTGCTCTGTATTGAGTCGAATCCGAAGACCGACTGACGAGCAAAACGAGTGCACGCTCTTTTATAGGCTGATGCCACCTTGCAATCCCACCACGACAACTCTGTCCAATGACGTACGTCAAGTGTTTACTTGATACAAAACACTAAAATACGCTAAATCTAATCAGACTTACATTATAAAGTAATCAAATAATACAAGAATAATTGTCATAAATAAACAATGGTGATTTGACAAAGTAAAACATTTTAAAAACAAAGTAACATGTCATCCGTTGTTTTGAATAAAACCAACGGGTACAATTTATCGAAATAAGTTGCCAAAAATCAATTAGGGCGTACAGCAAGTACTCAATAAATTATGTTTCGATTTATTAGACAATAATTGATAGTGAAAATCACTTAAATTGATAATAAACACAAATCATAACAAATTCTGATGACTACCCACAGTTTTAATTTGACAACCATCTCCGACCATATATTTTTTTAATAGCACACAGATAGTTTATAACCGGGATTAACACATAGGATACATTTTGGAACGAAATTCTTTAACGGGGCTTGCGGTAGGAGTAAACTTGTAGAAATCATCACGTAACGAAAAAGCGTTATGCGATTTTCTTTGGAAATCGCGCCTGAAATCGCATGTTCGTTCAACATTTATGTTCGGTTAACTCGTCAAAATGTAGGGAACAGCTGATTTTTTTTTTTCGCGATATCAGGTTGGTTTCCATAGTAAAAGTTGTTCATAATGACGAGTACAATGACCTCTTAAGAAGTTATTGGTGTTTTTCCAATAACCCTGTAAAATAGAAAGAGACAGAAGAGAGATAGATAGTTGGTTTGCGAGGGGGCTGAAGCGAAATAGTGAGGTCAAAATGAAAATCCAAGAGGGCGGCCGCGATATATTTTTTTTTTTTTCGTTATTTTGAAATTTTGGCAGCCACTATCTTGGATTTTCATTTAAAACTTCGTTCCTGTCGGTAGTCCCCCGAACCCACACGTTTTTATTTTATTTTTGGTAGCACTTTCCCGTGGGATAATTTTCGACATTAACGCGGATGCAACCGCAATTAAATCCAAAAATCCAAAATGGTGACTTAATACTTTTTTTTCACTTTACTGCCATCGAAATACATAGTCTAATAGTTATTCTTACTATATATAAATACAGCAACACTTTGATAATAGTATAAATAAGTTTATTATGTGTTAGTGCTACAGGGCTCTTTCTTCCCCAGACATAGACCGCTCAACGATCACAGACACAGCGAGCGACACCAACACAACATCGAGCGACAAACTGGAGGAGCTATGCGAGACCAGCACTGACGCTAGTGTGAGAGAGTGGCTGCGGAGGGCGGCGGACGCACAGCGGCCAAGATGTCTGCCTGACAACGACACCTGGACAGAGATAGACCTGGATTACTCCAGCCCTGAGGAGGTAGGCTAAGATAATTCACCAAGTATTATAGTTTGACCGAAGCTGCTGTACCGCGCCTTAGGAATGCGCGGCGGGGCGGGGGCGGGACGCCGTGAGCGATGACGAATGAGCGGCCTGCACTGCCCCCCCCCGTGAGCCGCGCACATACCGAAGGCGCGGTACAGTGGTTTTGGTCAAACTATAATGTTTATCATCATTTTCCTGTCTGCCCCTTCTCTTATAGCCATCGTCTCTTACATTCATACACAAAAATTTCATCACGGCCTTTCCCCTCATTCCTCCGTATCACACCCGTAACATGACAACCGATTTCCACACAACTATTCAGTGACCAGTGCCACTTTCCGACTTCCTCTTATGTACTCATTTTCATCCCATCCATTCGTGTGTTCAATGCTAAGAGGGATGTGTGGTGTCACAGATCCCTCAGCATTTTCGTCTCAGCTGCATGTAATTGCCTTTTATTCATCCCTTTTGCGGCAAAACATTCTGATCCATACAAGACAGCAGGTCATTGGACTGCAGGCATTACTGTTTATGTGTACATAATAAAGAGTCGCAAAGTATTATAGGTTCAGTCATCACTATTGAGAAACTCATATATGTACATACAAACGAGTACAACACAATTTTTTTTAAATCGATTACAAAATAGCACTTTTGAATTTTTTGCTCAGTGCAAAAATAAGTTTTTCATTTTTTGCTTTATCATGTGCTTTAAAACAAAAACGAGTTTCGGTTTGCTCTGAAATCGAGCTCTTAATTTCTTTCACCAATCAGGTTAAGCTACGCTTGCCGCGGTTGATCTGTGGATGGGTGACCATCTTCACATACCGAGGCTCCTCCGTGCCTCGAAAAGCACGTTAAGCCGTCGGTCCCGGCTGTCATTCGTGGATCTTTGACAGTCGTTACTGGTATGGTATTCAGCTGCATCCGGTTAGACTGGAAGCCGACCCCAACATGTTGGGAAAAGGCTAGGCAGATGATAAACCATTCTCGCAAAAATTCACTTATTACACCTTCACAGGTAAGCTTTGAAAAATGCTCTCTCCGTGCCCGTTCAACTCCCGAAAAGTGGTCTCCACCGAGTCCCGTGGAGTCCCGGGCTTCGGCCGCAGAGCCCCGGCGCATCATACGGACTGCGCCCCGCACGCATGTGCTGCGGGAAGACTTCGAGCAACCGCGCAGACAGAGCCTGGACGCTCTGCTGCATGACACCGGGGAGAAGGTCAAGGAAATGTTCCAAGGTGAGTTTGCTGTTCCAAGGTGAGTGTGCTCCTGCCAGGGTAGCGGGATTGTCCGAAAGGGTTACCGCTGCCCTGGAACATAAAGGGCTAAGGAAGGAACACGGGTGGGTTTTAGTCAGTAAGAGTCTGACACTCCCTTCTGCTCCACCCAGAGCGGGAGGGGTCATTTGATGATTTCCCATCCTCAAAAAAAAAAAAAAGGTGAGTGTGCTGTGATAGTAAAGGAAAACCAGCCGGCAAATGGTGTAACACACTTTCTGTGATAATCCGAAGGATTTTGAAAAAAAATCATAATCCAAATGTCAAATGCAATAAGATTTGTTTAAATCTGACAGGTAGTTCCGGAGATTACCCCCTAGGTAATCTCCGGATTTGACATTTGGATCATGGACATACCTACATACATACAAACAAACAAACAAATTTTACCTCTTTATAATATTAGTATAGAAGCATAGTTATAGATAGTTCGTCGAGTTGTTGAGCTCCTCAAGTTCTGAGTTGAGCTACACGATTACTGACAAATGCTTGCACTGACTGGACTGGTCCACTCAAATCTGTGTGGTACTTTCCTCAAAAGGCCATGTCAGACATCAATCTACACGGTCTTCACATGATCTGATCAAGATTATGTCTACTATTACTTTGAAAGAGACTGTGACCTCTTGAGTTTGTTTCGGCCTTTCTTCTCAAAGTTGTCAGATAGGAAAAAAGTGATTCCGATATCCTATTTGAAGAATAAACAATTTCATTTTAGTTTTAGTAAAAATTGCAGTATTAATCAAAATATTTTATTTCACATAAACCTACATGGGTACTTATGAAGCGTCAGAAGCTAGATGCACGGTTCCAATTGGTCGTCTCCTGTGGAGAAGTGCCGGCAAGAAACTCCACGTTACGGATACGTTAAAGCGACTAAATACGTATGAAAACTGGTCCACTGTTAAGATCAAAAACTCTGATATAGTGTCATGGTGGTATTGTATTATTGATAACTAGCTTCTGCGCGCGACTTCGTCCGCGTAAAAGGACAACGACCAAAATTCGTACCAAAAAGTCTCATCAAGATCAAAATATTATAGTAATTATTTTCATATTTGTTTTACGACATTACGCGTCGGGGACTTGATGTTTGAACAGGGAATTTAATTTAAAGTAAAAAAGTGTTGATGTTGTTGTATTTTCTTTATATGACGTTCCGTTTCAAATGATATGATCAATATAACCTTGAATTTTTAAAGTGATGATTATGATCACGCCTTTCAAAAAACATGTAAAAAATTTATACTTTGTTGATTCTACATTAATTAAAAATAACGAATAAAATAGAATAGAATCTTTATTTAAACGATTATCACTTTTTTAGGGCAATAATGACCGTTCGTGTATGACACGTCAAACAAAGGTGTGTGTTTACAGGTTATTTAGATTTTTTGAAAATCTCCGAAACCCGCGTTTTGTTTACAAAAGTAACTTTCGTAGGAGTTAATATGATAAGAGTAGTATATAAAAAACAACGTTTGACTTTGATGCAGCATGGTACGGGATTCCATACATCCATGGGCATTGTCCTTTCTTGTTGCCCCGACCCAAACCGTCGCATCGCATCATCTACTCGCGCGATCACTTCGTTTTCGCTTGCGTTCTTTCTGTTTTTCATTTTGCTCGGTTCCTAAGGGTCATAGCGTAATGTTAAATAGCCTATAGCCTTCATCAAGAATTGGGCTACCAAATGTAAAAAGAATTTTTCAAATCCGTCTGGTAGTTGCAGAGATTACCTCCCACATACATACAAACGAACAAACCAATAATGTTACCTCTATAATATTAGTATAGACATAGTATTGTATCGCACCAGGCCTGTCCCTGTTCGGCGAGCGGCGCGGCTCGTCGTCGGCGCCGCGCACGCCGCGCCGCGCCGCCTCGCCGCGCGCCGCCTCGTCCGCCAGCGACGAGCGGTACTCCGATACTGATAGTCTAGCGAGGTGAGTCGCTATTTGAATGCCTGCAGGGCAAACTCCTCTTCTCACAGAGAAGGCACGAGCATTGATCGCCACGCTTGCTCAAGACGGGTTCGGCTGTAGACTTGCTATAAGTCTCGATTTTTTTACGTTGTCTGTGATGTCAAAGATAAACTCAGAAAGAAATAATCTTAATAATTTAGAGCGACGAAAATTACACTGCGTTTCGCTGATCTGTTTCTGCTGATAAAATATAAAGAATTTATTGCATAAACAAAAATCACATTGCACTGCATACATTGATAATGTTGCGCGCCACAATTAATGCCTGGTACATGGTGACATTAGTTACCACTAGCGCCATCTAGTATCAAGTAGTAGAACTAATTTACTACTAGCCACATCTAGTATCAAGTAGTAGAACTAATAGATCCTTCTAGAAATTTCGATACTAGAACTATCGACATCTGGTCAGTCGGGGCCGGTATGTACTCGAACATTCTAGATGTTTCTACAATAGAAGGTTCCGGAACTATCTTCGGCACTATAAAAGGCCGGGAATAGCCGTGACCAGTCAGACTTGGGTCAGCGATACATCGAAAGCGATCTTCAAGTGTGACTTAAGAGCGATTGTGTTTTATAATTAGTGTGTTTGAGTTGTTATTAGTGTTGTTTAATTAAAGTGTAACTTTTGGTCATTTTTATCGGCAGTTTTTATCGTCACAAACCCGAAGCTCGTAACAATAACATTAATTTAAAACATAACCTGGACACCTGAAATGTTTGGACTCGCGCAAGTATACGAATCTCACCGCTCGTTTCAGTTGTCTCTTTTACGCTTTTAGTTTAAAAATCCCCGCAGCAAGTAGACCTGATGTGAATGATTGCGCTCTCCCTATTAAATGATCTTTATTTTTTTAAATTATTGAATATAATTAACTATTTTTCATTTATTTCAGCGTGGAAATGCTAACAGACGACCAGATAGCATCGTTGATGTTGGACGCACAACTAGAAGCGGTCTGCGAGCGACTAGCTGGCGTGGTAGTGCGACAGCCGCGCTCGCCGCACTCGCCTGAACATAGATACTGACATGGTAACTAACGCTATAATTAATTATGTTTCATCAGTAAGGCGTGGTACACACTTGTTCGGCACGCCCGGGCGATAACAACCAATATTTGTAGATACATGCTCGGGTTAAAGACTGCTCAGCTTAGCGTGCGGCTAAGCTAGGTACGCAGTGAGCAGGTAAGCCGAGGCGGGTAGTAAAAATCAACTCAATCAATTAATCAATTCAGCCTATCGCAACCCACTGCTGGACATAGGCTTCACCCAGGCTGCGCTACAACACCCTGTCCTCCGCCTTCCGCATCCAGTCTGTCCCAGCCACCTTTAGGTCGTCCGTCCATCTAGCTGGGGCGAAAAACGCAACTAGAAAAATCAACTGCAACATGCCAATTCAGCGAAAGTAGGTGCCTTTCGGAGGTTGCCCACAAGTGTGCAGCATGCTTTAGAACTCTTTGCTTTTCGAGACCAAAATAACGCAAGGGTACGTGCCGAAGATGCCTGACTGCGATACCCCGCGGTCGCTGTTTAGCTCGCTACCTCGATGTCACCTCCATGTAAAACAAATGCATGCTAATGGACACGCACGCACATCGACATCGAGGTAACCCCCCAAGCAGCCCGCGATGTATCGTTCGGTATGTGGAAAGCAAAGAGTTTTAAGGCGTGCTACACACTTGTGGGCAACCTCCGTTGGGCATCTACTTTCGCTAAGTTCGCATGTTGCAGTTGATTTTTACCGCCCGGTTCAGCTTTATGTGTAAATGTTACCATAAGATACATTGCTTAGGGAAAAAAACTGCATCGCGGTTCATGTTAAGATATTTTAATACATAATAACAACTTCAAATAAATAAAAATGATGACAGCGTCATTGGTCTAGAGATCGCATTGCTCCTGCGCCCGGTTCGATTTCCGGGTCGGTTAATGTGACAATGAATTTCTCCATCACCAAATTATTAGGCCGAGAGAGTCTGGATTTGTACCCATTCATTGGCTATATGCTCGCCACATAGATTTAAATATAACTGGCGACCTGAGAATTGCCCATTCTCGTAATTTTAAAAACGTTCACAGTAAAGGCCAATTCAATTTATTCAATCATCAATTATCAATTTATTTAAAACGTTCAAAATCTAGTCGCAGTCTCATATCGGCGACAAACAAATGTCAAAAACTTGTCAAAATGTAGGAAAATTATAGGTATTTTTGACAGATTGACACTGACATCAGACTTAACATTCCTAAAGTTACGAGAATTGCCCCTCTGATCTCAGTCTCAATCTGTCAAAAATACCTCTAATTTCTTTACATTTTTGACAAGTTTTTGACATTGATTGTCGCTGAGATGAGATTGCGACTAGATTTTGAACGTTTTTAATTACGAGAATTGGCTTCCTAATGTAACTAAAAAAAAAATTAAAAGCATAAAACTCTTTTTCAGGTCATCTATGCAGTGCAAACAACAATAGTTATTATTATAAAACAAAGAAGCACAGTTGAACAGTTACGCTTAATAACCGTTTAGGTACATCGAGTAATGCATTCCACTTAATGAGAATTAATATTTGTGGCACTAACACTTTTTGGTACCAACAATTTTTGGCACTTAGATAAAACAGTGAAAATATTTCTCATTTATTTTTAAGGCATGAATAGGCTGTGTGGTATATGATTCGGTTTATTCTATGTAATGTAAATTTTAAGCAATAGTAGTTTAGGCACCCGCTGCCTATCTCTTCGGGGATTACGGCGTGATGTTATGTTAGGCAAGATTATTATCTTGCCTGAATTGCTATTGCTTGTTAAAGCAGGTTCATATATTATTTTTTTGTGTTTTTTTTAGTTTGTGATACTGATAACACATGAAACATTAGCTACTAAGGGCTGGTTGTTTCAAACGGTTGGTTAACGTAACATACGTACTTCAAATAATAACAATTACGTACCTCGTTATCATTTGACGTACGGTAAGGCCATAATTTTATAATTGTAATTTGAAACAACGCTTTTTTTGGTTTGACGATGGTTAGCGCCATTTTTGATGTATACGTGCATCAAGTGGATGTGAAATAAGCCGCCCTTAGTGTCGCAAATATGAGGCAGATAGTTTTGGATAAAACCTGGTTCAAATGATAAATTATATTGATTTCTGTAAGGGCTAATTTTTCAATCTAAAGATATTTTTATTTGTAGAATAAAATTGACGTCTGACAGATTTTGTATGACAGAACTGTCAAAAATTAAAAGCTATTATTCCTCGGATAAAATTATCTGGTGTTGGAAAACTCAGCCCTAAATAGATTTTTTTAAACACTTTTATACGTCGAAAAGAAAATTGAAATATTAAAGTTGGTTAGTGCCATTACTATTAAAATAAATAATATATTAATTAGAAGTAAGTTTGGAGTGATGATGTTTTTCTCCATAGAATGTGCGGTTTTATAATATCTAATGTGGCGATATTACGTCTCCGTCCTTTAAATAAATAAATAATAAGTTTATTATACAGACGCCAGCACATCAAGCTACTACAATCTGTCAAATTTCTTTAATAGATTCTCAACTTTATCGGTTCAAGATTGATTGGGAAAATTAAACAGTTTCGCGTAGCTTGATGTGCTGGCGTATGTACAAAGAAAAACATATAAGATTATACATACACTAAACATGATTGTACAGGCACTGGACAAAGGCAGGTTGAACAGCTGGCTCCTGAAATAAAACGTTATCGTGGACGTCCACATCTACGATGATATCGTCTCGTTAGAAATTATGAAAGCGCACAATCACTGCACATAGTCGTGCCGTCTCTTTCTTTTTCTCCTCGCAAGAGAAAGATAGCAATCTTCACTCTATGCTGACTCCTTTGTGAAATAGACAAATAACGCCTTCTAGCGGACAGGTAACACAATAACACCAACACAAATTAAACTAGTCTGTAATTAACGCCTGATATCTGCGTTTAAAGATAATTCTTATGTATTGGCGAATTTTGCGTTGACCTCAAATAAATTGGGATAAAGGGGAAGGGAATGATGATATCAGTGAATTTATAGAACGAAATTACAATATATTTTAACATGACATGTTTGACGGGTATCGCCAAACATGGACGCTATTTTTATATGGAACCAATACAACTGCAGTGCTGGCCCAGTGGTAACGGCCACGACTTACGAGTTCTAGGTCGTAGGTTCGCACCCAGGCAGGCGCTTTACTTTGTGTAAATTATTTTCATCACCATTACTCTCAAAACGGTGAAGGAAAACATCGTGAGGAAACCGGCATGTCCTGGAACCAAAAATTCCAAGACGTGACATCTACCAACCCGCACTAGGCCCGCGTGGTAGATTATAGCCCACTCCCTCTCGAAGAGAGGAGGCCTGTGTCCCAGCAGTGGGAACAATATAGGCTGATTATGATTATGAACCAATACAACATTAAAATCTCACTTTTACAAAAAAAAAAAAACTTTATTACAGATCTCTCATATTTTATTTTACTATAATTGCGATTATTTTGGATTTAAAAGTTGTAGCAGCAATACGCCAATACGTAAGAAGTCCCGTTTATTTATAAGATCTATGAATTAAAAAAGAAAACTACTCAACTTAACGCTTATACGTCGATTAGTACACATATCAGCGTCGAGTTGTATTCACTGGGCGACGTGTACTGGGTAATATTGCCCGGAATGTGGGTAATATTGTCCGGAATGTGGGTAATATTGTCCGAAGTGTGGGTAATATTTCCCGGGATGTGGGTAATATTGCCCGAAGTGTGGGTAATATTTCCCGGGATGTGGGTAATATTGCCCGAAGTGTGGTTAATATTGCCTGGGATGTGGGTAATATCGCCTGGAGTGGGGGCTATGTTGCCCGGAGTGTGGGCTATAGGTATGCTCTGAACATTGCCTCTTATTTTATGGTCGTAGAAATACAATATCATTTGCAAAGTTGCTTAAAAGTCTGATTAATAAATTAATATTAAGGAGAAAAAGATTCTGGAACCAATGTGGCTGGCTTACCATACGGTCTTCGTCGATATTTATTTATTAAAACTTTATGCACAAGTAAAAATAACTGCACAGAGGCGGACTTTAGGGTGATACAGAGACAAAACATAGCAGGTGTAACACGATAAAAAATTAACTTAAAATCAATCTAAATAAGATATATTTTGCTCTTACAAATAGTTCGGTGAGTTTATCAACTGTGAAATTATAATTTTGGTAATCCCAAACCAAAATATGATGTCATGCTGTACCATTACAATTTATTTGCATTGTAAATATTTCACCATCTTGAAATCGATCCAGCGGGGTTATTGCGTAACACAGTAACAATAGCAATGGCTTTCATTTTGACAGTTCAACAACATTCATTGCGTTATTTACTTTGTTGAGCAGATAATTTTTCGAACATGGATTCGCAATATCCTTCAAAATGATTCAGATTGTGATTGATAGTGTGTTACTGATCCTAGAAGAATCAGTCTGAATCAGGGGCAAAATTATAAAACTAAAAAATCTTCAGGTCAAATGACACCAGCATAATCGGCAACGTTGCGCCACATTGCTTACGACTTTTTGCTGCCCAAAAGTCGCCCAGTGAACACAGCCTAATATTCCCTTAATTTCGTACAAAAGTACATTTAATTTAGAACAAGTGTGAAGAATATAATTTATGTTCGTATCGAGTTGTTGCTGAAATGCGTAGTCTGAAGAGTTCCCGTGATGTTTTAAATTAGTAAGGGGAGGAGATATTTAACTATGTGATAACTTTGAAAAAATGCTTATTCTTGCCTTTGTTTACTACATTAGTAAATAATAATTTTAACATACATGTAAGTATGTATTTAAGTTTATGTATGTACAGACGCCAGCACATCCAGCTACTACAATCTGTCAAATTTCTTTAATAGATTTTCAACTTTATCTCTGAAGCTTTAAGGTTCAAGGTTGATTGGAAAATTTTGACAGTTTCGGGTAGCTGTACATGAACTCGCGCCTTCATTCCATGGGGGAAGGCAGAAACTGCAGAACACCAGCTGCTACGATCCTTACATATGCCTTCCCCCACTCCTTTTTAAACGAGTCATTATCATCATCATCATTTCAGCCGAAAGACGTCTACTTCGTTCTGTGCTTCTCGCATCCAGCTAAAAGTATTTGAAATAAATTCAAATACTATTTTAAAGTGTCTAAGCGCATTAGGAAAAATAACTGATTATAAATATTCACATTTATTCTTTGGCGTCCCAAACTAAGTATAATTGTTTTTGCGTTTTTATGCAAACTATAGTAGGTACACCAAATCTCGAGGAAAAAATCTTATGGTTTTTTTAAAATCTTTTTTATAATTTCTTTAGCATCGTATCTCCTCCCCAAACCTTAGGTTAGTAGTAAAATGTTGATCGTTCGCAATAAGTACAGATAATAACGTACTCCTAGCATAATGTAAGCATCGCCTAACACTTGCCTATGAACTTGGTGTCCTAGAAGAGTTAGATGTGACGTAGTACTGTTAGAATGTTTGCGGAATGACTGAAAGTTTAGAGGGACTGCTGCTGTGTGGGTTTATAATAAAAAAAAGTTGATGATGTCTAATAAAGTCTATGGTTTTATTAGGTTGTGGTTACACGATCCGAGTTTCCTTGGTCAAATAAACATAGCTATAAAGCTAAGCGCACATTACAGCCGCATCGGGCCGTAAAAGATGCGGCTTTAAAAAAATATGTTAGTATCAGTTGTCCCATGGGACTAGTGGGACATATCATCCCACTCGTCCCATCATGGGAGTGGGTCAATGGGGCTAGTGGGACGGACCCGGCCCGCCTGCAGTGTGGGATGGTTCATACATGATGTACCAAAGTGTTGAATTAGGATTATTGCGATGCAATGCGGTGCACCCAAATCTGCGCTAGCCTTATTAAATACTCTTTTTTAAAGTCAAAATTGTAACATTATCGCATAATTAAAAAAAAAAAAATACTAACTTTTTTAACTATGTACCCAAAACACAGTAGCGCCCTCGGTCTAAGATCATCATTATGTCTCAACTTAAAAAGATTTTATTATTTTTATTTTAACAAATTATTATTATGTTGTATTATTATCGGCTGTGCAATGCCAAGACAATTTTTTTGTGTGGCGTTGGAGGCTCAAGACTCATTGTGATAGTTCGGAGTCAGGCAACGAAAATTGCGCACCAAAAAAGCGGCCAAGTGCAAGTCGAACACGCATACGTAGGGTTCTGTACCACCGTACAATATTTAACACTACATATTATTTCAAACGTCGATGAAAACACATTTCTATCAAGCAAAAAATTTGGGGGTCAGCCTTTAATTTTTTACTTTATTTTATTTTTATTATCTGTTAAAAAGTGGCCATAGTAGTACACTCTGAAAGTTTCAAGTGTCTACCTATTACGGTTCAAAAATACAACCCTGTCAAAATCAAAACAAAAATCGAAAGTCATTTGTTCAAATTAGGCTGAAAATCAGCACTTTTCGAACGTCAAAATTACATAAGACAGTCCCCCAAAACGCCCGCCCTTCACCACTTCCTAGTGCTTTCGCTGGGAAGAAGAAGTGGCGCAACAATCTCCCCAGCAACACAGCTATCTATTCAGTTAGAAAATACTTGATTCTATACAATAGTAGGTGACAGACGGACGGGCAGCAAAGCCTCAGTAATAGGGTCCCGTTGGCATCTTTTGGGTACGGAACCCTAAAAACATCGGAATGCTCAATATTGCCGAGACGTTAGTTTAAATAACCACCAATGCGCAATTAGTTTGCTTGTGTAAACGCAATATACGTTATTTCATATTACTTGAGTCTTGAGCCTAATAAATTCTTGCCGCAGACGAATTTAGCTAAAATTTTAATTTCTTAAAAATATCATGAATTGTCATAATTTATTATAAATAATTTTATCATAATGTTAACAGTATTATATTTATTTTATAACTTTTTTCTCATTAATTTTGTAATCTCAACAATTTTGTGAATAGCCATGTACGAAGTACAATCACCCGCCAATTTTATTTATAAGAAGTTTAAATATATAATATAAATATAAAAAATAGTGATATTATCAAAATTTTGATGTAATAATACTCCAAAATCATGACAAAATTTTATATTTCTACATTTATTTTGAAATATTCTTTTATTTTTAAAAACATGTTCTGGATTGCATACCCATATAAAAATAATTTATACAATTGTATATGACAAAAAAAAAAATACGTAAAATATCATAAATTTTGTGTTCAAATTGTATACCCCGGTTACTTGTTTTATTTACGCGAAGTTTAATAATTATTTCTTATTAATATAGATTTTGTGACGTAATTTTTATTGTGTGCAAATTACGTGAAATTTAAAATAACCAAAAAAACACTGCCTATTCATAAAATAGAAAATAGCCTAAAATTGATGCAGGGGAGAGTGTTTGTCAGTTGTCAAAGCGATCTTGAATAAAAAAGCGACCAATTGGCGACAAGTCAAAACTATTAGCGTTAGCGCCATCTCGTGGCAGTTTCCCGTTAGAAACTCCATTGTGCGCTTTTATACATACTAACGTCACGATATTATCGTGGACGTCCACGTCCATAAAGTATATGGAAATACTGCACGTATTTCCGTTACAACGTTGTCGTGTGCGAAAATTTAAAACCGTCTTCATATATACATACAGTTTCAGACGTCCGCGATAGTATCGTCACGTTCGAAATTATGAAAACGCACATTTACGCTGTTTTTAACCGACTTAAAAAAAGGAGGAGGTTCTTTACCTTAAAAGTTGATGTGCAATTATTATACTTCGCGTTAATAAAGCATCCGTCTTCCACACCTGTTTGATATATTATAAAAGTATATTGTTAAATGATTTCCATTACGTTTGAACACAAGTATATAGAGAGGGTGGGAGATGTTAGTTTGTGTAAATGAAGTTGTTGATTATTGTATGTTGTATTACAGCAAGTAGGTGTAGTTGGCGACTCTAGTTGAAACATTGTTAATTATTCTTATTTTTAGCAATGCGTAACTAGAACTGGTATTTAAAATCGAGTCTATTATTCAAATTAGGCTGAGAATCAGCACTGTTCGAACGTTAAAATTACAAAAGACAGTCCCCCAAAACGCCCACCCTTCACCACTTCCTAATGCTTTCGCTGGGAAGAGGAAGTTTGAAAGTATATGTCTTGTGTAATGTATTTCATGTATTTATATATGTGTGCAAGTCACTGCGCGTTAGGCCGGCTCCTAAGAATTCTCATTTAAAAAGAAGAGACATGAAAATCAACCTTATTTCAATGACCCAAAACTCTTTTTCAAACACGATAAAAAATGTACTCTCCTCTCCAAGCCGGTCTGTGTGAACGGACCCTAAAACCCATATTTCTTAACTAGAATACTTGTTAATTTTTTTTAATTTTGTGTATAATTTTATAAAAAATAAAACATATATGCGTCGACTTGAGAACCTCTTCCTGTTTCGTCGGTAGAAAAACAAACAAACCCACTGCCGACAGACTACTTTTTCTTTTACCACTTCACTTACGCATTGCTAAAAAATTAAACTTTAAGAAATATCGCAATAATAAATTAAGCTGTAAACTAGAGGCGCCATTTTAGACGCTTTTAGCTGAAGAGACGCATAATATAATGTTGTAGCACAAATACTTGCAAGCATAGCAAAATGGTATACAGTACCTACCGGTCGTAAATATAGCACATCGAACTTTACCTACACTTGTTAGCAGGCACTGTCCATCCATACCTATTAACAGTGTCATTTGAAAACGTTGTAAAAGCCAATTATTTTTAAGAGTAAGTTTAAACCGTGGAGTTACTTACCGGCACTCCTCCATAGGAAACGGTCAACTGGAACCGAGCAGCTAGCTTCTGACCTTTCAAAAGTGCTCATGTAGGTTTATGTAAATTAAAATAAATATTTTTAATTTGACGCCGCTCTACAAATCCGAATTTTCTCTCTAACCCGATGTGCCATATTAACGGTCGTGTATTGAAGTTAATATAAGAACAATGCAATGTATAGTCACGATATTTTATAAGAAATATCAAATATGGCAGGTTCGTAAGGAAGAAAAGTATATATATGCTACATGAAATTACCTATTTTTATGTAATACTCAGAAATGCAACTATTTTTTAAAGAAATGAGCCACTGACTAAAGTTATTATATTGAGGAATAAATAAATCAGTTCAATTATTGGCAGCTCAAAATTTATACCTAATCTGCATTCTCAACTTATGGAAAAATAACTGTAATGCCTACTACAGGCTACAGGCTCGGTGTCGAGCCGAGCATTGAGAATCCAACAGAGCGCATCCCAGCGCGTCAAAGAAATACAGTGTTGGATTTTCAACTCTTGGCGCTATGCAGAGCGGTTAAAATCATTAGTGCGCGATAAAAAGTGCCATGACGTGGGTACGAGGGCTTAGGGCCCTATTTCACTAGAACGGTGGATGGTGCTATGCACTGCTGCTTCCTGCATGCTTGATTGGCTTTATATAATACATACATTCCTTCATATACAGCAGCTGAAAAATATGAAATTAAAATATTTTTCAAACAAATGTAATAAAAATGCATGCAAGTGTAACTGAAAACGTTTTATATAGCATAACAAAAATAATTATTGTATCAGTGTTTTGCTCATGGATCGGTCGTAGATAGATGTTATGTATTTGTGTATTTTTGTTTGATAAGCCATTTTTTGTAATAGTTCCGTCTTAGGGACTAACCACACTTATTCAGCTTTGTTCAGCTTTTGTCCATAGAAAACAACTATTTTGTATGGAATGCGTACGCATCCTTTCAGTTTTATGCGTACGCATTCCATGTGGTTAGTCCCTTAGGCACATGTCCCACTGCAGCCGATTAGCGATAACTAGCAACTAAAACGAGTTGTTTGTTTGACAGAGTTCTGACCGGTGGTGTGAACAGTCGGCGATCAACTACTAATATATGTATCTCTTTTACTGACACTGCACCTACAATCTTTTGTACGTTTCTTGCGAGAAAATAGTCGATAACTAGTCGCTTCCTCGTCTGTGGTGGGACAGGTGCCTTATACAAGATCAAATTGAATAGTTTCGCTAAATAATTTAATTTCAAGGTCAAGTTAAATAAGTTATTTGGCGAAACTTGGTTTTAATTGAATACAAAGAAAGCTAACCTTACAGTTAGAATCTGTAAAATTTCTGCAACTGTTGTGTAATTTATTGAAATGTCTTCTATTCAAAATCCTGTAGCATATTTAAAAATATAATTTCTATCTGCCATCGATCCGTAAAGCTGTGTCCTCATTCGTACCAAAGCCGCCAACAATTCTCCCGACAAAGTGACCAACATGTCGCGCATAATGTGGTCAGGGAATTTAGCATTTCAAGATATTCAAACTGATTTAAACTAGATAAAATCACTGATCTGAATAATTGTGTGCTTTATTTAAGTTAAGGAACTTAACTTTTTTAAATAAATAATCACAACTTGCGTCCTGAAATGTATATCTCGGAATCCCCTTTTTGAATTTTTCACAAAAACTCAAAATGCTACTAACATAGTTTTAAGCAGTATTATCTAATCAAATTTAAGGATTTCCGAAACGAAAATCTAAAACTAGACGTCCTAGGTCAAAAATAATTACATTTTCATCCCCCTTCGAAACCCAACCCTGAGATCTTTGTCAACAGATCGATGGATGACCTTCATTGATCTTGACCGTGACTTTTTTTTGGGTGGGAAATCATCAAATGACCTCTCCCGCTCTGGGCTGAGCGAAAGGGCGTGTTAGACTTATACTGACCAAAACCCACCCGTGTTCCTTCAGTTGCCTGTGCCAAGGGCCACGGTATCTCTCGAACAATCCGCGGCCCTGGCAGGCATCGGCCCTAGCGGACCCCGAATTGACTGGGTCCGCTAGGGCCGATTGTGCTGACATCTCTTTGAGGCGCGCGTGGAACACAACGCGCCGTCGACCCGGGCCTAGTCCTTACCGGGCGGCGAGCTGCCCATTGCTCGCCGCCCGCAAGCCCGCGCCTACGGTGGCCGGGAATCGGCTGTTGACTCCCGTTCAGGGCGTCTCCTGCGGCGACTAGGGGCGTGAGGGCGCAGTGATTGCCTCTCCCTCACGCGCTCCGCCTCCTCCTTCGAGAACATTACTGCTTCGCAGAAAGAGGTGACGGCCTCCCATGCACTCTCGCTCCGTACCATGGTCTAGACCAGGGCCGAACGCAAGAGATCGCTGCCACGAGGACGCGGCGGTGCTCCGCCCAAGCCGGGCAGACCTCCACGGCTCCACCGTATGCTCCTCCAGGCGATCCACACAGTGTTGACACCTTGGCGTTTCCTCCCGCTTTACCTTGACCGTGACCTTTGACAAAAATTATTACTTTATTGCAATGAGGTAAGACTTACACTGGAATGACTTATTACATAAAAAAATAAATATCATGAATGTGCGTGCTCCTTTACAATGGAATGGATAACTGTGTGACGTCACATGTGTCTACTCATGTTTCACAAGTTTCACGAGTTTAGTTGGCGGATATATTACAAGTGGGGACGCGGCTTAAAGGCTCCCGCAAACAGGCGTAATGCTTCTGGTGGAACAATTTCTATGAAAACTTCATGGAAATTGTTCTACCGGATTGGCGTTAGCGGGGGAGCCATAAACCAGCTTTAGTAATTATGTTGTCAGTTGTGATAAATTGTACAAAAGTTAGCGGTAAAGTGTACGTTGTACATACGAGGTGACGCCTTCACATTATTATAATAAATTAATATTAATAATTCACTCGTGGTTTTATTTTATACTTCTTTTAATTTACCTTTCTTTTTCAATCTTTTACTGCCTCGTAAGGGGCCGTCCCCACGAGCGAGAGAATCGCGGCGATATCATCGCGGCGAGAGTTTGATGACACGGCGATACTCGTCGCGATTTATTCGCTCGTGGAGATGGCGCCTTAGTCTAGTGGTCGCAGGCGTTACTGCCGAGCATGAGGTCCTAGGTTCGATTCCCAGGTCGAGCAAAGTTTTATTGGTTTTTTCTATCAGGAATTTCTCAATAGCAGCCTGGAATAAAGAAAGAAGAAAGAAAATTCATGTATTTGCGGCAAACATGACGCATAAAAAGGACATAAACACACAAAAAAAAAAACAAGTTGGGGGTAAACATGCGTCACATTCACGCAAAACGGCCATCGAATCTGGATTTGGACCCGGTTGATGGCAATAGGTTCGTCCCTTATTACATGGGACCTAAATATAACTGGGAAATACATGTGTGTGGGTGTACATGCTAAGGTACTTAACCCTTCGGCTTATATCTCACCATGGTAAGGGAGCCCAGACGGTTTTTGATCAAGTATATGCAGGGCGAAAAGTTAACTCAGCTATTCAACTTTGGACCCCTGACCAAGGGGCTGCTGCCGGAAACTTGTCAAATATGTATATTTTCGGTTTTCTCTCATCATGCCGCACCTAATCAGCTACCTATTAACTTTTCGCCCTGCATATGCTTGCTCGAAAAAAAAACAACCGACTTCCAAAAAAGACACTACAAAGTGAAAAATAACTTTAATTTCGGAAGTCGGTGTCGTCGGGTTCGCATTTTCGTAGTTTGCCACCGACTTCCGAAATTAAAGTTATTTTTCACTTTGTAGTGTCTTTTTTGGAAGTCGGTTGTTTTTTTTTTGCAAAAAAGTTTTTATTTTTCACTTTTAAGTTGTAATTTTTACCAGTAATTTAGGTTTAAAAACCAAACTACTGAACCGTTTTTGATGAAATTTCTATGGGACCACTTCAGAAGTATCTCCTTTCGAACAAAAAAAGAATTTTGAAAATCGGTCCACAATTGGCGGAGAAATCGCGTAACAAACACACAAAAAAAAAAAAAAAACATACCGTCGAATTGAGAACCTCCTCCTTTTTAGAAGTCGGTTAAAAATTCTCGGCTCTCCTACCTCTATGGCAGCATGGTGGCGCAGCCATGGTTGCGCTCGCAGCAAAATATACACAGCTTTATGGTGGATATGTCACCAGGCGTCCGATCGGTTGCGCAAGCAAGCATATTTTTTTTGCATTGCGACCATGGTTGCGCCGCTACTGGTGTCTATATGGCCCTTAGAGGATTACATGCGTGATGTTATGTTACATAAAAAAGAATATAATTTTCAATAATGACTTTATTCAGTACAAGTACAACAGAACAAAACGCACAGGACGGAAACAACACTGAACGCTAAACAAACGGCCTTAAAGAAACATCCAATACTTACTTAATAATATACATACACAAATCAGTTACAAAAATACGTCTTTTTGGTTACATTTTGGCTCCAAGAACTAATGACCTGATTCTGTTGAAAATGTCCCTTATTTAAATGTGATTAAAGCCCCATTTACGCGATGCAAGTCTTGCCTGTTGCATACAATAAAATTGAAGCAACAAATCACTTGCATTGTTTAGACGTAAACTTTAGACGATGGATGCAACTTTTATTGTGGCATGCCACAGGCAATTAAATGGCACCGTGTAAATCAGGCTTTAAGGCCACTTTTAGTATCCAGATAGGCGCTATCTACCAAATAAATTCAAAACTAGAACAATTTGTATTAAATTATCTGCCTTGAATGGGTGACTACCGAGATGACGAATAATAGAGAAGTATGGAAGAAAAAGACAATTTATCCAAGGTCGGCCCTCAGATAAATTGAGATAAGGGCAGGAGAACGGTGATGATGATGATGATATCTGCAAAAACACGCCATTTTAAATATTCTCAACAGAAACAGATCGCAAATGAATAAAGTTTCTAATAATAATTAGCGTTACAATACAATTTTAGACGAAAAATTGAGCGAATAAATACAAAAAGATAATAATTACAACAGCTACATGTTTCGTTACATTTTGGTTAACATATTAAAACTTACTAATCGACTATTTGCTTATTACTAAATCGCTTTTCATATAGCTAAATACTTCTCTTAGGCGCATTTAGGGTAACAAACTTGATTCTTTTACAAAATAAGGTAACTGAAGACTAGAAAAGAGATTAAAATAATGTTATAAAATTAAGACCGACTTGCATCACAAATCACCGAGCCCAGGTACAGACGCCAGCAGGTCAAGCTACCCAAAACTGTCGAATTTCCCCAACCAACCTTGAACCTTAATGCTTTAGCGCTAAAGTTGAAAATCTATTAAAGAAATTTGACAGATTGTAGTAGCTTGATGTGCTCCAGTCTGTACTATCGCCAAAACCTATATCTAACCATTTTGTAAACAAAACCCCGTGCACATGAGGACCACAGCTGCGTCCGTAAGTAAAACAAAAGAGGATCCTTTTTAGGTAGACTTATAATATGCGCTGCAAGCAGGAATAGTCCTTACGATGGTCAGATATAGATTATACGCACGGGTGCGTTTTTCCCGCGGCTATTCTTTTTTCGCGTATTGGATTTTCAACGCACTGCTTAGTGCCGAGAGTTGAAAATTCAACAGTCTGTTTTTGACGCGCTGAGATGGGCTATGTTGGATTCTCAACACAGAGAGTTGAAAATCCATGAACTTCATTCTATGCCATCTTCAAACCATTGACAGCAACCGAACGATTTTTTAAATTCGTTTACCGCTAAACGTGTTTTGAGGTGCGAGCACGCCGAAATATTAAAAACTTCTCTTAATAATAATTATATTTGTGGAAGACAATTTACATAATAAAATCTGGGCTAAGCTCCGGTTTCTGAAAACATTTTCAGCACAATCCGCAAACAATCCGCTGTCAACGTAGGGCTGATTTTTCCAACGCTAGATAATTTTTATTCGTGGAATAAATTGACGTCTGACAGATTTTGCATGGAATTTTAAATGATTGCTCGGATAAAATTATCTAGCGTTGGAAAAATCAACCCTTATAATATGATAAGTTGCTATTATTTTAGTCAAACAAACATCACAGTTAATATTAAATTTGACTGCACATGTAGTGATCTTAAATCTTCAGAAGCAGAGTTTAGCCGTAACAAGGATTAAAAACAAACAAAAAAACAACGGGATGCACTCCGGGAGTGCCGGCAGAAGTGAAAACATGAATATTAACGTTGTGCATTTTTGATATTTTGGAATGCGGTCTACTCTCCCTCCGTCTTACGAATTTTCGATCAGGTCACGTGTCCTGACGCGAGCTCCGTCTTACGAATTTTTGATCGGGTCACGTGTCCTGACGCGAGTTTAACATTTTTTACCCATCACAACAAAAGTGCACAATGCCGCTAAAGAAGTTTTCACTTAAAAAAAAAATAATAATAAAATCTTTACAGAATCCAGTTCATCACCCATCCGCGTACCCTGTCCATCTATACAATATAAACAACACTACGTTACAACAAGGGAATGCAATGAACAACGTGTACAAGCTATCACAATTATTTCCTATTTTGAGCACGAAAATTCAACCGTAAGCTATACATTGTAAATATTTAAGTACAAGATAATAAAATTGGTGAAGCGTGTTTTGAATGTAGCTTCTAAAATTGACTTATTTTATAGAAAGTTGGGTAAATAGGTGATTTCATTATAGGCTATTTATTAATACAAGGTTAATTTAAATTAAGTGACAAAGCTTCACAGAGGTGATAGATATAATTTGGCAATGATAAAATAATGATTTTATTTAACTGATAATTTCACTGCCAGCGGCCGTTGACCTCATAATTAGCGTAGTTACTTGAAATCATCACTTTTTTATCACCATTACATTCTGGCGAGTCTGTAAGGTTTCGCCAGTTAATTTAATTTAATCTTATATAAATATAAATGTTTGTAATGTTTAATTTATATATCTTATAAATTATGCACTACAAACTTTCCTTGTCCCTTGAGCAACTTAAAGCCCAAGGAATTTCCAATTCAGTTTAATTATTGAAATCAAACGATTTTATACTACTGGGTTTTGAACATACTTATCGTTGATTGCCAGCCAGCCTCTTAACCACTAGGTCACCTCTTAATCACTTTAAGGGACTAACCACACTTATTCAGCTCTGCACTTATTCCATACAAAATTGTTTTCTATGGAAAAAAAGCCGAACAGAGCTGAATAAGTGTGGTTAGTCCCTAATATAGTTAATTTTTATTATTTTCATTCAAAATCACGCTTCAGCAACGTCAACATTCAGTCACTACAAATAATACAAACAGCGCAATAAATAAAAAAAAAAACTAAAATAACAATAATTATAAGCTTAACTATGCATTAGGTAAATTGTTTTAACCTTTACGCGAATCGAAGATAACTCGTATTTACTAGCAAATTTTATATTTTAAATGAATAAATCTATCGGTCGTGTTTTAAAATACAGGGTCAATTTAAATTAGGTAGCAAAACTCGATGGTATTGCTATCTAAACACGATAAAACATAAACGAAATTAATTTGATGATTTGTTTGTGGGGTCACCGACCGCTGTTCGTGTAGTCACTTGAAATATTAGTTTAAAAATCAGCATTTTATTGTGTAAACTTCACAGACGTGATTGGTATCGTTTTTAATTTATAGTGTTTAGACATTACTCATTACGTCTGCAGTTTCGCTAGCTAAATTAATTTGACCCGGTATACAGGGTGAGTTTCTGAACAGGGATCACTATGTCAATGTTATTTTTGACTTGACGGTAAATATAAAATATGCTAACAGCAACGAGATTTACAATATTGTATTTAAGCACATAATATCGAATTTAGAACTTCTTTTTCTATGTGTCGTCAACAGAGGGCAGGCAAGCTCATCATAGATTATTTCCTTCTTCG
The DNA here is from genome assembly GCA_951799955.1 of Apamea anceps. Classification (NCBI taxonomy): domain Eukaryota; kingdom Metazoa; phylum Arthropoda; class Insecta; order Lepidoptera; family Noctuidae; genus Apamea; species Apamea anceps. The sequence goes on along the minus strand of OX637521.1, from coordinate 13,922,937 downwards.
TAAATATAATTTTGCTTTTATCCGTGTCATTCAAAAATAGTTCACTCTGCTGGAAATCCTCCTTTAGTATTCAAAGGAGGATTTCCAGCAGAGTGAACTAGTTTAAATAGAAAAGTCCTTTTTATATTTATCGGCAGTATAGTCGACCTCGCAAATGCTTGACCACTCTAAGGCAACGTAAGGTAAGGTCGCTTGCATATAAGAAAACGGCAAGGTCTTATAGAGATATGAGGGACAGGGTGCAAAGTTCACTCATCCTCCATAGAAAAAGGAGGATAATCCGTCCAGATGCGTATTGTCTGGTGGACTACTGCCCGACGATTGATGTCGGGACGTTGTATAATTATATGCTAGTCGCACGTCAAACGTTGCTTGCGCGGTGCAAGATTTTGCGTGACGTCAGCGTATGCATAAGAATTGGACAGTTTTATTAGTATTATGGTAACCCTACCCGCCCTCTGTATACTGCGTTCCATCAACAAGTTTTCAATTACGGCGTAAAGGTACTGAGCAAACTAACAGCAAGCTTCTTTGTGAACGAATAGCATCATTTGTTTGAATAAATAACTTAAAGACTACGATTACAGTATTTGGAATCAATTGTACATACGAGAATTCATTGCATTTGAGAATCAAACATAGGTTACGCAACCCATCAAACTATATTTTAATTAAATATTGAAGTAAAAAAAACCGGTCAAATGCGAGTCGAACTCGCGCACCGAGGGCTCCGTACAAATTTGTAGGTATGTAAATAGTTTTAAAATGATTTTTTTGTAATATATTTTTACATTGCTTCTTGCCAAATTTCATGATTCTTGGTTAACGGGAAGTACCCTATAGGTTTTGATTTCGGAACATTATATACGCCCGTATCTTCTGATTGCGGTGACTTAGAAGTTTGATTTTTTCACTGCTTCAAGGGATTGCAGCCCTGAGTATTTGATATTAATTTCAACTTGATAACTCCACGCGTTCCTGAGAAAAAGGGTCTTGACAGACGGACAGATAGACGGACAACGAAGTGATCTTAAGGGATCGGTTTTTTTTTGAGGTACAGAACCCTAAAAAATTGTAGGAATCGATTTTATTTATCGCAATTAGACAAAAATATGTCATTTTCAATTAAAATAAAATATATAAACTGATGATTAAAGATCTAATTGTGCGTTTTATAACAATTTCTGTTCGATAAATGTGGGAAGAAAATAGATTATTTGCATAATTTCGTTTGAATAGCCTTTTTATAAATAACCCCGTGACAGACACCCATTGTAAGCTCGGTAAAAAATATTCCGATAGCATCCTTTCGCTACAGAACCCTGGAATGTCACCTAGATTACGTAACTTATGATTGAACCCTAATAACATTTGAAAACAATTTTTCAACATTGAACAGTTACAAATTTACAAAACTGCATTTTTTATATTTTATACACAATATTAAACATTATTTAATAGTTACTAAATAATAATAGATTTTTAATAATTCGCTTAAAATCGAAAACATACATCTTTTTAATAATAAATTAGCTAAATATAATATATTTTTAATTTAGTACATCGGGTCAACGATTTTTTTTTTTTATATTGGCACAAACTATAATACTTTTCTTTTACAAAGTCTACTTTTTATTGTTTTTTCTTTCTACGTTTCTTATTTAAAAAATAACACTAATATTATGGGTTAATTTCTTTTTACAAGTCAAACGGTATTCATGTCTGAAAACTATGTTTAGGTTTAATTTTTCTTTTACCTTTTACAAATTCTAAGGCAAATGACAGGCTTAGCAGGCAATCGTCCGGAATTTACCGGAATAAATAACCTGTATAGTATTCAATATACCTTAAAACTTAAATACATAAGCGCTTTGTAGAAACAAGCTAGAAGAATCAATCTTTTTTTATGTAATATCGTCTCTTTTAAATTATTCTGAAAGTTATTTCCTTGAGATCAAGAACGCATTTTACTATTACAATATTTCCATCTCAAAAGTACTAGCAATATTAAATACACTAATTCAACAATTTAGTCTATCAATCAATCAATCTTTCAATCAAATTGATGATTGATGCCACTTCTCACTTGGTCCTAACTATTCAACCGTTTCAAAAAATACAAAACCCCAACTTTATCAATCATTCAATCACTTTTTCATGGATCAATTTGAAGATTGATAAACAACACTAATGTGTCCTTGTCCTTAGCTTAGAATATCAACACTGTTCTTCAATCAATCAATCAAGTAGTTGATTGATAGCTGGCCCCTTTAAATGCATCGTGTACAAATTGCGTCAATCAAATCAATTGTCTGAGGCTTCATTTATTATGTTGTCACTTCCTGTGAAATAAAATAAAAATGTCAATTTCATTATTGTTTTCTGTCGTAAGTGCTTGTAATAGCAAAACAAAAAAAAAACTAAATTCTTACTCTTTTAAAAGTCTTATAATGGAATGGAGATCAATAATACCTTACAGGTAACTGAGTTGATCTGTCCGAAACGGCACGCATGCAGCACTTATCGTGAAGCTCAACCATATTTTAGGGAGCTCAACAACCCGTCACGCGATCATCAGCTTATAGAGATATATATTAGACTACAAGACCGTCTATTCTTTAAGACGGTCATCTAGTAGCCCAATATATATCGTACAAGTACGCAGGACGCGGGACGGGAAGCGGTAGCATCAACAACGCGAAACTAAACGGTAACACCTGCGCGACTACAGCGGTCGCGTAAATTTGAAACGCGATATATTCGCCAAAAATGTAAACAAATACGAGTTTATGGAAAAATTACTTTAATCCCTACACAATAAAGTTCAGTTTACGTTACAACTTCAAACATTTTTATAACTTTTTCAATATTGCTAATCACTCTGAAATCAACTTAATTTTCATTGCAATAAAGTTGATATTTGTTTAACTTGAAATAACGTCAATTTGAAACATAAATAAAATTTGAATAGGTGTGTTAGGCGCCATAGATAAACACGAGAAGCGTCCGCCGCGCGACTGACGCTCCCACTTCGCAGTCGCGCAGGTCGCGCAGGTTTGGCCGAAGCTAGACTTGGTCGCGTCGTATGTGGGCGCGATCCTCAGCATTGAGACAAAGCGAAGAAGTGACATTAAAGAATTGTCGAGGTCCAGACCTGCCTAGGCGAGCGTGGTCAGATGTCAGGGCGTGTGCGCGGGCTGCAGGCTGCACGTGTCGCAGGCGCGCATGCGCGGCGAGTAGCGCTCCACCTGGAACGTGGCCGCCGCCACGCCCCACTGCGCGCGCGCCAGCTGCTGGCACGCCGCCAGCACCGCCCACGGCTCCGACAGCTCGTCTGGGGAACAGGACACGGAACTCAACAAATATGCCAAACAGTAAATGGTATAGAGGGCGCATCACTCAGTTTACGACATACAGGTCTGCGCTGCAAGGTTATTTTGGCGCGTGGCCAGAATCAAAATCAAGTCATTTATTTAAATTAGGCGGAGAATCAGCACTTTTCGAACGTCAAAATTACAAAAGACAGTCCCCCAAAAACGCCCGCCCTTCACCACTTCCTAGTGCTATCGCTGGAAAGAAGTGGCGCAACAAACTCCCCAGCAGCACACGGAACTAACACGGCCATTTTGTTTCTTCAATACATTTCAAGTGACATTTCATAAAACAATTTCACAAATGAGATGGGGGTAGATGCACCTGTAGTACTTAAGCATAATCAGTCTATAACGTTCCCACTGCTGGGACACAGGCCTCTTCTTTGTGAGAGTGGGCTGCATTTCTGACATCGGACTTGACACTTTTTTGTTTTTATCTGATGTATGTATCTGGTTTTTTGTGTGTCTTTTAGTTCGTGCTAAATAAATGTATTTTCTTCTTCTTTAATCCACCACGCGGGCCCAGTGCGGATTGGTCCATCTGTCGATTGATTCTGTAAAAATCTCACCGTGAAAAGTTAGGTGAAGTGAGCTTAGAGTGAGCTGTCAATAGTCAATCCCTAGTATTAGATGGAATGACAGCTCACTCCAGGCTCACTTCACCTAAGTTTTTACGGTGAGATGGTTACAGAATCGCACTGCTGTACAGTCACGAGCACCAATATGTCAACACTTGGCAACTTTCAATTGCGATTTTTTCGTGAAATAACGAATGCAACGTTGAAATACGACACATTATATAAACCTATGGGTTCGAAAATGCTATGTTCGTAACAACATAAAATTTCATTCAAAAATAAAGGAGTAAATTGCTTTTGAAAAAGCCGAGTGTATACATAATTTTGCTCGTGACTGTACTACACAACTGCCTAACCGATCGGGGAACACAGGTTTGATGGTTTATGTTTTTTTTTTTTTTTGACAATATTAACATGTAGAAAGAATACTCTTGAATGTTATAGTAACGATACTTACCAATAGCCACGTGTGCTGTGAGGATCACGTAATGCGTGGACAGCGCCCACACGTGCACCGAGTGCACGTGGCGCACGCCGTTCAGCGAGGACAACATGGCCACGCATTCACGATACCTGCGATAGTAAAACCATAACATAATAAGGAAAATATTCTAACAAATGAAAATAATATAAAACCTTCAATTAATCAATCTAGGGCAGGAAAGTAATTTATTTGTCCAGTTGATGTCGTCTGATCTACATAGCTATTCACAACCATCCGACAGGCTATCGTATCGAAAATGACACATTTCGCTAACCTGATTTGCCTTGCCCTCGACAGCACACAGCTGATTTAAACTGACAAAATTTTCCGGTTTTGGGTTTGTGAACCGACTTTATAGAACTCTTTTGATAACATTGATTGATGTTCGATTCAGCTCAGAAGCGTATCCAACTTCTTGTGAACAGCTATGCTGATTTTCTACGCGTGATAATTGTGAAAATATTTTCCTAAAATACGCACGTCACGTTACACATCAGGTTCAGTTGAAAACCAGCGTCAGGCACTATTGTGTGGCATGTTTGCTGAACTGGGCCTTTTTGGTGCAGCCGTGAGGCACACTTTCCTGCTAATTTCTTGCATCGGACTTTATACTTTCTATTTGTTTTTTATTAGTTGCTATCTGATGTATGTATATGTAGTCTGTGCTAAATAAATGTTTTTTTTTTCTTTTTTCTAAAACTAATAATTTGATTGGTTCTGATGAAGCCGATGAGTCGTATTAAGAGGTCTCACTCTCCTGCCCTTACCCCAATTTATTTCGGGTCTCCGCAACATGTCTTTTCTTCCATACTTCTCTATTAGTCGTCATCTCGGTAGTCACCCCCTGTCTAACCATATCATTATTCACACAGTCCATCCATCGTTTCTTTGGTCTTCCCCTACTCTTATACCCATCGACATTCATACTCAAAACTCTCCTCACGACATTTTCCTCATTTCTCCGTAACACATGCCCATACCATCATGACAACCGATTTCCTCGTACAAGAAAAAAATTAACCAGTCTGCAAACTGAAACCATGAATTTAACATAAGATTCTAGTTCCCTTAAGGGTATGAATGTTTCGTCGGCTATAAAAAAAAAATGTTCCATACACAATGACCGCGTAGGTATTTTACTTTTCTATGAAACAGTAGTTTTCTTTTTTTCCTTATACGTGACAAATTTCTACGCTGGGGTCTAGAATCAAATGCTGAATTCATGGTTACAGTTTGCGCACTGGTTCAATTTATTTTTTCCTGTAAATAACGATTCTGTCAAGACAGTCTCTTGTTTATTGTGCGATGTAGCCAGCCTTAAAAAATGTTGCCAGAACAAAAAAGTAGCACTTACCTGAAGTTCTTGGGCACAGCCTGCATGAGCATGGCGAGCGCGTCCCGCACCACCTGCGCCGACGTCAGCAGCACCAGGAAACTGAACACGAACGTGCAGATAGGGTCCACCACCTTCGCTTCAGGCTGGAGACAAATTAATCAAAATTTAAGTACTAGCTCCTGCGCGACTTCGTCCGCCTGAAATTTCTTGGTCATCCGAACCACTCCATCGTATCGCATTGCCTGCCCGCGCGATTATAGTACCTTCAATTTCGCTGAGCGTTCTTTCTGACTTTTTCTTTTTGCCGACTCCTAAGGGTTCCTCAATAATCAACGCAAAAAGATTTTTTCAAATCCGACTGGAAGTTCCAGAAACTAGCGCGTTCAAACATTTCACAAACAAACTTTTCAGCTTTATTATTAGTATAGATAATGCTTGTATTTGACGAAGGAATATAAAGTCAACTCAATAAAATCATAAAAAAACAACTAGCAAGGCAGGGCAACTTTAAGCCAAGTTTATGAATAAAATATACAACACTATAACACTCGCTGATAACATTATATTTTTATAGAGGTATGAGGAACAGGGCGTAAATTTCACTCATCCTCTATAGAAAAGGGAGGATCCTCCGACCAGACCTGGTGTTGTGTCTGGCGGGCAATTGCCCAGCGATTGATGTTGTGAAGTTTGTATATATGCTAATTGCGCGGTAAACTCTGCTTGCGAGATGCAGGATGTGCGTGACGTCAGTATGGCGCGTTGTTCGCATGTGGCGTTGTAAATACCGCTACATTTTATTTTAAAAAACTTTCACGACCTCGCCCATCATGTTTAATCTTTTAGATATATATATACATGTACTTACATAGAACTTAATAAGTATGGAGGCGAGCAGGACTCCACAGCTCTGTATGAGGTCGCCGATGACGTGGATCAGTGCCGCCCGGAGGTTGATGTTCCTGCAACAATTACCGTTTTAGTGCTCCTACACACCAGCGAACGTTACAATGGCAGAGGTAACTGCAGCCCTCGACACGCGTCGACGACCGCCGCCGACACGTCGACGACCACCGCCGACACGTCGACGACCACCGCCGACACGTCGACGACCGCTGCCGATATGTCTACGGCTGTCGTCGACGTGCCGCTCGTGTATTTGGGCACCGTACTCATACACGAGCGGGTCTTCGTCTGCAGTCGCCTCTGAAACTTATAACAATAGTACCGTGCGGGCTGGTTCGAGGTGGCACGGGAAAAGAGATCCTTAAAGAACTTGGGGGAAGCTGTTGCATAGATATCGAGAAAAGCCTCTGTGACAGATGGACAAAAAAGTTTTCAGATCGTTCCGTTTATCCTATTTAGGTCGTAACCTTAAAAGTATTGCACCTAATCGGAACAATGCACACTCAAACTGTTCGATTCGGTTATGTAATCCTGGCTCGAAACCGCACCCTAATTGCGTAAGACACAATCAATCGGAATTTGAATCATTTTGAAGCAAATTGCTAATCCATTGCTTCATAAGTTCGAAAAATTTGTCTGCTCAACACGTAAATAAGTAATGAATGTTGTTGAACTGTCAAAATGAAACCGATTCCGATTGATCGCGTGTTACGCAATTAGGCTGCCGATTTCCAACAAAAGAAATTAGCACTAATTCCCTATCCGGTAAGGTCTATATTGCTTTCTAAATTACCTCGGCTGAGAGCCCACGACGTTGGTCTCGACGGTCGCCAGGTCCTTCATGGTGTAGTCTCCATTGACCAGGGAGCCGTTAGTCTGTGTCTTGTGTTCTCGTGATCTTCGGAACAGTCTCCAGCCGCGGGAGGCGCCTCCCGTGGAGCCGTGTGAGTGAGCGTGGGCGCAGGCCGCGCCACCGTGTGTGTGGTGGTGGGCTAAAGGGAGAGAAATCAAGTTAATATAACAGGTCGTAAATGATTTTGTAGGTCAGACTGTTTTCTGACCTAAAGGAAGATTCATCCGAATGATTAAACTACCTAAGAATTTTCGTAATTTCAAAGAAAGCATTTATTTATTATTAAAAGCCTGTGACATCCCACTGCTGGGCAAAAGCGTCCCTACTCTATTTCCACTTCTCTCTTTTTAAAGCTTCTGAGGACCAGTTCTTGCTGAAGGAGTCCAGCTCATTCCGCCATCTCCATCTGGGCCTGCCGCGATGTCGCTTGCCATTAAGAGGGACCCATTGGCTCGTGAGTTTGGCCCATTGGACGTCTGACATGCGACAGATGTGTCCAGCCCAATTCCATTTTAGCGTGGCTGCTTTCCAAGTGACATCAGTTATTTTTGTGATGGAACGGATCGTCCCATCACAAAGGGATAATATCCCTAACCCGGTCTGTTAGTCCACGTGTAAACGGACCACGGCTAAGAAAATCAGTACTCACCGATAGATATCAGACGCGCAGCCGTGCAGCACTATCGCCAGTATGACAATGAAGCCGACCCCGCAGCCCGACACGATCACCATTATGTCGGGCTCAATGTTGTACTCGCCCGTGTGTAAACGGACCACGGCTAGAACAGTCAGTACTCACCGATATCAGACGCGCAGCCATGCAGCACTAGCGCCAGTATGACATTGAAGCCGACCCCGCAGCCCGATACTATCATCATCATGTCGGGCTCAATGTTGTACTCGCCCGTGTGTAAACGGACCACGGCTAGGACAGTCAGTACTCACCGATATCAGACGCGCAGCCATGCAGCACTAGCGCCAGTATGACATTGAAGCCGACCCCGCAGCCCGACACTATCATCATCATGTCGGGCTCAATGTTGTACTCGCCCGTGTGTAAACGGACCACGGCTAGGACAATCAGTACTCACCGATATCAGACGCGCAGCCGTGCAGCACTAGCGCCAGTATGACATTGAAGCCGACCCCGCAGCCCGACACTATCATCATCATGTCGGGCTCAATGTTGTACTCGCCCGTGTGTAAACGGACCACGGCTAGGACAGTCAGTACTCACCGATATCAGACGCGCAGCCATGCAGCACTAGCGCCAGTATGACATTGAAGCCGACCCCGCAGCCCGACACTATCATCATCATGTCGGGCTCGATGTTGTACTCGCCCGTGTGTAAACGGACCACGGCTACGTATACGAATATGCCAGTCAGGATCCAGATTAGAAGAACTGATAGCATGGCGCCAAGGACCTCTGTAACAAAATGGTTGGATGTCAGATTTCGGGTTTATATAGAAAAACCGGTCAAGTGCGAATCGGACTCGCGCACCGAGGGTTCCGTATAAATTTGTAGGTATGTAACGCAATCAGTGACGACGTCCGAGTTCAATGTGACACAGCCCAAAAGTAATCCAAGTTTCGTAATTGAATTAGAAGAAAACTTTTTCTATTAGTGTAGTGTCTATGGATAATTATTGAGTTACTGGCCCAGGGGAACAAGGAAATTCTCAATAAAGCTAAGCGCACATTACAGTCGCATCGAGCCGCACACTGCACAGCATTAGTGATAAATGATAAATGATTTTATTTTGTAAGTAGGTTTGTACAAACACTTTTACACGTCAATCATATTTTTAAAACTAGATGAGGTCGGCGTTTCCTATCTGACTAGTCTGAGAAGAAAGGCCGAAACAAACTCAGACGTCACAGTCTCTTTTAAAGTCCAGACATAATCTTGGTCAGATCATATGAAGTCCATGTAGGTCGATGTCTGAGATGGTCTTTTGAGGAAAGAACCACACAGATTGAGAGGACCTGTCCAGTCAGTGCACGCATTTGTCAGAAATTGTGCAGTTCAACTCAAAACTTAAGGAGCTCAACGATTCGACGAACAATACCAAAGAAAGGACATTTGGGTAGGCCACATTAATTACTCAAACTGCCAGACCATGACAAAAACTAAGAGAACAAAGAGAAAAATAATATAAATAAAATGACCCACGTAGTCTTCACATTCACAATAATTAAAATAATAGAATACTTAACAAAGTAAGCAAATGTCATAGTATATGTAAAATTCATTAATGTCAGTGTATATAAAAAAAAAACAACAACAAAATAGAGCAAAAAAAAACATTCAATATGTAAAAAAAAAATTGGAAGCAGCTCAATCCCAAGCCTTTTTGTCCTCGATATAATCCTTAACGGTATAAAAGGCTTTCTGGCACAACTTACGTTTAATGAATGATTTGAATTTATTAAGGCTTAGATCTTGAACGGGGCTTGGAACTTTATTATAAAAGCGTATACATTGGCATCTGAACGAGCCACCTATTTTCTTGAGCCTTGTTGTAGGTACAACAAATTTGTGTTTGTTCCTAGTATTTATATCATGGATATCACTGTATTTTTTAAACAATTTTATATTTTTATGGGCATATAAAAGATTTTCATAAATATATTGAGAAGCCACAGTCATAACATTAATCTCTTTAAATTTATCTCTGAGCGAGTGTCTCGAACTTAATTTATAAATTGATCGAACAGCTCGCTTCTGCAAAACAAAGATAGTCTGAATATCAGCGGCATTTCCCCACAATAGAATACCGTACGACATTACACTATGAAAATAGCTAAAGTACACTAAGCGGGCTGTCTCTATATTAGTTAAATTACGAATTTTTCTAACAGCGTACGCTGCGGAACTTAGCATTTTTGACAATTTATCTATATGTGGACCCCACTGAAGCTTAGCATCCAAAGTTATGCCCAAGAATACTGTGCTGTCTTCAGGATTCAATTCTTCGCCCTTTATCAACACATTGGTTTTCACCTGCCTAACGTGAGGTAGCGTAAACTTAATGCATTTGGTTTTTTTCTCGTTTAAAAGTAAATTATTAACATTGAACCAGTGTACTACTTTAGAGATCGCGTTATTTACATTGTCAGTAGCCTGCTGCTGACGTTTAAGTTTAAACAAAAGTGAAGTGTCATCTGCAAACAACACTATATCATGATTATCCTTTATGAGGTACGGCAAGTCATTAATATAAATAAGAAATAAGAAAGGACCAAGAATTGAGCCCTGTGGGACTCCCATTGATACTATAGATCCGGGAGATCTTTTTCCATTAACGTCAACGCTCTGAATCCTCTTACTCAAGTATGAAGTAAGAAGATCCAGAGCAGTGTTCCGGATTCCGTAGTGGCGGAGCTTCCTGATTAACGTTTCGTGAAGAACGCAATCGAATGCCTTGGACAAATCACAAAAGATGCCCAAGGCATCGCATTTATCTTCCCATGCATTATAAATATGTCCTAAAAGTTCAACACCGGCATCAGTAGTTGAACGACCCCTTGTAAAACCGAACTGTTTGCTATGTAATAATTTGTGTTTATTAAAAAAAGTGTCCATCCACACAGACCGGCTCGGAGAGGAGAGTAAAAAAGAGTTTTGGGTCATTGAAATAAGGTTGATTTTTTATGTCACTTCTTTTTTAAATGAGAATGCTTAAGGGCCGACCTAACGCGCAGTGACATAAAGAAATCAACCTTATTTCAATGACCCCAAAACTCTTTTTTAAACGGTTATAAAAATGTACTCTCCTCTCCGAGCCGGTCTAGCCCAGGAACGCACGGGCGTGTTTTTCCCGTGATAATTTTTTCGCAAACAGGATTTTCATCTCACTGCTTAGCGCCGACAATCCAAGACTGTGTTTTTTTGACACACTGGGATGCGCTCTGTTGGATTTTCAATGCTCGGCTCAACGCCGAGAGTTGAAATTCCAGTGCGCGATAAAATCCCGCTGCGATATTTAATTCCGTTAACACGTGGACTTACAATACAAAAACAAGCGGTGCGGCCGGCTTGCAGTGTGCGATGGTTCATGCAAGATTTACGAAAGTGATGTAAGAGAATGTTTGCTATGCGATGCGGCCCACCCAGACCTGCGTCAGCCTTAGGGCCGGCACCCACTGGAGGCACGGTACGGCAAGGGATATTTATGCGACTAATAGAAAATATAACTTAAAAGTATGACAATAAAATTTAAATTTCATCGGCAGCAATGATGCCGCGGTAACCTTCGGCATGCCGCGACGTCCTTTGGCATCATAATTGAAATTTAAATTTTACTCTCATACGTTTAAGTTATATTTCTATTCGTCGCATAAAAATCCCTTGCCGTACCGTGCCGCCAGTGGGCGCCAGTCCTTAAAAACCCTTTTCTAAAACCCTACAATTATCACAGTTTATTACTCCTTACCAGCACGCTTGTACCCATAAGACATGGCGACATCAGGGCGTCTCTTCGCGCAGTGGAAGGCGAGCAGCGCCAGAGCAAACCCTCCGCAGTCGCTCAGCATATGTGCCGCGTCGCTCATCACGGACAGACTGCCGGCTAGGTAGCCGCCAATCAGCTCGCATACCTACAAGAAAAATAATTTAGTTAATAACAATCTTAAATTTATTTACTAATAGACAACATACAGGGTAGCGGGATCGTCCGAAAGGGTTACCGCTGCCCTGGAACATAAAGGGCTAAGGAAGGAACACGGGTGGGTTTTAGTCAGTAAGAGTCTGACACTCCCTTCCGCTCCACCCAGAGCGGGAGGGGTCATTTGAAGATTTCCCATCCACAAAACATACATAAACATACAACCTAAACCGCTGGGTTTAGAAGCTTGAAATTTTGATACTTGAAACGTTCCTTATAAAACAAAAGAGAGCACTAGAGAAGGATTTTTGAAAATTCATCTCCTTAAGGGGTAAAATAGGGCATGAAAGTTTGTATCGAAGTTCGTCATTTTTGCCGAAACCGAGGCTCTCGGTAGGCAGTTGGATCAAGGGCTTAATTAAGAAAGCGGTTCTTCTGGGCACACCCGTATTGTTAGAAGGTTCCTTTTACTGGAGCCCTGACCGCCGGCAGCTTGGATCCTGTTCGCAATAGTACGTTTATTTGCGGTTTACATGACGCAGAGACAGAACACAAACACAAAAAAAAACAAGTAGGGGGAAAATATGCGTCACATCCACGCAAGACGGCCATCGCTCAGCATAAAGCTACTAAAGGAAATAATAATCAAAATCTGCTATCCAATAATAATAATGTCACACTGAAGAAAGAAAGAAAGAAAAAAAAGTTTATTGGGACATAGTTCGTAAAACACAAAATACAAAATTAATAAAATAAAAAATAATGTTTCAGACAACAATAGCGTGTGCCTCACGGCTGCGCCAAAAAGGTTCATTTCAGTATTAATGCCAGACTGATGCTGAAAAAGGAACGCCGATATACGAGTATATACGTATGTCCTAGATAGAACAAAAATCTCGAAGCCATGTGGCTTGGGAGCACTAAACTAACGAACCTGTCATTCAGTTGTATGAAAAAAAAAATATGCCAACATATTTTGTTAGGGATATGGGAGCAAGGGGCCGTCGATATATTGTTTACTACACAATACCATTCTACTGGAGGAGATTATGCGTTGACCCATAAACGACGTTTCCACTTAAACTTTCCGTAATAAGAGCTAGAGCTAAGAGCATGAAAAACAGTCTGTGACACATTTTATAGGTCAGATAGTTATCGTAAACTATATAGATATAGATACACAAGCTTCTGCCCGCGGGTTCGCCTGCCATTCATCATCTGCCTAGCCTTTCCCCAGGAAAAAAAAAAAAAAGAAACAGCCGGGACCAACGCCTTAACGTGTTTTCCGAGGCACGGAGGGTCTTTGTATGTAAAGATGGTCACCCATCCACGGACCAACCGCAGCAAGCGTAGCTTAACCTGATCGATCGACCCGTGCGGCTGTTATTACTTAGCCACAAGCCCCTCTGCTCTGCTAAATGAAATGTGGTCAAGTCAAAAGATGCTGTCGTTAGACCTACACACTCATCTCTTTAGTCGGCAGTCCTTTATATAAAAATACCAAATAATGAGCGCGACTATGTCAGGGCAGAATAGGGTATAAAGAAAATGTATGATTATCCCTCTGCTACCACGGGTAATCAAGCATTTTCTTTTGTGAGCCAGGGCGCCTTTTACCGTCATTTAGGCGCCCGTATATATCCGGACATTATCCATTGTCTGGTCCGATATTGGGTCGTGTCTATGGCATGGTCGTATAATTCTATAGACCTCGGTTCTCGGCTCATACAATCGGGTGAACAAATCGGTCACTTCAGGCCCAGTAACGAGCCCTATTTTTACTCATGTCTTACATTTTGTTGTGACAGTAATAAACTTTGATACTTTCAAGCACGATATTCCGTTATCTATACTTGGGCTGATTTTACTAAAGTCAGATATCGATATCCTTAATCCGTGGAATAAAATTGACGTCCGAGAGTTGCTATCTGATGTATGTATTTGGTATATTGTGTATTTTAGTCTGTGCTAATTAAATGTATTTTCTTTATTTCTAGTATGGAAAAACTATCAAAAATTCAAAATTTAGTCTCAGGATAAGACTTATTATTCTATATATAAAATTTAGGTGAAATTCGCCCTAATACTAATACGTATACTAATCCTAACTAATATTATAAATGCGAAAGTCTGTCTGTCTGTTGCCTTACATAATCAGCCTACAATGTTCCCACTGCTGGGACACAGGCCTCGTCTCGGTGAGAGGGAGTGGGCCGTAATCTATCACGCGGGCCTAGGGTTACCAGATGGAAAATTGAAAAGTCCTGACAAAAAGCCTGATTTCCATAGCAAAGTCCTGAGATTTTGTCGCATACGAATTCAAAACTTTGTGGAAAAATTAGTAATTGGTTTTGTGCACGTATGTTGATTCTAACTCTAAAGATATGTTGATGTTAATTACGCTGATTTGTGAATATATCCAAAGAAGAAACAATTATATGTTTTTCTATAAGTTGTTTCTTTCTAATTAAAAATCTACTGTATTTTATTGAAAATCGATAAATCCTGAGATTTCCAAAATCCGCCCGCAATCCTGTTAGCAGCCTAAAAATCCTGAAATCTCAGGACAAATCCTGAGATATGGTAACCCTACGCGGGCCCAGTGCGGGTTGGCAAATGTCACATGTCTTCGATTTTTTGGTTCTAGGCTAGGACGTGCCGGTTTCCTCACGATGTTTTCCTTCACCGTTTTGAGAGCCGTGGTGATAAAATAATTTATACAAAGTAAAGCGGCTGTCTGGATTTGAACATACGACTCGTAAGTCGCGGAAGTTATCACTGGGCCACCACTGCTCTCACCGCCGTACTCGAACGAGCGACACGTTGTCGAGGTTGCGCAGTTGCCTCTATCGTCGATGCGTGTTGCTCGTGTTTATGAGCAATTACTGGTAAAAAATATTAAAAAAAAAAACCATATGAATCTGTAGTGATGCTTATTAAGATTTCAAAAACAAGAAATTTTAATCGGCGTGTTTCTACTACACTAACTACACAAACGAACGCAGTTTTTGTTCAGCAGTGGGAATTGAATCAAAGACAGGGGATAGCGTTTCTAGATGGAGCTTAATTACTTACCATAAAAATGCCACATAGTACGAGCGCGGTCAACAGCTGAGGGATGGCGCTCGGGGGCTCTGCTTGGGGCTTCCAGTGGCAGTGCTCCACGTCCGTGGAAGGCGTCACCGGTACGTCCGTGTAGGTCTCCTGAAGACAATAAGTACATGAAGCGTTAGTAAGACTATATTGGGGTTCTAAAAAGGGAGAATCTCTCTGTTTGCCCCGTTAGTGCGTTTTTCGAAAGCGCATAAAGGGGCAAACAGAGAGATTCTAGACCCTACGCAGCAGATTCTGAAGAAATAATAATAATAGTCCTACAGACCGAATTTCGGCCATGGCGGCCAATCTCAGCGGAGACCAGCCTTCATCACGGGAGTTATAACATTACAGTGCATAAGTCTGTACGCAGACACAGATGCACTCTCTCTTCCCTCACTATCATAGTCCGATAGGACGGCAATCCGACACAATCAGGCGCAGGATCAACGGCGTTACGGGCGCACCGAGGCACGGGGGTATCACACCGCCAACTTCCAAATTCCAGGCTGTTACTAAGAAATTCCTAATGGAAAAATCCAATAACACCTGATCTGGTTGGAGTGTAGCCTTAGGGGCGCTATGGCGCAAGGACTTAGAAAAATTTTCAATATTTTTTTTTTCGGAAATTTCCCAATTTTGATGACCCACTGACCCCTGATCTTTACATACCAAGACAAGACAAGACCCCGCCATGCCTCCAAAAGCACGTTAAGCTATACGTCCTGGCTGTCATTCATGGATCTTTGACAGTCGTTATGGGTCGTCAGAAGCCCGAAAGTCTGACAACCAGGGGGGACTTACCAAGGGGTATCGTATTACCCAGTAACGAGTAGTGGACCTCAGATAGCCAGTTGCTATAATTAAAATACTGGTATTTAGCTGCAACCGGTTAGACTGGAATCCGACCCCAACATAGTTGAGAAAAGGTTAGGCAGATGAGATTACATGGACTGGATAATATCGTCACATTAGAAATTAGCAGCCAAAAAAGATTTCTAAAACAGGATGGATAACCTTTGAAGGGCTGATTTTTCCAACGCCAGATAATTTTATCGTCGGAATTATCTGTCGATTGAAAAATCAGTCATAAGGGCCGATTTTTCTATCATCTGATAACTTTATTCGAGGAATAATAATTTTGAAATGTTGACAGTTATTTCATACAAAAACTGTCAAACGTCAATTTTAAACAGTTTTTGTATGAAATAACTGTCAAAATTTCAAAATTATTCCTCGAATAAAATTATCTGGCGTTAGAACAATCAGCCCTGGAGTCTAATAGACACTAAGTTAGATACAACATTAGGCTGATATACAAAAGAAATTGGCAAAGAAAAGCAACTTACGTTTAGTTTCTCCATCTTGGCACAAAAAGCAGTTTCTTTAACTTTACAATCACAAGAGCTCATCGCTGCTAAATCAATTTTCGAAGACTAACACAATATACTTGGATAAAATAGGATGTTAGCTTTTGCACAAAGTGGGTAGGAAACGGAAATAAAATCGCCCACTTGCGTTGCGTCTTTGTGTTAGAGTCCGCGCAAACTAAGTCTGCGCGCTGTCAAAATCTGAAATAATCGTTTGCCGCCATCTCGACGTTTATATCAAGTGTCAAGAGTGTGCTATGTTCCGTGTTTTGCAAAGTAAATATTCGCCATCATTATGCCGAATGTGATTACAAGTGCTGGCTGAGATATAGTCTTGAATTTCTAAAGCCGGATTTACATTAATGTGTTGTGTCGCCTTCTGACGCTGTTTTAACCAATCAAAACTCGTTGTGATTTGACGTAGCTCTAAACAGATACCTTTGATTGGTGTATTCCACGTCACGACACAACACAACACAGTAATGTGCCGGTGGCTTAACACGCGCGCAGACTTAGCTTGCGCGCACTCTAGGAGGAAACGCGGTCACGTGGTCATTAGCGTCATTCCATACAAACGTATTCCTGTTTTCTGCCTGGTTGACTAAATACACCGTATATTTACTTTTTTGGCGTAATCTATGCTAATATTATAATAAAGAGGTATAATTTGTTTGTATGTAGGGGGTAATCTCCGGAACTATCAGTCGGATTTGAAAAATTATTTTTGCATTATTTTATTATTTTTATTTATTTCATAGCCCAGTTCTTGAGGAAGGTTATAGGCTATTTAACATCACGCTACGACCCCCAAGAGCCGAGTAATAGGAAAAAAAGTCAGAAATAACGCTCAGTGAAAACGAAGTAGTAGCACGGACGAGCGATGGGATGCAACGCGATGGGTCGGGGGCGGAAATTTCACCCGGACTAAGTCGCGGGCAGAAGCTAGTTACATATATTAATAAAAAATTGTAAAGAATGAACGCCCACGACCACGTGACCGCGTTTCATCTTATCAACTCGAGACAATATCAAGGTTACTTTTTCATTGTATTTGATTACAACAATGGGGTTTTTGTTTTGTCATTTTTATGTAAGTCAGCGGTAATGAATTATTAATGAGTTAGTAGAATATCGAAAAACAATAGGAATTTATTTAAGTTTAGTTTGCGTGCAATGATCTTTATGATCTTGAGATGTATTTTGCGCTTTAATTTTAATTTTGTGTGTGCGACTTGGCTACCGCATTTTTTCAGACCTGTAATGATAGGTTTAAGGCATTAAGAGCGGATTTTTCAATCGATAGATAATTTTTATTCGTGGAATAAAATTGACGTATGACAGATTTTGTATGGAAGAACTGTCAAAAATTCAAAATTATTACTCCGATAAAATTATCTGGCGTTGGAAAAATCAGCCCTTAAATAAATAAATAATAAACGTTAATAAAAGTTATGAGACTTTTAAACGTCAATAATGTATGGTTAAAGTAAACGTAAAAAAAAGTCACAAATTATTACTTACCTTTATACATCGTTTATAAAAGGGCCCGTAGTATCTAATAAGTATTTAGTTTAATTTTTTAAACACCATATCACATCTACATAACACTGCGGGGTAACTGCATAACACACTCAGAAGCAATGGGTTTAATTTTGACAGTTCAAGAACATTCATTGCGTTATTTACGTTGTTGAGCAGACAAATTCGAACAAAATGAAGCAATGGATTAGCAATATCCTTCAAAATTATTTAGTTTGAGATGGATACTGAGTTACGCAAATAATGTACCGTGTGCCGTACTTTGCCTAAAATCCGCATTTTATTACAATGTAACAACTAAAGAAGTCGCACACATGAAACAGTTTTCACACGTACACAAATTCCATTCAATTTTCATTGATAAGCCCGGATTGTGTCGCACCGTGAATGTCGCGCTTTATGTCCCGTGTTACTAAAATAAATAAACTTTTAAGAGGGTAGTTGTTCTTTCACACTGTTTTTGCCGGTTAGGTAGAATGCGCGCAAGCTAAGTCTGCGCGCGTGTTTGAACTTGCGGCCGGCGGCTTACGTGCCAGAAACGACTAGATTATATAGAAAAAAAATATGGAAAAAAAGAGATTATTTTTAGCAGGCTGTTGAGAACTGAACTAGTTAGAACAGGTTAATTATTTAAAAAAAAAATGCATGCATGAATGCAAAAGCATCTTGAAAAAAAAATGCTTAGCATTTTTTTTTAATAATTATATATTTTTTTAATTAAGGGTGCAAGCCTACGAATAAAATATATACGAAAACGGAATAATACAAGTTTAAACGCGAAAGTTTGTATGGTTGGACGGACGGATGGATGGACGTTTGTTACTCTTTCACGCCAAAACTACTGAACGGATTTGAAAGAAATTTTGCACACAGATAGTTTATAACCAGGATTAACACATAGGATACTTTTTATCACAATATTCCCACGGGATCGAAGCTTATGCGGGTGAAACCGCGGGGCGCAGCTGATACTATAAAAACGATGATATCCTAAAGCATCAACGGTTAACAATAAAGCTGTGACATAGCCATAAATGCCCCTCATAAAAATAATTCTATTTAAAAAGCTGTGACAGACTGACGGACGGACTTGCACCCTTATTGCGTTACACACTATCAATCATAATCGGAATCATTTCGAAGGATATTTCTAATCCATTGCTCATAAAGGAGACGTTTCATTTTTTGTATGGAACTTTGGCTAGGACCTAGGACGTGTACATTTCAGAAAATCTGTGAAATATAGATATCTATAAACATACAATAGACAATGATTTATAGAATTAATTTGTATTAATTTAGTACAAAATTAAAATTGAAAATGTTTGACATTAATTGTTGTGAGTAAAATGGAGACATTGAGTCAATGACAGATGACAATCAACAATGACGTTAATGTAAAACGTAAAACGGGATATTTTATGCTTTTGCTTCATTGTGAAGCTCAACTAACTTACTTACTTACTTAACTTATTATAAACACATTAGAAATAGGTGTAATCATAGATATCCGGAGATATGCCTTCATTGCGGAATAGTAAGGAGTCCCAGTGCCGCCGCTAATCTCCCACCCAAATACTTACAACATTAACAAATAGTGTACTTACGACACACACTTAAAATTTGAACACGCATACTAAGAAGAAAGCAGCTACACTAAGTCAATTTCTAACAGCACACATGCATAGAATGGGCGGGGCATTCACTTGTAAACATTTGCTATTCAATGCACACGCATGCAATTAGGGAGTCGAAAGCGATGGTCGATAATTTTTGTCGATATTTAATTATAGCACATTCTTGTATTATAATAACTTCGTTTAATTTTCTTTAAATAATTTCTTTTTTTTAATATAAATACCTATACGAAAATATAGTTTATTTTTATTAAAATAAAATGGGAATAGTTTTTTAATATTGTATTACCGGTTAAATTGAACGCTTATTTAACACATTTGTAAAGAAATAAAATGTTAAACTCTCAGCATTATAGACAAAGATTTGACAAAATAGCGACGGAAAGCGAATTATCTAATTCAAATTTCGAACTTTGGCGGCTGCTCGGCCTTATGATTGACATGAATTGAGTGCTTGCAATTTAGTGATCAATACAAGAATATTGCGCAAAATATTTTTTTATTTTCAAAAATATTTGTTTTTATATTTTTTTTTTTTTCAACGTTGTAATATTAATTTGAGTTTTTACATTTCACGAGTAACTGTAAGTATTGAAATAACAATGTCTTAATTTGGTTCAAACAACATTAAATTAATAACTAATTTAACTCTTTTACTATACATGTAATACGAGAATATCCATTGAGTTCTGTAAAAAAATACTTCAGCTGCAATAATACGCATATCGATAAAATCAGTCGCACGCACTCGATTGCACCTCTCTAAATTCAAAACGTTCGTTGCGTTCGGGAAGATTCGGGCTAGTTCGGGCTAGTTCGTGTCGCTCCGGACGAAAGTTAATAAAACATTTAAAAATTGATTTAAAATATAAAACAGTGACTTAATTGGTTACTTAACGTTGGTAGGACACACCATTTGTTTTCAGGTTGATGGTATTTGATCTATTTTTTACATATAATTACTGCACAACTCGGCATTTTGATTTTTTACGCATCAATAGTACACTGTACGCAGTTGCAAAGCGACTGAATGAAGCGTACAGCCGCCGTTCGAACATAAGAACAATTTCATAATATTGAGGCGCCACGTGCCACGCCCCCAAGGCATATCCCGTGACATCCGTGGGTGTAATAGATGAATTAATGATAAGTGATACCTTTTTATAATTATATTTAATGTTTTTGTATTTACGGTTTCACACTCATTTCAGATTCATTCTGGTTTCAGAACGCATGTTTACTGTCAGGACGTCGCCATATTGGCCATAACGATAACAATGGCAATAATTGAAAAACTTTAATTTGTTTGTACACAAAGGGTTATTCTCAAATTCACAGATTAATATTTTTCCTAAATTCAGGGTATTTTTCTCCGTTTTTTGATATATTGTACAAGTGCTAGCCAAAAATGAAACATCACCTTTATGTTCAAAAAATTTGTCAGCTAAACAACGTAAATAACGCAATTAATGTTATTGAACTGTCAAAATGAAAGCTATTGCTGCTGTTAGTGTGTTACGCAATAACCTCGCTGGCTCTTTGTCGCCTATGTGGTTAGAACTTATCTTCGGTCAGTGTACTGCACTTGATCAATATCCATGAATTCTTTAGAGCCCTTTGTCTAAAGCGTAACGGTAACAGACAGATAGTCTGTGGTAATCCATTTTTAAACATGATTGGCGCTGGCAGGTCTATTCTGAACGACGACTTTCCATTATTAAACATATTACACATCTACATATGTAATTTAATTTTGACAGTTCAACAACATTCATTGCTTTATTCACGTTGTTGAGCAGATTTTTTTTTCGAACATGTGAAGCAATGGTTTAGCAATATCCTTCAAATCATTCAGATTGTGATTGATAGTGTGTTACGAAATTAGGGTGATGCTTCTCACAAATAACGTAAGAAACTGGTGTCAAAAAGAATACCATAACGTTTTGAGGAGTTCCACTAATAAGATATTTTAAGTAAAAAGTTTCCTCTTCTCAGGGTTTTTTCCTGATTGTGGGGGCGTTTAAAACGTATCCTCATTTATCTAGCCTTTTGTTGGGGTCGGCTTCCAGTCTAGCCGAATGCAGCTTATACCACTATTTTACATGGAGCGCCTGTCTATCTGACCTCCACAACCCAGTTACTGGGTAATACGATATCCCTTGGTAAGACTGGTTGTCAGACTTTCAGGCTTCTGACGACCCGTAACGGCTGTCAAAGATCCACGAATGACAGCCGGGACCAACGACTTAACATGATTTCCGAGGCACAGAAGGGTCTTGGTATGTAAATATGGTCACTCATCCACGGACCACCTGAGGCAAGCGTAGCCTAAGCTGATCGATAGACACGTGCGACTAGCCACAAGCCCCCTCGGCTTCAGCCAAATAATAACAACCACGGGTTTACAAAGTCAAGTCTGAAATACAAAAACAACAGATTCTTCTATAATATTATAAACGTGAAAGTTTGGATAGATGGATGGATGTTACTCTTTCACGCAAAAACTACAGAACGGATTTGGATGAAATTTGCCACACAGGTGGTTTATAACCAGGATTAACATATAGGAGACTTTTTATCCCAATATTTCCACGGGATCGAAATGTATGCGGGTGAAACCGCGGGACGCAGTTAGTTAAAACATAACTTTTTTTTATCTGTAAATAATCGCCACACCTATTTACCGAATTAGTGCTCACAATTCGCGCAAGGCATAATGCCACTCGTACAAATCCGCAGCAGATTTGCATCGTCAATTAATTCTTTGTAAGTTGCACCAACTGCATGCGCTCTGGAATGAGCTCGAGCCCTATTGTTAGTAAAATAGGTCAGGTTAGATCGTTGTTCCTCTAGCTGTGAACAATATTACAGAACAGATCGTGAAGACAGCAGTGTCAATTAGGCCTTTGTGAAGTTGCATAGGTACCACCTGCACTCGCTCTGGAGTGAGCTCGAGCCGTTTAATTTTGACCGTTTTAATCTTTATAAGGGATCCCGTAGTAAAAGTTGTTCATAATGATGAGTACAATGACCCCTTTTAAGGATTAAAACGATCAAAATTTAACGGTGTAAAGTAATATTATAAAGAGGTATAATTTGTTTGTAAGTTTGTATAATCATCATCATCATCATCATCATCATCAGCCTACAGCAGTCCACTGCTGGACATAGGCTTCTCCTATTGCACGCCATTCAACTCGATTTTCGGCAACTTCTTTTGATCTTTAAGGTAAATAGTATTTAAGTAAACTAGGTATAAAATAATGAATAAATAAAATTTTGTCATTATTTCAAGACTTTTAATGTTAAATATTGTTAAGAATTTTACTGTCCTACAATTACCATAAAGTATGCTCATGCCGCCTGAGATACAGGTTTATCCTAGTACAGTCACGAGCACCAATATGTCAACACTTGCTAACTTTCAATTGCGATTTTTTCGTGAAATAACGAATGTAACGTCGAAATACGACACATTACATAAACTTATGGGATCGAAAATACTATGTTCGTAACAACATAAAATTTTATTAAAAAATAAAGGAGTAAATCGCTTTTGAGTAAAGCCGAGTGTATACATACTTTTGCTCGTGACTGTACAGGCATCTAACATTATTATACCGTTGTGAATAATTTCTAAGAATTTATGTAAATATTTTACCAATTTTAATACTGCATAAAATAGTTATTATTATATTATTATTATTAACTCTCATCCAGTTGCTGCCAGCCATCCTGCGAAGATCGCCGCTCCACCTAGTCTGAGGGCGTCCCACCTTAAGTGTGTATGTAGGGGGTAATCTCTGAAACTACCCGTCGGATTAAAAAAAAATCTGTTTGCATTTGATAGCCCAATTCTTGAGGAAGGCTATAGGCTATTTAACATCACGCTATGACCCTTAGCAGCCGGGCAAAAAGAAAAAAAAGTCAGAAAGCACGTTAAGCGAAAACGAAATGATAGCGCGGGCAAGCGATGACGATACGATGAGGTGGGTCGGGGGACCAAGACATTTCACGCGGACGAAGTCGCGAGACGTAGCTAGTCGTTACATAAATAGGTCAGGTTGGATCGTTGTTCCTCTAGCTGTAAATAACATACAAAACATATGGGGCAGACAGGCGGGCGGAACCTTATTCTTAGACCACTCTGCGGAATTGGGTATCGAGTCTTTTGAAGTCTTGTCAATCCAGTGTGTGTCTGCAAACACGATGTATTTATGTCGACCAGGCATATTATATCCACTGTGTAATGTGTATTATACCTATTCTGTGTATTTTTCGTTGTGAACTATTTTATTTATTTATTGCTAAATGGGCCTGCTCATGACCTTGATCACGCCTGATGGAAAGCGATGGATGAGGTTTATGATGGAACGAGCGAGCGGGCGAGTGGATGGGAAACTCGTGGCAGTCGTGGCGTATCAGCCTCTCCGTATGGTTTCTGAGTCGGAGAGTCGGATACCTCTCTCTCAAGCGTGTGGATGTACATGTCAAACATTCAACGAAGGAATTCAAGGAGTCAGGAGTTTCATAAATGTCTTCTAATAATAAGAAACTAACGGTGAAGGAAAACATCGTGAGGAAACTGTCATGTCCTAGAACCGAAAATTCGAAGACATGTGACATCTACCAACCCGCACTGGACCCGCGTGGTGGATATGGCCTACTCCCTCTCATCGAGAGGAGGCCTGTGTCCCAGCAGTGGGATCATTATAGGCTGATTATGATGAGTAAGAACCTGCGATGATCAATTAGGTATAATAGCAATTCTCCTATGATAATCTAGGCTAAGGCTGTCTCCAACAGTAGATGAGAAGTCATCTTCTGTTGTTCAGGGTTCACTCCCTCAACCACTCTAACAGACAACAGGCCAATCCTATAATTAAAAACGTTCAAAATCTAGTCGCAATCTCATCTCAGCGACAATCAATGTCAAAAAATTTTCAAAAATCTATGGAAATTAGAGGAATTTTTGACAGATTGAGACTGAGATCAGACTGTGAACGTTCTTAAAATTTCGAGAATAATTGCCCCTCAGGTCTCTGTTCATTGAAAAATAACGGTAAATGAAATGCCGCACTGTTAGCAGAGTCGGGGGCGGTGAAGCGTGGCAGCGATTAGTTACGAGAACAAGGTAAATAGTTTACTGGTATTACTGCTTAATTACTTTGATAAGAGGTTTTCTGTTGTTATATGTAACCGTTTACTTCATGATTTGCCTTACCTTTGGAAGTAGTCCTGCGGGGTAATTGCATCACACACTAACAGTAGGAATGGCTCATTTTGACAGTTCAACAACATTCATTGCGTTATTTATGATGTTGAGGAGACACATTTTTTGAACATATGAAGCAATGGATAAGCAATATTCTTCGGGAATTCAAGGATTCAGACGTGATTGGTAGGTAGTGTGTTACGCAAAAAGGGTGCTGATGGTTGTTATACTTGTACATGCCGCGTGCCCGATGGGATTTCCCAACAGTTTGGTCATGTTTAGAGGATGGATGACAGGCGACTCACAGTTTAGACCCCATAGCGTAGAAATTTTTCGTCGGTTATTAAATAAAAATATTGCTGTTCCATACGTTTTGACCGCGTAGGTATTACACTCTTCTATGAAACAGAAGATTTTTTTTTTACATAACCGACGAATAATTTCTACGCTATGGGGTGTAAACTCATGTGCTGAATCCATGGCTACAGTTTGCGCGTCGATGTCCCTGCCACCCTGTATAGTGTAGTGACCTTATTCGTGATGTTCTTCAGAAAGATCAGGCGCGTAGTAAGTACTCGCAACCGGCGTGCGTCTATGACCAGGGGGCCTACTCCGAAGTGCAAAGTGCGAATGTTCGGATCGGCCCGACACATGGCCGAACCGAATATTATTGAAAAATGCGAAAAAGTTCGGATCAGCTCAGTTGGGTCGGGACCATAGTCAATATTCGAAAGAGTGTAGGAGTGTAGGATCGGAACCGATCGAACCAAATAGTAACTTCGTAGCAGGAAACGGCCGAACATTCGGCCGATACTACTTCGGAGTAGAACCCCAGATTTTTTAACGCAAACGAACCAACAGGAGTATGTAAGGATCGTAGCAGATGACGTTCTGTAATTCCTGCCTACTCCCATGGGAAGAAGGCGTGGGTTTATGTAAGAATTGTGATTTTCAGAAAAAACTCAGCCAAACGTTAGATTCTCGTAGTCCTTTAGACTGCCCGGGCTAATGACCGCATGACAGCACGACCTTTCGTACAGAAAGGCTGTCGCACTGGTGTCAATGGAGCAGAAACTTATGGAATATGAACAACATCAGAGGACATAGTAGATGACACACAGGTCGCTTGAGGCAGTTTATTTATTTCGTAAGATACAGACTATTATAGTCGACTCGGGCTCCTAGCTATACACCGTTAAAATTGTACTCATCATTATGAACAACTTTTACTACGGCACCAACCCTGGAATCGTGAAAAAAAAATCTGTTGATCCATAGATTTTTGTTCGCATAACTCGACATAATGTATGGAACAACTGTTTTTTTTTTTTCAAAATTTTACGTTGTATAATAACAGGCGCACGGGTCGGTCGAAGGTTTTCTGCTACGCTTGCCGAGGTCGCCCGTGGATGGGTTACCATCCAGTACATATCGAGACCCCCTCTGTACCTCGAAAAGCACGTGGACCCGGCTGCCATTTGCTGACAATAGTTACGAGTAGTCAGAAGTCTGAAAGTCTGACAACCAGTCTTACCAAGAGATATCGTATTACCCGGTAACTGGGTTGTGGACTGTGGAGGTCAGATAGGCAGTCGCTCCATGTAAAATACTAGTAGTATTCAGCTGCATTCGGTTAGACTGGAAGCCGACCCCAACATGGTTGGGAAAAGGTTAGGCAAATGATGATAATTATAGACTAGTCGACCTTAAGTTGGGGCAAGTGGTTTACATTATAGAATTAAGAGCACTGACTTACAATGTGATTAGTTTAGCTTAGCTTAGCATGTAAATACGTGTATTGATTTATAGGTCGTAGGTTCAAACCCAGACAGGCGCTTTACTTAGTGTAATTTATTTCATCACCACTGTTCTCAAAACAGTGAAGGAAACCGGCATGTCCTAGAACCAAAAATTCGAAGACATATGACATCAACCCAAAAAAAGCCCTTGAAGCAATTCTTGTCTAACCGAGTTGTAACAGCATGGAATAGACTCCCGGAAAATGTAGTGACGGCTCCCACACTGAACTGCTTCGAGAATCGACTGGACAGATTAAATATCTCCAAGCTATATGATACACACGCACCAGCTAATTTAGCTACTAGTAGTGTGTCTAACCAAATAAAAAATAATAATAACCAAAAGGCACTGAACCCGCGTGGTGGATTACGGTCCCCCTTACCGAGAGGAACCTGTGTCCCAGCAGTGGAAACATTAAAAGCTGATTGTGTGTGTTCCTTTACCTAGTACTCCTAATTTTCTGGGTACAGTCAACAGCAAAAGTAGATGATCAATATCAGAAATTCAATACTAATGAACGGAGTTCGCGTCAGAACTGTGTGGCGTCGAAGTGATTCAAAAGTATGTGATTGTAAATTATACCAAACATTTACTACTAGTACAGCTGCCATATAGCTGCGAACTCCGTTCATTAGTATTGAATTTCTGATTTTGATCATCTACTTTTGCTGTTGACTGTACCATATTCAATTTAACTGAAGAATTATGTTAATATCGGGAGGGTCATGCCAATCTACGTCCCGAGTAAAACTTTTTGTCTCTTTCAAATTGCCAACAGCAGTCCAATAAGCCGTCCCATAAATTCAAATTAAGCCGCATTCAAATACGAAGCAGACTTTGAATCCGTTGAAGAGTATTCATTCTATAGCTTTTAAGGAGATTACAGCCATATAATATAGCCGTAAGGATCGCGATGTAAAACGGGCTTAACATATTCTTTTGCGGAAGAAAATTACAGAAGCTTACCTAAATGGACGAAAATGGAGGGTAGATGGAAAAATATTTATAAAGAGCGGCCAAGTGCGAGCCGGACTGCCCATCTATGTTCTATGTTGTGGGTTTGGTTTCCGCACTTAGTCCTGCAAGTGGGCCATGGCGGCCGTCGGTGGTTATTCCAACCAGCCCACCTCCCTCCAGAACTTGATTAGGTCTCCTGGGCTGTTGAGAACATCTGTGTAAGATTTGGGTGTCCCGAGGGTAAATGACTAAATCTGGGTAACGCTTATGTAGGTACTCAAAGAGCACATGCGCATCGGTTTCATCGGCCTCCATGCAAGCCCTGCATAGAGGACTGTCTGTTATGCCTATTGTGTGTAAGTGTTTCTTTAGCAAGCAGTGTCCCGTGATGGTCCCCGTCACCAGGCACAGGCCTTTCCTGTCCAGGCGTAGTCGGACTGCCCATACTTGCTTACATCTTGTTGCATAGGTGTTTGAAATAATCAAACAAACATACAACAACAAGATATACGCAAGTTCAAAAAAACAGGGATATCACGTGATCAACTTTGAGCGTTAATATCTCGGAAACATGACACTTTACGGGGTTTGGTCTTACTATGTTTTCTGTTTGCATTAATGTCAGCCATCGATTTAAATATGTTATAAGCATGGCCGCCATTTTGGAAAAAAAATAATGACAGACAGGTAGGCAGGTATGCCACGGTACCTATTATGGTTCAAAAGACTGTGCCAGACGGACGGACGGACAGCGGAGCCATAGGATCGCGGAGTGGGGTTCCGTTGGCACCCTTTGGGTACGGAACCCTAATAGACGCAAATGATGGCTTGATGGAAAGACATTTATAAAAATAAGATGGTTCTTTAAGGTGAAATGAGAGAATGTAACACCAGCTTGTTTGTACGTAAATATATTCATACCTAGTAGTAATATGTAGACAGGTGTTATTTTCTGTAAAAACATTTCAAAGATAGGTCGACATGATTTTATTGACAAACGATCATTTCAGTAACTTTGCTGTGACAGATTGTATTTATTTTTTATTTAACAACTGTATTACGTGTATTACGCACTGAAATCAGCTTATGAATAAGCACACTAATTGCGTAAGAAACTATCTAACACAATCTGAATCATTTTGAAGGATATTGTTAATCCATTGCTTCATATGTTCGAAAGATTTGACTACTCAATAACGTAAATAACGCAATAAATGTTGTTGAACTGTCAAAATTAAAGTCATTGCTACTGACAGTGTGTTGCGCAATTACCCCGAAGGACTCCGTTTGAGTCTGCTGTAACCGATTGAGTGCTCCAAGGAAGCCCGCGAAATTCAAATTTTCTTACGTCTTTTGCAATTTGCTGGTCAGTACTAAGTTTTACGTTGATTAAAATATGATTCGCGGCCGTAACAAATAAGTATTTACATAATTATAATCATTAAAGTCATCAACACAACTCTCTAAGATCAAGTAATCCTACTGAATGACTATTTCATGAAATCTTGACATTTTAGGATTATGCTAACTTAACAAGTTGTATTACTGATTCTAATGATTATAATTCTGTAAATACATATTTGTTACGGCCGCGAATCATATTTCAATCAACGTATTACTTAGTACTGACCAGCAAATTGCAAAAAACGAAAGAAAATTGAATTTCGCGGGCTACCTTGGGGCATCCACCTTAAATACATCCTTACAAACATATTATAAAATAAAATGCAACGTCTCTGCCTCGTATGTCTGTCAGTTAGTTTATATCTCGAGAACCACTCAACCAATTAACTTACGTGTTTTCTTTTCATGAATAGATAAATTCTCTTTCTAACTCGATTCCCAAGTCGGGCAGTCTTTTTGGGTTTTTCCATCAGGAATTTCTCAGTAGAGAAAGAAATTTACAAAATTACATTACATTAGCGAAATTTGGTTGTACTGTACAGGGTGGCTGGGACATCGACGCAGCAGCTCTTACCATGACAGGTTGCGCGTCACTGTCCCGGACACCCTGTATAGGTACTATCGCCAAAACCTATATCTGCATTTGCTAATCTGTAAAAAACTCACGGTGAAAACTGGAGTGAAGTGAGCATGGAGTGAGATGTTAACTAATGCTAGGGATTGACACTATTCACAGCTCACTTCACCTAACTTTTCACGGTGAGTTTTTTACAGAATCGAGCGGCTGACCATTTTGAAAACCATATCCCGTGCACATGATACCCACCACAGCTGTGTCCGAAAATAAAACAAAAAAGGATCCTTTTTAGCTCGACTATATGTGCTGCAAGCAGGAATAGTCCTTACGGTGGGTAATTATAGATTTTGGCGATAGTACAGACGCCAGCAGGTCAAGCTACCCGAAACTGTCAAATTTTCCCGATCAATCTTGAACTTTAATATTTCAACTATAAAGTTGAAAATCTATTAAAGAAATTTGACAGATTGTGGTAACTTGATGTGCTGGCGTCTGTACATCTCTGCCTAACAATTCGAGGACCACAGTTATGATGTTATATTATGTTAAAAATTCTCTTGCTAGGATTTTAGCATTTTATAATGTATTTTACATTAACTAACATAAAAGGCAGCTATAAATAAAACTGTATATATCGCAAACGTAACGGATATTTAAATCCTGCCGCAAAAAAATATAGAACCTCGCTTATCACGCACGTATATTCGACAAAAACGTTTGATAACGGGTGACGACAACTCGGCATATTTCAACAGCTCTGCGGGTATTCGCATGGTTAGATAACTTCAGAGTTTTACATTGTTTGTTAGATTATTTATTGTTTTAAGTGGGTCATGGTGTGGTACAGTTATTGTGGCATGGATTCTGTGTAACATCGATAAATTATGGAGTGAAATTATAAATGCATGGTTCAAGTAGCACACTGATTAGACGGTGGACTAAAAAAGGTGGCTTAGTTGTAGATTTATAGCAGTGTTCATAATCTCAGATAATTTACATTCCATCGCCACTTAATTGGTTATCTACTTTAGTAAAATGTATTCTAAGTTGATTTTTGAGTGACAGGTCGTAATAAGTTTTTGATTGCAATGGAATTTGAACTTTCTTTAGGTATGACATTCAGTTTGTTGTTCCATAACTTGAAAATGACAACAGATGACACTAGATTTTTTTTTTTCTCAGTAGCAGCCCGAAGTGTGGATTTGTGCCTGGTTGATGGTAATAGACTCGCCCCCTATTAAAACGTGGATGAACTATAGGTACACCTCTGCCCAACCCTTCGGGAAATACAGGTGTGATGTTGTGTTATTCTTGACGTATTTTTTGTTTTAAGCCAAAAATGAGCAAAAATCGTGCTTGTAGAATCGATGTCAAGAATAACGCTGCGTGCACCAATAACCAATAAAATGCATAAAATGCTGCACCCGTTTTGCTAAGATAGGGCCATTCCTAAAAATGTATATAAGTAGTTTATCAGCCATCTTGTTACCATAACACAAGCATTAGGTTGCTTAGCTTGGGACTAGATGGCGCTGTGTGAAATGTCCAGGGATATTATTATTATCATTATTCCTCATACAATGTATTTCTCCATTCGTGAACGCTATTTTATTTACCTTATCGCCTGTTAATTATCTTTGCCAAATCTAGGATCTATCTGGCGAAATTAAGTTAGGGTAAGATACAGAGACCAAACTTAGCGTAAACTTACGCTTCGATGTCAAGATCAGACAGATTCCGTAACTATCTCACCGTGAAAACTTCTATGAAGTGAGCGTGGAGTGAGCTGTCATTCAAACTAATGCTAGGGATTGACACTATTGACAGCTCACTCTAAGCTCACTTCACCAAACTTTTCACGGTGAGATTTTTACAGAATCGATCGGCCGAGTGTAGGTAAGATAACGCTAAGATTCATCTTTGTATCTCAGACCGGCGCCGCGGGGTAATCGCGTAACACACTAACAGGGCCCCAAGTCTGCTATTTTTATAAATTCGTCATTCCAACACGATCCCATTCCCATCCCATTGTCATTTTGCTTAAAGTTAAATCTGCTAAATTCTTAATGGCGATCATTGGTCAGTCAATGGTCTCGTAATAGAATTGTGTCATAATGACATTGTCGTATTGCCTTTATTAGAAAACTCGTTAGTAAAAATGATTTTCGAAAAACTACCACTTCTTTATTTATGCCAGATTTCATTTATATATATTTTTACATATTATTTATTAGTGTTTTATACAAGTCAAGTGTTCTAAGTAAGTCAGTCATTCATTTATCATTATGTACGAGATTACCATTCTATGCCATTTCTTTCAATGGAGTGTCAGTGGTTGACCACTGGAAAATCATAATGACGCCATTATGTTAGTAGATTACCAAACTTGTCAAAATCAACAATTATGAAATCAATGATAGACCATTCTGACACTATTGTAATAGCAGACTTGGGGCCCTGGTATGTGATTGGTAGTGTGTTACGCAATTAGGGTGCTGGATCTAGGTAACTTAGCCTGTGCTTTGGCTTAGATAATATGTTCCCGTCTCTATCTGGCACTTGTAGTTTGACAGTTGTGCGACAGTGGCGCCGATTCCCTTGTTCGCAAACTATTGTAACAACTACTGGTTTTCAGCCGCATCCAGTTAGACTGGAAACCGACCGCAACATAGTTATGATTTAGGCATAGGCAGATGATTTGACCTAAATGTCGGGCCCTAAGGGCGCGTTCCCACTATGTCGTGACGATTAATTTATCGTTCGACGGCTGTCGTATCTAACTGTTCCCATTATATCGACTGTTTATCGCCACTGTGTCGTCGAAATATTTTATCGTTGAACGATTGTCGCATCCAGCTGTTCCTATTGGAACGTGACGACATTTTTACTGTTCACGGCAGTCGCCTTGTCGTTTGCACATCAGTTGCCTCTACGTTCTTTTGGTAGCTACGATACATAGTCGCAATAACGACACATCATTTGCCGTCGTTTTTTTATCGTTTAATAACTGTCGTGCGAGCCGTTCATATTGACTTGACAACCTGTCGTCACTGCAAAAAAAATCGTGGACGACAGTTAATCGTGTCGTCCTATATGTGAACACCTCCATTTAAACATATAAGCCACGACACTTAAAACTACACGATTATCTGTCGTCACGACAAAGTGGGCACGCGCCCTAATATCGTGAAGTGTAATAGGGGGTTTAGTGATCTTTGTATCTCGGCCTGTCCAGTAACACACCCCCATGCCCCCTCCCATGGGATAAATATACATAGTTTTAGGCAGAATTGGACTGCGCCCAAATATGCCGAGTTCAGGTATTTTAATATAATAAATAACTCTGCCTTTGCTATTGCTACACACACTGGTTTAATTAAAATCACGTGGAGCTAAATGAAACAATGATTTACATTCTGCTGCCGTTTATTTTAATTTACGTAACATCAAATATGTATATTGAACGAGGTTTTTTTAAACAAGTTTTTGAATTAAAGTTATTGGTGCCTATAGCTATAGAGAAGCAACGAGTTGTTGATCGCTGAGCTGTGCGATAATTGCGTACAGCATAATCAGCCTATAATGTCCCCACTGCTGGGACACATGCCTCCTCTCCCATGGCCATGTTTGTGAACGGGCGCCGCGCGCCGTCTGTAGAGACTGGTCATCTCTTAGCCGCCACGGCTTATTTTAATTTATTTTAATTTCAGAATAGTTTTTTTTTTGTTTTCCCTTTTTTAGTACGGACGCTTTTAACGTGCACGTCTTTCTACATCGTTCTCACATATACAATTTCAACATGAATGATGTAACCAATATTTTGTAACAATTTTATGATTTAAAAGTTTCCGTGGAGTTTCTGTCCCGTTCTCCATAGGTGCCTACTACGCTTTGGAATGGGCTTCATCTTTCTGACTGACCGACCCCTTGACAATTCAAAAGTGTCTGTAATTGGTTTATTTGAAATAAATGCTTTGAGTTTCTCTCTGAGAGAGAATGGGCCGTAATCCGCCATGCGGGCCCAGTGCGGGTTGGTAGATGTCAAATTTTTGGTGTTTTCCTTCACCGTTTTGAGAGCAGTGGTGATGAAATAATTTACACAAAGTAAAGCGCCAGGTTGGTCGAACCTACGACCTACAACTCGTAAGTTGGGACTGAGCGACCACTACTCTGATATGTAATTGCGTAACATAATATGAAATGGCAATCGATCGCCATTTTTGACGGTTCAACCACGTTCATTGCGATATTTACGTTATTGAGCAGACGAAGTTTTCACACCTATGAAGCAATGAATGTCGAAATGAAGTTTCCGATCATCAAGGTTCCTTACACTCATTCTCATCTTGTAGTATTTAAGTCCCAAGATTACCTTGAACATTAACAATCCCTGCATTCTTACTTTTAACAACATCTTCGAACGTCAAAAGTCGAACTTAGACAAATCAAGTGTAAGTATAGTATCGCTTGGTCTAATAATTATATTATATTTAACTAGCTTCTGTTAATTTTATATGTTGTGTTTAACGATCGGTGTCCAATTAAACTTTATTCTTTCTTTCTTCTACCCTCGACTTCGCCCGCGTGAAATTGAGTGTTCCTCCGACCCACCCCGTCGCATCTCATCCCTTCCCGCGCGAATACTTCGTTTTCGCTTAACGTTATTTCTGACCTTTTTTTTACTTTTTGCTCGGTCCTAGCGGGATGTTGTATACCTAACCAATACTCTATAGCCTTCCTCAAGAATTGGGCTATCATAAAAAAAAAACAAAGATCATTGGGCACCATTGTTATATGGAAACTATACCCACGGTGTACAGAAATAAAATAGGGTAGAATAGACCAATTAATGTTTCTAGTTTACGATAGTATGGGTTGCATTAGTGTAAGTACTGTCTGTAACTAAACATTTTTGTATTGGGAAAAATAGAAAATAAACTTTTTTTTAACACATTCAACGCGGCAAGCTTCTGACAGAGTTTGCTCGTCCGTGCGTTACGGCCGCTGAATATCCCGTACAAGAGTTTTCTGATTTGCGTTACGGCACTTACGGCCGGTATAAACATCGATTTTTATTGACCTGCACCCTAATTGCGTAACACACAATCAATCGGAATCAGAATCATTTTGAAGCAAATTGCTAATCCATTGCTTCAAAATGAAACTGATTCCGATTGATCGTGTTTTACGCAATTAGGGTACCGTACCCTAATTGCGTAACACACGATCAATCGGAATCGGTTTCATTTTGACAGTTCAACAACATTCATTGCGTTATTTGCGTGTTGAGCAGACAAATTTTTCGAACTTATGAAGCAATGGATTAGCAATTTGCTTCAAAATAATTCAGATTACTATTGATTGTGTGTTACGCAATTAGGGTGCCGGTTTGTGAACACACAATCAATCGGAATCAGAATCATTTTGAAGCAAATTGCTAATCTATTGCCCATTGCTTCATAAGTTCGATGTCTGCTCAACACGTAAATAACGCAATGAATGTTGTTGAACTGTCAAAATGAAACCGATTCCGATTGATCGTGTGTTATGCAATTAGGGTGCTGTTCATTTTTACTCCCATAGTTAATTTAAAAAAAGTACATGAAATTTAAAGTGGGGTATAACTTAACAAGTTAAATCTAGTTTGGTTTTTGTACGCAAGTTTTCACAAACCGGCACCCTAATTGCGTAACACACAATCAATAGTAATCTGAATTATTTTGAAGCAAATTGCTAATCCATTGCTTCATAAGTTCGAAAAATTTGTCTGCTCAACACGCAAATAACGCAATGAATGTTGTTGAACTGTCAAAATGAAACCGATTCCGATTGATCGTGTGTTACGCAATTAGGGTACGGTACCCTAATTGCGTAAAACACGATCAATCGGAATCAGTTTCATTTTGAAGCAATGGATTAGCAATTTGCTTCAAAATAATTCAGATTACTATTGATTGTGTGTTACGCAATTAGGGTGCGGGTCAGATTACGCCCAATTACTTTTGACTGGTAGTTCCAGAGATTAGCGCGTTCAAACAAAACTCTTCAGCTTTATTTATTTATCACATGGAAAACCAACAGCTTTACATAAATACAATAGATATAGATACTGGGATAAGAAACATGAAGCATATTATTATTAGTATGAAATATGAAACATATTTATTATTAGTAAGTATATTTGATTCGGACAAGATTGAGTAAGTAAAGTAATCAAACAGGTAATGTCGATACGCTCACACGTAATTGAGCTCAATTCAGCCGACGCCCGACGATTGTATTATATCAGCAAGATTAAAACGTGGGAATCGATTTATCGCTCTAATTGAAGACGCAGACTAACGCATTTTAATTGAATCGACATCAAAATATCAATTCGATAACCAGCACCCTAATCGCGTAACACACTATCAAGCACAATGTGAATCATTTTGAAGGCGTAGCATCATACGTTCGAAAAATTTGTCTGTTCAACAACGTAAATAACGCAATGAATGTTGTTGAACTGTCAAAATGAAAGCCATTCCTATTGTTACTGTGTTACGCAATTACCCCGGAGAAAGGCAAAGAGTTGAAGGACAAATACCAAATGTACAAACTAGAGAAAATATTGCCTTCACTCAACTTGGCTACCAGATTGCTGATCATACATTTTTTTTTAATCTACTTCTTATCTTCCACGACGCCGACAGATCATCATCACCTAGCCTTTTCTCAACTATGTTGGTGTCGGTTTTCAGTCTAACCGGATGCAGCTGAATATCAGTATTTTACATGGAGCGACTGCCTATCTGACCTCCACAACCCAGTTACTTGGTAATACGATACCCCTTGGTAAGCCGTAACGACTGTCAAAGATCTACGAATGACAGCCGGGACCAACGGCACCGTGCTTTCCGAGGCACAAAATGACAGATAGCATAGACAAAATGACAGGTTACTTTAGAAATCTGTCTATAATCTGTCATTTTGTCTACTCTTCCGTCGACAAAAACCGTTTCTATGGAGGTCATGCTACGCGTACTGTTCATAAGTTGAAGATCTATCGAAGGTTGTGGGAATCTTCTGGATGTGAGGCAGCTCAGTATCGGTCGTTGTGCCCTTTTATAAGACTGGTTGTCAGAGTTTCGGGCTTCTGACGATCCGTAACGACTGACAAAGATCCACGAATAACAGCTGGGACCAAGCAATGGCTTTACGTGCTTTCCGAGGCACGGGGGGGTCTTGCTATGTACAGATAGTCACCCACCCACGGACCAACCGCGGCAAGCGTAGCTTAACCTGATCGATCGACCCTTGCGGCTGTTATTACTTAGCCACACAATAAGATCGAAGTAAAAAGACGTACTGCGCACACAATATATCACTCATCTCAAACGAGATGGAAAACCGAATGAATCTCATGAATCCATAATAAAAATCTATGTTGACTCGACTCAAGTTGTTTACCCACTCCGCAAGTTAGTAACATGTCTGTACTTATATTGTTCTGTCAACATAAACGAATGGAGTATTGCTGTGAGGGTATCGCCCTCGGGCGTGCGATGAAGGGGCAATGGAATATTTTGATATTGATTAGGAGAATTTGCTTATGTCTCACATATTATGTTAGTTGACAAAGAATAGGGACATCCATCCATACTAATAATTACGAAAGAAACTCTGACTGTGTGTTACCTTTTCAAGCCTAAACCACTGAACGGATTTCGATAGGATTTGATAGATGTCGTCCTGGGTCCTTCCCCAGGACGCCATCTATCTCGATATCCTAGCCAAATTGCCAGAACGTGCTACTGGGACTAGTAGCCTCTGTCCTGACATAGGCTACTTTTTGTCCCGGTTGCATGTTGTTGTTGTGCTGTTTGTATCTGACACAAATTTATTTTATATATTTATTTAAGCATGCATACACACGTCACGTTGCAGTAGGTATAAAACTGATCCTCACATTTCAGGTCCAGTTGAAAACCAGCGTCAGGCACTAGTTGTCTGGCATTTTTGCTGAACTGGGCCTTTTTGGCGCAGCCGTGAGTCACACTTTCCTGCTATTTTCTTTCATCGGACTTTACACTTTTTATTTGATCTTTATTTTTATTGGAACGAAGTTCCATATCGCGCGTTGCGAAAGGGGGCTACACGGAAAAAATTAAGACCAAAAGTTGGAACGACACTTTTTGCTATAGTTGTAAGCCGTGCGGCGTGCGCATGTTTCTCTGTCTCTCTCTCTCTCTCTCTCTTTGAACTTCGTTCCATCCGGGTGTCCCTTGACACCTCTCAAGTTTTTTATCAGAGGGGTAATTCTCGTAATTTTAAGATCATTCACAGTCTGATCTCAGTCTCAATCTGTCAAAAATACCTCTAATTTCCGCACATTTTGACAAGTTTTTGACATTTGTTTGTCGCCGAAATGAGACTGCGACTAGATTTTGAACGTTTTAAATTACGAGAATTGGCCTTCTGATGTATGTGTCTGGTGTAGTGTCTTTTAGTCTGTGCTAAATAAATGTATTGTCTTTCTTACTTTCATGTTACCGTGGGATAATTTCCGACAACCACACGGGCGAAGCCGCGGGCAGAAACTAGTATTAGACTTTGACGTAGGTTGTTGCTTCAGCAACATGTAACATAAAAGTTTTGTGACCTTTTCTTTACGATGCATCTTTAAACGTTATGGAGTCTCTTACGAGCGTGTTACTTTTTATTGTAGCTTAGACGTTTTATGTAAGGAGGCTATGGAGCTTCCGTGTTGCACGTGTCGTGATTTTCCTTTTTTTTAATACCTGATTGCTTCTAGACTTTGATAGACTATGCAGTGTTGGTAGTTGGTATCAGGAAAAATGTGCCTAACCGCGAGGTGAACGACCGCGACTTACGAGTTGTAGGTCGTAGATTTGCACCCTGAGGCGCTTTATTTTCTGAAAATTATTTCATCACCACTGCTCTCAAAACCGTGAACAAAAACATCGTGAGACCGATCGATCGATCGTGTTGTCCTAGAGCCAAAAATTCGAAGACGTGACATCTACCAACCCGCACTGGGCCCGCGTGGTGGATTACAGCCCACTCCTCTCACCAAGAGAAGGCCTGTGTCCCAGCAGTGGGAACATTATAGGCTGATTATTATGTTAAGTATGCGAGGATGACGGTTGGGCTGGGAATCCAGTATTGCGTAACATGTTAGAACAGTAGCGATAGCTTTATTTTGACAGTTCAACAACATTCATTACGTTATTTTCGTTGCTGAGCAGACAAATTATTCAAACATATGAAGCAATGTAGTAGGTACATACATACCTAACTCGTAGATTCTGAACTATACGAATATAGTATGATATTTAATCTTTATGGGACGGACGAACGGACTTTAGAGAAGATGGCTTTGGCATCAGTGAATGAAATACTCATCAGAAGTATTTTTGTTTTTACATGCGCCCAAAATACGCAAAACTTCCTCAAATACTTTTAAGTAATTATGTTAATTCCATCTTATGTTACTAATTACCATATTTATTTATACTTTCCGTGTATAATGTCTTTATTTGTAAACATTCCATAAGGTAAATTATCTTGCACCTAACTGATAGTTTATATTCATTCATAAAATTTATTTATGAATCCACGTGTTTCTTGTAGGTAATAATTGTCGAGACGTGTTCTTGAGTGGATATCGCAATTCATTAGAGCTTCCGCAGATAGGCGCGACGTGATTCTAGTAGAAGGCTCGGCGCAAACGGGCCACCAACCACAGCCACCGGTAGCCAGCGACAAGCAGTTCACGCGCTTTTTCATACATTTTGTTGAAACTCGCCGCACACGTGTGGCT
This sequence comes from Apamea anceps, assembly GCA_951799955.1. Taxonomy (NCBI): domain Eukaryota; kingdom Metazoa; phylum Arthropoda; class Insecta; order Lepidoptera; family Noctuidae; genus Apamea; species Apamea anceps. The sequence goes on along the minus strand of OX637521.1, from coordinate 13,883,380 downwards.
GGTGGTGGCCACTCGCTACAGCAGTGTCGGCGAATCGCCACTTGTGGTCGCTGCGGGCCACACAAGACGTTAAAATTGGATGTACCCAATATAGGCGGCGACGGCGTTGTCTACGTCGTCTGCGTATTAACAATAACGCGTGCAAACTTTCCGCGTCGGAGTCCATCGTAAGACTGCGCAGCTGAGAGCGGGTTATAAAATGTGGCGGCTTCTGAACACCGGTGGCCATTGCTCGCTTCTGACACTTACAAAAGTGGCGGTAGCGCGCGACAGCCACCGGTGGCTGTGGTTGGTGGCCCGTTTGCGCCGAGCCGAACTGTTTCTATGAAAACTTCATGGAAATTGTTCTACCAGAATTACGTCGCACCGTCGCGTCGCGCCTGTCTGCAGGAGCTGTTATTCGTAGGGTGATGGTTGGGACTTAGGACGTGCTCAGGCAAGATGGAGCGACAATATAAAAAGGGTGGCTCTTTTTATATTGGTAGCAACTGGATGAGAGTGGCCGAGGATCGAATTAAATGCCGCGCGAATATTCAACTGTGGACAGAGGGTAGGCTAATGATAAACCTACATCGAACCGCGTGTCAGTTTCACTTCGACGATGATCTGCACCCTAATTACGTAACACACGATCAATCGGAATCAGTTTCATTTTGACAGTTCAACAACATTCATTGCGTTATTTACGTGTTACGATTCTGATTCCGATTGATTGTGTGTTACGCAATTAGGGTGCTGGCCTAGCGTAGTACAGAGTTTCAATCGAATGGACCAGCAGGGTAATTGCGTAACACAATATCAGTAGAAATGGGTTTCATTTTGACAGTTCAACAACATACATTGCGTTGTTTACGTTGTTGAGCAGTTACATTTTTCGAACTTAAGAAGCAACGAATTAGCAATACATAAAGTGCGGTCGACTGTACTGTGTAGAACAACCGGTCTTTTCTGGAAGAATCTCACCGTGATAACGATGCTAGGGATTAACAATAGTGACAGCTCGACACAGAATAGCACTGAAAACTGATAAAATAGTAAAGTACGTAGGCAGAGAGATTATGATTACGATATCGGGCGTCACAACAGTCTGATCTACAAGGTTTCATTAAATTGTGGGAATAGTATCAATATTGTATGAATAAGTTTCATTGTTGTGTCTATCCAGTATTTAAAAAATGTGGGAAAAAAACTGTTTGCTGTCTCATTAGTAATGTATGAAGTAGCAAGCGCAACCGCGCGCGCTTTACTCATATTTTACCAGTATTTCATATCGAGCGACTGCTTATCTGTTGACAACAGTTACTGGGTAACACTGGTTGTCAGACTTTCGGGCTTCTGACTATCCGTAACGACAGTCAAAGATTTAGAAATAACAGCCGATACCAATGCCACAGCAACTTAATATTGAGTAAATCTTCTGAAGTTCTGATACAAGGTTGAATGATCAAAATCAAAAGTCATTTATTCAAACTAGGCTGAAAATTAGCACTTTTCGAACGTCAAAATTACAAAAGACAGTCCCCCAAAAACGCCCGCCCTTCACCACTTCCTTCCTAGTGCTATCGCTGGGAAGAATAAGTGGCGCAACAAACTCCCCAGCATTATAGGCTGATTATGATCAATGTTCCCACTGCTGGGACACAGGCCTCCTCTCTTCGAGAGGGAGTGGGCTATAATCCACCACGTGGGCCCAGTGCGGATTGGTAGATGTCACATGTCTTAGAATTTTTGGGTTCTAGGACATGCCGGTTTCCTCACGATGTTCTCCTTCACCGTTTTGAGAGCAGTGGTGATGAAATAACTTGCACAAAGTAAAGCGCCTGTCTGGGTTCGAACTTACGACCTACAACTCATGAGTCGCGGCCGTTACCTAGTGGACTTATGAGTTGTAGGTCGTAGGTGGTCTAGTAGGAGAGCAGTGGTGGCCACTGGGCCACCACTGCTTTCCTACTGGACCACCTTGATCAAATACTTTTTTTCGTATTCAATTTTCATCCTTTTAAATTCATTAAGCCACTCTAACATTTTATACTCAGATAAGCATAAGACGTCTGTACTATTATCAATTGTATCAAAAACATTGATAAATTTTATCTAATACAAAACTATTGTGTGTAAAACAATTTTTTATTAGCTTCTTTGCCCTTGTGAACAGAGTAACATTACATGTTGATTAAAATTGGCTTCCAGTGTAACCAGATTCAGCTAAATACCAGTATTTTACATGAAGTGACTGCCTATCTGACCTCCACAACCCCGTTACTGGGTAATACAATACCCCTTGGTAAGACTAGATTTTTGGGCTTCTGATGACCCATAATGACTGTCAAATGATGTTTGACCAGGCAGTCATTAGGGGTCATCAGAAGCCCAAAACTGTGACAACTAGTCTTGTAAGAACCCATTAACATGCTTTCTGAGGCACAGAGGGATGGGTGACCATCTTTACATACCAAGACGTATGTAAAGATGGTCACCCATCCACGGACCAACCGCGGCAAGCGAAACTTAACCTGATCGATCGAACTGTGCGGCTGTTAGTCACAAGCCCTCCCTATAAATTCCAGAGTAATGAGACTAAATTTATTATCCTTTGTTCTGGTATCTCGAAGTTTTGTTGTATCAAAGGACAAATTCAGTTTTTAAAAGGAATAAGGTCATGTTTCTTGTAAGGTGACTGCCATTACTATATCTAAAAACAGTGGTTGAAATTATATATTTGGGAGCTCTGTTGCAGATGATAATTATAACACAATAACAAACAAAGCTGAGTACACAGATAATTAGCAATGAGCCTATGATAATGTTTAAATAGAAACTACCAAAACTTGGTAAGTATCACAATCTACATATTGTTATCTTATCTTTATCAAATATTTATTTTAACAATATTTGAGTATGGCGGTCAGCTTCTTGGCATGTCCTCTCATTGATTATGATAAAATTTTGACTATATTCTGTCCATTAGGTAAACCGTTTTTTGACAAATCGAACTAGTGAATAATTATATTTATTCTGTCAAAACTGATACACATAAGGTATTATAATGTCTGTAAGGAGTCATAAATAAGATAATTCAATAAGATAAGATTAGGCAGTTTATATATTTATTTTATTATGCATTTTAAAGTTACCTTTTACGTAACATGGAATATGTATGTTTTAAGACAGCTGTCAAAAAACGGTCAACCTAAAGGACAGGATAATATAATAGATAATATGATGATCTGGTTAGAAAGAGGGTGACTACCGAGATTACGACTAATAGAGAATTATGGAAGGATATTTATTTTTCACAGACCCAAAATAATCTCAGATACGAGCAGGAGAATGATGATGATAATGATGATGGTAGTCAATTATTTGTGTATTGCTGATTGCCGGGCAAAGATCTCCTTTTGCTCAGTTTTAACCGGTTTTCTGTCCTGCCAAGTCCCTATACTGATCATGTAACATTCACTCATTATGGTATATATATTCAACATTTTAGTAATACTTAATAGTTCTAGAAATTAAATTTTCACACAAGATTAGCACAATTGTTGTTAAAAATCTATGAATGCATTTGTAGAAAACAATAATTAGGTACTTAAGATATTTTAGAAAGCTGTGCAATTAAATAAATAATATTGGAGATATAACTTAAGAACTTTCTAAGACAACACTAATTAGGTAACTCCATAATATAATACTTTAATTAGTTGGAAAATGAAGATGTTATTTTACTGGAAATACGTGACTACTTTTTAAGATAAAATACGAAATATTATGGACACAATAAGGTAAATTATAACTGTAACGCGATGAAAAAACATACATAAAATTTGTTTTACCTCAGACAACAAAGGGGCTCTGTCCAAATGCTCTGACGAGGCGAAGGCCGACTCGAAGTACGGCCCGCGGCTCCTGCTCTCGTACCGGGAGCCCCCATCGTCCCACATACGAGCCTCAAGCTCATCAGACATTCTGGCGCCGACAATCGCAAAAAAAACAAGCAAAATCCTTCACTCTATTTAACACATTTTTTGTCTCTAATTTAACACAAAACTCGCGCTCGTGTCACAGAATACCGAAGGTTGTATAAATTTTAAAATATCTTATCATAGAATTATTGTATTTTATTAGCGTACGAGATAATACGGCGATAAATATCAGCGGACTCTGTTCGCGTATTCCGCTGGCTGGCGACGGAACTTGCGTTCTGAAACTAGGATCGGCGAGATAATTGTTCAGTGACGTTTCATGAAATCTTTTTTTCTTAACTCCATGTCCCGGGGTTACAAATCTATAAAATTGTATCAATTATTTTGAATTTATCATTTTTGTGTTAATTTAAGTAAGATTTCAACAAACTGCATTTTATGCTGGAGCTTACAAACAAAGGCTTCAGAAAAGGCTTCCAATTTTGGGTTTTGGTTTCAGAACGGTCGTAGGCTGAGCGGTCGGTGACAGCTTGACTGACAGCAATCGATATGAATGCGTTCATGTAATGACGCATTCAAAAGGAATACATTTGAATAAAAATCTTTAATTTACATATTTTTTATTGTGAACTTCTTACGACTTACGAGTTTAGTGACTTTGTGTACTCATATTTTTTTTTTAAACACGCATATTAAATTGCAGACATCGTAGCAATTCATGGTCATTCATCTATCACAGACCGAATTATATGCGTCAATTCGCTTAGACTGTTTTACTAGCCTTTGATTGATTATCATGGTAATGCGTAGTGGTAATGTAATGTAAAATAAATTTAAACAAACCAACATGTGATTCATTATTTATTGAAATATCTTCTTCATAAAAATTACAAGATTAAAATTATTAAATTACACAAGATGACAAAATATAACAATATTATTACAATAACACGCCATTTTGAAATAACACTGCGGAAATAAAAATATATTTTCATGTATCGCCCGCTTTATTTTCTGGAAGCGGTAGTCGCTAAAGAGGTAGATAGAAAGGCAATTATTAAAGATTAACTCGATACATAGTCAAATAGCATCTCTATCTAAATGGGAACTTTTCTACCGCTTTACAAAACATAGCGATCATGACCTTCCTCCAAAAAAAAAAAAATTATAAATATACATATATTTCTAGTCAAAGATTTACAGACGGGCGGGCGCTTATTTTACCGTGCCCAGTAATTCGAACTCTGCGTAGAGCCGAGCATTGACAATCCATCGGAGCGCATCCCTAGCACGTTGAAAAAGCGTACTCTTGGGATTTCAATTCTCAGCGCTAAGCAGAGCGTTGAAAATCCAGTGAATGTTAAAAACTCCTCACGGAAAAAAAGCGCTCGGACGAATGTGGTCTAAAAGAGGTAAGGTTTTAAATGCTATAACGATTTATATTCGCAATGTTATTCCTATGGATATGGAGTATCCCGGCCGTCTCGAGTCGTCGTTTAGAATCTGTACTGGAAACGGAACTATACATTAGCGTTTGGGTTTTTAAGGATATTAGAACCAGTTTTGAATTTAGACTATATAAATAAAAACATCGAAACAGTTTTTGAGAAAATTGCGGTCACACATACATACGGATCAAACACAGAACCTCCTTTTTTGAAGTCGGTTATAATGAGAACTTGGGAATAAGAGAATAATTAACCTAAAAACGTTTGGATTAACTAACATCACGTCAATATTTTATGTAAACTTTGATTAACTCTACTCCTTTTTTTTAGTTAAGCAGTTCAACGCTTTTCTGCTGTTCAGTCAATGTCGTTGCCCCGCCTTGTCCTGACTGACAGCTGACAGACAATGTAAGGGTCAATGCTACGAACGAGACAATTGTTTTTGTGAGTTGTTTATTTACTTGTGAAAATATTGATGTTGAAACAATAAAGTAGGTACCTATATTTACTAACAATCGAATCGATTGAAGGTTAAGCTACGCTTGCCGCGGTCGGTTCGTGGATGAGTGACCATCCACTACTTACCGAGACCCCTCCGTGCCTCCGGAGAGCACATCAAGCCATTGGTCCCGGCTGTCATTCGTAGATCTTTGATAGTCGTTATACCCAGCAGGAAAGTCTGACCACCAGTCTTGCCAAGGGGTATCGTGTTGTCCAGTAACTGGGTTGTAGAGGTCAGATAGGAGGCGCTCCATGTGAAATACTGGTATGCAGCTGCATCCAGTTAGACTGGAAACCCATCCCGATATAGTTGGGTAAAGGCTAGGCAAATCGATTGATTTACTAATGATCTCCGTAGGTACAGACGCCAGCACATCAAGCTACTACAATCTGTCAATTTTTTTTAATAGATTTTCAGCTTTATCTCTAAAGTTCAAGTAAAGGATCAAGGTTGATTGGGAAAATTTGACAGTTTTGGGTAGTATGACCTGCTAGCGTCCGTACACTGAATTTGTGAGAGCGTTTATTTCATATAAATGCAAAAAATTGCGGAATATTTTATTTTTTTAAAGCCATGTGCATGTGATTTTCGCGGACCGTTTTTTTAAAGCAATTGATATTACAGAGACTAGTAGTTTTTTTTAAAGTCTTTACACTATGAGTGAACAAAGCCGTACAGCATAATCAGCCTATAAAGTTCCCGCTGCTGGTACACAGACCTCCTGTTCGAAAGGGAGTGAGCTGTATGTAATCTACTACGCGGACCCAGTGCGGCTTGGTAGATGTTTAGATTAAATTTAGAATGATTTTTATGTATTAGGCGTAAGTTGATTTTTCATTTTTTTTGGTGTGTATTTGCAAACCACTATTGTATTGGGGACATCCTGTAAAGTTAGTGTGTGTAAGTTTAATCTATACATATATAATATAATGTTGCACGTCTTTGAATTTTTAGTTCTAGGACATGTCGTTTTCTTCTACAGACCCGTATGTTAGGCCCTATTACAGATTCTGAAACCAGCATTGCTATCCGGGTAGACGCCGTAAAGTACTCCTTACCTCAAAAACCCAAACGCCAATGCAACCACACAATAAAACTGTCAATTCCTTGACCAGGAACATGGTATAGGACCACAGCGACAAACCATTATGTTTTATACTATAGAAGCTAACTTAACGCGCACACGACTTTGTTACCAATACGTTTTGTTCTGTCACGGTGCGCGGGACGCTGCGATTTGTCGGACCTTTGTATGAGACTTACAAAAACAAAATCAGTATTTATATTCACGATTATGTTAGAAAATATGACACTGAATAATACACGTTATTTTCACTAATGTAAAGTGCTAATTCGTAAAAATATCAACGCAGTCTGAGGCCTCAGGAGTCCTGAAGTAAGCTTGTGCTGTCTGGATTGCACTTTAAGACATTAATATTAAAGTGTATTATTCAATGAAAACAAAATCGTGTGCTCTGTTCACTTCCCTAAGGTAAGAGCTGAGTCTTCCAAAAACACAAAAATAGCCCTTGAGTGAACTGAGTACTACAGATGTCTTAAATGGACACAGAATGTAAGACAAATCGCATGCGTTAGTCATCAATGGAATGCTAATATATATTTTTATTCGTCAAATATACAGGCGTATACCTGAACCTAAGCAAACCTTGAGAATCTTGTATGACCAGAATAAAGATGAGCACGTAGATTCTGAAAAATCTCACAGTAAAAACTTATGTGAAGTAAGCTGTCAAAAGCATCAATCAATCAAAATCAAAATATTTTATTTCACATAAACCTACATGGGCACTTATGAAACGTCAGAAGCTAGGTGCACGGTTCCAATTAGGCGTTTCCTATGGAGAAGAGCCGGCAAGAAACTCCACGGTTACTCTTTTTTTTTTATCTAATTTTATTTAGGGGCTTTTATCAAAGATATGTCAGCCCCATCGTACCCTTTTACATTAATTGGACGGCTACTCTTATAAAAAATAATTGGCTTTTACAATGTTTTCAAATGACAGTAGCTATGGGAGGACAGCGTAGGTCTGTCAACAAGTACCTATATCAATACCAAGCATCAGGTGGTAGCTCACTTCACCTAAGTTTTAACGATGAGATTAATACAGAATCCACGCTGAAGTCTGTGTATAGAGCGGTGGCCGCCACATAGCGTCTGTAATTTACCGGCGAATGAGGTCATCGAAACGCCATTAATGAAAGTGTGTTTTCTTAGAGCGTCTGCCCCGACCCTGGCTCGAGCCAGCCCGCGCCGCTGAGCTTGTAGTTTTAAATTCATCCCTAAATAATTCCGATCCAGCCTGTCCCTTGCTGCCCTCCCCCAGCAACGCCCTAAGCCGAGGTCCGTACCACAGGGGGTGCCCTTAGCGTGTAGCCGCTTTTTTTTTAATTTTTTGAGCCCTGGCTTTTTAAGGGATCCACAGGCAAGCCCGGTTAAGCAGACGACAACCTCATAGGTTGAACTGTAAGATGCAATTGACAAAAAAAAAAACTTACAGCGTTGTTTGACACCGTAATGTCAAACAACGTTGCCGTCCGCAGCCATCGTTTTAGTGACGGCCGTCACTGCGATCGTCGCGCCACCGCTCTTCTACGCATACAATATTCAAGTCAGCTAAGGTTCAAATAATCGCCTAATAAATATACATCTTGATTGACATATAAGCAAAAACAGCAACAATTTTGGTCTAACGAATAGTCTTTGGCAATAATTTAGTTGGTCAGATAAACGAATCAATCTATCAAACAAAGGGACAATCGCAGTCTTGATGTTGCACGTAAATAAATGATTCATGAAATACCGAGAGCTGTTTGAGGTCTTGTATCACAGTGACAAGATAGGCACTAACAAGGGGAAACAGACCATAATGCATTGGATTTTCAACTCTCGGTATTGAGCCGAGCATTGAAAATCCAACAGCGCAAACCCCAGCGCATGACAAAGACACAGTTGGATTTTCAACTCTCGGGTTAATACCGAGAGTTGAAAATCCAGTGTACCATGAAAAATCGTCGCGTAAAGAAATCGCCCGTGCGGGATTGTGCTTATTTTAAAACATGCGATGTCAAATGCGAACGATTTAGATAAAAACATGCAAGCCCTAATGTCAAGTCCCGAGTTTTACTATAGCAGCTCGGGATAACACGTTTCACTTTTTTTAACCAATCAATTCATTTAACTGACTACATAAACAATCTCCATAAGACTTGTAAATATGATTCAATATTTGTACAATTGGACATTTGATATCTTTGTCGAAGACACAAAATGAACTCTATGTTGAAAGGAATAAAGTACAATTTAAACTGTGGTAGACTTGGATTGATGTGTCCTAATAGAAGAAAAAGGTCGTATGTAAGATGTTTTTAGAATGGCGTTTTTATACTAGTGTTGTTTTCAGACTCGCTTTATAAATATTTCTTCAGGAATTTCTACGCTTTGTACTATCAAAGAACGTCACAATACTATATTTGGCCCTTCGCTTTTATTAACAATTACTTTCTTTTGGGGTTCAATCAAATCGTGTCAATTTCCTTCACAACTTTTCAGAAATAGTCCCATAATCCCGTACGGCTTTAGATTCTGCCTCATCCTTTAAAAAACAGGACTGAAGATTATATGGCGAAAACCATTTAGTATCAACGCGAGACTATTATGCGCTTTTATAACTAAGTTACGATACTATCGTGGACGTCCACGTCCACGTCACGACATCACGATAACACAGCGAAGTAAAATGTACGGAAATATATGAAGACGGTTTTAAATTTCCGTCCACGATATCGTTATAACGTGCACGTATTTCCATATATTTTATGGACGTGGACATTAGAAAAGTGGTTCAGAAAATGCCTTTCTCCCGTACTGACCATAACCATAAATATTATTTATAATAAATATAATTAGTCTATTATTTTACCCCCATTACAATCCAATATATTTATAACAAACATTATACAAATACAGAAGTCTTGGAAAACATTATTTAGTAACATATTGTTTCTGTCAAAATTCATGTTTGCTTCTGAATGGTTGACCAAAGTAGCTGTAGAGGTATGAGGAGCAGGGTGTAAAGTTCACTCATCCTCCATAGAAAAGGGAGGATCCTCCGACCAGACGAGTGTTGTCTGGCGGGCAACTGCCCGATGATTCATGTCGGGCCGTTGTATATATGCTAGTTGTGCGATAAACTCTGCTTGCGAGATGCAGGATTTTGTGTGACGTCAGTATGATGCGTAGTTCGCATGTGGCGTTTGTAGATACCGCTACATAGCTAACAAACTTCTATAAACGATAGTAGACATAATAAATAACTAATATAGAGGATGTTTGAACATAAACGAAGCAAAGAAGTCCGTAAGGATCGTGGCAGGTGGCGTTCTGTAGTTATCTGCCTACCCTCATGGGAAGCCGGCGTGGCTTTAGGTTGTGTAATATACACTCTATCCCCTTTATTCATAAATGTTGCTGAAGGTTAAGTAGTGATTGGGGACTGATTAACCATGAATATTTGACATAAATGTCAATGAACTTTAGTCATCGTTTTTAATAAGCCCCTTGATTAATAAGGATAAAAACAGAAGCAGTTGCTATTTAAAATCCGTCTCTTTATTCCTTATGGGGCCCAGAGGGTTTTCAGCAAACATATTCAGCACGAAAACCTGTGGGGTAATTCTCGTAATTTTAAGAACGTTCACAGTCTGATCTCGGTCTCGATCTGTCAAAAATACGTCTAATTTCCCTACATTTTGACAAGTTTTTGACATTTGTTTGTCGCCGAGATAAGACTGCGACTAGATTTTGAACGTTTTATATTACGGGAATACGGGCCCTGATAGCTGGGTGAATGGGGCGGGACGAGAGAACGCCAAAAATATGTTTGAAGAGTTTCAGATAAGTTTCGGAAAAATAACGGGATGTTCAGCGCCGTTGATTTTCATCTCCCGCTCCCTCTCTCCTCTCCTCTCCTTCGGAGTCCGATGGTGATTGCGTACTTTGGAGCTTCGTATTGGTTTGGTTGGCATAATTTAGCCTGCTGAACAACAGATCTGATAATAGTCCTTTAAACACATTCTTGACGTCAAGCTCGGGATCTGTCTCCTTCATCTCCTGCTTTAGATGCATTGATTTTGTCTACTGGTTTGCTTCCAATACTGAATGCAGTCTCCTTAGCTACAGCCTCCTTCAAGCATAGCGCGGAGACCAGGCAGGCTCCCTCACTCGCGGCTGTTCCGACGACTGACGAAGCTGTCGTAGATAACCTGTAGCCGCTGAAAGCGAGAACTGGAACACTGTAGCACTATGAATTGTACAGCGTCATAATTCACGTCTCAGCAACTCAGTGAGATCCCTCAGAGCACCAACATTAGTAACAACGAAAGAAGTCATGGTAGTGTCCTCGTTAATAAATTATCATTGACAAGACAATTACATGGAGCGACATAGTATGGTGTGAGTTTACTCATCCTCCATAGAAAAGGGAGGTTCCTCCGACCAGACGGGTGTCGTGTCTGGTGGGCAACTGCCAGACGATTGATGTCGAAACGTTGTATACATACTTGTCGCGCGATAAACTCTGCTTGCGCGATGCAGGATTTTGCGTGACGTCAGTGTGATGCGTAGTTCGCATGTGGCGATGTAGATGGCGCCACATGTTTGAAATGTTTAGCAGAAATAGAACGACGGACTGAAACCGCAACTTTTGGTTTGTTGTGCTGAAATAATATGTGATAGGTACTTGTCTAAATAATTCTTGAATTGCAAATTCCTTTCTTCAAACAATTTGGATCATTGTATAGTTTCTCCACATCGTTAATATGAATATTTGGAGATGTAGACTTTGAAGAGTTCCGGTAAGTATTTTTTTTCAAGTTGCTTATTGCTTTATCATTTACTTTATTTAACTTGTATCGCAAGTTTGGTGATCTGAGCACGTATGTATCTTTCCCTCGGGAGCATGTACGAGCCAATAATGCTCATACAGCAAAATACGTTTGGCATAATGAACTCAATAATTTTAATTAGTCGTAACTACACCTCCGTCACGCGGTAATGTGTCAATAATAAATAAGTGCGGCTCAGATAACTAAACATAACTTAAAACTCTATTTACAAATAAACATTGAAAGTGTATAGTGGTTTTGGTGTTAATCATTTACAACCTACAACAACTCTGGAGTATCGTCAACGGCGAGAAACTCCAACAACCCTCTTATTGGACAGATTTTCTGATTGTTGGCAGGTTTGACGTTGAGCTTCTAGTTAATTCCACCTTGCATACTTATTCTCTTAGCTTCCTAATTCGCGTGTATTCCCTTGGCATTCTTACTGCCTTCCGTTTATTCAAACTATCAGTTACGAAATACATTATCCTCTGATTGGTCAACCAATCAAACCCAAGATTTGACTAAACACACTCCCTAACTAAACAACACCAGTACAAAACACCATCTAATAGCTACCTATCTCACTCGCTCACCACTGGAACGGGAACGTTAGAAGGAGACGGAAGTATGTTAGACGACGACTACGAGCGGCAGGTCTGCGATCATAAGGACGACGGCGGCGGCAGGGCGCGCGCGGCGGCCAGGCCTCCCGCGTCCAGGCGCGGCCAGTCCACGAACTCCTTGCCGTGTCTGGAGCAAATACATTGTCATCAAACTTAACACCATCAACATTAACACAAAAAAATCCAGCGGGATAACTGCGTAACCCACTAACAGTAGGAATGGCATCGTCAGTGGCAGCGCTCAGTCACTTTGACTGCATGTTTTGGGACACAGAGGGCAGGGGCTGCAGTCTCGACATTCATAGCGATCGCTTTACGACCGAATTCGGTCGCAAAGTCCCGAATTGACAGGTGAAATGTATGGAGTGACAGGACTTTGCGACCGAATTCGGTCGTAAAGCGATCGCTATGAATGTCGAAACTGCTGGGGCAGGATAGGAGGTGGAGCATGGTGCAAGTTTTGGGTCAACAACATATAAAATTCAGTCGTGCCAACGACACGAAAAAGAAGTAAGAATGGCATTCATTTTGACAGTTCAACAACATTCATTGCGTTATTTACGTTGTTGAACAGATACATTTATCGATATGTACTTCGATATGTACTTGTACTATCGATACGTACTTGTACTTGTAATGTACTATCGATATGTACTTGCACGCTCACGGTACGCTCACGCGTACCGTGAGCGTGCAAGTACAATAACAAAATAATAAGTCAAAACACCCGCCCTTCACCAATTCCTACTGCTTTCGCTGGAAGAAAAAGTGACGCAGCAAACTCTCCAGCAGATATATTATTTACCTGAATATAAAGGTGAGTGTCGCAGTGACGGCGGCGCCCCAGAACATAAGGTACAGCAGCACTTCGCTCGTGTAGCGCTGCGGCAGAGTTGCGCTCGCGCAGAACATTGACATCGCTACCAGTAGCACTGATGGGAACTAGGAAACACAAGACATCAATGTAAGTACAACGTATTGGTATCTTTTACGGTACTGTCAGTAATCAGTCGGCTAAACGAAAAAAACCTTTCCATTTTTTTTTTTTCTTTCTGTTTCGCTTATAAGTAAGACCGAAGTTTTTGTGTACTGAATACACAACGATTAGTGCAACTCCGCAAACATGATAGGTATCGATAAAACAAAAAATAAATTATTTGAAGATATTTTTTTTGGAGTCAGCGACCGCTAGTAGCGTAGTTACTTGATGTACGACTTGAGAAAAACGAAAAAATACTTTAAAATACGCAATATTTTAGTTTTTTGATAGTTTTAGTTAGATTAGGATATTATATTTTTATTTTAATAATTTGTAGTTTATTTAGTATTAGAAGTTTGTAGAGACGCCAGCACATCAAGCTAATACAATCTGTCAAATTTCTTTAATACATTTTCAACTTTATTGTTAAAGCATTAAGGTTTAAGATTGATTGGGAAAATTTGACAGTTTCGGGTAGCTTGACCTGCTGGCGTCTGTACATATTAGATAAATACCCATTGCGCCTGTAAAGTTTACACAGATAAAATATTTTTTTAATCTGATATTTCAAGAAGCGACACATGCTGTCATCGACAAAAAAAAACATTTATTTTTTATTTTTTTCATGTTTTAGATATCGCATATCACTTAAAAAGCAAACAAAAAAGGATAACTACCTAATAATTATAAACGAGATTAATATTATTGTAATGTTTATGATTTGTGCTGCAAGCAGGCCTAACTTTAGCTAGGTAGACAGTAAAGATGGTGTATTTAACTTACTGTAATGTATTTCCAGTCTCTATCTCGGCGAAGCGGACATGGCAGTGTATTGCCTTCGCCGTCAGCGATCACGTATTTACCCAGGAATAGGTCGATTGAGTCCTGGACATAAACATTGTCAATCGTAGCCATATTTTGATTAAAAAAAGTGTTCGTGGAGTTTATTTATTTAAACTTTTCGCACAAAAAGGTACAAAGGCGGACTTAATGCCTTAGGCATTCTCTACCAGTTAACTAAGGGGAGAGAGGGGGGAGTTTCTTGCCCGTTTTTCTCCAAAGGAAGCTACTATGCTTTGGAATGCCAATGCTGGTCTGCGGGCGCCTCTACGTCGCTTGTGCAAAAACTATAATGATTTTTGTTCAGAAACTACAGAATTCGATTTTTTCTCAGTGTCAGCAAATAGATTTCGTTCTGCTTTGTTAAAGAAACTTTAGGATTCCGATGTATAGTTATTTGAACAGTCTTCTAGTCTTACTCGCATAGATTGTTCATTAGTAAAGTTATATGAATTGTATATGCTGTGGATAAGTGTTTGAGTTTCACATTTATATAATATCTTTGTTTATAATTATTTGCGCAGATATAATGTTTTGCTGTATGTTTGTCCCAAATAAATAATAAATAAATAAATAAATGGGCAACTAGCCTCATCTTTCTGACTGACCAACCCCTTAGCAAGCAGGCAAAGGTGCCTGTAATTGGTTTATTTGAAATAAAAGGTTTGAGTTTGAAAGTTTGAATTAAGGTTGCCCTTGAATCTGTGTGGTTTTTTTTTTAAAAGGTCATCCTGGTTATGTTTTGTATCTTCGAAAAACACTATACTTTTCAGGATAACTTGACAACCGAGCTGATTTCGATTCTTCTCAAAGACAACCATAGTCTAGAAATTTATAAGTAAGGCTTGTTCTACTTCTTGTGTCGATAAGCAATAGTTGTCTTAACATACCTGTCTAAACCCATCACTGAAGTTATTCTTGTAGTATCTCGTGAGCGAGTTGATGCCGTCGCGGATGAGTCCGAAGTGTGTCCGCTTGCCGGTGCGCGTGTAGTCCGTCTTCAGCGCGCCGGTGCCGGAGTACTGCGTGGAGATCGTGTCCGCGTGGTCGGCCCACACCTGGAGTAGCAACAGGGTTATAATAATAATATTTATTTATTAAGACAATTTTGTGTTGTTCAAAATATCACATTGAATATGTAATGTACAGACGCCAGCACATCAAGCTACTACAATCTGTCAAATTTCTTTAATAAATTTTCAACTTTATCTCTAAAGCGTTAAGGTTTAAGGTTGATTGGGAAAATTTGACAGTTTCGGGTAGCTTGACCTGCTGGCGTCTGTACTATCGCCAAAATCTATATCTAACATTATTAGTCGATCTAAAAAGGATCCTCTTTTGTTTTACTTACGGACGCAGCTGTGGTCATGATGTGCACGGGATTTTGTTTACAAAATGGTCAGACATAGGTTTACCAAACCTATCGTAAAAAAAACTGACTCTACTACGTATCCGGTTGTCTGTTTTAGCTAGTTTTGTGATTCCATGTAAGTTCTGTCTCTGTTGAGAATATTTCTTGTAGAAAATACTTTATTATTTTTCCTTGTTGCACAAAAAAATACACGTGATTGTCACATGCGTGTTTTTTCTAACCCGCTCCCCCCCTTTCAAACCTGACGTGATAAAAGGACGATCCCCTTAGCATTATAATTACAATGCGTTGTATGGACAATTCATTTTCTTTTGGAGTTTAGACGTTTGTTCAATATATTAATTATAAAAATATTTCTGAGCATTAATATTAAACAGTTTCACATACACTACCGTTGCCGGTGTAGAAATATTAAAATTAACTTAGAATATCAAACTGGCCAAGTATTAATAAAATGTAATGTCAAAATTTATGTTTGAAAAAATGAAAAAGATATATCAATAACAATACAAGTCAATAGGTACACACAAAGTATTGATAAAAATGTAATGTCAAAATTTATAATAAAAAAATTGTTACAGGTATATAATAATAATAATATCCCTGGACATTTCACACATTTCACATATAATAGGCATGTACTTACATTATTAAATAGCTTATCCAGATACGGATGCTTCTCATCATCGCTGCTGGTGACTGCTAACAGCCTGAGCGCTGCGTTCAACTGCAGCCTATAAATAAAAGAAAATTTAGATGTCTTGCACGGACGTCAGCCGGTCAAGCTACCCGAAATTGTCAAATTTTCCGATTGAACCTTAATGCTTTGGCGATAAAGTTGAAAATCTATTAAAGAAATTTGACAGATTGTAGTAGCATGATGTGCTGGCGTCTGTACACCTGCACTAACTTCCTATAAAATGGAACACAGTAACCAGTGTTGTCGGATACAGTTGAAGTTTAGTAAGAAACCGATGGATGTGTTAAAATATTGTTACAAAATATGGCGAGGATGGAGAGGGGCTTGTGGCTAACTAATAACAGCCTCACAGGTCGATCGATCAGGTTAAGCTTCGCTTGCCGCGGTTGGTCCGTAGTTGGCCATCTTCACATACCAAGACACCTCCGTGCCTCGGAAAACACGTTAAGACGATGGTCCCAGCGTGGATCTTTGACAGTCGTTACGGGTCATCAATAGCCCGAAAGTCTGACAACCAGTCTTACCAAGGGGTATCGTATTACCCAGTAACTGGGTTGTGGAGGTCAGATAGGCAGTCGCTCCATGTAAAATACTGGTATTCAGACTGGAAGCCGACCCCAACATAGTTGGGAAAAGGCTAGGCAGATTACAATGAAAAAAAAAAACAATTTAAAAATTAAAACGAGTCGTGGCCGGGGCAGCTAAGAGATGACCAACGCCTCGGCCACAACTGCACCGTTTGTATGGTGCTCATTTGTTAAATGAAAGGAACAAATTACCTGGCAAACAGACTCTGCACCACGTTGGTCCTGTCCAGGCAATCCACGCAGTTGGTTCGGAATACTCCACTCTGGCGTAGCAGAACTGTGCCTCCTCGGGAGAGGAAGTAGCCGAATTCTGTCTGTTGGAAATTAGTTAATATTAAAACAAGCACCCATGGTAAAGGAGAACACTAGAAGTTAAGTAAAATTGTTACTAACCCTACAGACCCCTGTCTGGAATATTTTATAAGTTTTCTATTCTATTTAATACTATCTTCCGCCTGGACACACGTTACCCACGCCCACAATCAATAAACGTTCGTGCGTCATGGACATCCATTTCACCACTGACCAACAAGTACGCTGGACTTCATATTATTGGCGACAAAACGAAGACATTTGATTTTCGCCATTTTGGCGCTGATAGCAACGTGAGCGTCCGTGAAAGTAATATTCTTGACAACACGGTTAGCGCAGTGGCTGAGCGAGCGGACTGCTGCGCTGCGTGTCGCGGGTTCGTTTCCCGCACAGAACAAATATTTGTAAGTCCTACATGTATTTGTTCCGAGTCTGGGTGTTTTTCTATCTATAATATGTATGTATTTACAAAAATGTATATAAGTAGTTTATCAGCCATCTTGTTACCATAACACAAGCATTAGGTTGCTTAGCTTGGGACTAGATGACGCTGTGTGAAATGTCCAGGGATATTATTATTATTCTTGATAGCGAGTTTTACAAATTGAACATACTCTCATGATAAAAATGTTCTAAATGTCTACGAGACATTTAGAACATTTTTACAAAGTAAACACAAAATACACAAACATGTCTTATTCCTCGATTTAGACCTAAATCATCAGAGACGTACCAAAACAACACAACAGCTATTTGCAACTATGTGTCAGTTTTAGTTCCTAAGACGCTCGAGCGGGGCGCTTTGAATCGGCACAAAAAACAACTGTCATTTCGTATAGTATATTTAGTCCAGCGTACTTGTATCATAGGCACTGACCTCTATTATACAAGTACGCTAGACTAAATATACTTCACCCACATAGAAGTCTATGCATCGCGTACCTTTCCGTGTTAGTTCGGCAGTGTTCGTATTAGTTCGACATTTGTTCATACCTGTTCGTGTGCAATCCTGTCTATGAGCACGTTTAACCGGTAGTATCGCATAGAGCGGCACTCTGCGTGGAAGTCAAAGGGCTCGTATCGGACGCCCGGTAAAGCGGCCGCGGCGACGGCGGCGCGGAAGCCTCGCTCTAGAGCTTCTTCTTTGCCGTGCTGGTCGATCTGAGAAAGAAAAAGGGAGTTTACAATGTGCTACAAGTAGTGGTGCAACCATCTTTTTGTACAAAACTGCAAAAGTCCAATTCCCATAATTAAAAACGGTAAAAATCTAGTCAGAATCTCAGCGACAATCAATTTTAACAACTTGTCAACAATGTAGGGATTTTAGAGGTAGTTTTGACAGATTGAGACGGAGATCTGAGGGGCAATTCTCGTAATTTTAAGAAAATTCACAGTCTGATGTCAGTCTCAATCTGTCAAAAAATACTTCTAATTTTCCTACATTTTGACAAGTTTTTGACATTTGTTTGTCGCCGAGATGAGACTGCGACTAGATTTTGAACGTTTTAAATTACGAGAATTGGCCTTCAGACTGTGAACGTTCTTAAAATTACGGGAATTTTCTTTTTTTTTTATAATAACGTTGCCCCACACTAGGAATTTCTCCTGTATCGTCGGTGCGTGTACAAACTTTTAAACTCACATACACAAACAGCCAGACGCGGAACAACTACCTGTAGGTCATACAAATATTTGTTCAGTTCAACTTCTGCCCTGCTATAAGAGCTGGTGGTAAGTCCACGGAACGCGTTATTGTATTGAACGCAGATAAGATTTAATCTGACTTGTGCTACTATAAAATGGGAGATCGCAAGGATAACTGGTTTTTATGTCATATTTCAGAACTATGCTTGCCTGCTAAATATACACTTAGGTAGGACCATTAATCTGGCATATTTCACCTTTCATTTTATTTACAGTATGTATGTATTCATTGTATATTATTATGTTAATCATCAACTGCCTAGTCCTTTCCTAACTATGTTGGGGTCGGCTTCCAGTCTAACCGGATGCAGCTGAATACCTGTATTTTGCATGAAGCGACTGCCTACCTGACCTCCACAACCCAGTTACCGGGTAATACGATACCCTTGGTAAGACTGGTTGTCAGACTTTCGTGCTTCTGACTACCTGTAACGGCTGTCAATGATCCGCGAATGACAGCCGGGACTAACGGCTTAACGTGCTTTCCGAGGCACGGAGGGGTCTTGGTATGTAAAGATGGTCACCCATCCACAGACCAACCGTATATTTAGGTATAGATGTTTAATGTCAAATCGGCACGGAGGGTCTACCTGTAGAGATCATCAAACCTAAGCGAAAGTAATTTCTGAAAATGAGTTCCACTCACCAGATTGACGAGCACCTGGTTCCCGTACCTCTGCTGCTGGTCCCTCAAATGCTTGGTATACGCGGCCACGTGGTCTTCGTGCGACAGCTCCATCGCCGGCTTGTACTTTATATTAGGATACTGGCTCCAGAACAGGGGGATGGAACCTCTGGTCTGGACGAAGGAAGACTTTTCACCACCTCGTTCGATTATCTGTTCTGTTTCTACGAAGTTCGCCACGTTGCCCTGTAGAGAAGAGGTTATTATAACAAAAATTTTTTGAAAAAAAAAAAACAACCGACTTCCAAAAACGACACTACGAAGTGAAAAATAACTTTAATTTCGGAAGTCGGCGTCGTTGGGTTCGCATTTTTGTTGTTTGCCACCGACTTCCGAAATTAAAGTTATTTTTCACTTTGTAGTGTCGTTTTTGGAAGTCGGTTGTTTTTTTTTTTTTTCAAAAAAGTTTTTATTTTTCACTTTTAAGTTGTAATTTTTACCAGTAATTTTGGTTTAAAACCAAACTACTGAACCGTTTTTGAGGACAGTTCTATGGGACTATTTGGGAAGTAATACCCTTTCCAACAAAAAAAGAATTTTTCAAATCGGTTGGCAAGAGACAGAGTTATGCGCGAACAAACATAAAAAAAAAATACAAACATCCGAATTGAAAACCTCCTCCTTTTTTAGAAGTCGGTTAAAAAAGGTAAGGTTCGTGGCTGCAGAGGTCATAAAACGTGGAAGCGATCAGGACAGACAGTGTCATCTCGCTCCCATGTTTTATGACCGTAATACACAGGGTATTACGGTCCATTAGGTTAACCGTTTTTTGACAGCTGTCTTAAAACATACATATTCCAGATTACGTAAAAGTTAACTTTAAAATGCGTAATAAAATAAATATATAAACTGCCTTATCGTATTGAATTATCTTATTTATGACTTCTTACAGACATTATAATACCGTACGTGTATCAATCAATGTATTGTGTGTTGCTGCAATCACTAGTTCCATCTGTCAAAAAACGGTTTACCTAATGGACAGGGCTAGTGGACCTTAATGCTTAAGCGATAAAGTTGAAAATATATATATAAAAAAAAAAATGATTGCAGTATATACTCTGTCCACTAGGTTAACCGTTTTTTGACAGATCGAACTAGTGAGCAATTATATTTTTTTGTCAAAACTGATACACGTACGGTATTATAATGTCTGTAAGAAGTCATAAATGAGATAATTCAAGAGGATTAGGCAGTTTATATAATATTTATTTTATCACACATTTTAAAGTTAACTTTTACGTAATCTGGAATAGTTACGTTCTAAGGCCGCTGTCAAAAAACGGTTAACCTAGTGGACAGAGTATACTGCTATTTGTTACACAATGAAGGTAATATTTTACTTGGGTTTCATGGTGATTATTTCAGCAGAGGGCTACAATAGGCTAATCTGACTCACCTGAGCATCGACCCCCCTCATAAAGAAGCGAGTGCCTGCCCTGTCGACGCAGCGCCGCGACACCAGCGACCACGTCAGCTGGTGGCCGTTCACTGTCACATTGTTTATAGACACGACTAGGTATGAATCAAGGAAAAATATTACGAATATTGAAGAAGTTATATCATCATCTGCCTAGCCTTTTCCGCAAATATGTTGGGGTTGGCTTCCAGTCTAACCGGATGCAGCTGAATATATAGTTATAGTTTACATGGAGCGACTGTCTATCTAACCTCCACCACCCAGTTACTGGGTAATACGAAACCCCTTGGTAAGACTGGTCAGGCTTCTGACTACCCATAACGACTGTCAATGATCCACGAATGAGCCGGGACCAACGGCTTTTTTTTTGGGGCCACGGTATCTCTTTCGAACAACCCGCGGCCCTGGCAGGCATCGGCCCTAGCGAACCCCGTCAGTTCGTGCTGACATCTCTTTGAGGCGCGCGTGGAACACAACGCGCCGTCGACCCGGGCCTAGTCCTTACCGGGCGGCGAGCTGCCCATTGCTCGCCGCCCGCAAGCCCGCGCCTACAGTGGCCGGGAGTCGGCTGTTGACTCCCGTCCAGAGGGTACCAACGGCTTAACATGCTTTCCGAGGCACGGAGGGGTCTCGGTATGTAAAGATTGTCACCAGACCAACCGCGGCAACCGTGGCTTAACCTGATCGATCGACCTGTGCGGCTGTTATTATTTAGACACGGGCCCCTATAACCAAGTTAAACTCCAAAATATTACTTAAAGAGGCGTAGACTTTAACAGAATTGTTTATAAATACACAAAATTGTTCCATTATTTTTATACATCGTCATGTTGCATACTTCCTATTGGCTACGAGAGTGAGGGAAGAGGGAGCGCACCTGTGTGTGTGCACACACGCGTGCACTATAATATCTCGTGCACCGATGGACAGTGACTATTTACATCTATTTTTTTGCGTTCTCGAAATTGATTTTCATGAAGTTTTCAAAGGTGAGGATTGTGTGGAGACGTTCACCACAATCCTCACCAATCTATAGGTACAACTTAGGAATCATAATGCGACTATTTTTTTGACCTTTATGATTATTTCTTGACTATTTTTTGACGTTCTCAAAATTGATGTTCATGAAGTTTTCAAAGGTGAGGATTGTGCGGCGAAGGACACGTTGAGATTGGTCGCCACGGCTGAAATGCAGTCTGTATATTGCCGGCAGTACCCTACTGTCTCATCATAATACGCTGCTAAATTAATTTTAAGTTAAAAAGGATACACCCTTGTATGAGTGGCAGCGTGAACCGCGAGTACTGATGATGTGAGAAGTCTCGCAGAAGGAACCCGTTCCACAGAAACCGAGGGTCGGCTCGGCTTGTGATGGACATCTGGAAATGAAACAACATTATTATTTTTGGAATAACTATATTGATGTGCCGTGGCTAAGTAACAGCCGCAGGGGTCGATCGATCAAGGTTAAGCTACACTTTGCGAGGTCGGTCTGTGGATGGGTAGTCATCCAATACATACCCTGCCTCGGATAGCCCGCTAAGTTTTCGGTCACTGCTGTTATTCGTAGATTTTTGACAGATGTTACGGGTAGTCAGAGAGTACTATTGTGGAAGTCAGACAGGCAGTTGCTCCATGAATATTATTATTTATTATTATGGTATTCAGCTGCATCAGGTTAGATTGGAAGCCGACCCCAACATAGTTGGGGAAGGCTCGGCAGACGTGATCACGTCTTGCAGACTAGGCAGATGGTATTGCCATCGTCGATTTGTTAACCTTTTCTAGTTTGTTAGATACAGGTACACAGGCCTACACGGTCCTAGGTACACAGGCCTACACGGTCCTTCCATACTTAGTAACACTGTAATTTGAAAATATTGTATACGTCAATAGTTTTTAAAAGTTTCTTGCCAGCTCTTCTCCATAGGAAATGACCAATTGAAACCGTGCACCTAGCTTGTTTTATTGTATTTTTTGGAATATTGGCGTGGCTAGCTGACATATGGCAAATAATTTAATTTCATATTCTGTCTTGTAATATTAATTACTTTATAGTATTGTATAAATCAAGTATTTTCTAACTGAACAGACAACTGTGCTGCTGGGGAGTTTGTTGCGCCACTCCTTCTTCCCAGCGAAAGCACTAGGAAGTGGTGAAGGGTGGGCGTTTTGGGGGACTGTCTTTTGTAGTTTCGTAGATTCTCAGCCTAATTTGAATAAATGACTTCTGCTTTGATTAGCTTCTGACGTTTCATACGTATCCGTGTAGGTTTATGTGACATAAATGAATTTGAATTACCCTATGGAAGTCGGGCGTGACAGAGTGCAGCCTCTGCAGGCAGTGCGTCAAGTCGTAGCTGTATGAGAAATAGATACCCGGAGTGTCGAGCGCCAGGCGGACCATGCGCTCGTATGTGCTGTTATCTTCGATCTGTTGGCAAAATAATATCAATTTAATTGTAAATAACAAGGAAAGGGTAGCGGGATTGTCCGAAAGGGTTACCGCTGCCCTGGAACATAAAGGGCTAAGGAAGGAACACGGGTGGGTTTTAGTCAGTAAGAGTCTGACACTCCCTCCTGCTCCACCCAGAGCGGGAGGAGTCATTTGATGATTTCCCATCCTCAAAAAAAAAAAAAAAAAACAAGGAAACAGTAAAACATAAATAACACTTTTATGACACTTTACGCAACAGCCAACCGCTATTCAATGCGCAAACTATGACGTCAAAAAGTCTGTCTGTCCGCTATCATTGCGCGAGCTATGACGTCAAAAAGTCTGTCTGTCCGCTATCATTGCGCTAACTATGACGTCAAAAAGGCTGTCTATCCGCTATCAATGCGAAAAGTATGACATCAAAAAGCCTGTCTATCCGCTATCAATGCGCAAACTATGACGTCAAAAAGGCTGTCTGTCCGCTATCAACGCGCAAACTATGACGTCAAAAAGGCTGTCTGTCCGCTATCAATGCGCAAACTATGACGTCAAAAAGGGCTGCCTGTCCGATATCATGCGCAAACTATGACGTCAAAAAGGGCTGCCTGTCCGATATCATGCGCAAACTATGACGTCAAAAAGCATGTCAAGTTATTCGTAATTTTACTGACGAAATTGACAGTACGGCATTGATTTGCAATCAATTGGATACACTGCCTAAAATTCTTCTGAATCGTGTCGGTGGCACAATTGTATGTCAGATCCTGTTGGCCCAAAATTTCACCACTTCCACGTCGGTGGTAGGTAGCGCAAAGGTCACTTTAACGGCATGTTTTGGGACACAGAGGGCAGGATTCGAGGCGGAGCATGGCTTGCGACATAGCTCCACAACCACACCCTACTGCCGTTCCGTCGAGGTAGGCTCACTTTACCAGGTTGGCGTTACATATTCCTACTTGTGTCCGGAGACGGTTCAGGGACTTCCAAGGGGACCACGGAAGGTCGACAGTCTAAACGTTATAAATAGGGGAACAGGCTCTAAGATTTGCAATTAAGTTTAATATTATAAATTCGGGAAACGGTAAACGTAAGGTGGGACGCCCTCAGGCTAGGTGGAGCGACGATCTTCGCAGGATGGCTGGTAGCAGCTGGATAAGAGTTGCCGAAAATCGAGTTGAATGTCGTGCAATAGGAGAGGCCTATGTCCAGCTGTGGACTGCTGTAGGCTGATGATGATGATGATTATAAATTCGAATTAACTGTCTGTTTGATACCTTTTCACGCCTTAACGGCTGAATAAATTTCGATGAAATTAGACAGACAGGTAGAGCATATTTTTATCCCGGTATCACGGTTCCCGTGGGATAATTTAAGACCTGCATATCTATTCACAACCATTCGACAAGCTATCGTATCGAAAATGACACATTTCAATAACCTGATTTGTCTCGCCCTCGACAGCACACAGCTGTCGGAAGAATAGCAGTCGTCTATTTCATTTAAACTGACAAAATTTTCGGGTTTTGGACTTGTGAACAACGTCTTGAAGTCTGCTACGATAAAATTGAATGATTTTCGATTCGGTACGGAAGCGTATCAAATGGTTGTAAATAGCTATGCTGTTGTGATGTTATTTATAGCTCGTTACCTGTTTGCTGGTGAGATGTGTGTTGGAGCGCGCGTACGGTATGATGTCGGCGCCCGCCAGCTGGTATATGTCATGACCATTCAATTTGCCCATCTGTGGACAAGGTATACATCGTATATTTTAGTGAGGGGATTTATTCAGTAAGCAACATAAAGAGTTTGAAACTTTGAGCATGATGACAGTTAAATGTCAAAAATGATTATCATTTCTGTAAGTAGGTTTATACAAAACACGTTCACACATTTAGGTATAACATTAGTGAGGTTAGTGCTATTAGACTACCCTGAGAAGAATCACTGAAACCCAGAGGTCAGTCTCTTATAAGGTCCAGACATAATCTTAGCCAGATCATGTGAGGACCATGCCTGAAGTGCCTTCCACACAGATTTGAGTGGACCTGTTCATTCAGGAACTGGACAGGTCCAGTCGCATCTCTGTGCTATATATTATACAATACAATTAAGGCACTTTTCAGTGAATATAGAGTAGTTGTTTATGTTTTAATTATCCTTATTAACATTTATTAGATTAGATATGTAGCAATTAAAAATACATAAAAGCTTGGCAACCTACTACCAAATCTACATTTTCCCCTTTTTATTCTCTTGAATAAGGAACAAAATTAAAGCTGGCTGTCGCTGAAAACCAGCGTCGTGTCTCTGTCTCGCATAGGGTCTTGCATTATGCTGAGCGATGGCGGTTTTGCGTGGATGTGACGCATATTTTCCCCCAACTTGTTCTTTTTAGGGTTCCGTAGCCAAATGGCAACGGAACCCTTATGGATTCGCTATGTCTGTCTGTCTGTCTGTCTGTCTGTCCGTCCGTATGTCACAGCCGCTTTTTTCCGAAACTATAAGAGCTATACTGTTGAAACTTGGTAAGTAGATGTATTCTGTGAACCGCATTAAGATTTTCACACAAAAATAGAAAAAAAACAATTAATTTTGGGGGTCCCCATACTTAGAACTGAAACTCAAAATTTTTTTTTTCATCAAACCCATCCGTGTGGGGTATCTATGGATAGGTCTTCAAAAATGATATTGAGGTTTCTAATATCATTTTTTTCTAAACTGAATAGTTTGCGCGAGAGACACTTCCAAAGTGGTAAAATGTGTGTCCCCCCCCCTGTAACTGCTAAAATAAGAGAATGATAAAACTAAAAAAAATATATGATGTACATTACCATATAAACTTCCACCGAAAATTGGTTTGAACGAGATCTAGTGAGTAGTTTTTTTTTAATACGTCATAAATCGTAACGTAACGGAACCCTTCATGGGCGAGTCCGACTCGCACTTGGCCGGTTTTTGTGTTTGTGTTCATTCTCTGCATCATGTTTACCGCAAATAATAGTATTTTCTTTCTTTTCTTTTTGTAATAATTTTTTTGTTTTATTAGCTGTTACTGTCCCACTGCTGGGCCAAGGCCTCCCTACTCTCCTTCCACCTCTCTCTGTCCAGAGCTGCCAAGAACAACCTTTATTAAAGGAGGCCAGCTCATCCCGTCTGGGCCTGCCACGATGTTGTTTGCCATTAAACACTGCGTCGTAAGTTTGGCCCATTGATCGTCTGACATACGGCCAACGTGTCCAGCACTTGCATTTAAGCGTGGCAGCTTTCCGAGTGACATCAGTTATTTTAGTGATGGAATGGTTTGTTGTATTCTTAACCCGGTCCACAAGTTTACGACCCAGAATACTCCGTTCCTTAACCAAATAAATACTCACCAAAATTCTGTATTTGGCCACAACTAAATATAATCCAGATAGCAGTTTGATGGAGCCCAGGAAGCCGCATACTGGTCGGTATGCACTCGCTGGTATGGGGATCTTGACTTGGCTAAATTCTGAAAGAGAAAAGGGAAATTAATATAATTATATAAATATATTAATAAATTATATTTAAATAGTATTGCCTTGTTTGTTTTTGGTGTAACTGTGTACATTTCTGTTTCTCCTTAGTTGTTTACATTTCTGTTTCTCCTTAGATGTTATTTTTTCCTGAATGCTTTGTTGGTTTCATGGTTGCTAGCACAACCACAGAGCATAGGGACCTGGATTCAATCTCCAGGTCGGGCAAAGTGTTATTGGGTTTCAGAATGTTTCAAGAGCAGCTCAGAGCCTGGATTTATACCTGGTAGGTATAAGGCAATCACCAGCCAGCAAGTATCAGGGATTATGAAATACCCAGTAACTGGGTTGTGGAGGTCAAATAGGGAGTTGCTCCATATAAAATACTGGTATTAGCTTTACCACCACCCCACCCACACCATCTATGTTGGTGGGAAATGGCTAGGCAGATGATGATAAGGTAATACAGCCATAGCTAATTCCCTATTACATGGAACTTAAACATATCTGGCGAAAAGTGGGTGTACTAGACACCTCTAACCACATCGGAAATACAAGCTTAGCATAATCAGCATATAATGTTCCCACTGCTGGAACACAGGCCTCCTCTCTTCAAGAGGGCTGTAATTTACCACGAGGGCTCAGTGCGGATTGGTAGATATCATATGACTTTTAATTTTTTGGTTCTCATGACATGGCGGTGTCCTCACAATGTTTTGAAAGCAGATACAAGCTTGAAGTTATGTAATGTTTATGTGTTAAATAAATAAAATAGACATACCTTTAACAACACTCTCCCCAGTGTTGCGATCTATGATGAGTATCTCCGTGGGGTTTATTGTGGGCTCGAAATAAAACTTATCTGAAGTTGTGTATCTGGAAGTTAATTAAATATAGAATGATAAGATGAGGTAGTGATTAGATCAGTTGTTTGAATAATAGGTTTACTGTGGGCTGATAATAAACTGATATTAGAGTTAATTGATGTTCGAGTTTCCCTCTCAAAAAGAGAGGAGGCCTGTGTCCCAGCAGTGGGAACATTATAGGCTGATTATGATGTTATGATGATGTTCGAGTTTTAGGGTCAATTTTTAACAAACAATAATGTATTTTATTGAAAGTTTTATGGTAAATTTTTGACAAACAAGAGCATATTCCACAGTGGGCAGGATATAGTCCTTGACTTTCCAGTGAAATCAAAGTGCTTTATTTGTAAACATAGGTGCATGGTGCAAAAGTTTGTGTAATTAAATGAGACGCAAGACAAACTAGAATCTTGTGTCTCAGGTCTACAGAAACTGTTGTAGCCTGTGGGTAAGACTTTTTTTACATGTCTATGGAATGACAGTGTAATTATAGCACTCATTAATAAAATTATGTGTGCAGTCATCAAATTACGTGCGTGACGTAATAATTAGACTCGGCTCGGTCGGATTTACGAATTTATCTGCAGTAAACCATTTCTTTATCGTGTGAGAGGACGCGATGAAACAACGTAAATATAACATTAAATATCGTGAATTTTTAGGATGGTGTGGATTTTTATGCGATCTAAAATAACTATTGGTAATAATCACACAGCATATTGAACAAATTTTTATACGGCTTCAGGGAAAACATGAATGCAAGACAAACGTAAGGCGACGATTTGAACATAGGGTGTATTTACATGATTTTGTGGGTAAACACAAACAGTTTAGATAGAATAATATACTTACAATTTAATATCATCGTGAATACTTAGTAGATCTGCCATTTTTAATGATTTATCGGCGAAATATATTTAATTTTCTGCCATACACTTGCGAAAAGTTGACATGTATGACATGACACTAGTGAAGCCCAACAACAAGCGCATCAGTGCATCCACCACTAATCTCCGCCAATTTGCTTTTCGATTAATGTTACAGAACAAATCGACTAATTAAAAGGGCTGAAAAATTCAAATAAAGAAAGTGACACCCCTGATTTGGTGAAATCTATCACTTCAACCCATTGTATACCATGTTTTATACAAATAAATAAAAAATCCTCCTCGCCATCTTGTATTATTTACTATTCAATCAGGTAAAAGTTGATTACACCTTCTCACAGAACAGTACACAGTTTATAAAAGTACCTTGTAATTTTTTTTATGACGTATTTTTGAACGAATAAAAATCCATTATACGTATACGTTTTCGGTAATGTGAGTTTGACATTTAGTGCTGCTGCTTCTTCCTAATTTTTTGAAACGGAACGTCGAAGCAACATGCGATTTGAAGGATAACCTCAAAATACATTTATTTACAAAAATAGTGTAAGCATGTCGTGTGAATAAATAAAATAATCATGAAGGTCTCCACAGAAACACCGGAATTTATCAAAACAATACAAGATGGCGAAGAGGTTGAAGATTTCTCGGAAGAATCGGACGAAGAAATAGAGGTAAACAGTACTTTGAATTTATTTCCAAAACCACACATTAAATACCGGAAAAAAATATTTAAAAAATATAGCAGCAAGTTCATTTTACCAACACAAAACATTCTCAATGAATGAATTGTATTTACACGCTAAAAGATAACTATTGTATGCAGTAATTTTAGCGGGCTTATTTTTTTTTTATTAATTTACCAATAAAATTCATTTTATAGTACTGTATCTAACATTTAATTTATTTTCAGCATCAACCATCTAAACAAAAAGTTAAGCGAAAGGCAGATTTCAATCCTTCGTTCAAGTTTGTTGGTTCCGTAGATGAATACAACAAGGTATGTCATTTTTATTAAGTAACAATATGGTTTATCTTGCTTATTAATTTGAAGAAAATGTTAATTTGTGTATTTATAAACACATTCATAAGTCAAAGATCTCTTAACTTTTCTACTCCAGTTTTGGTAAATGTAGATTCCAAAATTCAATTCAATTTCACAATTATTGTGAAATGAGAATTTGTGAAAAAATGTGTTGAATAAATACAACCAGTCAAGTACCTCAAAATAAAATAAACACTCAGTAATTAATTAATTTATTTTTTAATCTTAGTAAGACCATTTTTATTCCATCACATTAACTACATATTTTGTCTTTCTTCAGAACACATGGGATAATCTACACAAATACGTTAGACGTAATGTAAAGCGGACTATAGATGAGAAAATTGAAAGGAGAAGGGCTGCTGTGAAAGTACATGGCAATGCTCAGGATGTTGATACAGACTCTGATGTTGATAGAAAAGGTAACAACCATAGTGTAAGCAATATCAGCCTATAATGTTTCTATTGCTGGGAGACAGGCCTCCTCTCTGTATCAGAGAGAACAATTGGCTATGGCTATTGGATATACAGAATTTCAGTAGATTTTTGTGACACCTGGCAAATAGATAATAATATAAAATAAAGTTTATTCATCAACAAATATATTGTGGTCATTCGTGGATCTTTTTAACATGCTTTCCAAGTCACGGAGCGGTCCCGGTATGTAAAGATGGTTACCTGTCCACGGACCAACCGCGGAAAGCGTAGCTTATTATTACTTAGCTTAACCTGATTGATCAACCCTTGTGGCTGTTATTACTTAGCCACCAGCCTACGTACAGACGCCAGCACATCAAGCTGCTACAATCTGTCAAATTTCTTTAATAGATTTTCAACTTTATTAAGTATTAAGGTTCAATGTTGATTGGGAAAATTTGACAGTTTCGGGTAGCTTGACCTGCTGGCGTCTGTATATACAATCATACACATTACATTATATTTAATTTTTTTTATATTTTAGACAGTGATGTTGGCGAGCTAGAGATATCAGATGATGAGCTTAAAAAAGATGAAATCAAAACAAAACCGAAGAAGATCACTAAGAAACAAAAATTAAAAGAGGTAAGTCATTGAAACACTTGAAGTGACGCCTTAGCATAATTATTTTGTCCTTTTGAATTTGCCAACCAAACTTTCATTCCCAATTTCAACCCAATTTGGGTTGAATTTCAAAAAAAAAATGCTGAAGTACCTATTTATTATTTAATACTTCAAGCTCATACATGTACAGGGCGGACTTTATGCCATAGGCATTTTCTATTTTCTACCAGTCAACCTTTGGGTGATGCAGAGACAAACAGAATTTCTTTTTCTTCTTTTTTTTTCAGAATTTCTTTATTTGTAATCTCTTCTACAATTTATAACCCTTATGCCTTAAACATAGACTTCATTCATCTCTTTCCATCAGATGTGATTGCGGTCAAGAGCAGGCCCATTCAGCAATAAAAATAAGAAAACTTAAATTTGATTTTTATGACCCTTCCTTTAATAAAATAACCTGAAAGCCAATGCTTGTACTTAAAAAACGTTAAAATTCAACTCACAATCTCATCAGCGACAATCAATGTCAAAAACTTGTCAAAGATGTGGGGAAAATGATTATATTTTTGACAGAATGAGACTGAGATTAGAATGCGAACGTTCTTAACAATACGGGAACTGCCCCTCTGATGTCCTATAAAAACTCCCTACATTTACCCCATAGAGGAGCTGAAGACGTCATAAAAATTTTCTATACCATCATCCTCTCTACCCTACCAGGAGTTAGAAGACGACGTAGAACAAGGCGCCCGCATAGAATACGACTCAGATTTCTTCGAGGAGCCTCCACCGTACGACGAGAATGCTTCCTTCTACATGATGAATCTGTCCCGACCACTGCTGAAGGCTATTGGAGCACTGAACTATGTGCATCCGACGCCTATTCAGGCTGCTACCATACCTGTGGCTTTGCTGGGTGAGTTTTATTATTTCCACGTATTAACATCGAGTCTTAGGACAAAGACGAACACAACTCCCCTCAGGAGACCGGAGGTCGATAGTTAGCTATCGATGTGCGGTCTCCGGAGGGGAGTGATGTGGCGGCATCTACATCGCCACATGCGAACTACGCAGCATACTGACGTCACGCAAAAATCATGCATCGACACCACCAGACACTTCATGATTATCTATATTTCTCCCCTCTATCTCTCAGGTAAGGACATATGTGCCTGCGCAGCGACGGGCACCGGTAAGACAGCGGCCTACATGCTGCCCATACTGGAGCGACTGCTGTACAAGACAGCCGGCGGCGAGAGACTCACTCGCGTGCTGGTTTTAGTACCTACTCGAGAGTTAGGGGCTCAGGTTTGTAAAAAATAGCACTGCAGCAGCTCCCTTTTCCTTGCCTAGCTTGATAACCTGAACATTCTTTTTTTGGTGTTCTTTTGTCTGCGATCTGCTGTTTAGCCATAATCAGATGGGGTCTTCGTGTGAGATTCTTTTTAATCAACTTCAAAAAAGGAGGTTCTCAATTCGACTATATTTTTTTAGCCGCTATAACGTTACTTGGGGTTCTCGCGTCCCAGACAAATTAAATGTTTGTTACCTCAGAACTCCGTTTTTTATAAGCTGATTTGTAAAATTCTTTTTTTATTTGTAAGGATATACTTTCAGATTGATCCCATAGAAATTTCATCAAAAACGGTTCAAGAGAAAAATAAAAACATTTTTGCAAAAAAAAAAACTACAAAGTGAAAAACACCTTTAATTTCGGAATTCGGTGACAAACAACGAAAATGCGAACCCAACAACACCGACTTCCGAAATTAAAGTTATTTTTCACTTTGTAGTTTTTTTTTTTTTGGAAGTCGGTTTTTTTTTGCAAAAAAGTTTTTGTGGTGTTCCACTGAACATTCACATTATGAAGAGTGAATGAAAGAATGAATACTGGTTCAGTACTAAATAAACTTTAAACATTCATTCTTTCATTCACTCTTCATACATTTTAGACTTAGGCTCAGCTTGGGACTAGATGGCGCTGTGTGAAATGTCCAGGGATATTATTATTATTATTTTTGATCCAAATGGAAGTGCCAAGATATTTCATTTGTATTAGTTAATTCATTTAATCGAAAATATATGAAAATACAGACCTTTGGAACTAAAATTTGGTGCTCTAATAAGAGATGCTTAGGTGGACAATTTCTATCAGACTAACCGTATAGTTCGGTAGCGCCCCCGAATGGACCCGAACACACGAACCTCCGCTGGCTCAGTAACGGGTCCCATTGCACCTTGAAATGACGACATACGACACCCTTACTGATAATGTAAATATTGATTATGCTACCCATCAAATCTTATGAATGTGCGTTAATTAAGAGAGTTGGATAAAAAACTCATATGTTATCGCCATTCAATCTTCCATATTTAGCGCGCAAGTTTATTAATTTACCTTTATTAAATTCAAGTCTGTAAATGCGATAATCGCCATTTTGATGACAGTGGTGGTCGAGGCTAAAAAACATAAAAATTGGGGATTTCGAAAATCCAAATTCCACCACAGGGACAATGAATAATACATGATTTAATTATTTGACGAATTCATCCATTGTTCATGTTAAATAAGTAGTGGTAATGTAGTTTTTTGATATCTAAAGTCGAAGTTTCGCGCCAATCGTGCGTGTTTACATTTTTACTTTTCACAAAAGTCACTCACACACATGTAGATAAGATGTAAAATGTGAAAAATATTATTACAAATATTATAAAAAACACGAAAATGCCCAAATCCTAACGTAATATTGAAACACAGGTCCAATAACACGTATTATTCATTACCACTACTTAATTTGTGTTCAAAATCGCCGACCATTGTTGTTTTTTTTTTATCGTAATGATGTGCGAAAGCGATTATGCCAAACGGTTTTTTTTTTTAATTTCGAATGACCCGAGTAATTAATATGACGAATGTCAGAAATCGATTCTCAGAAATTGAAATAAAATTATTTTAAGCATTAAATACAACAAGCATTATTTATAATAATGATTTATGCTTTCCTAATGTAATTTTAATCGTTTTTTGGACATTATATTGAAACTGAGTCAATAACAGAGGACCTATGACCATAGTCATTTATTCAATTTCGCGCCGAATTGTTTCTATATTTGAATTTATATTCGGAATGCGCTTGCTATTCAAAATTATTTTTATTTATTGTGCAATTATTAATTTTTGATACTTTCTAATAGTTTGCTACAGAATGCCCAGTATACATTTTTAGATAGGCTTAGCAAAAGTTTGGGAAATGATGATAGATTAATTAAGTATTCCGCAAACACTTTAAATTTCATTATGTTTTGTTAGCTGTATGAGCTTGGTAGTTTTTATGTATATTAGTTTACTTGAGTAATAGAAATTGTTTACTTTTTGTGGTAGTTTCCCAACGAAATTAAAAAAAAAAAACTGGGTAAGTGTATGTCGGACCATGCACAGCGAAAGGTCCCGTACTTGGGATGAATATTTACGCATGCACAGCGCATATCATTAATTTGATCGACTGCAGAAATAAGTTTGTATTTCATAAATGTTCTCGAAAAAACTGTAAAACACCAAGTTAATTCTGCAGTTTTAAAAGAAAATATCCCATATCTCAAAAACGATTGACTTTAAAAGTTAAGTCAATTAGAAACATCTTTATAATTTTAATTATAAGTTCCAACAATACCCCCCACACGCTTGTGTGCATAGATTTTTTTCAACCCTCGGGTACATGCATGGGGAATGCTACCTATAGTTATGTTTATCGTAATTTTACTACACCATTTTGCGTGCATAGAATACGAATACGATATAGTGTTATTAACACTCGTTAACGTCTACGAATAAAATGGTTAATGGCATTGACATCCGAACGCACGCACAGACTGGCATGACGAAATTATGGGTTCCGTAAAAGTATTTTCAGATCAAATTAGAAATCAGACGATTACAGTTCTTAAAATTTTATCCCAAGCTACAGAACGGCAGCTTGGGACATAAGGAGTGCCTACTTCGTCCCACAACGCGTCCACGAAAACGCCCGCGTTAACCCTGTAAGAAAGGCTGGCCGGTGCAAATTGGTCAAAATCTAGATTTTACGGTTAGTTTAGGTTTGTACAGACGGCAGAGAGGCAGACCGACCGGCACATAAACAGACGGCCACATAACTTTTGTTTTAGTTACTAAGCAAATATATTTAAAACCCCACAACAAGCCCTTTCATTTGATATATCACACAGAGGTACAGCAAAGATTTATTTTTTTTATTTTCTAGTTTGCCCCCCAAGAGTGAACCTATTTTCAAAATTTATTTATTTACGTTACACGTCCGTCTTTGGGTCACAGAAATTCATATGTGTACCAAATTTCAATTTAATCGGTCCAGTAGATTCGAAGCAAATATGAAAAGACAAGACCCACAGACACAAGTGATCCTGCAAGGGTTCCGTTTTTTCATTTGGACGTACGGAACCATAAAAAATTACACACCTAACCACACCGTACGTGTAAGCATGGTAATTAAAATGATTAATTTCAAAAATAAATTAATTCATGAAAAATATACCAAAGAGGATATATATAGTTTCTACACCTTTTTTATTTTTATTTTTTTGCAAATTCCGATTATCGATTAGGCTTTATGCAATTTTTGAATCGAAATAAGAAAACTGGACGGATGGTCAGCACTAAGAAGTGTCATGTCGAAACACAATTTTTTGTAATTTTTATCAAGACTTGATTGCGTTTTATAAGTAGTTTAAGTAGGAATAATGGTAAAAGTAAGAACGCGGAGAGACTGATAATATCTTTATTTTTCCTTTTTGCATATTTTCAGCAAGAGAATAGGTTGTTTATGTACATATTTCCAGCGAGTTTAAGGTGCCTACCTTTTGGATAGGTGTAGTAATACCTATTTTATACAACTTTCGTAGTAGACTAACGAAGTTTGACCGACCTCAACAAATAATTAAAGATATTTGTCACAAATATATTGGATAAAATAAGCGCGGAAACATATTTTGGGTTGGCTTTGATATCGTTTGGCAGGATTTGAGGGGTAAAAGTGGTTAAAGCTGGTAGGGCTTGGGTCCCCGATTATAACGCTACCACTCTTATTACAAGGTAATGCATATTTTTCGAGAAATTAATGAAAAATGTTTCTAACCTCAAATCAGGTAAATAGCGAAAACGGAATGTTAAAATGGGCGATTGACAATCAAATGTGTTTCATAATATTGTATAAGGTGCAAAATGATGTGAAAACGAACGCAAAACGGAACGTAAAAAAAAAAAACTATGATAAGTGTCACTGTCAAGTGTCATGTCATTCGTTTTGTTCATTCCGTTTCTCCTCGAGAAAGGTCTTATAAAAAGACAATTATAATAACCGAACAAATATAAATGATTTAGTTTATGAATATTTGTGGAGAACAGAAATAGAAAGAAATAAAAGAGATCCTTTTGAGGAATTAATTAGTTATAAATTATGGTTTTAATAATAAATGAAAAATGAATGAATGTTATGTTTCATTTCTTTTTATAACAACCTATAAATCCCCAATGTTACTACTGATACCAGGAGAATTTGGATGCAAGAGCGAGCGAAGCGAGCTCTGGACTTGGGGCACCCCGACACGGACAGGTTAGGTTAGAAGGGGATGGCGGGGTCGAGTGAGCGAGCGAAGCGAGCGAATCGACCCCGCCATCACCTTCGTGGTTATTTTTTTATAAACCACCCAGAAGTAGGAGCCCCGCGAAGCGGGGCTCCGTCGACCGGTCTTCTCTCGACTGTGCTATGTTGAGTGTTTTGATGTTAGGTTACAATAATTGGTTTTTAAGCGACTATAAAAAGTTTTGAGGTTAGGTTACATTAATTGGTTTTTCTCAGGAATTGTGCATTGCCTTTTCATGGGAGTGGTGCCAGGGGGGAAGGGGTACCCGCCCCCCTCCCCCCACCCCCCTTCCACCCCCCTCCGCCTGCCAAAGGATACTAAATTTTACCCCATATTTTTCTTAATAAATTTGAATGCTGAAAGTTGATGTAATTTACTGAATTTCATGACGTAATTCGCAACATTCCGTCGAGTCAGCTGATATGTCATATGTCAAAATCTAGTCGAGCAGAGTGGCTAATGCAGTTTTTTTTGTCGGTTCTTACACTTTTGGACCAAAATGAATCATCATTCATTGCTCTTCCGGCAGTTTTACCGAGCCGGTAAATCTGCCGGTCCGGCATAGTGGGAACCCTGCCTTAGGGAGAGAGAGATGGCAAATCCTGAACTTGGACCAGAGACAGTGAAAGGACATCTCCTTTTATCTAGATTTACCGGCTCGGTAAAACTGCCGGAAGAGCTAATGGCTAAAGAATATATATGAAGCTGTTCACATTATGCCGGATCCGGAAAAAATACCGAGCTCGGCATTTTGGCCGAGCGTTTTGTCACTGCGATGCGCCGGTAGAACACCCGGACCGGAGTAATGTGAACCAGTTTGCCCCGGATATATGTCCCCCGCTCACCCCGCCCGTGCTCCCCTCACGTCATTCGGCTCGCATTTTCTGATAAAAGTAAACGTGTAGCATGGACAATATGGACATTCAAGCAGACAGAAACTTTAATTACGCTTGTCCAAGAGAGACCCGTGTAGCATGGACATTCAAGCAGAAACTTTAATTACCTACGCCGATTTTCTTCTGGGATCCGGTGTAATGCAAACATTCTGTCCGGTGTCCGGTTTCCGTGAGATCTACCGGTCCGGCATAGTGGGAACCCTGCCTTAAGGTCCCCTTGTCTCTTTAAAATACTCTTGGTTCATTGCTGACATTGCTGTGCTTCCTCAGTCTCTGTTTATATGTTTTAAATTTTCCGCAATGAAAGAAGAACCTTTCATTGTTGGAAGATCATTTGAACATAATGTTTTTTTAATGCAGGTACACTCGGTCACGAGGCAGTTGTCACAGTTCACAGCAGTCACTGTTGGCTTGTCCATTGGAGGGCTTGACGTTAAATATCAGGTCAGTAGACGAATTGTTATATCTTTACAGAAAAAACTGTGTCCAGCGGTAAACGGCAATAGCAGTTTATTCGTTACTAAAAACATCACAAAAGTTGCCTGAGCTGTTCTACGAAGACCCCCTCCAGTCCCAGGTGGATGGTTTTATTGCCCACGATGATAGCCAAAACAAATGCTGATGTAGCGGTATCTACAACGCCACATGCGAACAACGCGTCATACTGACGTCACGCATATCCTGCATCTCGCAAGCAGAGTTTACCGCGCAATTAGCATAGATACAATTTCCCAACATCAATCGTTGGGCAATTGCCCGCCAGACACAACACCCGTCTGGTCGGAGGATCCTCCCTTTTCTATGGAGGTTGAGTGAACTTTACACCCTGTTCCTCATGCCTCCAAACTGAGTATATCTAAACAATTTTTTTTTTATGTTTGTTTGTTACGCTTTGTACACGCTAAAACGGCTGAACGGATTTGGATAAATTTTGCCACATGGGTAAACCATGACCTGGATTAGGACATAGGATAATTTTTATCCCGATATCCCCACGGGATCGAGACTTATGCGGGTGAAACCACGGGAAGCAGCTAGTTGACAAAAAACCACCTCAAAACCGCACTTTGTTACAGGAAACCATGCTCCGTCGCAACCCCGACATAGTGATAGCGACGCCGGGTCGTCTGATCGACCACATACGGAACACACCGTCATTCGGACTGCACTCCATTGAAGTATTAGTACTTGATGAGGCTGACAGGTAAAATTGTCAAGATATCTCGGTTTTTTTTTTATAAAAAAGCTTAGGTTACGTTCGGTGCCGTTATTTAGACCATTTAGCTTATTAGCACCAAAAAACAACGACGGTATTGCTAGTCTCAAAATGACAGTTTATTAGCCATGTGCAGGTACGGTCATCAGTGTTGTATCACTATGGAAGATTTGACGGACATGTTTTTTCTACAGCGCGATTTCTTCCGTAAAGAAACCGTGCAGTGTACAAAGGGCCTTGTAGTGTTATGCTGGGACCAAAAGATGTTCAATCCTAGCTTTGATGTTGAAGCATAATAACTGTGCAAAACGGGTTTTTCTAGTTTTGGCGCCTTTTTAAAGATGATAATATTGATACAACTGAATTTTATTGAAGCTTTAACAAAAAACGATTTCTTTTTTCAGTCGAATTAATGGTATTTTTTTTTCAGTTCAACTTTTTAAATAAAACAATATGATCACATTTTACATGATTTAGTGTTACCATGACAGCTCCTAC
Organism: Apamea anceps; assembly: GCA_951799955.1. Taxonomy (NCBI): domain Eukaryota; kingdom Metazoa; phylum Arthropoda; class Insecta; order Lepidoptera; family Noctuidae; genus Apamea; species Apamea anceps. The sequence goes on along the minus strand of OX637521.1, from coordinate 13,844,337 downwards.
CTCTTGGATTGTTGTCGATCCAGCGCAGTCAATTTGAAGTACATATCCGAAAAATAATTTAACCCACATTTTCGTAAAAAATGTGTTAAAAATGGCTAGGAAGTAGGTGACTACCTGACAACTGTGATGACGGCTTATATACATAGATGTAGGTATAGATTGTATAGAAGATGAAGATATCCTGCGTCGACCCCAAATAAATTGAGGGGTGAGACCACGATTTTCTTAATTTCCTGTCTCCCGTAGAATGCTAGACGAGTACTTCGCGGAGCAGATGAAGGAGATCATTCGCCAGTGCTCCCCCAAGCGGCAGAGCATGCTGTTCTCGGCCACCATGAGTGAGCAGGTCAAGGATTTAGCTGCCGTATCGCTGAAGAAGCCGGTTAAGCTGTTTGTGGACTCGAATAAGGACGTCGCTTTCAATTTGAGGCAGGAGTTTGTGAGGTGAGTTTTATTTTTTTTAATAGTTTCGACTTTTTCTTCAAGAAAATCCAAGGTAGAATTGAGATAGATTTTTAAAATAAAAATAAACGTAAAAGAGTAATATATACAGCCCAATTTAAGGATGTGGTACAGACCATCAAACTGAACAACTTTCTCCATGGGACAAATAGCGTACCTAATTGGGAAAATTTTATCAACTATCCCATAGAAAACTTCAATACCTACTCGACCTAAATGTATGGGACGGCTGAATTTTTATTCGCGATTACGATGTTGGTCCCATGGAGAAAGTTGTTCAGTATGATGGTCTGTACCACATCCTTAAATTGGGCTGGTCATTGAAAAATAACCCTGTACGTGGTGACCCTGTGGTAACGGCCGCGACTTTCAAGTACTTAGGTCGTAGGTTTACTCGCCAGGCGCTTTACTTTGTGTAAATTATTTCATCACCACTGCTCTCAAAACGGCGAAGGAAAACATCGTGAGGAAACCGGCATGTCTGAGAACCAAAAATTCGAAGACATGTGACATCTACCAACCCGCACTGGGCCCACGTGGTAGATTACGGCCCACTCCCTCTCACCGAGAGGAGGACTGTGTCCCAGCAGTGGGAACATTATGATGAGTCGGCGGTCTCGCCCGGAGACACATACTCGTGTATAATAGAAAAAGACAAGGGAGAGAGAGAGAGAGAAAGTCGCATGGAGGGGGCATAATGCTTTTTCCTCTTTCAATACTAGTCAACTCCTACAGCAAGCCCCGTTAAAGAACTTCTACCAAAAACAAATTGCTAAGTAATAAATGGATACAAAAATAATAACTCACTACGAATTTTTTTACTTAAGTATAAACGTATTTATAAACATAAATTAGGTAAGTGCCGAAATCTTCATAATAAAAACTGAATGTCAGAAATGTCTCACAGAATAATTAATTATAAAATGACCTGAAATCAGAAGGTCAAAACTCGTAATTTAAAATGTTCAAAACTAATCGCAGTCTCATCTCGGTGACAAACAAATGTCAAATACTTGTCAAAATGTACGGAATTAGACGTATTTTTGACAGATTGAGACTGAGATCAGACTGTGAACGATCTTAAAATTACGAGAATTACCCCTCTGCTGTCTGGCTTTCATACAACAATCTAGTTTAAACCTTATGTAGTAAACAATAAGCCACATTTCAGAATTCGACGTGAGCGCGAGTGCGACCGCGAGGCGATGCTAGCGGCGCTCGTGTGTCGTACATTCAGGGACAGAGCCGTCATCTTCGTGCAGACCAAAAAACAAGCGCATCGGTTACATGTGGCGTTGGGGTTACTAGGTGTTAAGGTAATTTCTTTGTAATTTATAGCTATTTTGATTATTTCTATAAAATAGTCAATACAATAATGTTGTACTTTTACACTTTTCTCCTGCTGTGCCTTTAACCGAATTTCCCTATAAATTTTTTTTTTTTTATTCTTGTATAAAGTAAAGTAACAATATGATTTACATTAATTATGTATGTATTAATTATATCGCCGCCAACTGGTTAAATTAGCCGTTTAGTCATTCGCCTGGCCTTTGGAAGTAGTGCTCGACTCGCTTCGCTCTCTCGGCTCGCACGCGGTTGATCACACTTCTAACCTAACCCATTTGGTCGGGGTGCCCTGGCTTAGTTACTGCGACCAATTCGGCTCGCACGTGATTGGTTACAGTTCCAACCTAAACTATAATTTATTGAATATCAGTCAGGCCGTAAGTTGAACGGCCACCGTTTAGTTAAAAGGCTAGGCGGTTAACTAAACGGCTATTTACCCCAGTTGGCTGCGACATATACATACCCTGCTCTTTATGGCATCCATACTATTATCGTCCCTCTTAATACTTCTAATTTTACCCTCCATTTTCTAAGCTACCCAAATTTTCCCTATTTGTACCTCTACCGTTACCACACAAGGGTGCAACTGTGCTTCACTGATATAACTCACTAGCTTCTGCCCGCGACTTCGTCCGCGTGATATTTTGGCCGTCGACCCATCGCGTCGCATCCCATCGCTCGCCTGTGCTACAAAATCGCTTTCGCTTAGTGTTCTTTCTGACTTTTTTTCATTTTGCTCGGCTCCTAAGGGTCGCAGCGTGATGCTAGATAGCCTATAACCTTCCTCATGAATTGGGCTATTAATAGCAATAAGATTTTTTTAAACCTGACTGGTATGTTCCAGAGATTACTCCCTACATGCATACAAACAAATTTAACCTTTTTTATAATATTAGTATACTATAGCTATAGCTAGCCTCGGCCAGTAGCTGGCCTGTCTGTAGAATACGCCGAAAATAAACATTTTAACTTTATTTTAAAAGACTCCATGTTTAAATTCCCCAGGTAGCAGAGCTCCACGGCGCATTAAACCAGCCCCAACGTTTAGACTCTCTCAAACGCTTCAAAGAGGAGCAAGTCGACGTGCTAGTAGCTACTGACGTGGCCGCCAGAGGGTTGGACATACCCGGCGTGAAGACTGTGCTCAACTTCACGCTCCCCGCTACGCTCGAGCATTATATACACAGGGTGAGTAACAGTGTAGGGTTATATATTTTGTTGAATTATATGGCATTTTTTCACTGCATATGTTCTAGTTTCGGGCAAAATATAGTTTAATAAGCCCAATATCGAATCATCATAATAAAATTGAGGGTTTTTATTAAGTAGAAGATCTATATTCAAACGCAAAACCCTCCTCACGACCATTACATAATTTCATCCGTTTAAATATGTGGCTGATGTTCGACATTATATTAAATACACCCTTTTTACCCTTACAGGTAGGTAGAACAGCTCGAGCTGGTCGCGCCGGCGTGTCAGTGTCACTGGCTGGTGAAGCAGAGCGCCTGCTAGTTAAGGCGATCGTGAAGCGAGCGAGAAGACCTGTCAAGTCACGACAAGTACCTCCCGATATAGTCGGCAAGTATAGAGACAGGCTGGCTCGACTGGAACCGGAGATTGGTGAGTAATATTAGTCATGTTTCCAGTCAATATAAAATGTATTCATAGTATGCGACAGCGGTCGTAGCTTGGTCGAGGTTCGGTCATAAAACGCACAAGATGACGCGAGAATTGCCAAAAATAAAATAAACTCTCACCGTTCTACTCGCATGTTTTATATGGCCGCAACTGCGACAAGTAATGATGTTTAATATGGCCTCATCAAAACTTAAAAAAAACTCGAAATGGTGCTGAATGCTGTTGATTTGCGAGTACTGCTCACACCACGACGTAAAAGGCAACTAAAACACAACAAACAAACAAACTATTTGCCTGCAGCGGTGTCCCCGTCCGATTATAATTTAAGTGTCTTCAAGGCTAGAGTGAATAGGCTCATAATAAATTAGTGCGCTTTACCATCCACGATTGCATCACTGCTTTCCATCAGGCGGGATCGCAGTGAAGCACTAGTTTATATCATAAAAAAAAAATCAAAATGTAGGGAACAGTTGATATTTTTTCGCGCTTTCAGGTTTGGTCCCATAGTAAAAGTTGATCAAAATTATGAGTACAATGACCCACTAGAGTTATGGGATATAAAAAAAAACACGTATAATATTAATGTATGCAAAATATTGTAAAACATTTTAAAAGAGTAACGGTGGAGTTTCTTGCCCATTCTTCTTCATACGAAAGCTACCTTTTGGAAGGGGCGACTAGAATCAATTTTATTTTCATTTAATTTTTGACGTTCAAAAGTGCCTTTTATGTGCCTATTTGAAATAAATGATATGACTTTGATTTTGAACTAAAAATAATACAAACACTAATTTTCCTATTACTTTTTTCAGCCGCAATCCTCGACGAAGAATACGCGGAGAAGCAAATGAACAAGATGGAGAAACAGACGGCCAAGCTAGAGGGGGCCATCAAGACGGAGGGGCCCGACCAGGTGGGGCCCAAGATCGAGCTCAAGAGGCAGCGGGACTGGTTCCAGTCGCCGAAGGAGAAGAGAGAGGAGAAAGAGAGGCTCGCGCTTACCAAGCATCCGGATAAAGGTAGATTAAGGAACCTGAATCATGACCATCATCATTCTCTTGTTCCATACCCTAATTTATTCGTGATCAGCGCAACATTTATTTTTTGTACGTTGCCCCTCACTAGGAATTACTCCTGTATCGTGGGTGCGTTTACAAACATTTAAACTCACATACACAAACAGCCAGACCCGGAACAACTACCTGAAATCGATTCAGTAGACGATTCTGAACAAACTACTTTCACAATGTGCATTAATTCAGTTACACATTGTATATATGAATCGTATATTTGTTCTAATAATACTAAAACTTTTCTTTTTTCATTCGCAGACAAGCAAAAAAAAGGTGGTCGAGCTAAAAAGCGCAAGCACGACGATGACGACGACTCTGGCGACGACGGCGGCGGTAGGAAGCGCAAGAAGCCGGCTATGACGAAACACAAACCTAAGGACACGCCCGAAGAACGAGTCAACAGGGAAATGGAGAAGGTAAGGATATTACCAACGCTTATAAGCTTTAACTTGGTTGGAATAAGGTTTTAGAAATTCAATATGCAGTGAAACTAGAGACGCACACCGCACTGTGTATGTTTCATTATTAATTTAATTCGTCATAGTGTCACTTTGATTTCGATATTTGTGTGTTTTTCATTTTGTCTTTTTTGTCGGCACCTTGTTTTATATTATTAATTATGTGGGTAGTTTGGTTAAGATCTGATAATGTACTTTTGTGTGTTGTGCTGTCTTTTTTGTGTGCGCCAAATAAATGGTTTATCTATCTATCTATCTTATCTAGAGTTCCAAGTACAAAAGAGACATGTCTCTCCGGTCGTGTCGGATTAAGTGCCGTCCCATTAATACGGACTATGAGAGTGAGGAAGAGATAGTGCAGCTGTGTCTGCGCGCACACGCGTGCACTATAATATCTCCCGCGATAAAGACACTCTCTCTCTCTCTCTGTTGAGATTGGCCTCTATGGCCGAAATACGGCCTGGAGGACTATTAGACATGTCTGATTGTGCATTAATATACTAAGAGCAGTTAGGTATTACCAGTTAACTTTGTTCCCAATCAATGTGAATGGATATGCTGGCTTACCAATAAATAGATATACTGGGCACACTGTAACACCAAAACGCGGGGACTAAAGTCCAAATGTGCTATGTAACTTAACCGAAATGTAAATTCAAGTTTCATTGAGCTGCACGATCCCGATTTCATCGTCGAATCGGACATGTGTACTAAGTATTATATGTTTTAGCTAAAATAAGTATCAACTCGCAACACAAATTGCATATTACATCAAATAACTAACCGATTAAACCCAACAGGTAGCCCTCCTCCAATCCCGAATGGAAAAACGCAAGAAGAAGCAACGCAGAATCCGCGCCGTTGACGACAACGATGACCAGCCACAACACAGACCTAACAAAACCTTCAATAAGAGCAAGAAAAAACAGAGCAACTTTGCTAACGACCTCACAGACACATCTCGGGCCGCGGCTAAGCGACTCCGGTACGACGCAAATAAGGCCCAGAAAGGGAACAAAGGGATGCCTCAAAGGGGCAATAAAGGGATGCCGAATAAAGGAAAGGGGGGGCCGGGTAAAGGTCCTGGAAAAGGGGGACCGGGTAAGAGTCCTGGTAAAGGTAGACCTGGTGCTAAAACGTTTGGCAAGCCGCAAGCTGGGAAGAAAGGAGGACGTAGGAAAAATTAATAAATGTTACTTTGTGTAATTGGTTGTTTTATTTGTACAGACGCCAGCAGGGCAAGCTACCCGAAACTGTCAAATTTTCCCAATCAACCTTAAACCTTAATGCTTTAGCGATAAAGTTGAAAATCTATTAAAGAAATTTGACAGATTGTAGTAGCTTGATGTGCTGGCGTCTGTTCTATACTCTACCTGATAAGCTCATACCCTCAAACTAGGCGACTAGTCACTCAAGCACGGCTAAACTAGCGATCGTTGCTTTTTATGTAACTGTTTTCTTAGAAGAAACCATTAGTAGGAAATATTACTGTTACAGTAGAAAAATAAAAATTGGCAACACTGCAACAATTAAATATAAAGATAGTGGTGTCCTATTACGATTATCGATGTATTTTTCGTGTAGGTTGTATTACTTTTCTTTATTAGCAGATAGTCAAAAATACAGCGATCAAATATTGCTGTTTTTTTAGTCTGTTCGTCATTTATGACGATCACTTGTTTTGCATTATTCCTCTAAGGGTTAATTTTTCCAACGCCAGATACTTTTATAGGAGGAATAATTTTGAATTTTTGACAGTTCTTCCATACAAAAACTGCCAGACGACAATTTTATTCCACGAATAAAAATTACCTGTCGATTTAAAAATCAGCAAGTCGAGTAGGTAATACTAGAACAAATTTTATTGAGATATAATATGTCTGCTAACTTACGATTTGACAATAATAAAAGTTCATAAAACCGAAGTAATAAACCGGTTTCAGATCCCTACAAAAAAATAAATAGGTAACCCTCAACGTAACGAGCTCTCTTGACATATAACAAGCAAACGTCACGAACATGACGTCATCTATCGATCGCTATTCGCGAAAAATGGGCCAAACGTGTTCTAAGCTTTGGTAAACAGAGCAATGTCGTTCCAGCATTCTCACCTCTTCAAGTTAGGCCTTCAAAAGATTTTGTCTTACAATACGATTATGCAAAAAATCGAACCTTGCATGTGACGTCACTTAATCTCGCCATCTCTTTCGCCGATGACAGCGAAACCTTAGTATTTATCAAACTGATTTATGACCTATAAAGGTAGGAAGATGGTTTATCTACCTAGCTACATCCGTAGACCTGTCAGTTTCCTGCAGGAACCAATAAGCATCGCTGACTGGACGACACAAGGGATAGCGGGGTGTAAACTGAACTAACTAACTGCATACTATATTGCAACTAGGTACAGTGGGGGAGTAATCAATCGTACAGGGCATAAATCACAGCTCGTTTAGTCACTTGCAGGAAAATAAAAGGTGGTGTAAAGCTTTTTGCTCACGGAAAACTGAACTGTAACAAGTGGTTGGTGTTAACTTTTTAGTTTACTCTTAAAAACTCATATAGAATAGATCGTAGGTACCTAACTTTGTGCCTAAAATTGTGAAGACGAGAGGTGGGCGGGATCGAAAGTATTGATCGGCTCTTTAGGGAAGAGAGCGTGCGTATCGGCGCAGTATGGTTTAAAAGTTAATACACGATATTCGAGAGGATTTGGAGGCGACTTTGTGAAATATTCTCCTCAGTCGGTGCGGGGCGAAAAGTTCTCAAAATGTTGTCTATGATGCTGATGCCGCGGGCGCGGCGCCCTACGGAAATAATGTTCCCTACCATGTTGAAGTTGCCGCCTCGCATACCAAAAATGCCTTCAAAGAATTGTTATTCAACAAATTCGTTTAATTTCTGTGGAATCATATCCTAGTGCGAATAGGTACGTCGTTCCTCACGTCGAGAGGAGCCGACGACTTTATTTGTGGCCACGCTGTAAGAAATGACAATGTGGATTGTGGACCCATGTTACGTATCTTCCCCTCGGTGTCACTGGGTCGTTTGACGTAGGTCACGGAGGGTCGCGGCAAGACGGCTACCATCGCTATAGGCTCGGTGTGTGTTGCCGGTGTCAAACAAAAGACGTAGTTTTTTTCGCAACGACGCACTTTGCGCCTGTAGCTCGCGCTGTTAAAATACTGGTAGGGGTTACGCGAGTACTTATGATCAGCGTATTACCAATTTATTGTTTACGGTTACGCCCTTCATTCATAAAAAAAAAAGATTTTGTCAATCTATTTTTTATTATAGTTTACTTAGTAACAAATTGGTCGTTGTCGACTTGACAATTTTAGTTTGCTTCGGATAGGACTTTTCGTTGTACGAAGTAGTTTACGGATAAGTAGAAATCGCAACATATTCTTGTAACTTCCAGGTTTTCCAAACCGTAAAAATGCAGAACGGCCATAGAACTGACGACGAGGGAGAAGAAATAGTGGATCAAGAGAGTCCTTCAGAACCAGATGAGCAGCGTTCGAAAAGTAGCTCGCCGATCTCAGTGGCGATGCCGGGCACCTCAACATCTGACGCTGAGGGTCGCCCGGTTGTACACGACGAACCGATTCTACTGGACTCTTCAGACGATGTGTCTTGTACCGACGACGGTGACGAGGCGGATGATGATGACACAAGCGACGACCAACTCAGAGATCTTACAGTAACCTTCAGATCAGAAGAAACTAACGAAGAAATCGCCACAGCCACGCTCATAGTAAAACGACATGACCCCGTTGAAGCGTTCCTGCCATTCGTAGGAGCGCTACTTCGAAGCATACAAAGCGAACAATTGAAGCTGAGGCTCATGGAAGAAATCTCGCAGCTTCTTATCAATGCCAAAACTGAAGAAATACAGAGATATCGTCGACCTCGATTACAGTAAAACGTGCTTTTTATTTACCATCCCCTTGAATAACGACCCTTTACGAAGAGTAGTACCATGTCCACCCCTTCTGATGCAATCGGGTAAGTTGGAGACGTTGGAGAATAACCATAGTGATGATGGCGTGCGATTGGAGAGATTGGAGAGGCTTATGTTCAGTAGTGGACTGCAAATTAAAGGTTTTTTATTTTTCAATTTATTTATTTATTTCAGGCGACGCAGGCCCATAGATAAATACCTTAACCTAAACATACATCTTTTTATTATAAAACTTCACTTCACTAGCTTGTTCTTGAGTTGTTCTGTGGTACTTGTCCGCGAAAGCGATGAAACACCACGTCCTGCGGCCAGAAGTCTTCTTCCATGACGACGGAAAGATAGCAATTCGGTACGCGCACCACGAACGCCTTGAAGTTGACGTTGCGGTGCGACTCCAGTAATTGCTCCCTCGGCGTGTACCTCGTCTTCTGGCGCACGTAATCCACGATATCCTCGGCCTTAGTGGTGTAGTGTAAGCGGGAGATGTATACCGGTGTGTTCGGCTTTGCGGGACGCAAGCTGACTTCGGGCTCCGTAAGAGCTTTGCCGCAGCGGTTCTTGATCGATCGCGATCGGCGCTTCCTCCTTTGAAACATCACGAAACCATAATCATCAGCCTTATTCGTTGCCTTTTCTGGCATAGGCTTCTTACTTGGAGCACCGCACTCGCGGTGACGCTAGCGAATTCCTTTTGTACGGGCTTCGCCAAGGCTGCAGACACTGGCAGCGGGACGGGGCGAGGGGCGAGGGCGGCGCTGCGTGGAGGAGCCGCGATGGCGGGCGCGGGACTGCGGGGCACGCGGCCGGGGGGCTCTGCAAGCCCAGCAAAACGACGGGTGCACGGGCGACGAAACTGCTGACGCGGAATTTGACGACGATACATCGAGGCCAGTTCCGCGACACATGTTTACGTTAGATGCATCGACTGATGACCTAGTTACCGCCACACTGTTGCGCAAATCGGCGACGGTGTTTTGGAATGCATCTAACTTCGCCAGAACATCCGCGAGGCGGGCATTCAGAAAGACAATGTCCTTCAGAAGGCTTGTTACATCGACGTGGTCGAAAATGACAGGTGGCAGCTTGTGCAGCTCCTTCGCCACAAACGTCGGCACGTCGTCCGGGTCGGTCTCCTTGAACAGCGTGATAATGTATTGCAGGCTTCTCTTAGTCCCGTCACGCCGGCGGGACACCATCTAGTCGCGTTTGTTTACCACACTGAACAACAATAGCTTGGCAGCAGCTGTGTCATCTTAGCTGAAGTTCGTTGCGCAGATTTGCACAGCAGATACCTCGTCCATCACATCCAGCTCCTGCAGCAGGAACGCCAGCAACTCATTCGCCACAAGTTCATTACTCATGGCGAAAAAAAAAATTTGAGCGACAGCTTCCGCCGCGCTAGTCAATACACAGATTATGCAGACACGTGCGCATCGGAACGCGACACAAGCAAGACCACAGAACACTCTTACTCCTAGCGGAGAGAGTAAGACTGATGATGACAGTGCATAAAAGGAAGGACACAATTAGTGAGTGAACAAAATCGAATGATTAGGCTGATTGAATGACAAAGGGCGTTCTGGGGATTGTCATTCGTATTCTTTGGTTGTAAACTACTGTAAAGTATTGATTTCTCATTAGCCTCATTTTTAGGGTTCCGTACCCAAAGGGTAAAAACGGGACCCTATTACTAAGACTTCGCTGTCTGTCTATCTGTCACCAGGCTCTATCTCAAGAACCCCGATAGCTAGACAGTTGAAATTTTCACAAATTATGTATTTCTGTTGCCGCTATAACAACAAATACTAAAAACAAAATAAAATAAATGTTTAAGGGGGACTCCCATACAACAGACGTGATTTTTATAGATAATGGTACGGAACCCTTCGTGCGCGAGTGCGACTCGCACTTGGCCGTTTGTTTTTTTAATATTTGATTTTGTTCGTGTCGGGACTTCGATAACTATTAGCTGCAGGTTCGATACCTGTACAGAATAAGGACCGTATTTGATGTAGGATTTGTGTATGTAGATATGCACGATTTGTACTTATCTGTAATAATGATACCAACTACACGGGAGAGAATTCGTGCGGTCTAGCGCAGGTCGTAGAAATCTACAGAATGCGGGAAGCGCAGAACTGGTTGCTGTGGCAATGCTTAGGGGAGGTCCTTGTCCAGCAGTGGACTTCTTTCGTCAGAAAGACCATGATGTAAAGTGTACGTGTGAGTAATATTTTAGGGAAGTGTTAATGAAATTATTACTACAACTAGCTTCTGCCCGCGGCTTCGCCCGCGTGGATGTCGGAAATTATCCCACGGGAACGTGCTAACAGGATAAAATGTATGTGCTTCCCCAGGATGCCATCCATCTCGCGGGCCCTTTGTGGCTAATTACAATAGAAAATCAATTGTGTCTCATTAGTGGTGATTAAGAGGGTACCTATATGATATCTTTACCTAAGTACCTACCTAATTTAAAAAAATAACCTACCTAAATAAACCTATTTCTGATGATAACTAATCTAAACTCAATAAATAAGCAAAATCTCTAAAAACTAATATCTATACGAATGACTAATCCTACCTAACAGTATTATAAAATAACCTACGGTCACTACGTACACTAACAAATATACTACCTATACTATAAAATTAAAATCTATACCTACGACTTATAAAATTAAACCTAAATAACTCTAAACACTAAAAGGAATAAAAAGGTCGCACAGATAATACTGCGGGTGACGTAACCTTCGACAAACTTATTATTTGCGGTTGGTACAGTAATCGGTCTAGGGATCGAACCGCAAAATTAAGTTTGTTTTTTATTGTATATACTTTTCCGGGATAAAAAGTACCCAGTGTGGTGCCCAGGATATTAAAGAATAATTATACCAAGTTTCATCGTAATCGAACCGGTAATTTTTGCGTGATGCCTGAACAAACAGACAGACAGACAGACAAAAATTTTTGTAATCACATTTTTGGGTTCGGTGTCGGTCTAGTAACACCCCCTGCCATTTATTTTTTTGATATTTTCAATGTACAGAATTTTCACTTCTACAGATTTATTATAAGTATAGATGATAGAGATGACGCTATTCGCACTGTAGCCATGATGACTTTGATATTCCCTAATGTGTACTCGAAGAGTACAACGGTCAACTCATCATATACAGGGCACACAAATTAAAGGAATCCTACTAATATTATAAACGTGAAAGTTTGGATGAATGGATGAGTTACTCTTTCACGCAAAAACTATTGAACGGATTTGGATGTCTGGTACACAGAAGATGATTTATAACCAGGATTAACATATAGGATACTTTTTATCCCGACATTATCAGGGGATCGAAACTTATGCGGGGCGCAGCTAGTATAAAAATAAAACACCTTGTTTGTCGGCAACCATTTATTCACAAGTCGCCCCTGCTTACCAGCAAAGTTGTCTTTATCCTATGCATAACCTAATTATAGAATAGATCCTGCATCTCCACCCACCGTCAACAAACACGTTTGGAAAGCACTCCATGTTATCTGCACGACATTTATATGTTTCTGAACGTAAGATATCCCGTCGAGTTGACTGGCAGCTGAAATCTGGGTTTAAAACCATCGATTTTTATCAGTATCAAGAATCGTAGTTGGCAGTTTCTGCCAGAAGAGGCGTAGTTTATTTAAGTAGGAGCGAAATAATTATTCACATGAATTGTAACAAAACTCGCAAATCGATTCGACAAATAATATGAAGGAAAAAAAAAACTGGACTATATAATATGCCTGTAATCACACCGTCACCCACAACTTTCAAACCCGAACACAGCAACGCCTGGCGGAAGAAATATGAATGATGGTAGTATTTCCCCGGATGAGATCTTTCACAAACAGATCTTTGGCTACTAGCTACTCATATTCCGGGGTCGAACAAACAATTGAGGTTTTCCATTAGGAATATCTGGAAGTTGGCGGTGTGATACCCTCGTACCTTGGAAAGCACGTTAAGCCGTTGGTCCTGCGCCTGATCTCTCTCCGGTCGTGTCGGATTGCCGTCCCTTCGGACTTGGACGAGTGAGAGAAGAGTGAGTGTACAGTCACGAGCACCAATATGTCAACACTTGGCAACTTTCAATTACGATTTTTTCATGAAATAACGAATGCAATGTTGAAATACGATACATTACATAAAGCTATGGGTTCCAAAATGCTATGTTTGTAACAACTTAAAATTTCCTTCGAAAATAAAGGAGTAAATAGCTTTTGAATAAAGTCGAGTGTATACATGATTTTGCTCGTGACTGTACCTGTGCCTGCGCACACACTTGTGCCCTGTAATACCTCCCGCGCCGAAGGCTAGTCTCCGTTGAAATTGGCCGCCGTGCCCGAAGTACGGTCTGGAGGACTTTACTAATATTGATTGACATATTACCTATACCCATTGTTTAAAATCCAGAATCATATAAACAATCTCTCAAGTTTCCTTTCGTTCAAAATCACGCTTTAACAGCAGTACCGTAGCAGATAACATCAAGTTCGTCCACAACAACATTTTGTAAGCAAGTCATTTACATTTTATACATCAACTCAAAAACTCGCCAAAGATATAAACTAGAATACAAGAAGCATCAGAGATTATTAACAATAGACGTTTATGTCTAAATTATATTAAAAAGCTATGCTTCAACACAAGTCATGGTAATAATGATAAAACAGTATTAAAATTTTTGGCTTCGAAGCAAATCTCTTTTAGAAAATAAATATTACTGCAATAGGGTCTAGAATTCTACAGCTTAAGCATGCCAACAACGTCCCTACTTCTTGTGCACAGACATTCTCTCTTCGAGAGGGAGTGGGCCCTAATCCACCACGCGGGCCCAGCGCGGGTTGAGAGATGTCACATGTCTTCGAATTTTTAGCTCTAGGATATGCCGGTTTTCGCAAGATGTAGTTTTCTATGATAAATTAAAAAAACGCCAGTTAAAATCATAAAATAGAAAAAGAGTTAAAGATGGTTTATGTTTATTAATGGCAAAATTATCTCAAACCTCAATACAGTTTTCACAAATAAAGTTAAAGGTATATTTGAAAAAACCATAATTATTTTAACTGAATACTTCGAAGCCAAAAATTTAAAATTTAAAACGCCACTAAACGAATATAATAGACTTGAAATAAGAGCCATTAGGAAACACCTCGGTTTCAGAAGGCCAATTCAATTTAAATCGGTGTTCAAATCTAATTTTGATCAACGTACACAATTTCTAACATGAAATTCAACAACAGACTTACTGACAGGCGTTCAGACCCCGGGTGACAATAATTTAGCAAATTATTTAATTGTGAGATCGAAAGATTTTGGTTCTCCCAGACATAATGATTAAGATGAAGCAAATAATAGAATTATTATGAATCCCGCAAGTAATATAGAAATTTTTTTTTCATAGCCACGCAATCTCCCGATGTACGAGCAATCTCCTTCGGCGCCTCGCTCCAACCAAAATTATAATCCCCTTAAACATACACTCTATAAGAGTCTTAATAATAAAATGCTCTATATCTTCACTTATTATTGTAAAGACTTATTAACACTTATAAAGCTTTAGATGTTACATTTTTGTTAAAAACTACGATTGTTAAACCCGGTTCCCTGAAAGCTTGGGCATGTCTCTTATCAGATCAAATTGATCGACTTAAGGTAGGATCGACCAATCCTGTAAGTTTACATGAGATTGAACATGCTTTCAGAATCCGGAGATAAAGTATTAAAATACATTCTTTTAACTATATATTAAATACATACACCAAATTTTCATGTACGGACGCCAGCACATCAAGCTACTACAATCTGTCAAATTTCTGTAATAGATTTTCAACTTTATCTTTGAAGAAATAAGGTTGATTGGGAAAATTTGACAGTTTCGGGTAGCTTGACCTGCTGGCGTCTGTACGTCCGTTCAAGAGACCGAGGCGCCCCCTACCGTCACTCACAAGCCCTTGTACTTCATAATACAAGTCTAAAAAAATAATATATTCAAACATTGCCACATAATTTTACTACTAATTTATATGTATAAAGAAAACTTTTGTTTATATCTGAACCAATCACAACAGCAACTTTAATATTTCACTAAAATAATTGTAAAAAAAAATGCGCCTTTATAGAAAATAGAGCGGTGCATGTCGTATATTGCTTGAAAACACCCACAAACTGCGTCTGGTTCAGATATAAACATCCCTTAACAGTTTGTAGACGAAATCGCTGTTAACTTGGCTGCACGACAACGTGCGACTTCTCCTGGCTCCAAACAGTATACTAGATTACTTGCACATCTAAAGTGTCAACTCTCCAGTATAAGAATTAGACTGACTTAATAATGTTGTCACCAACGTCTTCTCTTTTTAATACTCTTAATAATAGCCTTATAAGTGATTCAGTCTTTTATCCTTACCTTTTTTATAAATTTACGATATTCTTTTTGGTAAAATAAGAAAAACGGAATATGGAATCACTTGCGTTATTCGAGACCACTGTTATGTCACTCAAGAGTTACGCTCAGTTGCTAAAAGGCTAATCAGATAGTCAAACCAATATTAACTACTGTGATTAACTGATTTTAAAACAACAGCCAATCAAATCCATTGAGACGCTGTTAGCGAATTAGTCCTTCAGGATTTTATACTTTAGATACGCAAGTAATCTAAACTAAAGTAATTAAAAAACAATACACACGGAACCTAATCATGCCTCAGTTAGTATGATCACGTACAAATCAATTATAGGCACTGATAAAATTAATTTATCTTAGAAAATATTTACAAGTCTTACCATTAAAACATTTTATATAAGTATTTAATATTTCTATGTTCGTAATAAAACTAATAACTTTCAATCATAATATTATTATATTCTAGTACTTCATTTACAATTGTGAGACCGCAGTCGATTGGTGTTTGTGGAAGAAACAGGTAATTATTACAAAAATATATATATTTATGTACTAAACAAAGTATAGGTATAAATATGCGATAAATATCCGCTGTGTATGCGTTTGTTATTGCAAGTTAAGACACGTTTGAATTTTCATCGCTATGTTCAGGACATGTTGGGTTAAGAAAGTAGTGTACGTAACGATTTTGAACAAATCATCTTCGAAGTCTAAATCACTAAGGTTGTTCATTCATTTGAATAATGGTCGATTCTTTTCTGTCACATTAATTTTAAATAATTGCAGTATTTAATTCACCGCCTAAAAGTTTACACATAACATACCACCTCAACTAGTAAAAACTCATGCAAACAGATTTAGGCAAACTTTAGAATAACTATGCCGTCTTAACAACCAGCATAAGTTGAACCTGCTCAGGTTTAAAACAATTCCTGACAAAATATCTTTTGTTCTCTGCTAGCAAAACAAAATGCAGCATTCATTTCGAATCAAGCTCAAAACAATACACTCATAGTAATAATATATCAAAATCGACATACTGGTTGAAGTGATGTTAAAGGCAAAACTTACGACCAGTAAACCCAGTTTTCACAACCCACTGTGTCCTATGTGCACGTCTAATTATTTAGCTAAGTAAGCTATGTAGTCAGTTAACATAACGTTTAGTTATCTCCCAGCCCGCATTATTGTAAATATACTACACCGACACAAAATTGATAGGTACAAAAACTCGGCTTTATACAACGAGCGGAAACGCACAAAATGTCTCACTGATGCTGGCGCATGTATTGGATCATTCGGTTCCCTTCAAAATGGTTGAGCTGAATGGTGCAGATCGACGCGTCATGGTCGTGAACGGCCGCCGTGAGTTGAGACTGGTCATCTCTAACTCCCAGAGTTTATCTTCAAGGCAAAAGCTTCAGGGTAGCCCGTATAATTGAATTTTCTTACGTTTTTTTTGCAATAGCTTAAAATTTCAATTATATTTTAATCAACATACATCAATCGGTCGATCGATCAGGTTAAGCTACGCTTGCCGCGGTTGGTTTGTGGATGGGTGACCATACCGAGACTCCTCCATGCCTCGAAAAGCACATTAAGCGGTTGGTCCCGGCTGTAATTCGTGGATTTTTGACAGTCGTTACGGGTAGTCATAACGCCGAAAGTCTGACAGGCAGTCTTACCAAGGGGTATCGTATTACCTAGTAACTGGATTGAGGAGATCAGATATGCAGTCGCTCCATGTTAAATACTGGTATTCAGCTGCATCCGGTTAGACTGGAAGCCGACCCCAACATAGTTGGGAAAAGGCTAGGCAGACGATAATTTTAATCAACACACAACCTGACACTGACCTACAAATTGCAAAAAACGTAAGTTTTAAATTGCTTTTTTTTTACATTATTCTCAGATATAGAAGCAACAAGAATAATTCTGCGCTTATTTTCGCTGGTTATATGGGGCCGGCCTTCTGTACCTACGTTTTGTGGCACTACACTGTAACTAACAGTACCTAATGGTACAATGAACGTCATTGTTTTATCTAAAGGGTTTTTTCTTTGCTTGACTCATTTCGTACACAAATATGGCTATATTATAACTTCAACAGTATGTGGTTCTTACAAAGATCAAACTTTTAATAGGGATGACGATGGTGAAATGTTCGAACAGATAATGTAATTTCAAAAAAGGCATAGTAAAAAGAGGAAAAAAACTGTAAAACAGATGGAAATATGTTAAAAGTTTTTAGAAGGGATTATTCCCGTCCTTGTCGCGCAGCACGGACAATGTATGGCGCTAGTATGAAGTTACATAGCAGTGACATCACTTCTGTGATAGTGCCGTCTTTGTCTAGCAGTTATTTTAGAACGTTAACTAGGCAATTTTATAAGCACTTTTTATAATATTGTTTGCACTATTTGTAAACAAATGCTTATTAGAGAACAATAGATTTTCTATTGTATCTTTTGTCTAGCAGTCAATGGGTTAAAATTAAAAATAATGAAATCATGCCTATTATTGATCACTGGGAAAAGTTCTAACTTTCGTACCATATTTGTTTACTTAATAAGACATACAAGGATGAACACACTATACTCATCAACCGTCATAACCTAGACATTGAAGTACAGACGCCAGCACATCAAGCTACTACAATCTTTCAATTTTCTTTAAGAGATTTTCAACTTTATCGCTAAAGCATTAGGTTCAAGGTTGATTGGGAAAATATGACAGTTTCGGGTAGCTTGACCTGCTGGCGTCTGTCCAGTCGGACGTGTTAACGAAACAAGCTATAACCATTGTATAAACAATTATATAATAAAATATAATATACTACTATAAGTATTTATGAGATTGAATATGTTCTGTGATCAGCGCCTGCCCTACATATTCACATTTATGTACATAATATAATAATATACTTCTCCACTAAATTCTAATTTTTCAAAGTTTGATACGACAATGTTTCTTTAAGGCATTCATTACATTGGCTATTACGATACTATTCGGCAAATATTGCAATTTATTTATTCAGCTGTTAGGTTCATTTTACTGCTTGCATTAAACCTTAGAACAGGTAGATATTATATTAAAGGTAGGTTTCACTAGCGACAATGATTGGGAGGATTTAAACTACTTACTATTACTGACCTTCTTTGTAATGTATACAGGGTGGCAGGGACATCGACGCGCAAACCGTAACCATGAATAAATTCAGCACATGAGTTTAGACCCCGCAGCGTCGAAATTTTTCGACAGTTATTAAAACAAAATATTGCTGTTCCATACATTTTGACCGCTTAGGTATTGCACTTTTCAATGAAAGTTTTCGCGTCGATGTCCCTGCCACCCTGTATGTTAATGATAGATGATGCAAGCATTTAACTCTGTTTCATGTAAGATGTTATAACCAGCCTGTTTTTGTCCCTGCAGTGTTAAGAGCTCTTTACGTACCGAGAAGAAAGAAGCATTGATCACCACGCCTGCTTCTTGCATTTTGGCGATTTTAGTCAAGTCCCTTCACGAAAATTAACTTTTCAAGATGGTGTTTTATTTAGTATCGTTATTCGTAACAAAGCGGACTGTTCTAGGACTGATTGTACATGAAACAGATTATTGGTAAAGTAAATGCTTGTCCCAAGGTATTCTTTCAATAGTTCAACGATCAATTCCGTGCTTAGGCATATTAGTTTTTCGAAGCTAGTTTTGACCTATAATTTTTTCCTATGAACCAATTCTCTCTACCTATGTTATATACACTATAATATGTTGCGGTATAATTATGTATATATAATAATATATATCTAAAATTTCTACTGATGTAAATATGTACATGTATATAATATGTTTACATTGGCAGTTGAAAAGCGCTAACTTTAGTTATATGATAGTGAAACTACATGTTTATCACGACGTTTTCTGTTACAATGCTTGTTTATTTCGTACAATACCTGCGGCGGGGCGCGCCACTACTGGAAGTCTGCGAGCGACTGGCGCCACGTGGCGTGGAAGGGGATGCGGAGCAGCTTGAGCTTGGTGTGCGGCAGCTGCTGCGACAGCAGGCGCTGCAGCGTGGGCAGCGGCAGGATCTCCACCTGCGGGGGGCCCGCCGGGCCGGGCGGGCCGGCCGGTAGCCGGCAGCCCGGCACCGGCTTCAGCACCGGGATGCACTCGCCCACGTCGCGCCGCTTGGGCTCGCCGGCCTGCTCGCACTGGTCGATGAACAGCTCCGTGACGCGCAGCAGCTCGATGGTGACGCCCCACATGAGGTGCGTGAGCGTGTCCTTGAGGCGCAGCACGCCCGACAGCACCTGCTTGTTGGTGGTGGCGGACTGCGACACGTAGGTGGGGATGATGAGCAGGCGCCGCACGTTGCTGCAGGCCGCCAGCGCGTCGTCGAAGCCCAGCTTCACGTCGATGTTGACGAGCTCCAGGCGCGTCAGCAGCGGCAGCGAGCTGAGCGCGCGCAGGATGTCGGGCGCGGCGCAGTGCGGCGTGCCGCGCTCCAGGCGCAGGCGCCGCAGCCGCAGCAGGCGCGCCAGCACGCCCGCGAACTCCGCGCGGAACGTGCACTCGCCCAGCTCCAGCGACTCCAGCTCCGTCAGCGAGCCGATCACGTCGCATGCGCACCAGCCCAACTCCTACAAACGTACTCTAATGAACATTCTACTTCGAAATGGCAGATATCTTTGACTTTCTAAACACTGTCCCAAAGGTCAAACATTATCAGGTCCGATTTAAACGATTATATACTTACACAGGCACTTATGATAGTACAGTACGCTTTTAACTCTCACAGTTTATCGTCAACTATGAGACAGTCGTACTGCTGGGAAGTTTTTGCGCCACTCCTTCCCAACTAAAGTACTAGGAAGTTGTAAGGGGCGGTTTTGGGGGCTGTCTTATGTAATTTTGATGTTAAAAAGAGCTGATTTTCAGTCTGTCACTTTTGATTTAGTTGTACAGATCATCAGATGACATTGTGTGTGGTCTCTCACAAGTGCGATGCAGTGCGCATACCTTGATGCTGGTGAGCGAGAGGTGCTGCAGCTTGGTGAGCGCGGCCAGGTGGCGCAGGTCCTGCGTGAGCGACAGGCCCGCCATGCTCTTGAGGCGCAGCTCGTGCAGCAGCGGCAGCGCGCCCAGCGGCGCCGGGTCCAGCTGCGCGTCGCGGATGGCCAGCGCCGACAGCGCGCGCAGCCCGGGCAGCCCGCGGCACACCGACTCCACGGCGCGCGCCGGGCAGCGGCACATCTCTATCCTGTCATCCCCGAAGGGTTCAACAGAAGTGTACCTATAGTAGACCGACATTTTGCCTGGCATGTGTAAGACGTAAGTGAGGGGATATAAAGGGTGCGAGGCTATTGCCACTAACCGGGTTCAAACAACATAGAGTATTGAGCGGGGAAACAACTATGTTAGTCAATATGAAAGGCGTCTACAGTGCATCATCTGCGTATGAGCATATAGCGAGATTATTTATTAAGTGAAGTACAATCTTTCAAGGCGAGATTCCACTCGTAATATCATATCAAACAATTTGTCAGATTATAGAAAAGTGCTTCAAGGCTGTGCTACATAGAATTTCGAGTCCATAGTGAATAACACTGCCTCATTTATAGCCGTTACGATTGACTGGCTACAGCGTGTCACTTGCCTCTGAACAATAAGCTTTACGTGAGTCATCTAATGACAATGGTTGCTGGTGGGAGAAGAGATCACAAAAGTTATTTCGAAAGGCTCTTTTCTTATTTCAATAAATTCGTAGATTTTTTTAAAAATAGATTCTTTTTCTTTGTTTATTCCAGTTTCTCTGTTTCAAGTATTTGAATTTTTAAGGAAACTTTCTTTTGAGCTATTTTTTTTCAAGATGGCCTTACTTAAATTTTCAGGGTTTCCCTTGGGTCATTCGGCTCGGTGAAATATAAATTTAACTGACCTCTCCAACGTGTCAACGGTAGATATGTGTTCCGCGAATTGTTCCCAAAAGACGGTGTCGTTTTGTGGTAGTAACATCTTGCGCAGGTCCAGTCTCTTCGTGCCGTGGCGTTTGAGAGCCGCGCATAGTCCTCCCCAGTCACTTACCTGTTTACAAAGAAAACAGACATTACATTATGATTTATAACGGCGTAACATGGATAGAAAGCCCCTTTACCACCTAGCCTGCCAGTATTTTTTACAGATTTTTGAGAAAAATACATACTAACACTCAGGTTAAAAACCCTCCTAGGTTTCGTTTCGCCGCAATCAAGTAAAAAGTAAGGCATAATATCCTCGACTTGTTCAAGTGAGTTGACTCGTCGAAGCAAGATGAGATGATGGTCATTTCATGTAAAAATATTGATGTTCAGCAATAAATAACCTTATGATTCAGAACTATTTGACAAGGAACACAATTGATAGCAAATTATTTGTATTATAAAATAATCATATTCAACTTCAATTGAACGACATTCTATCTACATCCGCAAAGAAGACAAAGCTGAAATGGTGAGATGGTCTTTGAATGCACAAGTGTCACCCAGACCAAGACAGAAACCCTCGGGACGCCCAGATCTTACACAGATGTTCTCAACAGACCAGGACTGGTAAGCCTACTACCTTCTGGGGGGAGCTGGACTAGTTTGAAGAACCACAGACGGCTGCCATGGCTCACGCACAAACACAATGGTCCACCTGAAGGACTAAGTGCGGAAACCAAACCATAGAACATGGTGAGATGGTTTGAATGTACACTTACATGTGAATTCTTCATCCTTACGTGCCTCCAGAGCGCAGGCGTGGTGGACAGTTGTCGCCATAGCTTGCACACGCGTGCGCAATGCGCTAAGTCACGCATGCCTAGGTATTGGAAGATCTGCAAAAAAGTATACATGGACTATTGAGTCATTCTTGTTTCCCCTATCTAAAAATTTCATACTATTTTTTTTGTACCTCTGACAAAGTTAAATAATCAATGCACAAGGATAATCAGTCTATAATGTTCCCCCTGCTAGGACACACACAGGCCTCCTCTCTGTAAGAGGAAGTGGGCCGTTTTCCACCACGCGAGCCCAATGCGGTTTGGTAGATGTGCCATGAGTCCGAATTTTTGGTTCTAGGACATTTTTTTTCAAAATGTTTTCCTTCACCGTTTTTGAGACCAGTGGTGATGAAACATTTTACACAATGTAAAGCGTCTGTCGGGGTTCGAACCTACAACCTCCAACTCGATAAGTCGCGGCCGTAACCACTGCGTCAATGCATTACACGAAACTTTCTATAATGAGTTCTGAAAAATTTAAAATTACAGGTGATTCGTTTTTTTTTACTGCTGGACGTGCCTGATAATCGTAAAACATGAGCTCAGTATGAAAGCAAGTAAATAACATTTTTGCACTACGCCGACGATATTCATAGTTATTACGTGCACTGAACTTTTTCAGAAATTGATACAAAAATTTGCACGTGCACAAAACTAGTAAAAAAAAAAGTCTCCTGCATCTTTTACTGTGTTCACAATGCTTACCTGTACTACAACATTATAATTCCTCTCCTGCGCCTTATTATAGAACGTAGTGAAGTGATCGATGTCATCGACCCGCTGTCGCCCGCGTCGTCGCGGCGACATAGTCGTTGTGGGCGGAGAAGCCGCGCCGTTGACTGCGCGACCTCGTCTCTTGTCGTCACTGCAGACAAGGGAACATTCAAGTATTTGGATGTTTAAGACTATACGTCAGACGTTCGTGGCAGCAGCTGTCATGAAAGGTCAATCATGTCATGTCAATCTAAGGGAAACTAGGCCTGTATTCGAGAAAGTAGAACAAAACTCAGTCAGTCAGAAATTGGTATGAAATAAATGTCACTTTTCTTTTTTTTATGGACTTAGATCTTTTCAAACAAATCCGTAGGCACGTTATAGATACTTCGTGGACTACAAAATACATTACGTTTGTATGTTCCTACTAGTTGAAAGCATGCGTGTTTATTGACTAAAAGAAACAAAATCAAGGGGTCTACGACAAAGAATTAAGGCATCAATAAGAAAATCAAAAAAGTTAGAAACAATTTAAAAAAATAACTCATAAATACATACCTTCTCCGTAAACAAAATATTCCGGTGTACCGTCAAATCAAAACGTGAAAATAATTCCGACTATTTTTTTATTTTGAACTCTGTTTTAAAGTTTGATACATTCCTTTACAATGTTTTAGATAAATAATTATTTTAAATAAATTAGGTGTTAAAAATTATGACCACAACAATAGTGGGTAAAATATGGTCAGTTTATATTAGTTAGAAAGAAAATGGAGCCGAATCTCTTGTTCACCAACCAAACTATAATTATAATAGTGCTATCTCTTACTAACAGGCAGTGTGAGAAAAGAATAGAAATGGTTGTGCTGTCAAGCTACTTAGTTTACGTCTTAAACGAGTTTTTTCATTTCATCATAACGAAAGAAGTAATCAACATAATTTGACATCTCATCCGTCTCTTTCTTTTTACATCAGCGAGAAAAGGATCGCAATATCCTAAATTAAGTTTAGTTGGTGCAAAAAAAGATTCCCGCCGATTTTCAATGACCACAATATAATCTCCACACAAGCGGCTTGTGGTCCCAAGTGAGGGATACAAAAGTACGTCGTATATCAATCACCTCCTTCTTGAAGAAGTCGGTTAAAAAAGAGGCGACAAGCAAATTATGTTTCTTTACTAAAAAAAACTAATAATTTAAAAAATAACAATAATGGTTAGCATAGTTGACCATAAGGGGCCGTCTCCACGAGCGAGAGAATCGCGGCAATATTATATGTATTTCTATACACTCTCTTAGAATGTGTCTCTCTACACGGCGATATCATCGCGGCGGGAATTTGATGGCACGGCGAAACAATGGCCGCGATGCTCTCGCCCGTGGAGACGGCGCCTAAAATGACCACATTGCTGTCCGATTTGGAGTTTATTTTTCATTAGATCATAATATTAGCGATGTGGTCACCATATGGCCATTAAAAATGAAGAGTAAAGTTAAAATATGTTTAAATACAAGCTGTTAAACAATGATAAGACACTGGTTTACATGATATTGTGAGTATAAATGACTATTCGAACTTAAAAGTAACAATTTTACAACTTCATCTAACATGACGTAACGGGTGGAATTACATAATCAGTCTGTTACAATGTGTTTACTTACTATACCAATATAATTAACACTGTTTAATTTACATTAAATAACAATTTTGTCTATTCACGGCTATTTTAAAATAAATCAAATTGGTGCGCAAAGACAGGCGGCGCATTTTATTTAACCTTTTTGAAGGTATTCATAGCAGGTTTGACTACACCTCATTTTGTTGCTAAGAAATTCCTGATGGAAAAATCCAATAACACTGCCCGAGCTGGGAATCGAACCCAGGATTTCCACGCTCAGCAGTCGCGCTTGCGACCGGAGTTAAGGAGAGGTCGGTGTGATGCCCCCGTGGCTCCTGCGCTCGGGACGGCGACAGCGAGAAGCGGATTGCCGTCCCTGAGGGCTATGGGAGCACCTGTGTCTGCACACACACGCGTGCACTATAATATCTCCCGCGCCGAAGGCTAGTCTCCACTGAGATTGCCCGCCATGACCGAAATACGCTCCGGAGGACAATTTTTTTTTATTGTCTTTGACATATCTCGGGACCCTATTGTCCCGGACCTTTGGAAGGCGTACCAGGGGCTAAGCCAACTCGCTGAGGCCCTTGAGACAATTTTAAATGATGGAGGACTATTCTTATAACATTTTGAGAGTTCAAAATAATTTGAGATAACTAACGCGCCGCGTGTGCATGACCACGGCCTTACGAAACCTACTCGTGTAGATAAAAATAATTCCTATCGACTTTCTGAAAAGCAACAAATGCATAAGTGAATAAGTAACGATTCGTACATATATAGCACCTGTTTTTTCACAAAAATTTCGTTTTACTATTTTCCTGTGGAAGCCTGATATTCTTATTTAGAGCTCCCGCAGACAACCGAAACTGCAGTTCGATTCTGTAACCATCTCTCCGTGAAAACTTAGGTGAAGTGAGCGTGGAGTGAGCTATCATTCCAACTAATCCTAAGGATTGACACTATTGACAGCTCACTCTAAGCTCACTTCACCTAACCTTTCACGGTGAGATTTTTACAGAATCGATCGGCTGTTTAGTTATACAGGGTGGCAGGGACATCGACGCGCAAACTGTAACCATGGTTTCAGCACATGACTTTAGACCCCAAAGCGTCGAAATTTTTCGTCGGTTATTAAAAAAAAAATATTGCTGTTCCATACATTTTGACCGCGTAGGTATTGCACTTTTCTATGAAACAGAAGATTTCTTTTTTTGATAATCGACGAAAAATTTCGACGCTATAGGGTCTAAACTCATGTGCTGAATCCATGGTTACAGTTTGCGCGTCGATGTCCCTGCCACCCTGTATGTATTGGTTTACAGGACAACAACCCAGTACGTCTAGTACATTTATTAGTTTACAGGGCAGAAATGACGAACTTTACCCAATATTCTTCTTTTAGAAGAATCCTTCCTTTGTTTTCACTTTTATTTATATGAGGAATATTTATGCAAAATGTCATGCTTTTAGACCAAGCTGTTTAAGAGTCTGCTAGGAAATGATTTTTTTTATTTTTCATTAAGTTCGTTTCAAAGAGCTAATCTGCATCGCGACATATTCGCCAAAAATGTAAACAAATATGAGTTTATGGAAAAATGATTTTTATTCCTGCACAATAAAGTTCAGTTTACGCGACCACTTCAAACATTATTATAACTTTATCAATAGTGCTAGTCACTCTGAAATCAACTTAATTACCATTAAAATAAAGTTGATATTTGTTTAACTTGAAATAACGTCAATTTGAAACATAAATAAAATTTGAATATAGAAACAAGTGTACTTTTAATGAATTTGAAACTTTATCCAGCTAGTTATAATTTTTTTTTTACTAGTCTACCCTGTCCCACTCCTTCCATCTTTCGCGAGCCCGCGCGTCCTCCTTCCAATTTTGAAGGAACCTATCCAGCTCGTCCCGCCATCTTCTACATGGTCTGCCGAGACCCCGTCTCACTGTCTCAGGGCACCAGTTCTGTGTTATTTGGGCCCACAGTTTGTCCGGCATGCAGCAGACATGTCCTTCCCTGTCCCATTTAAGTTGGGCAGCCTTTTGAGCCACGTCAGCTATCTTTGTTTTCGAGCGCTGTATTATGTTACGTAGTAGTTTATTATTACTCAATAAAAAAAAGTCGACAGCTGATCCAACGATTGGCAGAGACTTTTATAAGCATTGACATAAGGTTTAAATTACAATACGCTTGTCAAATGCAACAACTGTATAACTATATTGACGGCGTCGACTACAATCGTTACCAAATAAAGATATATTTGGTGTCGTATGCACACTGTAAGGACAGCGTACGGTGACGTCACGACGGACAACCGACACGCCACCGGTTGCCAAAACGTTTGTTGCCGCCTTCGAGCCTGGCGGTCGCAGGCAGCGTGCGAGCGAGACCGCGCCCGTGTATTTACGAACATAGCTTTTGGCTGTCGTCGGCGACAGACGCTACACGTCGTCGATCGCGGTCGGCGTATGGTCAGATAGACCCCAGCCATAACAAATAATTTTAATTGCGCCCAAACTAGATTAACAGTCGGTTGTCTGCAGGCACCATTATTATAAAGCTATTTCAAATTCACAGTCTTATAAATACTAGCTATGTAACTAGATACTATTATAAGCTAATTGTGATTACATTCGTAGTTAGTAGTTATTGCTATATCTACATATTAATATCGATCTATGTGCGAGTTAGTGTAAGTTGTAGGCACTTTTAAGCGTAATAGAATGCCTGCCATAAATGCATGCATGAATATTTTGGAATTTGAATTATTGTTTTTAATCCTATGTAGTAATAGAGCCCTATTACCGTTAACTAGGCCCAATTACAGACAGTTGTTACTGAGTTTCATAACAGTCCCATTATTTAATTTAAATCAATTGCATTTAAAATACAAATAAGTTGTGTTGTATGTCATATCCCAAGTTTTTGTATTACAAGTTGGGACGTAAGCCCAGCTTACGATCATTTTGAATTTTCCTTTTTAATTTCACACAATAAAATTACAATTTAATTTCATCCAAGTGTGAATTCATTCCTTATTCAGGGCAATTTGCAATTCAGTAATGCGATACATTACTGAATTGCAAATTACTTCATTGTACCTTTTTCAATTATTTGCAAGAATAATAAAAAAAAAGGGGCTAGAGAAGTATTTTGTAGGCTCCAGCTGTTACAGCTTAAACCCCATTTATACAATGAAAGTTTCTTGCCTGTGGCATACCATAAAATTCAAGGAACAAATTATATGCATCGGGTAAACACTGTTTAAGAGTGTGCAACTTTGCTTGTTTCTTCAACTTATGGTATGCCATCATAACCAACATCATCATTCACAGCCCGACTTCAGGCACTGCTGGGCACAGGCCTCTTTTACTTGTGCCAATGGTATGCTACAGGCATTTAAATTGCACCGTGTTGTCAGGCTTTAGAGTCCTCATTTTACTACAAGCAAGCTGCTGAATGTCTAGCACCAGCCTGCACCATATTCCTTGGCATGACTACAAAGCATCTTCCGTTCAATAAAGCCGGGCCTGCGGTATTAAATTTACAATAAAGAACCTTGAATATTGATGTATGCCGAAGCCGGTCACAAACTGAGTGGTCTTAGACCCTAGCAGAATTCAAAATGGACGATATCTTTAAGCCCCCTATGATCACAATTTTATAAATTCTATTAATTATAAATTAGAATTTGCCTGAGCAAGTTATATTCATCGTGAGATATGGAGTGAAAAATAATTTAGTCATCATTTAGCTGCATGTCCTGCTCCAGCATGCACCATATTCCGCGGCACGACCACGAAGCGTCGTCCATTCAGTATCGCTAGGCCTTGAGGCAAGGCGGGGCGCGGGGCCCGCGCGCGCGCGGCCACGGCGGTGGGGCCAGGCGCGGGGCCCGGCGCGGGGCCCGGCGCGGGCGCCGGCGGGGCCGCGGCGGCCGCGCCCGTGCCGGCCACCGCCCACACGCGCTCGCCGTCCGGGGTGCCGCCCGCTACCTGTGGCGGACAATGTAGGGTGACCATTTTATCTATCTGGGTTACTTTGGTAGGTAAGCCAACGGTTACAGGTAAAAAAATTGTTCGAAATGTTTCTAGGGTTTATCAAGGGCATTTTCGCAATAGGTAGTTAAAGTAATCTGTTGATATCGACCAAAATGTATGCATGTACTACAAATTAATGAAACTAAAAAATATCTGTTATTAAAAACTGCAGAAAGTGCTATTATCTTCGGTTAAACAATACAGTTTTCGAGCCCAGTTTGATTTTAAGACTAACTGCAAATTAGCGACTACTTCAAATTAATTGCACATTATACACCGTTAAATTTTGATCGTTTTAATCTTTAAAAGGGGTCATTGTACTCATCATTATGAACAACTTTTTCTACGGGACCAACCCTGAAATCGTCAAAAAAAAAATCAGTTGATCACATTATGTTGAGTTATGCGAACATAAATCTATGGATCAACTGATTTTTTTTGTTTTTTGATATTGTGTTGATATTGTTTCATTCCCTTTACATAACCTTCCGTTTCAAATGATATGACAACCTTGAATTTTAAAAGTGTCATGATCACGTCTTTCAAAAAACATGAAAAAAAATTATAATTTGCCGATTCTACATTAATTAAAAATAACTAGGATAAAATAGAACGGAATTTTTATTTAAACGATTATCATTTTTTAGAGCACCAATGGCCGTTCGTGTATGACATGTCAAACAAAATAAAGTATGTACCTAGTTTACAGGTTATTTAAATTTTTTGAAAATCTCCAAAACCCGGGTTTTGTTTACGATAAGAACTTTTGTAGCAGTTAATAATATTAACTTGTGTTTTTTATAGTCTATAAAAACAAAGGTTGACTTTGATATAGCATGGTACGGGATTCCATACATCCATGAGCATTGTTCTTTGGCTCGTCTTTGAAATTAAACCCTGTTTAACTCATATGCAATTTTCAAATTTAAAAATGTTAACAACTTAAATAACAGTAAGAGGGATTTTCGTAGTGGAACGATTTCTGGATTCAGCGCTTAACACCTACCTTCATCCTTAACAGCACCCGCTTATCCCTCGGTACTTTAGCCGGCACGGGAACCGGTACAGGCACGGGAACTCGCCTCGGTACCGGCGCGAGTACCGGGACCGGCACGGGAATGGGCACCGGGACCGGTATACTTGTTGTCGTGATACCGGACTTGTGTGTGAGGGGTGGCGGCTCGATGGGTGGGGATGATGTTTTGCGGCAGTTCTGTGAATTAAGTAAAATGAATATACGGTCTCATAACGCGTGTGGGAGTTTTGTGATTCGCGAGAGACTACGTTGTTGATGGCAAAACATCGATACAGACTTATTTTTTTAAATAGGGAATAGAAACGGTTCAAGAAACGAATGTATTCAGATGAAAATTAAAGTGCATTTTGAGTAGTTTTGGGAAAATTCATAGTTCAGTCTGGAAACAAAAAAAAAAACTACCTGTGCTATTTTTTCCAGCTATTACTGATAAGAATGAAATGCGACACAGAAATGTAATATCTTACATCAAATAATTAAAGGTTTTCGATCCCTATTTAAATTCAAACCTTTTCTACCGGAACAGCTAAAAGAGACTAAGTAAATATCCAAAACATCACTTTACCTTGCAAAAGAACGGGTCAGGCGGCGCGGCGTGCATATAGCCCGCACAGACGGGATGGTACAGGCACAGGCACGCCGCGCACGACAGCGACGGCACGGCGCCGCGCCCGCACGACATCGAGCACGGCTGCAGCACCGCCGCGCGGGGAGCTTCCGGGCTCTGGCCCGCGAAACTCTGTGCCAGGGTGGGAGGTTAGTTTGTGAGACCTAACGCATATGATATGGTCTGTTCCAAAACTTTGTGACGAAAGTGTAAACAAACCCTGTTCGGGTAACATTCTTATCCAATCGCTCAGGAAGGGAATTAGTAACACATTCATCTGTATTTAGAAGATTTTTACTTTATATCTAACAGAAGGTTTCTAGCAATTGTTTGAATAACTTCAAATTGGATGTTATAAAATTAACCTCAACTGGCAAATGATCTTTAAGGTGAATTATAATTTCGGGTTTAACTATTCAACGTTAAGTGGCACTACAAATTGGCATTACGTTTACATACATTATCCCTTCCTTTTGTTTACATTTTCATCAGATACTTTTCGAACAGACTATAGATGCATATGCTGAGCTAACATCGCGTAGCATGTGACTGTTTAAAAAGCGGACATCGCGTTTGCTCAGCGTTTACGCTGCGTATTTGAGTGCTTGGAAATGCTGATGCTGGGCCAACGTCAGTAGCAATAGCATTCCATTTAAGTGAAATGACAAAAATTGTAACTAAGCTAGCCTTTCCACTGTGTTCTGATGACAGATAATCACCCTTATGACAACAAAAAATAAGTCTTTTTGGAACCGAAACATGATAATTTTAATATCAAATGCAGGCATTTTTTGTGCAGAATTAATTCATCATAATCTGTTTAGCCTTTTCCCAACTATGTTAGGGTCGGCTTCCAGTCTAACCGGATGCAGTTAAATACCAGTATTTTACATAGAGCGACTGCCTTTCTGACCTCCACAAACCAGTTACTGGGTAATACGATATCCCTTGGTAAGATTGGAAACACAGTGGCCACTGGCTGTCTGGTCTGGCTGGACTGGAATATCATAATTCATTTTACTAAAAGCTATCCTCCTAAATTATGAGATTTTTTTTTATACAAAATAATCTCCTAGCTTCCTGAAAGCCTGATATTTTTTAAATGTTTCTGCTAAAGTTTTGAAAGCAGATTCACTACTCATGCTTTCAAAAACCTAGAGCAAAGATGATAAAAAAATGTGTGTCCATACTCACTATGTTGGAGGGCTCGGGCGCGGGCTCGGCGGGCGGGCGGCCCTGCAGCGGCGGCGGCGCGGGGGGCGGAGGCCTGGCCGGGAGCGCACTACACTCGCCTCCGCTCAGTACCCGCGGGGGGGGCTCATTGCTAACAAGTAGCCCCCCACAGTGAACGGGGGACGAAGTCATATAATCTCATGCTTCACAAGTTTTCATATGTATGTAGGATGTTAATTCAGAATGCATCATAATTTTAAGAAAATATGTAGAATACGAACGCAGCGATGAGAGAATGAGAGAGTATGTGTGGAAGGGAGAAAGGAGAGGCGAGCGAGCTATTAAGATGTTCAGACGTTTAATCTTTTGTAAGAAGTTTTAAAATATAATTAAAGAGGTTATTAAGAAGTCAACGAATTTATTTTGGTCATCCACCCCACCCTACATGTATTTAGCAGTAAAGATTACAGAAAGGGTTAGAAATAGTCTTTCCAAGCTCGTTATAACGATTTGGAAAATATGTGCGCGTTTAATCTCTTAAGATACGGTTTCCTAGACGAGCGGACCGCCACATGCGGCCGTAATATCCGAATAAAGAGCGTTTTTTGACATCTTAATATCAAATACCAAAAAAAAAAAAAAAACCGAAAAAACCAAAATGACCGATTTTCATGACGTGCGTTATAAATATGAGGGAAACCTAAGAAACCGCACCTTTAGGGAATTGTCAAATAGTTGAATTATATCAGAGTATTTACAACGATACTTTTAACTAATTCGTAAAACTTCACAGTCCATCACATCTGTAATAATTGTAACTATGATCACGGGGTGACGAGGAGTCTTGAAAGTTACTTGAATTTATCATATTTTTTGTTTTTTATATTTATTTATGTAATTATAATTTCGTAAATAACACAATTACTGCTAAAATATGCAAGTGTCTAGCTTCGCCAACGAATAAAAAGTAACGTTTTAATTATTTTTTGTCTTAGCCCACTGTTAAAGCTGCGCAAAGGCATAGATTAATAGGACGTGATTGGAGAATGGGTCAGCATGGATTATATCACATTAAAACATATTACAACAGCAAAAAAATTTTGAAAACTGATAACGAAATCAGTAATCAGAGTTTATCTAAAAATAACAGAAGGACAGTACATAACATAAAAATAAATAACACCCTAACGTTTATTTATTTGTTTTGTAAAGGAATGTATCAAACGTTTATCGGAACCGTGCAGAATTGACGTCGAAAATTGAAAACGAACTTACAAACTAACATAAATTATTAGTCTTTTATGGCAATGTAAACAAAATATGACGGATATTGTTAATTTTACTATAATTAATACTAAAAACTTAAAAAAAGAGAATCCGTCAATTTACATACGAGTTTATAATTAATCATATCATACTGGTGTCTACTTCAACCAAACATATTCTCGTTGAATAAATTCAGCACTACCGGATGAAATTTCACGATAAAAAAAAAATTGTGTATGGTTGTGTTTGGAGTGGTTTAAAATTGAGATAAAGAGAAAGAAATTGAGTATAGAAAAATCATCTATCACAATCCTGTTAACTTTGCCATAAAACATTGTTAAATAAATCATATATTATGTATTGGTACCTCGGCTTCTTCCACGCAGCGGAGTTGTTGTTGTCTGTGTTGCTGACCGTGGTTGGCGGTGGTTGTGGCGGCTGTGGAGGCGGCTGTTGTTGTGGTTGGGGTTGTGGCGGCGGCTTCTTCTGTTGCTGTTTGGCGGGCGGCGTGGGCGCTGCCGGTGGTGCGCTGTTGCTTAGACGGGATCCCATTGATTTCACCTGGTTGGGAGATATTGGTATTGTTTAATACACTTTTCAAGACTTACAAGGTACTATCGCCAAAACATATATCTGACCATTTTGTAAACAAAATCCCGTGCACATGATGACCACAGCTGCGTCCGTAAGTCATTCAGTCAGGGACCATTTTTAGGTCGATTAATAATAATATGAGCTGCAAGTAGGAATAGTCCTTTCGGTGGTCAGATATAGATTTTGGCGATAGTAAATTTACTTTTTTGGGTGCACTAACGCAGTGCACCCAAAAAAGTAAATTTTGTAAAACTGCTTTAACGGGGGCCAGTGTCAAAGGGCTTTGAAGGTCCGTGGCATACCTACTGTCCGCTATTTTGTTTTTTTTTTTTAAGTGGGGGCCGTTCATTGACCTTTTTTTAATTACATTAGCTTATAAAAGATACTTGCAGCGCCCCGCGGTATCACCCGCAGAAATATCGGGATAAATAATAATATGTGTTATTCTGATGTATAATTAAGCTATATTACTGTAGTTTCATAAAAATCCGATCAGTGGTTTTTGCGTGAAAGAGTAACAAACATCCATCCATTCTCACAAATATTCGCATTTATAATATTAGTAGGATTTACCTTAATCTTAGCTGGAGGTGACTTGTTAGCAGCTGCAGCAGTAGCAGGAGGTACAGGTTCAGGACTGGCCCCTTTAGGAGCCTTGGGTTTGGGAGTTCTCTTGCCCTCAACCTGGACGGGCGGAACTGTCGCCGCGACCGGGGAGTCTACGCGTCGGATTAGTTTTGCGTCTCTGCAGAAGAAAGTAATGTTAGATGTTTTGGGATACTTGATTTTAGTTTAGCAGGATTGTTGAAGTTTCGTTGCTCTGTGGCTCGAATGCAGATTAGGGCTGATTTTTCCAACGCCAATTTTATTGGATGAATAATTTTGAATTTTTGACAGTTCTTCCATACAAAAACTGTCAGACGTCAATTTTATTCCACAAATAAAAATTATCTGTCGATTGAAAAGTTAGTCCTAAATTCCTAATACTAAGTTATTCGAATGATAAAGTAAACCATTGGTCTTGGTTGTACTTCTTAAAATGTATATAAATACTGGCTAATCAGATCAGGTAATCTGAAGAACAATTTGTGATGATCCAATTATTTGTCATAATTTTATTTTAAAAAAATATTATTAAATAACCCACCTTATAATTTCCTTCTCAGGGTCGTCAACTCCAAGCGGTTCTTTGAAGAAAGAGAAGTTTTCTACTGTCAGTCCCGTACCAGACAGATGTTCTGAGACCTGCAAAATATCAAACACCATTAATAATGTTTTATGGCTATTGAACTTGTGGCTAATTTGAACATATTACATACTTTTCATACATTCAGAAATGCAGTGGATGGTGTGCAATTTCACATTTTCACATTCACAATTTTAATTGGTTTAGCAATTGAGTTTATCATCATATCTCGCAGTCAATAGTAGTATAATAGTATCTGACCCACCATTACTTGACTAATATTTTTACCACAGCATGGAGCTATTGTCATTATTATCTGCCAATATGAGAGAAGAGATGGAGATCACTTATTGTAATAGAGAGTAGAAATACACGCCAACCATTGGACGATAGCCATTTGATCGTTACACAGTTTTAAATTTCCAATTGCAGATAGAATCCTCGGAAAGCACGTTAACTCGTGGGTCCCTGCTGTCATTCGTGGATCTTTGACAGTCTTTACGGGTCGTCACTAGCCCGAAAGTCTGACAACCAGTCTTACCAAGGGGTATCGTGGTACTGTACCCAGTAACTGGGTTGTGGAGGGCAGATGGGCAGTCGCTCCATGAAAAATACTGGTATTCAGCTGCATCCGGTTAGACTGGGAGCCGACCCCAACATAGTTGGGAAAAGGCTAGGCAGATGATGAGATAGAATGACGGAGTGTTTTAGTGTTTTAAATCATTTAAGGATAACATACCTCTCTAGTAGACCTCAGCTTCTTCCCATACGGCGTGTAGTAATAAATATCGGCGTTACGCCGCGAATGAGCGTCGAGAGCCGCGCGGTACACCAGCTCTCTCTTCCACCCTCGTTCCAGAGGTACTCGCAGTAACGGAGAGGACATCTCAATGGTGGCTCGGCGACCACCGCGTTGTGCGGGCGATGAGGTTGCACTGGCCTGTCATTGGGTGATTGACAATTAGTTTAAAGATTTTATTTCTTAGGGCTGCTTTTTTCAACGAAAGAAAATTTTATCTGAAAAATAATTTTGAATTTTTGACAGTTGTTCCATACAAAAACTGTCAGACGTCAAATTTATTTCACAAATAAAAGTTATCTGGCGATGGAAAAATCAGCCCTTAGTGGAATAATGCGGAATTTTGGAAATGGACTACTGTTTTAATCATTTTAAAGACGAGAAAGTAATAAAAAAAACATGCTTTTAAAGTTTTTGCGGAAATTTTAATTTGTCGAAAAGGATATTGTAAATAGGAGGTGTAGTTGTTTTGGCATTTAAGCAATAGCAATTTTAAGCAGTTTTTTTCATAGTTTTTTTTTTTAATTTATTTAATACTTTAAGCACACAAAAATGTACTGAGGCGGAAGTCCGCCGTCCGTTTTGTAATTTTTTTAGGGTTTCTATGACAAAGTTAACTTTAAACGTCACTATAATGAACATGAATAAGAAATCATGCAGCCATTACCGATAACCAAATAACATTATTCAAGTTGTGCATGCATTTACTGTTGAACTGATACTTTTTTTACATTAGAACTCTCCGGACTTACAAATCCTACTATTTAATCTCACACATTTAATAATTTCCAAGTTATAAACCGCTGAACAGATTTTTATAAAACTGAACCCATAGATTGACCATCTCTTAAATTACCACATAGAAATCATATTATACATTATATTTTTTTTGAGTACAGTCAGGAGCACTAATATGCCAACACTTGGAAACATTCAATACCGATTTTTTTGTGAAATAACGAAAAAGAAACAATGAAATACGACACATCGCATAAACCTATGGGTTCGAAAATACAATGTTCGTGACAACACAAAATTTCATTAAAAAATAAAGGAGGAAATCGCTTTTGGATAAAGCCAGGTGTATACATATTTATGCTCGTGACTGTACATGCAGTAGTTCCAGATGCGAGTGAAACCGCAGGCAACAGCTATTAAAAACAAAAAAATAACTACAACTAAAACACACACACTGAGAAGAATATTTGTGTTTCATAAAGAAATATGACTCCAGCACCAAAGTTCCACCGGCTAAGTCCTACTGAAAGCATGCATCAAATATACAAAAATAGGACAAAGTCCTAACCTTTTTGCGTTTGATTTCAATCTCAATATGGAATGCTGGCTAGATAAAAAAAAATACGTGTAAAAGTGTTAGTAATAAAACAGTGGAGCCTACAACGATTGCTCGGTCTTATAACTATAGCTTAAGAGTCACACGAGACTCGAGACGCGGTCGTTAATTGCAAAGATTAGGCGCCCGTATTTCGTGGTTTACCGAGACCTTCAAGGTTAGTGTTTATAAAGACGAATACACAATGCCTGTAACTTACACAGAAGTACGCCTACTCACATGTCATTGTGCCAAAATTTGTGATTAGTGAATGTCACAATGGCGCCAATTCCCCTGTTCACAAACTAAACTAAATTGAAGTTCAGTGCATCTTTTTCTTTCTATTTCATTAAGAAAAGGACAGAAGATAAAAATATTAGTTTAGTCCTGTCAAATTAAGATACTCCATACAGTTCAGACGTGATTAAAAAATGGGCTACTAAAATACGTCAATTCCCGTCAGACGCTGACTAACTTGACAGGACTAAACTAATATTTATCTTCTGTCATTTTCCTAATGAAATACATAAAAAGAAAAAGATGCACTGAACATACCTTTGTTGGTATCTGCACTAGGAAAAACCTGTCACACAGATTACTAGCCGACCCCCCCCCTCCCAAATGTGTGTATGAGAAATGATGGCAGATTACGGACGGCATTGCACAGTTTATCAATAATCAGAATATATCAACAAAATCGAGCAAAATTGTAGGCACCTTAAGCCCCGTATTCATCAAGAAACAAGGTTACGTTGTTGACATGAACATTAGATATTGCGGGAGACAATGTTTCGCAACAGTTGCCCAACTTCGTGTCTCAATGAATGCGACGCTTTACTGAGTAAAGAATGGTATTAAAGTCCCCTGTAATGAATAGGCCCTTTTCTTTCTTCAGGACTGTGAGAAATTAAACATAAAATAACGCGTTTTCCCCGAAGGGTTAGTAGGCATGTTCAATGGGGGTGAACCCATAGTACACCCGGTCCCATGTATAGGGGGCGAGTCTATTGCCATCAATCGTACACAAATCCAGACTCAGCGTTGCTACTGAGAAATTCCTGATGGAAAACCAATAACACTTTAGCCGGCCTGGGAATCGAACCCGGGACCTCATGCTCAGCAGTAGCGCTTGCAACCACTAGACCAACGAGCCAGTCAAGAAAAATAAACATTCATATTATTTCATATGGTTTATAAATAGCCGGTATGATATTTGTACAACTCCCTGTCACTGAGAGGCCTGTGTCCCAGCAGTGGGCACCATACAGGCTGATTATGATGGTGATATTTGTAGATCCTTTACTCGTCAACAACATTTTCAAAATGTCCATATCAAAATGTTCAGCCATTGAATTGGCCAAATAACCTAGAACTGTCCACTATCATACTATTTTAAAAATGCACTATTTGTTCTCTAGTAGGTTCAATAATTAAAAAAAGCAACACTTTAAAATCTACGATTTTAATCATTATTTATTTATCTATTAAAATCATAATCATAATCTTAACACCAAGTTTCCACGCTAGGAATAATGGGAAATCAGAAATTATTTTGAAAAAGATCAATTGGCATATAATTTTACAGTATACTAAGCTTCTTCATCCGTATATACATTATTATTTTTCAGGATCGATTTTTTGAACATCAGGACTGCACACTCTTAAATAATCAGCTTCCCAACTCTTTTGCAGTGGGCTATCAGCCTAACCAGATGCAGCTGAATACCAGTATTTTTCATAGAGCGACTGCCAGTTGCCGGGTTGATTTACACGATACCCCTTGGTAAGACTGGTTGACAGGGTTATGGGCTTCTGCCTTCAATGTTCAGTTCTATAATAAATTTTGACGTAGATGCTTTATAGTCCCTTTAACAAGGTAGCGATGCCTCACCGTGCTCTTTATCTGCCTTAGGGATCTCTTCTAGAGTAACATAGATCATGTTTTAATTACTTTGCATTCTATGGTATAGAATCAAGTTCTTCTAACTTATCAGACAGCTGAGCTGCTGGGGAGTTTGTTGCGCCACTTTTTCTACCAAGCTAAAGCATTGGGAATTCGAGAAAAGCGGGTGTTTTGGGTCTTATGTAATTTGACGATCAAAAAGTTCTGATTTTCAGCCTAATTTGAATAGATGACTCTTAGTTTTGACATTCTGGCTTATATAAATATGGCACTCAACAGCATCAAAAGCTCAACTAATTCTGTTAAATTGGAATTGATCTCAATTCAACAAGCAAAGAATCATTGTCAACACCATCTCCTGCGGTATAGATATTTATCATTTGAAGAAATGACTCTTAATTTCGCCATTCTGACTTATTTTTAAAACAGAAATGTCACTTAATAACATCAAAAGATAAATCGATTCTGTTAATTTGGAATTGACCTTAATTCAACAAGCAAAGAATCATTGTCAACACCATCTCCTGCGGTATTAAGATTTGAATTAATCTTGTCATCCGCACTGGTTAGTTCACGAGATCCAACCGTAGAAGAGTTAACACCCTTAGTAATCAGTACTTTGAGGATGATTTCGCCAACTCTATTTCATTGCAAACCGTATCAGGATCAATCCCTTTCTCTACCAAACTGTCCTTTATTAAAACCATCACTCTTATTGCAGCTGAGAAGTCTCGTTTCGTTAACTCACCGGAGGATGGTGATCGTTCCTGCCATTTTTCTTTAAAGTTTTCGACGCATTTCGTGGAATCCACTGCGTTTACATCAAAGGGGAATAGGCCACAATTTCTGAACCCGTTCCTTATAGTGTGTGTCATATCTGTATCCAGGATTTCTTTTAACACTTTGCTAAAATTTGTCTTCGTCACAGTTTTCTTAAGGTTCTCGGGTTTGGCTTGCCAGTTCCTTAGGGTATTTTTCCAATCTTGTTTCAAAGGTCTCAACACACTACCCTCAACTGGTAGCATGATATGAGCAGTATTCAGTGGTAATGCATATAAAATGATGCCATTTTCTTCACAAAATTCACTTGAGAGCATAGACATATTTTTCTGCAGTTTATGCCCATCTACGAAAACGATTATTGGTTTTTTTACGTTATTCTCCACTAACCAGTTATTAAAACCGTTAGCAATGTATTCGTAAAAAACAGGAAAGGTTATTCTACCTGATTCAGACCTACCTATGAGCCAATCACCTGGTACATTTTCTATAATAGCTTTTGAGGGTCGATTGCACGCAAAAACCAGAAGTGGAGGGCAAACAGTCCCCGATACAGTCATCATAACGAAAACCGTCAGTGTTTTGTTATTGTTGCCTCTTCTAAACTTTTCAACATTTTTGTAGCCTTCCGGAGCGAGCAGTTTACCTGATTTTGGTGATAATGAAAATCTAGTCTCATCAGCATTGAATATTCTATCAGGATCTTTCATTATGTCAGCCATTCCTCTTTCAGTCAAAAAATCTTCAAGACCTTTAAACCATTTTTTCATAGAGCTTTCTGTTGCCGCTTCCCTGGCTTTGCTAATTCCTTCAGGTTCTATGTTTATCTCCGGATGCCTACTAAGAAAATCTAGGCACCATTTTTTTCTGGCAACTTGCCCTTCTGGGAATTTATTTTCTTTTCCAATTTCATTTATTAATATTGCTACTGATTTTAGCAAGGTCTCTTTGCTTACAGAAAATCCACGCTTAGCTTGTTCTTTGATCCATTCTACTACTTTTCGCTCACCATCAATGCCTAATATGAGCTCTGGACCTACTCTTCGATGTTGTTCTTTAACCCTACCCGAGAGTATATCTTGGACTGTTGTGCGAGGAACACCATGGTGAAGACAAGCTTCTCCAATGTCTTTCCTTTTTGTTTTTACTGCTTGAAGAGCTTGAGCCAATTCTTCTTCGGTATATTTGAACTTAGTCCTCTTTTGATTTTTAACTTCCATTTTCTTCGGAGGCACCTAAAAAGTAAAATAAATCTTACGAAAATTAAAAACTAGCAAATGTAGTAAATAATTTTCGCAAGATTTTAAGTGTCGACAGACGGATTCTGTGCTTTTTTGAACTTTCTAACATGAGAAATGAATTTGTAGATACAAAAATTTTCCTATTAATAAAAATTGCTACATTTGACATTGGCTTTTTAAATTATCTGCTAGAGAGCAAATAGTACGTTCATTCTTCAAATCAAATAGTACAATAGTGGCATAATGTGTTATTTCATGTTTTCAGTCCTTATCAGAGACTATTCCGAGTGGTGTAGAGTTACGACGTGTAGATGTGGTTAATATCGTGTCACAACAGCTTACAATAGTGCTATCTCTGTCTAACACACAGTTTCAAAACCGAATTCGAAATATTGTTTTCTTTTGTTTTTTTGTTACTTTTAATTTCTTTTTTTTTTCGAGATGTAATGTCATCTATTGTAGCTGTTAAAGAAAGGGCCATACTCAACAGAGGACATGTTAGTAAAAGCGTGGTTTTAAGGAGAATGAAAGAACTCACATCAGTAGCTCCGTCGCCGTCAGATCTTGAAGATAACGCTGATGATGGTCTGGAACCGTCTGTAAAAAAAGTTAATTAATTTATTAATCTATGTTAATAATAAAGCTGAAGAGTTTGTTTGCGCTAGTGTTTGGACCTACCAGTAGGATTTGAAAAGATATTTTTGCATTTGATAACCCAATTCTTGAGAAAGGGTATACGCTAACATCACGTCATGACTCTTAGGAGCAGAACAAAATGAAAATAAGCCAGAAAGAACGCTAAGCGAAAACCAAGTAATAGCACGGGCGGGCGAAGTCGCGGGAAGAAGCTAGTAAGTAGTAGTAATCATATTTGTTTGAACTATGAAATATACACAGTGACAAAAATCTGTTTATTCATTGTTCTAGTGTTACAAAAACATTATAGCATAATTCTATAAATGATTGATTTTCTGTGGTAAGTTGGTAAAATGGTTTAATTTTGTATAGAGTCCATTATTAAAATATGAGAACAAAAATGTAATGGTAAGCATAGCTACCATGTGCTAAGTTCCTGCCTCTACCCCACTGCGTTGAATTTTTTCGGCGGGTACCGTAAAACGGGGTGAATAGGGATGCAGGGGTGAATCGGGACGAAACTTCAAAATTAGTTTTAACGTTGAAATAATATAGTTCGTTGCCAGAAAATACTCTAATAGGTTTACAGCTTTTTAAATAAAGATTTTAGTGTCCGTGTTAGCAACAAACTATATTATTTTAAAAAGTACAAATCCATTTTAAAGTTTCGTCCCGATTCACGCCTGCATCCCTATTCACCCCGTTTTACATAAAAAGAAAATTTTCTATTCCATACCGCGTAGGTATTGCACTTTTATATGAAACAGCAGTTTTTTTTTTATAGCTGACTAAAAATTTCTACTCTAGGTGGTCTACAATCATATTGTGCTGAATTCATGGTTTCACTTTGCGCGTCGATATCCCTGCCACCCTGTGTGTATCATAATATCCAGCTTATAAAATGCTTTCTTACATATTTATAATAAAGTCAATGTCTATAATCTGAATCATCTGCCTAACCTTTTCCCAACTATGTTGGGGTCGGCTTCCAGTCTAACCGGATGCAGCGGAATACCAGTATTATACATGGAGCGACTGCCTATCTCACCTCCACAACCCAGTTACCGGGTAATACGATACCGCTTGGTAAGATTGATTGTCAGACATTCGGGATTCTGACGAATTGTAACGACTACCAAAGATGCAAGTATGACAGCCGGGACCAACGACTTAACGTGCTTTCCGAGGCACGGAGGGGTCTTGGTATCTAAAGATGGTCACCCATCCACGGACCAACCGTGGCAAGCGTTGCTTAACCTGATCGTTCGATCCGTGCGGCTGTTATAACTTAGCCACAAGCCCCTCCTCTATAATCTGGATCTGTGATTAAATCTCAGTAAACTACAAGTTGTTTTGCAACTCTGTAAAACAATTATTTTATTCGAAATTTAGACAAGATTGTTGCAACACTGCTGCAGTTCGCATGCAATTAGAAATTCAAGGTAGTCTGTGCTTATTGCAACTAGACTTAGTTGTGGTTGCAACAAAAAGAAATGGTTGTTATTTACATTCTCACACTGACTTTTTCTAATCTGACTGTCATTTGTGTCTTTTCTATTATTCAGTATTTTTGTTGTCAGTATAAGTACATCAATTATTCACTAACTGTAGTGTTAGTAATTTATTCTCATATTTGACCCTCTTCGGAAAGGAATTTCACAAAACCTACCAAAATATGCAAATGCCGGTCTCTAGGCCACTTAGTTCTAGCAATAACATGTTGAACTAGTAGGTATTTGGAGTTGTGCATACATACACTCACGCTTTCTTCACATATGAGCGGTAGGCAGATACCACGGACCACCTACCCCGATACAGTATTTGGATTTATTTACTATCAAAAGTTTGCATTAATTTCTCTCTTGATCCTTTTACAGGCCACACTTTAGTTGCTTTCTATAACCATGTACTTACCGGTGTCCTTGCGCGGTCGTTTGGAGGCTCTGCCGGGTGCGGGGGGCGTAGCCATCACGGTCCTCAGTGGCACCAGGTCCCTGCTAGCTGCTGTCACCTCCGCCTCCAGCCGCTCTGAACACATGATTATTGACATTAAATGGAGATGTCATACATACATAATGTTCTGTTTATTTTAACATTTATGTTTATAAGAACATATCCCAATAGGTATTTTCATAGATTTTAATAATAATAGTCCTCTAGACCGTATTTCGGGCATGGTGGCCAGTCTTGACGGAAAATACCATAGACCTTTGGCGCGGGAGATATTACAGTGCACAAGTGCACTCACTCTCATAGTGCGTGGGACGGCAATC
The DNA here is from genome assembly GCA_951799955.1 of Apamea anceps. Lineage (NCBI taxonomy): Eukaryota > Metazoa > Arthropoda > Insecta > Lepidoptera > Noctuidae > Apamea > Apamea anceps. The sequence goes on along the minus strand of OX637521.1, from coordinate 13,800,931 downwards.
CACCATGACCAGAGAGAGATCAGGCGCAGGAGAGAAGAGGATAAACATTCTAGCCTAAACCTTATGATACAATAGTTTTCCATGACCATCAGCAAAAAGTCCCCTTTATTACCCATCCTACATTAAGCTGTTGGTGTACACAAGCAAAATCAATACTTGCTGTTAATGCTATACATACAGCAACTAATGAATTATTAAATAAATCAGGATATCACATTACTATAAAAATGTTAAGTTTAGTTACATCATTGCTCATAAAGCCGGATCATAAAAGGCGCCTGAAAGGTTAGCTCTAATGGACCTTGCCAATGCCAACTAGGACATGCAGCCATGAAATATAAAGAGGGAAATCTCGCTGGTGAAACCACTCTGCGCCATCAAACAACAAATCTGGTGTAGTTCAGGGTCTCAAAAAAAAGTTTTGTTACATACCCAAAATACGGCTGTAGTCTTCCGCCTGAACTTCAAGTTTGATTTCATCAAAGCCTTTAAACTCTTCATTGTCAACATCACTGAAAGCGGACGAAGCTCTCCGCTTAATTCCTCTCTTAAGATCTTCCTCAATATTATGCTCAAATGTCTCAATTTCATCTTTCACGTCCAATTCTTCCTCCTTCTTTATCTCTATGTCAGCTTGTGGGGTCTCTACTGGAACGTCTACATAGTCAGAATCTGGCTCTTCTTTCACTTCTAGTTTCTTTACAATATTTGGTTCTATTTCTGGACCTGGGTCTTCTGTAAAGATGAGATTGATTAATTGGACTTTAAAATATAATCCTAACAATGGAAAACTCTTCTTATGCATTATACAACAATGCATACGCATATCAATGCATGTCGACAAAAGTAAGGGATAAACTATGGATGGATTGTTTAAAAGATGATATGACAAGAAAAAGGAGGGTCGTGGAGGTGAGATAGGCAGTTCCTCCATGTAGAATACTGGTATTCAGCTGCGTCCAGTTAGACTGGACGCCGACTCCAACATAATTGCGAAAAGGCTAGGCAGATGATGATGATGACACTAGAAAGAGGTTGAATACTATGTAGGATGATTGTTGAAAAAAGAAATATTGCACCAAAATAAATTGGGAAGAGGGCAGCAGCATGATAATGAAATGCATACAGTAGCAGTAAGCGATTGTCAGTGAGGCAGTACTGCATTCCATATCATCACAATACAATAGTACGATAAGCCAACCTCGAAATCAATGCAAATAAATTAAATCAGGAAACAAAAATGTCAAGTAAAGTTTTGAGCATGAATGTGGAGAGCTATAAGAGTTGAAGAAGACTGAAGCAACAATTTATGGACTGTGTGAAAGATGATATGGCTAAAGAGGGAGTGACTACCGAGATGACAACTAACAGAGAAGTATGGAAGAAAAAGCATCATGAAATCAACCCATTTGAAAAGAGCATTTCATTTAAAAGCTTTAGTGTACATCAGGGGGCTTACAACCAGCTCTTATATAAGAGCTGGTGGTAAGCCCCCAGATGACTGCAAGCCACATGGGATCAAACACACCATAGTATTAGCAGTAGTATACAGGTCAAAGACTAAAGTTTATACAATATTGTAATGTTTATAATGAAAATAAGAAAATGTTTATCTGTCTATCACAATATTATGTTAATATTAACAAAACTTTATGCCTAGTGGGACAATCCATTCAAAAATATTTAATGTAGGAAAATTGGCACCTCCATTTAAAAAATGGGTGTGTAGTTTTTGTAAACTGTTAACTATCACAATGTAGACTGCAGCTATTAGGATGTTTGTCTATTCCATAACCATAAAATGCATTCCGATATATGTATATATAATCATTTCATAATTGAGAAATCAATCTCAGTAACATACTACATTTGTGTTCATTTACAGAATATTGACATTACATCGATACATATTATACAAATAAATTCAAAAGGTCATATGCCCTTTAATGTTTAATGTAGCGCTGCAAAGTTATGATGTCATCTTGTACTAACCGATATAAAGCCGATCATGGATTTCTAACAAATAACAGTGAAATGAGTTCGCTGCAGCTTTACAAATATATTAGTGTGCCTGAGTCTGTTAATTACAGACTTAATTATCATTAAATTATGCTCTGTTGGTATTTCAGACTGATAACTAAGTACCAAGCTATGAAATTGTTAACTAACTTTTTTCTACCAAAATAAGTTGAGGAAGTGCAGATATTTGCCCTCAATCTTCAATCAAAAAGTTGCAACTGCACCTTAGCATGAATAAAACTAAAAAAATACAATCCAATTGACGAAAAAGTATGTCGTGATGTTGGCACTTAGGTTATGTGAAAGTTTTTGTATTACCTTCCGCCAAAGCTGGGGGCTCCTCGACAGCAGGAACTACAGGCTCGGCTGGCGTCTCCATCGCCACCTCCTCGGGCTCCGCCACAGTCGCTGTCGTTGCCTCATCGTTAGTAACTTTAGCTTCGTCCCCAGTTGTGTTATCAGACACCGCCATTTCCTCCGACATTGTCAAATAAAACAAATTTTATCACGAGTCCACTGTCAAAATATATATGGCCACATAACCAGGCTGTTACGACACTCCACCAGTGCTCGCGACGAATAATCACGGTTTGTGCGCGTCACAACGTAGATTTCCCGCTATAATGGTCGTGAAAAAAACTTTAGCCTTATTGGCATACACATAACGTTCATACGTCACTTTCCAATGTGCGTCTGAATAGTTTCAGCAATCGTATCAAAAGCACGCAAGTTTACACAAAACATGCACTAAACTATATGAAATATTAATTAAAATTACGTCCGATATCTAATTTCCAAAAGATTTAGAAAAGTCGAGCGAGCATAAACAATATCCGCTCGCACGACGCCACAGTGATTGGCTATGGTTTTGGATTGTTTGGTTCATTCATTGTCTATTAGTCCGTATTATTATTATACTCTTTGGCTAAGCCACACTGCGGTGTCTGCGGTTAATTGAGCGCGTTTTTTAACCGTCGGATTTTGTTATATGAAGAAATTAATACAACCGCTGGCATTTTTTTTCCATGACTGATTTTTGTGCTCTAAGTACGAGCACCCCAGCGGTTTAGTGGTAACCGCAACGCAAGCGGCAAAAAACCGCTGTGCGGCCTGCCCCTGGCTTAAGGTCTCAGAGGAACTTTAGACGATCAATCTGGGGTCAGGGGCCTTACCACGAGCTCTTTAACGCGATTCAATTTACGCTCAGGGATCGAGATGGCGCTAGACGACTTGTATAGCTCTGTCTCTTTCCAACAGCCTAAACTGGATCGCGTTAAGACCTCGTGGTAAGGCCCCAGTTCAATGTTAAATCGTTTTATACTTACATACGCACAGAGACTTTAGCCGCGGGCGACTTGCTGGTGATTTTTAAAATCTCAGAGGCCTTACCACGAGCTCTTAACGCGATCCAGTTTAGGCTGTTGGAAAGAGACAGAGCTATACAAGTCGTCTAGCGCCATCTCGATCCCTGAGCGTAAATTGAATCGCGTTAAGAGCTCGTGGTAAGGCCACAGGTCCACACACAGAAGTTGCCAGTGAGTAGCCAACGATTTTTTTTTTTGTTGTATTTGACGTATCGTTTGACCATTTCCACAAAAATATTCTGGATTATAGGTACTCAATGTTTGTACCACTTTTTGCTCTTGCCGCATTTTTCTGATGTTATTGTATACTTGTTTTAATATGAAGAGAGCGTTTCTTTCACTAGCAATACTTACATATGGAATGTGCATGCATTAACGGCACAAATTGCCATTTTAGACGGAGCTCTTTATTCAGAGAAATCGAATGACTATGATAAAAGTCGATTCCAAAACAGCTTTTATAAACGTCTTTCATTTCCAACAGTGGAAGGACGAGGTTTTTTTGATATAGGGTAATATCATACGAGGATGATCCTCAGGTTAAATGGTCTAAGCCTACGTTAAACGTTCATTTCCTCGTACGATTCTTTCCCGCCGCGATTTTGTATCACGTGTTGTTGGATTTTCAACGCTCACCGTTGAGCGTTATGAATGTAACATACGAAGTTCTGTACCTAGTGGTTTTCGGGCGGGCGCTGAAAAATCACGTGCATCTTTAGTAAGTGTGCCGCGCTTATTCGTAGTGTGCTTATGTGCCGCATGCTCAAGACCACAGCACACGGCGATGTCAGCCGGTTCGATGGACGCGTAGGTAAATAAAATAATGGAAGAATCAGTAGGTAGCGAATGTAATTTATTTCAAAACCAATATTAAGTACTTACTTACCTACAAAAAGCTACAATGTGGATTCTTATATTATCCATCGTACGTCCTCAGTCCTCACTGCACGAAAGAATCAGTTCGAAGATAAAAGTACTCTGTGGTTCGAAGTGATTTTATTCCGTTGCGATTCTATTACGTCAGTGGGAACGAGGCGTGAAGTAAAAAAATATGGAGGCGCCTGTCGCTAATGTTGCAACCATGGAATTAGTAAGTATTAGGTAAGTGGCAACCCCCAGGTGGGTTCCCGCATTGCCGAGGCGGGGGGGCTCAGTAGCCGTGGCTTGAAGGCCCACGGTGAAGCTAAGAGGAACCCGGGCGGGGGCCGCTCGTCAGGGCTTTGCCGGCTAAGCCGACGACGTAGCGGCTGGCGGGTAGGCGAGGCGGGCCGCGATGTCCCCCGTGTGGGAGACATCGCGGCTGAGGATTGGAGGCCGCGGCGGGAGAGGAGTGCCGGTATTTCGGTACGCCGCTCTCCCTACCTTCCGCGGCCTTGACGGGGCCGCAGGGGAAGAGGAGTGTCGGTGTGACGTTGCCGCTTTCCCTATCTTCTGCGGCCGTAGCCCCTCAACCTGGGGGGGGGGGGGGGGGGGGGCATGCGGGGCCCCCAACCTGGGGGCATGCGGGGCCCGCCATATCAGCTAGGCGGGCATGCGCCGGGAGGGCTGTGGAAGTAAAGGCTAAGCCGGTTTCCCATGGCCCTCCCATCACGGCGATGTGGGAACACCGCTGAGTTTTAGTGGGTATACTCATAGATGGTATACTGTCATTCCGACAGGGAGTCCCACATACCCCGTTTCGTCCCCCGCGAGACGGGGATGCATAAAGCATTTCTCAGCGACAAAATTGACCACACTTCATATTTCGGATGACCGACCGGCCGACCGGATATCGTGCATTCACACACGACGAGGACAGAAGGTAGGAAATGCTGGAATTCAGGATTCAAAGCAGTCTTTGGCTTGGGTGATCGCACACGTACAGTCAAATCCAAAATATGTTCGTCACTTTTGTTCGAGGTCAGTGTATTTTGATCTTTGATAACAAGTGATTTTCTATGCAATTGTCTGCTCAGTGACGTAGCTTCAACAGGTATTGTGTCCTGACTTGCTATAGGAAAGAATTTGAAAACTGACGAAGATATTATTATATACTTGACTGCCGATATACCTGCTAAAGTTACGAGATAGTTACAATACGGACGACTCTGAACGAAGATTAATCATGACCGGTCCGAACTTTGCGCAGAAGGCTGCGCAATAACATTTTATAAGAACCGGAGAGTGTGAGTGAGAGAGATCATGCGCGGAAGTTCGGAGAGCCTGTGTTCACACCGGCCATGATTCGTCGGACGTATTGAAGAAGATCTTTGTTTTTAATGCAGTCAAGATAAATAAATGACAAAACAAATATAGAATTTATGAATAAATTTTAATAACAACAATAAATCATCAGATATATATAATGTACTCTTAAAACTAATGATTATGAAATAAATATCAGGACACTGACCTTACACACATGCTATCAAACAGATTACAAGACACAATGATAAGAAACGAAATATATATAAAATAATATACTCATTTGTACGATCTTCAAGTGTACATTTTGTATAAAAATTGTTATAAAAAAACAAATTTTTATCTAGTTTTTGAGTCATTTAACTTGACTGCTAATAGGTCTAAGTATCTACTGACAAAATTGTCAGTAGATACTTAGACCTATTAGCAATTTAACTAGTATAAATTACTGGAAGTTATTTTGGCTTATTTTTAGGGCTTCTCGGTACATTTAATCCGGATATTAGGGATCATTATTTTAGGTTACACATCCTTGCATTTGCTTGTTTCTCTAGTTATAGTGTAGAGTGACAGTATTTAGTTGTTTATGGACGTAGCCAGGGCATAGAGAGGATATTTCCCTTTCAAAATTAGGAAAAATTCGTTTTTTTTTTATAGTTCTCTTGTTGTATTTGGCATTTCTTGGATAAAGTCACAGAGCAAAACCCTTTATAACCGACTTAAAAAAAGGAGATTATGCATACGTCGCGTTTTTTTTTAAATTTGCTTTCTGTGTTGCCATCAAAACATTTCTTTTCTTTTTTTTTGTGTTGCCACCTCAAACAGTATTTAGTGCTGCCAATTTTTGTTCCCAACAAAGTTTTCGTCCCTGCTACGTCCTTATTATGATGGTTTAGTTACAGGTGGCATCGGGGTGTCTCTCTAGGATCATGGCGACGCCCTGTCCACCGGCCGCGCAAGCGGATATGACGCCGAACTGGCCATCTTCGCGCACCAGACGGTGGGCAGTGTGCATGCATAGACGGACCTGTGGAAGTATGAAGGAATATTTCAGTGTTGAATACAATACAATAGATATTCATTGTCTGTCACTGGAGAAGGTTCGAAAGGTTAAAAAATTCTATTGTTTTCTACAATAATACTAATTAGGAGTCAAATGAAGTTTTTTTTCCGTTTTTTACCGAAGATGTAACTGTTGATGTAATTATACTATTTTTAGAGTTAATTTTGATCATTTACTATAAAAATGTTTCAAGTACTTAATATTCACGAGTTCTGATAACTAAATCGTCAGACATGTTGCTTTTAACCCCAAAAAAGGGCGTTAAAGACTTACCCCGGTGGCAGCGAAGGGATGTCCGATCGAGAGTGATCCTCCCCAGTTGTTCCACTTGCTAAGATCTGGAGCACCAACCTGCACACAAGAATAATACAATTTAGCCATGTTTGAACGCCTCCGAATTTTTTTTTTAACGTTGCCCCACACTAGCAATTACTCTTATCTTATCATGGGTGCATTTATTTAAACTCACATATACAAAACACATATACAGACCCGGAATAACTACCTGTAGGCAATACAAATATTTGTTCCGTGCGGGAATCGAACCCGCGATACGCAGCGCAGCAGTCGATCGCTCAGCCACTACGCCAACCGTGTCGTCGAAATACAAATAACAGTTAGTAAAGAAAAACAAAATTCTGTGTAGGGTTTAGTAGGTACATACTGCTACTGACAGATAAACACGCGGGAGGGGCGTACGTCGAAGGGGGTGAGAGCTGACCGCCATTTTGATGTAGTCGTAAGACGCAGTGCGCTTTCCAAGTCGTGTTAGGACTTTTTTTTATAGCTGGTAATAACTTTACTGCTAATAATTTAAACATAACTATAGGTGATGAATTTATTTAAATAAATAATCTTACCTTAGACTGACGACCAAGATAGGTCTGCGCGAACCAATCCGAGTCCATGGCCTTCAAGTTAGCCAAAATTTGGCCCTAAAAACGTACAATTTTATGTAAATCTTACACACTAAAAACTAGTAAGAATTTATAACTATAGGAGTAACTCACATCGCATATGTCTGAACACTTTTCTTACACTTAAAAAAGCAAATTTTATTTATATAATATTATATCATATAAAATTCATGTTATTTACTTTTCTATAGCTTGTGCATTGGAAAAATAAATACCACTGCGTACCTATGCAAAACTACTGCTCTGAAAGCGTTAGCACTATAAGTTTACAACGTCGGGCGTAAGATACGCCCTACTTCCCTTTCTTTTGAGTTGTTTGCCTATTGAGTGTGTTTCTAAACAGCTTTATCGATTAATTTTATTTGTTCTTCGATGCTAGGTTTTTTTTATAAGGTTTACCTCACACTTTCCAAGTTTATCTTGGACAACACTGAGATTGGTGAAGGAAAACATTGTGACGAAGCCTGGACTCGAGTTAATGTAAGTCAGAAATTGCCAACTCGTCTTGGGCAAGCTTGGTGATCAATGCAATCTCTGTATGAGAAGCTTTTGCGCTGCAGAGGGAGGGGGGGGGGGGGGGTATTATTATTATACTCACAGCGAAGGCCTCGTGGATCTCCCAGGTGTCGATGTCGCTCATCTTGAGGCCGGCTTTGTCCAGGATCTTGGGGATGCCGTATGTGGGTCCCAGCAGCAGCTGGTCGACGGGATCCTAAACAAGAACATGTTGTTTTATTTTAACTATTTTATCTAAGTTCTTATCCCTAATTATCATCATCTGCCTAGCCTTTTCCCAACTATGTTGGGGTCGGCTTCCAATCTAACCGGTTGCAGTTGACTGCCTATCTGACCTCCACAACCCAGTTACTGGGTTCTGGAGTTAGTTCTTATCCCTAATTATATTAATAAAAATTTCCTAAATTATAATCCTATAATATTGATTATAATTTAGGGAAATTCTCGCAGTGGTCGACACTTCACGTGACCAGAGGGCTGGGTCGTTCTTTAGCCAACGAATTAGCATGATGTGGAGGAGTATTTCCACACTTCGAATTCTGTGACGTTTTTGTTTTTATTTGTATAGCTAACTAACTATAGTCCATTTACAATAGCATTAGAAAGAAGTTAAAAATAGTTATTTGTTATACAAGAGTGCAAAGTTGCTTTTTAACCGCGTGTTCAATTTTGATGACCGAGCAAGCGAAGGATTCAAAATTAGAATCCTGAGCGTTATTAGCGAGGGAATCAAAAGAGCACGAGGTGAAAAATCTTTGCATTCCAGTGCAACACGTAACTTTTCATTCCACCTCAGCGAGGAAATGACTAAATGCAAAAAAAAAACGTTTACAATCACGATAGATCAAGATAGGTACACTTTTATTTCAGTTTAGGTATTAATTACTACATTATGACAGGTAAGTATTACAGAATAATCTTTAAATTATAACAAAATAATACTAAGGTATAATTAAGAAAATTTGAAAGTAACGTTGCTACAGTTATTTAAACTCTTGCCGATCAGATTCCAAAATACTGTGACCAGCCATATTTAAAAAAATCAAGCAATACTGTAACTCGAAATCTTTCGCCATGTTGGATACTGATGAAGATGAAATAACTCGATTAATTTCTGGGTTAAAAGACGACTGTGCAGTTGGATGGGATAATATAAGCAATAAGATCCTTAAACTCTATAAGCATATTTTGGTACCTCCCTTAACGTATATATTTCGCATCTGCCTTTCCGAAGGAATTTTCCCTAGTTGTCTAAAAAAGGCAATTGTTATCCCTATCTTTAAATCTGGAAGTAAAGACGTAGTTAATAATTATAGGCCAATATCCTTACTCCCCTCAATTTCGAAAATACTAGAGAAAATTATAAACAGTAGACTAGTTAATTACCTAGAAAAGAACAACATCTTATCCCCTGCGCAATTTGGTTTTAGAGCCAAACTGTCGACAGCCGATGCGGTGCATAGTCTAACTAGTTATATTTCAGAAGAACTTGGCAAAGGAAACCAGACCCTGGGAGTCTTTCTCGATTTAGCCAAGGCATTCGACACGGTATCTGTTTCTGTCCTCCTGAACAAATTGGAGATCATAGGAATAATAATTTAAATTATAATATTAAACAGTCTAAATATATTTTCACCAAAACAGACTATGAGGCATGTGTTCGTGATCTACGTAAAGTAAAGTGGGAGGATTATTGTCATTTGCATTGTAATGATTATGTTATGACATTTTATAATATACTATGGGAAAATATTGATAAATATACTCCAAAGGGTAAACCTAAGAATAATAGTTATCCAGTTTGGTTCTCAGCTTCCTTGATTAAAGTTCTTAAAGAAAAACATAAATACAGGACTCGGTTCAAACGCTACAAAAACCCTCGGGACTACGATACTTTTGTTGCCCTACGGAAGCGAGCTGAGAGAGCTATGGATACCTGTTTTAAAGTTTATATGGAGAGAATTGAGAGTGATTTAAAAACAAATGTAAAAGCTTTTTGGCGTTATGTTAAGTCTAGGAAATCTTTCAGGGGTGTCCCTGACCAAGTATCGTGGGGTGATCGTGTTGGTGAGGGTGGCAGTAGTGTGGCTGATCTATTTGCAGACTATTTTGCATCTGTGTACAGTGTTAGTCAACAGCTTAATAACTTGCCTCCAGATTACTCCTCGTCTAATTACAGTATGTCTTCCATTGACATTACTGAAAAGGACGTTAGTGATAGCATCAAACGGCTAGATCTTAATAAAGGAGCTGGTCCCGATGGACTTCCTCCTATTTTTATTCGTCTTTGTATTGATGCTCTTATTATACCACTGCAGATAATATACAATAAATCCCTTAAGGAAGGTACATTTCCCGATTTATGGAAAATCTCACACATTATCCCCATACATAAGTCTGGTAGTATGAACGACGTAACTAACTATAGACCAATTTCTATTATATCACAATTTGCTAAGATGTTTGAGGGTCTCATATATAATGTAGTTTATTCCCACCTCCGTCATATTATTAGTTTGAAGCAACATGGTTTTGTGTCTAACCGTTCGACGTTGTCTAACCTACTTATTTACACTACTTTCATTAGTAACACCTTAGAAGCTAGGGGTCAGGCTGACGCTGTTTACACAGATTTTGCGAAAGCTTTTGATCGCGTTGATCACTCAATTCTCTCTATGAAATTAAATTGCGCTGGTATTCATGGCTCTCTGTTGCGATGGTTCGAGAGTTATTTAATTAATCGTTCTCAAATAGTAGCCTTAGCGGGCTATGAATCTGTACCTTTTTCTCCTGGTTCTGGTGTTCCACAGGGCTCTAAGTTGGGCCCATTGCTTTTTTTGGTTTTTTTGAATGATCTTTTGGATTTAATAAATTGCAATTGTTTGGCCTACGCTGATGATTTAAAGATATACTGTAGGATATCGGACTTGAGTGATTGTATAAAGCTTCAAAGGGATATTGATGTACTTCAAGAATGGTGTTTGAACAACAGAATGACGCTCAATGTTAAAAAATGCCAGACAATTACATTCACGAATAAGGTGAATTACATTAAATTTGATTATCATATTGATGGATCAGTACTAAGCAGAGTGTCGGTCATCCGTGACCTTGGGGTACTCGTCGATTCATCACTATCTTTTCGCGATCATATCGATGGTATAGTAAGTAAGGCTAAAAGAATGCTTGGCTTTATAATCCGTACGTCGAAACCTTTTCGTAGTCATAGTAGCATTATTTTACTTTACAACGCACTAGTAAGAAGTTCCTTGGAATATTGTTCCTCTATTTGGTCTCCCTATTATTCAACTTATTCTAATAGTGTTGAATCAGTTCAGGCCCGTTTTGTTAGGTATTTATGTATGAAGAATGGGATCCGTAAAGCCATACCTGATTACAATGACAGGTTAAAGCACTTTAAAATGATTAGCTTAAAAGATAGACGTAGCAATTCTGACTTACTAATACTCCATAAAATTATAAACGGTTCCATCGATGCAGAATTGGTAGGTTATTTTAACTTTAGGTCTAGCCAACGTAGTAAGCGTCATCATCGTATTTTTGAATTGCCTACATCCACCTTAAATACCACATTTAATAGCCCACTAACACGTATGGCAAGGCAATATAATGAAAGGTCCAACTTGACAGATTTTCCTATTGATATTTTCTCCATGAGTTTTGCTTCATACAGGCGTTCCCTATTTAGACAGTGTGAAGAGTCTATGTAGCTCAAATTGGTTTGTTTTGTAGTGTTCTAGATTAAGATCTACTAACACATTTTTTTTTTTTTTATTGTTCTCCTTTGTCTCGCATATTTTTTAAGTTAAATGTCATGCATACCTGTTATTTGCATGGTTACTGTAATGCTAATTTTAGATGATATTTAATTTGAATCGTAAGTGATTGTGCTGTTGGTGTGCTTATTATTATAAATAAATAAATAAATAAATAAGGGGAACGCCGCTGAAACTTTTTACTGACTATTTAGACCACCGGTACCAATGTGTTAGAATAGATAATATTACGAGCGATGACCAGAAAAATACTGGTTTTGGTGTTCCACAGGGGAGTATTTTGGGCCCCACCCTCTTCCTTATTTATATTAACGACTTGTGTAATCTAAATATTAAGGAAGGTAAAATAATATCATATGCCGACGACACGGCGTTAATATTTAGCGCTAAAACCAGTAGTGAACTGTTTGAAATCGCTCAACTAGGTTTTAATACTGTGACTAATTGGCTTCAAAGCAATTTACTAACATTAAATGCCGACAAAACAAAATATATTCACTTCTCCATGCGCAAGCCTCTACTTAACATTACTAACCCTCATCTATATGCCCATCAATGTGGAAACCGTACAATCACCATGTGTAATTGTCCCTTTATCCACAAAACGAGCAACATAAAATATCTGGGGATAATAATGGACGACACACTCTCTTTTAAAAAACATATTGAAAGCCTAGTGAAAAGAGTCCGCAAACTAATATATGTTTTTAAAAAATTGCGAACCTTAGCAGATTCAAAATTAATCACACAAATTTATTTGGCCCTATGTCAATCTATAATTCAATACTGCATCACTTCTTGGGGTGGCGCACCAAAAACTAATTTGCTTCCTCTTGAAAGAGCTCAGAGAGCTATTTTGAAGGTAGCAAACTTCCATCCCTTCTTTTTTCCTACAGATCTGCTATATAAATCCTGCAATGTACTAACGGTCCGCCAGCTTTTCATTATGCACGTAGTATTAAAACAGCACACCATGCTTGCCTACAATGCCGACAACACTAACAAGAGACGGAATGATCTGGTATGCATGTCTAATGCAGCCTCAAAACATGTCTTTGTAGAAAGATTTATAATATTCTTAGGTCCATTCCTGTACAATAGATTAAATAGAAAACTAAGTATCTATAAACTAAATTACTATAGCTGTAAAAAAATTATACTTAACTATTTACTAACAAACAATTATGCACAGACAGAAGACTTACTTATTGTCTGCAAATAAAACTGCTAACACGCTATTTCACTTTTGTTTACCTAAGTTTTAATTTAGTTTTTACGTTTTATGCATTGTTAATTTATTATATTGAGTATGTATGCACTTCTTAGCCTGAAGCACAGGTTCAACCTAGTTCAGGCAAATTAGCAACTGTGCGCTATTTTTAATTGTTAAGGTTAATGTAAAACGTGTTCCCTTTTTATAAATAAACGATTTTATTATTATTATTATTATTATTATTTATATTATATAACTCCAATTTAAAATTACAGTGTCAATGCTAAAAACCTAAAAGAAGCAGGGATGAACAATACTTGGAACGTTATTCGTTTCACTATAATTCTACCGAATTTTATTTTAATTAAGGTGGATGCGCTGCAGTAGCCCGCGAAATCAGACGAATTCGGAGCAATTCTAATTTAAAGGGATGTATTGATGATTTTTAAGGTTAAAATTGTATTATTGCCTACATATTTCTTATTGTTGCTCATCATATTATTTTTATTAAGATACAACCTTACACTGACCTGCAAATTGCAAAAAACGCAAGAAAATTAGAATTTAAGCATCTCCCTTAAAATTGTTTTATCATAACTTTGAAATAAAATGTTTTGCATTCCTGCTTCTACGAGCCTCTTTTTTCTAATGCTATTATAAATGGAGTTAAATTGCGGGATCAGCGGGATAATTGTGTAACACATTAACAGTAGCAATGGCTCTCATTCTGACAGTTCAACATAATTCATTGCGTTATTTACGTTGTTGAGCAGACAAATTTTTCGAACATATGAAGCAATGGATTAGCAATATCTTTCAATATTTTTTATATTATTTATTGATAGTGTTACGCAATTCGGGCGCTGGAGATTTAATCCCGCCAGAATATTAGATGATGTTAATAGAGTAAGCGCGTATTCCTCACCTGAGCGACGTACGTGAAGTCACGCAGGTACGCTTTGGGCTTCAGACCGAGCTCCTTAGCTTTTTTCTCAGACATCACCAAGCAGGCAGAGGCACCGTCAGTCTGTAGGGACAAGTGGAATTTTATGATTTGTATTTTTTTTGTATGGTAATGTTCCTTGTACAGTCGTTCGTCGTCCTTTAGGCTATGATTTTTATGATTAGACCCCGGATTATATGCAACTTAAAATGGTGGAAATATGCAAAACAATCGCCAATAACACCATCTTTTCTGTCGCGCAGTCGGGTAAAAAGTGACAAAATACAGGGTGGCAGGGACATCGACGCGCAAACTGTAACCATGAATTCAGCTTTTGAAAACTTTTGGAACAGATTATAGTTTCAATGCTAAATATCAGTGTTTATGGCGACTTTTTCCGGGGTGTTACCGAAAGTACGGAATCTTTAGTCAAGCTTAATTTCCTGCATAAGGAGATTTTATCACTGTACCCTGCCCATTGCGAAGAAGAAAGAAAAACGGTTGTTGTGTTGTTCTTCACTGTTGGAATGTTACATACCAAGAACGACGCGTTAGCGGCGGTGACGGTGCCGTGCGGCTTGATGAACGCCGGCTTCAGTTTAGCGAGCTGCTCCGGAGTAGACACGCGGATACCATTGTCCTTGTCTACCACGCCGTCCTTGCCGTCAACTGTGACAAACAAACATTTGCTAAAAAGAGATAACATATAGATAAGGGCAAGTTGTTTCTACGTTCGTCAAATTATGGACGCTGTGCCATATCCTGAAAATTTATTTAAATTCGTCACATAGCGAAAACCGTTATGCTCTCTCCGTGCGACTTTATATCTCGATAGTTTTCATGTTTTGGGTGCTAAAGCCGGTGGTGAGTTCAAAATTAAATTCCTAGATGGCGGCTGCAAAAATTTTCATATTTTTGTCATGGGTGTCGTTTTGAGAGTATCGCGTAAGGAACTGGCGGGGGCCCCCGACCGCACACGATTTTTATTTTTATTTTATTATGTTAATCAACGCATTTAAAATGACGCCATATTTTCTCAAATATGGCGTTGGCGTCGTCATTCTCGGGTCATCGTCGACAAGAAGTTTATGAATGGAATGGACCTTTTTAGAATAATTGCATGCATACCGCCATCTACATTTATTACGTACCTTTAACGGGAATCACATCAGTGAAGTACCCCTTCTGCTGGGCCTCCAATGCGCACTTGTGCGACCTCAGCGAGTAGTCATCCTGCTCCTGACGAGAGGCCCCGAAAGCAGCGGCCAAGCGGTCCGCGCTGTGACCCATAGTCTCTCCGGACGAGAACTCGGCAACGGCTGGTAACTGAGGAGGAAAAGATTATGATAACCAAGTACTGCCTGCAGCTTTGCCCACATGGATGTCGGAAATTATTAAACAGGACCGTACTACCGAAACAAAAAGTACCCAGGATGCCATCTATCTCCTTGCTTGTTTCTTCATTTGTTTTTTTTTACATTGTTCTCACATATAGAAGCAACAAGAATAATGTACACAGGATTTTGTAATATCTTGATTTAAAAGAGTGTCCGTGGAGTTTCTTTCCTGTTCTTCTCCATAGAGATTTACGTTTCGGAATAGGCAACTAGCTTCTGACTAACTGACCAACTATTTAATTTTGACAATTCAAAAGTACCTGTAAATGGTTTAATGGAAATAAATGCTTTGAGTTTGCCAAATTTTATTGAAATCCGTTCAGTGGTTTGGGTGTTAAAAAGTTACATAAAGACAGAGTTACTTCTGAATTTCTAATATTACCATGGATAGGTTTTAATAGTGTTATGTCCAGACGGTTAATGTATGGGAAAATAACAGAAAAAACATATGGAACATGGGACTTTTTTTTGCTGTTTTCGACTTTATGGCGCCATCTACATGGCCACATCCGAACTGCAGGACTCAAAATATCGTAGAAGATTTTCAATTAGAATTTAATAATGTTATTCAAACAATAATTGTTGCAAAAAGTGGTGATGAAAGCTAAAACCTAAATGCCTAAAACCTAAACGCCTCAAAATTTTAAACCTCAACTCACATGTACTAAAATGTAAAGTAACTGAGTGGTTGCTGCTTAAGGATTACTCATATACGAAGTCTTTACTTGCATATCTTGTGTAACATACCCTCACACACCCACCTACACACACCCTAACCTAAACACACACAAACCTACACACACCACATACACACACCCCACGCACAAGCACACACACAACAACCCAAAACACACCCACTTATACATAATGCATGCGTTTTTCACTCTTTTCTTACTTTTATTTAATCTTGTATACCATAATATGACACAGTCCACTTGAGACTAGTTTTTTGTTGATCAGGTAAACCTCGACCGTAAACTACCTCCTAAAATACAGGTATACCCTAGCTTAGGAGGTAGAGTACTATTTCTTGTACAGAACTTTCAACTTAAGCTTTCAATGTATTTTAAACAGTCTTTTAAACTCTGTATGTTTTTGGCTAATTAAAGATTTATTATTATTATTAAATACAGATGTATATGTTGCTAATTCCCTTTAGTGAGTGATTGCCTGACGAGCGGGGTAATTGCGTACCGCACTATCAGTAGCAATGGCTTTCAATTTGACAGTTCAACCACATTCATTGCGTTATTTACGTTGTTGAGCAGACGAAATTTTCGAACATAATTATGAAGCAATGGATTAGAAATATACTTCAAAATGAGGTTTATACTGTGTTACGCAATTTTTTATTTTTTATTCTGGCTTCGCACGGTTGCTTTTAACAACTATAATTATCGTTGTCTGGTTTACAAACTCACCTCAGGCGCAAAGTAGTCGGGTCTAATAGACGCGATGAGCGACAGGCGCTGCGCCGGAGTCTTGGCGCGGTTCAGACGAAGGAGCAAGGAGCGCATCTTGCGAGAGTGACGGATCGGCACGTCTGACATGAACTCTACGCCGCCCGCGACGATCACGTCGTAGGCGCCCGCGGCTATCATGCCAATGCCTGGGGAAAGGGGGAAAATATTAGTAAATTGAAGGGTTTTAGCCTGCGTACGGAACAACCTTCTTGATCGCTAACGTCACAAATAGATAGCAGGGCAAATACCTACAGGATAATTTTTAACCAGTGCAAAGTGTAATAATAATAACGTTTATTTATAAAAATGGTGCAGATTTTACAATAACTTATCTTAAAAATTATAGATGACACAGTTGCTCATTTACCTGAACTAGGTGGAGACCTGTGTTTCAGGCTAGAAAGGTGCTTAGAATTTTAAAATATATAATTAACAAATGAGAAGACTAATATTAATATTACTTAAAAAACTAATATTACCTTAAAAAACTAACATGTTTTATTTACAGACAACGAGTAAATCCTCAGTTTCATTGTATGATATGCTAAGTAAAAATTGCAGAATAACCTTTTTACAGTCGTAATTATTTAATTTATAGATATTTAATAGCCTATTTAATTTATTGTATAGAAATGGGCCTAAAAATGTATAAAATCTGTTTACAAAGACATATTTAGAGGATGCATTTGACTCACATACAATATCATTACGTCTCTTATTAGTAATTTCAATGTTATAGGAGAGCATGGCATGGTATAATGAATTTCTGAAATTAAATTTTTGATTCAGCACATGATTCTAGATCCCCTAGCGTAGAAATTTTTCGTCGGTTATCAAAAAGAAATCAGCTGTTTCATAGAAAAGTGCAATACCTACGCGGTTAAAATGTATGTCAGAGCAGAAATTTTGTCTTTTAAGTTGTAATTTTTACCAGTAATTTTGTACTACAAACTACTGAACCGTTTTTGATGAAATTTCTACGGGACCAATCTGAAAGTATATCTTTACAAATAAAATTTGCAAATTGGCTTATAAATAACGGAGTTCTGAGGTAAAAAACATAAAAAAAAACAGTCCAATTGAGAACCTCCTCCTTTTTTGAAGTCGGTTAATGACTTGTCAACTTGTCACTTGCCTACTTTTTGTTACCATGATTACAAAATCATAGAAACAAAAAGTAGGCAAGTACTTCCATGGTTGTAACAGCTCTATATTAGATCTTAATAATATCACGCTTTCGTATTTCCGAAGAAAGAGAATAATTCCCGAAGCGCATACTTTTCTTGGGATATCTGTACGAGCAGTGCGATTCTGTAACCATCTCACCGTGAAAACTTAGGTGAGAGCGTGGAGTGAGCTGTCATTCCAACTAATGCGAGGGATTGACAGCTCACTCTAAGCACACTTTTTTTTTTTTTTTTTTTTTTTTTGAGGATGGGAAATCAAAACCCACCCGTGTTCCTTCCTTAGACTCTAAGCTCACTTCACCTATCTTTTCACGGTGAGATTTTTACAGAATCGGTCGGCTGTAGTGATGGCCTGGTTGGAATAGATGCACGCCATGGTGACGGTGTGCGCGGGCAAGCCGTTAGGGCTGCCTAGGCAGAAGCAAAGCTACTGTAAGAACTACACTGCCACACACACACACCCTACGCCACACGCCACACGCTTGCTACACTGTCTGTACTGTGTGTGTTCAAGTATTGAACACAACATTCGTGCACCTGTGTTACCTGTAGTGATGGCCTGGTTGGACGAGATGCACACCATAGAAGCAAAGCTAAAGTGGCTCGACGACGTTCGTGCTATTTCGGAGACACAAACATTACCGAAGCGCATCCCTGTGCTGGTTTAACTGTACCTGAATTGATGGCCTGGTTGGAGGAGATGCACGCCACAGAAGCAAAGCTATAGCGGCGCGACGTTCGTGCTAATTTGAAAATACGAAGATTACCGAAGTGCATACCTTTTCTGGTTTAACTGTACCTGCAGTCGCTGAAGCCAGCCGCTAGGACTGCCTCGCGTCCGATTTTCAGGTTTGACCCCCCGCAGAAGTAAACCTACTGTGTCACGACGTTCGTGCTAATTCGGAAACACGAAGATTAACGTTTACTAGTTTAACAGTACCTGTAGTGATGGCCTGGTTGGAGGAGATGCACGCCATGGTGACGGTGTGTGCGGGCGTCTTATCGCTAAAGCCGGCCGCTAGGGCTGCCTCGCGTCCGATGTTGGAAGTCTTCACCTCCTGGATAACCGTGCCGTATACGATGTAGTCGATCACATCCTTTGATATGCCGGTTTTTTGGAGGAGACCCCTAAAGGAATAAAAAGATAATTTATAATCTTATTGTACTTATTGGATTTCTTTTTTCACGAACGTCGAACGCGGGACGTGTGCGTAACATAATAATAATACTTTATTTGCCAAAATGTAGGTGTACAAAGTAGTATGATCTTAATATGAATGTGGCCCATTTACATTGTACCATTACATGTGGTGTGCAAATCTTTAATTCTAGAACACATTAATATTCCTTCAGTTATCACTATAAACGTTACAAAATGACTGATTAAATAAATTAATTGCAAATATTTAATTTCACAATACATTACATAATTAAAAAATGTCCTAACATTGTCATAACATTACATCAGTTACCAATATGAATGTATACTAACTACAACAATAATAACGTATACATTCGAACGATTTTTACTATATAAACGACCTATATTTTGGTTTAATTTAAATGTATGCGACGAGGATAATTATTGCCATTCATAGATACAAATAAAGTCTTAATAAAAGTAAGTAAATATTACGTGCAAAACGAGTATTTTTTACGTTACGTTTGCTCCCTGCGCACCAACTAATATGAAATTTGAATCTAACTTAGTGTAGTGTTGATTTGCTGGGTTCAGAATCATGTACTCAATTCATTGTAACATGTTGCGCGTCAATGTACAGAGACGCCAGCACATCAAGCTACTACAATCTGTCAAAATAAATTAAATTATTATTAAATTTAATATTATAACCCTAACAACATTAGCTATAGTTAAGAAGACTGATTTGATTAGTTAGGTAAGTTTTAAACCTTCCCCTCTCCTACTATTTTGCTGTACCCACCCTATTACAAGAATGATTAGCAATTAGTTGCTTTCAGAGTACATTCCTGTGTTTATCTGTGCCTGTGTACAACAAATTGGACCTTGGTCCTTTCATTAAAACTAGCTTGCAGATAGATGTTTGTGGCCTTGTAGACTTTAGATCTGTAGACCGTTTTTTATTTATAATCTACATACAGTGTATACAGTGCAATGTGTTTCTTCTTTTATGAAATAAAATATTATTATTATTATAATTTCTTTAATAGATTTTCAACTTTATCACTAAAGCATTAAGGTTCAAGGTTGATTGTGAAAATTTGACAGTTTCGGGTAGCTTGACCTGCTGGCGTCTGTACCTACCTGCCACCCTGTATAGTCTGGGATCAGTAGAAATATGCGTGTTTAACATATTGCACAAACGCTAAACAATCGTAGGTTAACAAGCAGAAACGTAGCATTTTCTTATCTCCAAAACTCAATTAATTTCGCTGTTAACTTTACTATACAGGGTTATTTGAAATTAGCTAGCCAAACTCTTTAGACGCGCTGGGTATCGATATCTAAACGTGATAAAATATATTTTTTTAATGTTATTGGGAGGTCAATGTTCGCTGTAACTTGAAGTATGAGTTGAGAAAAACTGTTTTCTTGTTTTATCGACTTCCGATATCTATATACCCACCACGTCTGTAAAGTTTACACAAAAAAAATTGATTGACTACAATAACTGCGGCCGATGACCCCACAAAAATATTATCAAATTAATTACCAGTTTTTTTGTTTTATCATGTTTAGATATTCAACCCATCGCGTCCGCGGAGTTTAGCTAGCCAATTTCAAATAACCCTGTATACTTTTGCCTAATTTTCGGAAAATACAGATCCGATGTTATACAGGATAATTTTTTATTCAGTGCGTAAATTTTTACAGGGTGTTCTACCCATGAATATGAACAACATTCACTATGGGACCATCTCTGAAATCACGAAAAAAAAAATCAGCAGATTCATACATTTTGGCCGAGTAGGTATTGAACTTTTATAAGAAACAGCTGATTTTTTTTTTGTGATTTCAGAGATGGTCCCATAGTGAAAGTTGTTCATATTCATGGGTAGAACACCCTGTGAAAATTTACGCACTGAATAAAAATTTATCCTGTATAATGTATTTCGTATGTTCATTCATAAATCTAAATGTAATACGTAAAGTTCATACAGTATGTTTACATAGTATAGTGCAGTAACAGACAGTGCCAAAATGCAAGTACCTACTACATATTTGGCATGAACATTAATGATTGAATATAATGACTGCAATGAGAAGATTATATATGGTTTGATATAAATAGTCATCAGTAATCTAAACTAAAATAAAAAAAAAAGATAAAAGATAGGGTTTTTATATGTTTGTTTGTTACGCTGTCATGCTAAACGGCTAAACTGATTTGGATGAAGTTTGCCAGTCTTAGGACATAGGGTACTTTGTATGTGCAGCAAGTTGATTATAATTTATGGTACATACACCATACATACAAGTTAAAAACTGAGAAATGAATGCTTTAAATTTAATATTATAACCCTAACAACATTAGCTATAGTTAAGAAGAGTGATTTGATTAGTTAGGTAAGCTAAGTTAAACCTTCCCCTCTCCTACTATTTTGCTGTGCCAAACAGGGTTCATAATGAGCTCATTAAATAAGTTACAATAAACCCGCACTGGGCCCACATGGTAATTTACAGCCCGGAGTGGGCTGTAATCTACCATGCTTGCAAAGCGAACTCTCGAAGAGAGGACACCTGTGTCCTGTGTGTAGGCTGATTATGCTAACCTAACTAAGTACACATTTTAGAATGCAATAAATGATTGAGTAATATGCCAAGACCCAATCAATGGTTAAGTAGCTAGAGGCGATGTTATGTTCACTAAAGTACTATTTAATAAAAAAACCTCAAGACAATTACATTACATTAAAAATCAATTTAAGTGTAGTCTTGTAGTTGAAAATGTATTGCCTTAACATTAAGTGGCAATAAATTTTCAACCGTGTGTTAATGTAGGTACCGTATTTATGTATTTACTTTTAACGTACATGTAATAAATTGCACTTCATTATGATTCAATTCAGGATGGAGATTTAAATGTGAAATCTAAAAAAAAAATTATATAAAAATATCATTTTTCTACATTATAGTAGAATGGGCAAAAAGTTTAAGCTGCAATTATACTGCACCAAAGTAATAATATACGTACAACTTAGATACTTAGGTTTTATAAGCAGTTTTTTTTTAATTAGAATCTTTTGTTACAAAAGGGGTTGACAGTGACTACTGAGATGACGACTAATAAGGAAGTATGAAAGTAGAAGACATGTTGCATCACCCCGCAATATACAGGGTCAAATTAAATTACCCCCTGTATTGGGATAAGGGCAATCATGATGATGATTCTTATCATAAACATAAATAAACTATGTCATATTACTCAACTGTACCCACCCTATTACAAGAATTATTGGCAATTAGTTGCTTTCAGAGTACATTCCCTGTGTTTATCTGTGCCTGTGTATAACAAATTGGACCTTGGTCCTTTAATTAAAACTAGCTTGCAGATAGATGTTTGTGGCCTTGTAGACTTTAGATCTGTAGACCGTTTTTTATTTTTATCAAGTACCTGCGTACTTGTTGACAGGTATATGCTGCATTCCCATACATACTGTAATTTGAAAACATTGTATAAGCCAATTATTTTTAAAAGAGTAACCGTGGAGTTTCTTGCCGGCTCTTCTCCATAGGAAACAACCAATTGGAACCGTGCAACTAGCTTCCAATAAGTGCCCATATTAAAAATATTTTGATTTTGTAACTTTTATGTTTATGTTCTTTTTTTTTTGTTTTCAGGAATCCTATCATGTTGCTCTCTCAGTCAAGATCATATTTTTTTTCATTGTTTATGGGCTCACTCTTGACCTCAATCCAGCCCAGAGGCAGGAATGAGATCTATGGTGGAACGAGCTTGCCCAGAAGAAGCCTATAACTGATTCAGAGGTCCACTTATTATTATAAAAACGAAGAAAAGAAGTATCTTTTAAGATGAGCCCCTGCTGATTATGCCTAAGGCTTTCAGGAATCTGGACATCTCAGCATATTTATGGGACTAAGGCTTGATGGGGGTTATATGGTTGGTTTATACTCAAACCAGAGTTGAGATATGGTAGATATTTCTTTATAATGCCCAGCAGCGTTTTGGGGCAATCTGCGCAGCAATTGTAATTTGCAGTGGTCATTGGTGGAATAGATTTAGCAGTTTTTGTCATAGTCAAAATCATTTATTCCAAATAGGCGTAACATAACATGGACAGGAACAGGACATAAAAGGCCCTTTTAGAAGCTGCAAAAGCAAATCATCCAATGCCATACAAGTGTCAACTGCTTATTTTACCAATGCTTGTGGAATAATGTATTTATTTTGTATGAAACTAGAAAATTATCCATCAAGATGGTAACATATAATTATCATAAAATGGTGAAATATGGCTGAATTTTAATGTATTATAACACCTTATGTGTTATTTCTATTCTAACATAAGTTACATTTAAATGTTAATATAGACTAGACTAGATACTTGACTAATAAACTAGGTGAGATATCAAGGTCAGCCTTATTTATAAACATTGATGGCAATGTCTGCCATCATTATCTTTGTAATGAAATCTGATGTTAATAATACGCTTTTTGACCCTTATTACGAAGTATTTATGTAGTAGGTTATTACCTAGGTAATTATAATTTATGGTATATCTGGGATATTGTCATTAGAGTAGATAATGAACAAAAACTAACGAGTTTAGTAATTACTAGTAATAAATGATCTCCTTCATAATTGTTTTGATGTAAGTGTCAAAATTATTGTTTACATAATATGACTATTGCATTTCCAAACATATTCAAGTACGGGGGTATTGTGACTGTTACTGGTGGTCTTGTACAGTGTAAGTCAACAGTATACTAAAGGTAATAAATTGTACACTAATAAATATAGGTACACAGAAAAGCATACAGTTGAAAGTATAAGCAATACTTACAACAAGGAATGTCTGGCAAGCTCGTGAGGCATCATCTTGGAATAATCAGTGAAGGAAACCAAGAAGGGTGTTCGTACTCCGTCAACAAGTACCACATTATGGCCAGTGCGGTCTGGCAGCGACTGCCTTTTCTGCTGTAATGCTGCTCCTACACTGAGAGCTCGCCTGGCGGTGTCTAAAAGTACATTTTTCGAAGTTTAAGACAGTTACATGCACAAAATGTCCTTGAAATGATATCTAAGTAGGAACAGTATATATTTAAAGTACAGAATACCTTCCAGTATGTATAGGACATGAACCTTGCACTCATAATTTGGCACAGAACTAAACGAAATTAATTGCCAACAATGCCACTAACAATTTCTTACAAAAGTCCAAAGTTTACGTCCCTAAACGAATTATGAGAAAATGATAAATATTTAATTGGTAATTATACTTTTCAGCTTTACGGATTGTGTAATATAGAAAATATTACTTTCGTTATGGTTAGAAAAGTCGTCAAGTATTGTAAAATTAAAGAAGTACTACAAAACCTACCGAATTTAGCCGTGGATCCGACGTGGGAAACTTTTAGTAAAGATTTTGATATTTGGGATGCCATGGTTGCCGTAAAACTTATACCGGATAACACTGGA
Source organism: Apamea anceps (assembly GCA_951799955.1). NCBI lineage: Eukaryota > Metazoa > Arthropoda > Insecta > Lepidoptera > Noctuidae > Apamea > Apamea anceps. The sequence goes on along the minus strand of OX637521.1, from coordinate 13,776,226 downwards.
CACGACGGAGATTTCTAAAACAATTAATGTAAATTATAAACTACAGTAAATCCTAATTTAAAACTTATAATAAACTTAAAAGAAAGTTGGACTCTGACCTGTCAACCACAGAGTAAAAACGGGGTTGCTAAGATCAAATCATAAATTGCACAACAGCTGTGTTATATAAATCTTTCAGGGGGTGGAGGAAAATATTATATAATTTTTTTATGTTTAATTCAACTTCAGACGCTCATACAGAAGAAATAATGCACTGATTGATACTAATATGAATACCTATTTGTTGAGAAGCCTACCGGATAACGTATTGCTTTAGGAATAATATTTTATTTCAATTTACCATTCCTTGGGAAGTTGAATTGTAGTTGGCAACTTTTTATGCCAGCTGTCGTTATTACGTTTCGTTACAACATTTGGCATTCCTTAAACTGTTAACTGAACACTATAAAAATAATTATATTTTCTTGAATTAAATTATTTAAAGACTTTGATTTTATATATTTTATGTACTTACTTGACTTTAACAAGCTTAAACATTTTTTAAATCTATTTTAGTAAAAAGTTATCGATTTTATTACAGTAAACATCTCAACAGCGTTTTGTTACATTTTCATTAAAGAAAAAGGCGGGTAGATGAAAACTGCATGATTCTCATCTCATCATCAATTTCCGTTCTGTTTGCCTTCCGCTTTGCTTGCAGCCACGTGAAATCGTTAAAATTAATTTTCAAGATTACTTATTTATATTTTATGTAATTTTATTTATACCTCTGTTATTAGTTAAATGAAGAAACTAGTAAGGTATTAGGTAAGTTCATTAGTATATTTTAAAAGTTTAATATAATCATCATCTTAGCCGAAATACTGCTGTGTCACGCTGGACATAGGCTTCACCCAAGCATCGCTAGGACCAGTAATATGGTCAATTAGGGTGCTTACATAAAGAAGCGGGTTGTCGGGGGAAACGGTCACATGTTTCTTTACCTGTTCCTTTATGTGTGAGCGCATAAGTTAATGTGGGATTATTTCACCCGCACCGATCGGTACCGACTCGTCTTTACCGGGAACCCGTTTCTTTCTGCAAGCACCCTTAGGCGCGGCGCCCACTATCGGTGGGCATCGGTGCGGTTCGGTACAGCTCGAGCGCCTTACGGCGGCTTCGGGCGCGTGAGAGCTACTTCGAGCGGCTTCAGGCAGCCATGGCACTCGTAGGCATACCTTAGGACGCCGAGGCTGTCTTCGGGTAGCTCGGGTGGCATTTTCGTGGCAGATACGTCGCAGAACAGTCATGACGTTCACCGCGCGCGCCTCCATTAGCTTGGCAACACCAGAGGAGAATAAAAGGCAACAGCGTTATTAATTGCAAGCAAGATGAACAATGAAAACTAAGTCCCAATTCACCATTATAAATACACACGCACAACTATTTTTACGTATCGTTACGACTGCTCTGCGACGTGTCTGCCACCCGAACTATTCTTAGTTTTGCCGACGCTACCCGAAACCAGCCTCAGCGTCCTTGGGTATGCTTACGACTGCCGAGGCAGCCCTCAGGCGCCCAAAGCCACCGTAAGGCGCCCGAGCTGTACTGAACCGCACCGATGCCCACCGATAGTGGGCGCCGCGCCTTACGCTGCAATCCTAAGATTGATTGTTTTCTTGCATTTCCGGGTATCGACATCTAAGTTTCAACATTTGCAAATGATTTTTTTAATTTTCACACGTTTTCATGTTTCAATAGTTTAAAATAAATTGAAAGTACAGACGCCAGCACATCAAGGTACAGACGCCAGCAGGTCAACCTACCCGAAACTGTCACATTTTCCCAATCAACCTTGAACCTTAATGCTTTAGCGATAAAGTTGAAAATCTATTAAAGAAATTTGACAGACTGTAGTAGATTGATGTGCTGGCGTCTGTACTACAATCTGTCAAATTTCTTTAAGTAATTGATTTTCAACTTTATTGCTAAAGTATTAAGGTTCATAGTTGATTGGAAAAATTTGACAGTTTCGGGTAGCTTGACCTGCTGGCGTCTGTACAAGAGGTTTGTAAATGTTTTTCAATTTTATTTCAAGTGAGATCAATTATTCTAATTTTCTTCTTTCTATTGTTCTAGCACAATTACACATTTTTTTCACCAAGTAATATTTGTCTTTTTATTCCCAGAATGAAATACCACAGCATAATATTCGTAATATACCTCGCGTTGTGTACGGAGGCAGCGTTTGTGGATGACATGCAGCAGTTTGCTGTTGAATGTATCGGTGACAAGTTTATGTGCCTAGGGGGAGAATGCGTCGATCAGGAACAGTACTGCGACGGTGTTGTTGACTGCGACGATGGCAGCGATGAGAACTTCTGCAGTAAGTGGTTGTGTGAACTTTTGCAGTACCTACATACGTCAACATAGATATAGTTTATATTTCTATGGCCGTCACGCAAGCTGATTCAGTTCGGCGGCCATTGGCGCCGGGGTGAAAAGGGGTAGTTAATTTTACAGGGGAGGATTATAATGCGTGGCTTGATTAACTCGAAAATTGCTATAAATAATCTTTGAGTGAAGTTATGAATACATTCCAAACGACTTTTCGACACTAACCCGAATTAAATGATAAAGATCGTAAACATACATCTTCGAAATTTTTAGAGCAAAGTACGAAATACACGCGGACGAAGTCCCAGGCAAAGTGCTATATAATATTATAAATTCGAAAGTAACTCTGTCTGTTTGTTATAGTTTCACGCCTAAACCACTGAACGGATTTCGATAAAATTTCATCATCCTGGGGAAGGACATACTTTTTATCCTGGTAGCACGTTTCCGTGAGATAATTTCCGACATAATCGCGGGCGAAGCCGCGATCAGAAGCTAGAACTTGTATAATGTACGTATGTATTTAGTCCCGTGTCTATTCGTCGTTATAGACACGATGCATGAAAGTTCTCAGCAATTAAGGCTTTATTTATAAACGATGATTAAAGTTAAGTGAAAAATGTATGGTTAAACAGTCGCTTATCAGCCTGTTTATGAATAAGGGGGTGTATTAACACGCGCAAAACGCGTCGTCGAAAGAGGCGACAATGTGTCGCTTGTGTATTTGAGTACGGTGCTCAAATATAGTTGTTTCAATAGGTACTTAAATATTAAATTATTTCAATCTTCTACTATCTTCTGCAGCCTTCTATAAGCCATTCGCCGATTTCTGCAACGAGACCCATCAGTACATCTGCCATGACACCAAGAAATGTATCCCGTTGACGTGGTTATGCAACAACGAGCCCGACTGCGAAGACGGCAGCGACGAAGTCAACTGCACCGCGTTGCCGACTGCTACGGATAATGTAAGTACCTACAGCTGTCACGTTTGACGTGGTTATGCAACAACGAGTCCGACTGCGAAGACGGCAGCGACGAAGTCAACTGCACCGCGTTGCCGACTGCTACGGATAATGTAAGTACCTACAGCTGTCACGTTTGACGTGGTTATGCAACAACGAGCCCGACTGCGATGACGGCAGCGACGACGAAGTCAACTGCACCGCGTTGCCGACATAAAATGTACTCTGTGTTGCCGACTGCTACGATAATGTAAGTACCTACAGCTGTCACGTTTGACGTGGGTATGTGACAACGAGCCCGACTGTGATGGTATAAAATAAAATAAGTTTATTTCATATCATTTTGGCTTACATTGCGTGTCGAGGAGTCTCCATTTAAGCATAAAAAATGCCTGTAGTTGAAGGCTCCGCTCTTGCCTTACACTATAAACATACAAAAAGGTACCTAAATAACAAAAAGAGAAAAAAAAATTAGAAAATACGATAATTGTATAAGGGTATGTGTATGTGTGTTAGGGTGTGTGTGTGTGAGAGAGAGTGACAGATTTTGAGTGTACAGATAGTGTAATTGTAATGGATATTCTAGCTAGTATAATAAATGTGCCTCTTTTTGTGAGCCGCGAATAATTCCTATTTTGTTGTCCTAACATTCTAAATAACTTGGATGTAGTGCTCGACCGTCGCTACCGCGGCGCCGCTCGCAGCGCTCGCTCGGCTCGCGCGCACAATTCTAACCTAACCTTACCCAATAACTATAACAATAGCAACTTAGCTAAGTTACTGCGACCAACTTTGTGCAAAAGGGCGGAAAGTAAAAAAAATGCATGTTTTAAAAATACATGTTTTTATAAACATGCACTACAATTTGTCAAATTTATTTAAGTAATAGATTTTCAACTTTATTGCTGAAGTATTAAGGTTCAAGGTTGATTGGGAAAATTTGACAGTTTCGGGTAGCTTGACTTGCTGCTGTCTGTACATATAAGCATCGCTATTTTCTAGTTTGTTTCCTTCTTTCCTCCTTCCTTTTCCCAACTATGCTGGGGTCGGCTTCCAGTCTAATCGGATGCAGCTGAGTACCAGTATTTTTTGTACAGACGCCAGCAAATCAAGCTACTACAATCTGTCAAATTTCTTTAATAGATTCTCAACTTTATCGCTAAAGCATTAAGGTTCAAGGTTGATTGGGAAAATTTGACAGTTTCGGGTAGCTTGACCTGCTGGCGTCTGTACCTGAATGAACTACCTACTTAAAATATGCGTTCATCAACAGTCGACCTGCAAAGGTTTCCAGTGTGGCGACGGCAAGTGCATCTCGGGTCTCTGGGTGTGCGACGGCGTGTACGACTGCGAGGACAAGAGTGACGAGTACTCGGAGGATTTGTGTCGTAAGTGCACTTGATGGCCTTGTTTTTAGGGTTCCGTATCTCAAAAGGAAAAACACGAATCACTTTGTTGTCCGTCTGTCTATTTGTCTGTCAATTTGTTTACATACGCGTACCTGTCCCTTTTGCTTCGTATACGTTCCTACAATTGGTCTTACACGCACGCCGGCACACACGTACTCCGCACCTGACCTTCTGAAAAACATCAACAAAGCTAGAGCGTCCCCTTCCAGCGTTTCTACTCACATCTACCTTGTAAATATAATTTGTAAGCCTTAACTTTTGTATTTAAAACATTTTTGCAAAAAAAAACAACCGACTTCCAAAAACGACACTACAAAGTGAAAAATAACTTTAATTTCGGAAGTCGGTGTCGTTGGGTTCGCATTTTTGTTGTTTGCCACCGACTTCCGAAATTAAAGTTATTTTTCACTTTGTAGTGTCGTTTTTGGAAGTCGGTTGTTTTTTTTTTGCAAAAAAGTTTTTATTTTTCACTTTTAAGTTGTAATTTTTACCAGTAATTTTGATTTAAAAACCAAACTACTGAACCGTTTTTGATGAAATTTCTATGGGACCATTCGGGAAGTATACCCTTTCCAACAAAAAAAGAATTTTTCAAATCGGTTGGCAAGCGACAGATAAAGCGAAAAAAAAAAGATACAAACATCCGAATTGAGAACCTCCTCCTTTTTTAGAAGTCGGTTAAAAACAGTATTTGCTCATAAAACAGGAAAATTACCTAAGTGATTCGATTTCTGCAGGCCACTCTACCGTTCCTCACATCATCATGGACGGTCCCAACTGCGAGGAATTCGCTTTTGGAAACCGCAGCTACAAATGCCTGGATTCCTCCTACTGTCTGCCCACCCACATGATGTGTGACGGCATTAAAGACTGTCGTGATGGCAGCGATGAGGGGTTGTTCTGCAAAAAATGTGAGTTATGTTTTTTTTTTTTCAGTGTTTGGTCATTTCCACTCAAAAAGGGATATAATACGGCTTCGCCAGAAAATACAACTAAATTTAAAAGTTACATAAACGATTGGACATTTTTACATTTTCAAGCCTTTACATAGTTGGACTAGATTTTGGTTCCTTAATCAATTTAAGTAATTATTTTCATTATATTTATGGATGGATGGATGTTTGTTACTGTTTCACGCAAAAACTACTGAACGGATTTGGATGAAATTTGGCAGACAGATGGTTTATAATTAGGATTAACACATATGTAGGTTACTTTTTATCCCGATATTCTCACGGGACCGAAACTTATGCGGGTGAAACCGCGGGGCGCAGCTAGTACTGTTACAAATAATTAATAAGATTCGATCCTGTGAGAATATCGGGATAAAAAGTATTCTCTATGTTAATCCTGGTTATAAACCATCTGTGTGCCAAATCTCATCCAAACCCGTTCAGTAGTTTTTGCGTGAAAGAGTAACAAAAATCCATCCATTCATCCATCCATACAAACTTTCAAATTTATAATATTAGTAGGATTGTGTGCCTCACGGCTGTAAAAAAGCCAAATAGGCATTCAGTATAAATGCCCGACGCTGGTTTTCAACTGGACCTATGTTACAAGGACGTCTAAGCCGCGTCCCCCCTAGGGCCTCGCGGCTCCGTCAGGCCGAGCCGCGCGGCCTAGCCTCGTGAGTTCTTATAATGGGGACGCATTTCAAACAATAGCAAAAGCCCCACGAGGCCGGGCCTTGCGAGGCTTTGAGGCCGCGCGGCCCTTAGTGGGGACACGCTTTTACCGCCTTGATCTAGGATGACGAACTATTATATCCCCACTTCCACAGGGCCTACAATGTGCGCAAACTACACCTGCTCCGGCAACGACACTCAATGTTCACGAGAACGCTACGGACCCACCTGTGTCTGCAGAAACGCGCAGTCCGTACGTCAGTACAATTACGTCACAAAACAATGCGATGTCGTCAACGAATGCCTTAAGGAAAGGCCGGAGTGTTCTCAAACGTGTGTCTACGCGGCTGGACGTTTTCATTGCGAATGTGATCCTGGGTATAGCAAGGATGAGTTTAATTACCTTTGTTATGCCGGCGGTGAGTGGATTTTGTTTTTACTCGTTCCTACTTAGCACGGTTAAAAGGTTTATTCCAATTTATTTACCTACAAAATATTACTGCCTACCCCTTCTGAGAAGATGGGCTTGATGTTATTTATATTTTAGCACCGGAAGCGAAGCTGTTCTTTAGTACCCGCCATGACATCAGATACGTGAAGGTCAAGTCCAAGCAGATGGTCACTGTAGCTACTGGCATCAAAGAGGTCAGTATGTTGTTTAAATCCTCTTTGGTCCCACCACTTTTGTTTGGTCTTATCCTCCCTTCCTCAACCTCAAAAAAGGTTAACCGTTTTTTGACAAATCGAACTAGTAAGCAATTATATATTTTTTGTCAAAACTGATACACATACGGTATTATAATGTCTGTAAGAAGTCATAAATAAGATAATTCAATAAGATTAGGCAGTTTATATATTAATTTTAAAATTAAAAAAAAAAATTAAAATTCGTTCATTCATTTTAAAATTAACTTAAAAAAAATAAGAATCAAAACACAAAAAACTAGAAAACAAAAAATGGCAGTCTTCATAATTTACTTGGTTAAGTATTCGTGCCAAGTTTCAAGTTTATTAACTCAAGGAATAAGATTTTTCATACAAACGAAATCCCCCCATTTCACCCTCTTAGGGGTGGAACTGAGGCCTGTGTCCCAGCAGTGGGAACGTAATAGGCTGATTATGCTAAGACTTATTCTAATCTGCGTTCGCGATATATTCGCCAAAATGTAAACAAATTTGACTTTATGGAAAAATAACTTTAATTCCTACACAATAAAGTTCAGTTTAAGCTACAACTTCAAACATTTTTAAAACTTTTTCAATAGTGCTTAGTCTTCTGAAATCAACTTAATAACCATTAAAATAAAGTTGATATTTGTTTAACTTGAAATAACGTCAATTTGAAACAAATAAAATTTGAATGGTATAAAAGTTTCATGAAATCCTAAAGATATGTTTTTTTCTAAGGCTCACGGTGTTTCATTCGACGGTACATACATCTACTGGGTGGAGACAGCACAGGGCTACCAGTCTATATTTAAAGCACAACTCGACGACCTCAAAGATACTAAACAGGTGAAAGCTTTATTCTTATTTATTTTTCTAACTCTAATATCGCATATATCATATCTTTGCAGTGTGTGTAGTTCGTGTATATAGCGGATTAGATGTTGCCACATCACTCCCTCGACTTTCCTTACACGAAAAACTTGCCTTTTTCTTTAAAGTTAAAACTTCTTTAGCGGCGTTGTGCAGTTTTGTTGTGATGGGTAAAAAAATTTAAACTTGCATCAGGACAAGTGACCTGATCGAAAATTCGTAAGATGGAGGGAGAGTAGACCGCATGCCAAAATATCAAAAATGCACAACGTTAATATTCGAATTTTCACTTCTGCCGGCACTCCCGGAGTGCAACCCGTTGAATTTGCAAATTTTTTCTATAGTAGGTACTAAACGACTCAAAAATTAACTGGTAGTTTCAATAATAAAACTTACCATCCAAATTCTCCCCAAGATCATCATTGTTCAGGAACGCCTCCTTAGACGCGAGCCAGTCCTCTTTCTGTCTCGCTTGCTCCTTCAGGAGTTGTAGTTGATGTGCCTGAGAGAGAAATATGTAGTTTAGTAAGCAGTTGTCAAAATCGTTGTTTTGTTTTCGTGGGGAATTCTTCAAAAGGCGCCCGGTCTTTGGGGATAAAACCAGGGAGTGTGGGATTTTTACCTCACTAAAACCACCCCGGTGGTCATCATCTGCATATGGAACCATGGGCAGCGTCATCTCTCAAAAGACCAATCCTGAGCCCCCTCCGTATAACGGCTGTAAGGACACATCTCTGGGGAGGCTGTAAAGGGGTTTCCCCGAAACCTGACTGTGCAAATGTGCAAGGCAGCACATGATCACTGTGCGCCGTCTTCCCTGAGGTGGAGCTCTAATCGCCCGCGACCCAAAATTCCCGCCTGCCGAATCATCTAAGACATAAGACATCAGCAGGCGGGACGAAAAATTAGTATAATCGGATCTTTGTCCACAGGTGCTGGTAGGGGTCGGTCTCGAGAACCCGGGTGACATCGCAGTGGACTACCTCGGCGGGAACATCTACTTCAGCGACGCCGAGCGCGGCATCATCTCCGCGTGCAGGGCTGACGGCTCCATCTGCACCACCATAAAGACGGAAACTAAGCATCCCAGATTTGTCACCCTTGATCCCAGGAATGGGTTAGTGCTCCTAAAATTATCTGCTGGTTTTTATGTCGTCATACCTGAGTCTTCCCCACAACCTTCATCCATGAGCAACTAGCTTTATTTTTCTGACTGACCGACCCGTTGACAGTTTAAAAGTGCCAGTAATTGGTATATTTTAAATACATGCTTTGCCGGCAGTGGACGTCTATCGCTTTTGTTATGATGATTTGAAATAAAATAAAATTATGATTCGAGTTCTAGTATGTCGCCTGAGATCGACTTGATTTCAAAGGGAGGGCCAGGATTTCATATCAAGTTTTGAATAGAATATGGAATCAAATGAAAAGTCAATAAATCAAACTAGGCTGAAAATCAGCACTTTCTGAACGTCTAAATTACATAAGACAGTCCCCCAAAACGCACGCCCTTCACCACTTCCTAGTGCTATCGCAGGGAAGAAGTGGCGTAACAAACTCCCCAGCAGCACAGCTGTCTGTACAGAAAAGAGCTGGATAAACCCCACGACTTTTTCGTCCCAAACTGCAAAAATAATTAACATTTCCTAAAATCGTGGCTGAGAGTAAACGAGTTTATAGACCAGACCCTAATTGCGTAACACACAATTAATCTCAATTTATATGTTCCAAAAATTTGTCTACTTAACAATGTAAATAATGCAATGAATGTAATTGAACTGTCAAAATGAAACCCATCACTACTGACAGTGTGTTACTCAATCACCCCACTGAAAAGGTCTCAGATATTCATTTAAATATTAACTGCACCGGTTACATGGTCTCACTGAGTGATGAGCTGCGTGATGGGCTGTAGGTAACATTGCCTTTTCAAGGTCTTTAAGCCCACTATCCTCCACAGTAATATGTACTGGGCGGACTGGCACGAGCACTCCGTGATAATGTCGGCGCGTATGGACGGCAGCCGGCCCGACGTGCTGGTGGAACACATGGACGTGTTCGCGACCGGCCTGGCCATCGACGCGCCAAACGGCCGCCTGTACTTCGTGGACAAGACTGTCAAAGTCGTTTTGATTAATGGGAAGCATGTCTATGTGAGTTTTGTCAGACTTATCTGCCTTTTATTCCGTGTATTACTTAGGGTCTTCAGAGAAACGCCTTGCCATTGATTAGTTCAGCATTCTTAGATTTAGGCAATAGTGATCCACCGATGTCGGGAGCAGGGTCCAAGCTTCCGGTGGTTAGGGTTCCAGAGACTGGAACCTCCTCACAATGCGAGCCGTATCTAGGAGTACTGCCTTTTGAATCAGACCCTTGACCCAACCGCCTAACGAGAGCCTCGATCGATGTTGATCGAGGCTTTCGGCCATCAGGCCATTGGCTGATACGACAATCGGCACAATGACCGCCGAGTTCACATTCCACATGTCAACAACCTCGTGTGCTAAGTCGAGATATTTAATTTGTTTCTCTTTCTCAGCGAGGCGTGATGCAAAATACGAAAATTATCAGTTGATCATCGTGCCATGTCCCCGAAGACACTGAGTGTGTATTGGCTGGCTATATTATGTCACATTACTTGATAACGCTACCTCTGCCTCGTGGTTGCATGGGGTCCTAGCTTCGATGTCCAGATAAAACAGTGTAATTGGGGTTTCCCATCAGGAACTCCTCATTAGCAGCTCTGAGGCTCGGTTGATGGCAATAAGCTAGAGATATTTGAGTACAACTGACGTAATGAGGGTCTACTAATACCTCTGACTACTCTTTCGAGGGATATGGGCGTGATGTGTTTATGATGTTTACTTCACCTCACTTAATCTGTGATGCAGCTGCAGCAAAATACTTTTCTTACATCTATATTTTCAGGGGCTTACCACGAGCTCTTATAGCAGGGCAGAAGTTGAACTGCACTGTTTTTTGTTCTATGACTAAGTACAAAAAAGCAGTGCAGTTCAACTCCTGCCCTGCTATAAGAGTTGATGATAAGCCCCCAGGGTTCATGTATGTTTGTGAGTTTCTTTGTGCGCAAAAGTGAAAAACTGAAAACCAATCTTTTCATTGCAGTCGGGGGACGGTTCCTTGAAACAGTTCTTTACAGGTCTCCCGAGTTGAGAAGATTGGTTTTCAGTTTTCCACTTTTGGGCACAATGGCGACAATTCCCGTGTTCACAAACTAAACTAAAGTTAAGTTCAGTGCATATTTTTCTTTTTATTTAATTAAGAAAACGACAGAAGATTTAATATTAGTTTAGTTCGGTCAAATTAGTCAGCGCCTGACGTAAATTGACGTATTTTTAGTAGCCATGTCTTTAATCACGTCTAAAGTATAATCTATTTAGTAATACTGCCCATTCAACACTAAATTTAGCTTGTTTTGAATTTTTTGTTAAATTTAAAAAAAAATATGATAAGGCTGACGTGTTTTTAATTTTTTTAAATCATTTATTTTTTATCAACAGTCGCTGTTCGAAGAACCATTCCACCACCCCTATTCCATTTCGGTGTTCGAGAATACCGTATTCTGGAGTGACTGGTTCTCCAACAGCATTCAGACAACGGACAAGCTGCATGGCACCGGACTGAAGAGGAATGTGCTGGTGAAGCTTGATACTCCTGTGCTTGGTGAGTCTGTTTTATCTTATTGTTAGGATGGTCTTTACACAAATAATACCTTAGGGGCCGTCTCCACGAGCGAGAGAATCACGGCGATATCTTCGTGTCACGTATTTCTATACACTCTCTTAGAACTTACGAACACGGCGATGTTATCATGAATAAACATGCGGACGTCAGCTGTCCCGTTGGCTAAAATATTTTTTTATGAACAGGTTTTTTATATGTAGAAGATACCATTCCTGACTTAAAAGTCTTTTTGTAAATTCTACAGAAGTAAATTCGAACCATTTTAATATTGAAAACCTTTATTTCGCACACAATTTATATTTAGTTTTAAGACTATCCATTTGCAAATGGGTGACAATACTTAATTGTGCTAAACCAAAATGCTATAGGATAGTTGAATTTTCAGGATAGTTGTATTCCCAGGTATCTCTGGAAGTCAGGACTGGGGCTGCAGTCTCGACATTCATAGCGATCGCTTTACGACCGAATTCAGTCGCAAAGTCCTGTCACTCCATACATTACATCTGTCAATCCGGGACTTTGTGACCGAATTCGGTCGTAAAGCGATCGCTATGAATGTCGAGACTGCAGCCCCTGTCTAGATAGTATATCCAGCACAGTTGCTGATTTTTTGCATTCGGAATTTCTTAGTAGAACCCCAGAGTCTGAATCACCAGTCCCATAGGATCGTGACTTAGCATTACTGTCGAAATGCGTATAATTGAACTCATGCTTCCCTCTTATAGGAAGTGGCTAGAGGAACGGGCTCGTTTCACACTGACCATGCATGAGCTGTACGCTCAAGCGACAGCGATTGCGGAGAAAATAATTATAAGGATTTCAGAGCTTGCCGCGAGATACCGCGATGCGACTTGCGGAGCGATTGACGGCAATAGGGGACGCCGATGTTGCTTAACGCAAATCGCATCGCTCGAGGCCGTTAACGGGGCTTGTTTTTTTCTTTTGGGTGGGAAACCATTAAATAACTTCTCCCGCTCTGGGTGAAATGGGAGGGCATGTTGGACTTTTACTGACTAAAACCCACCCGTGCTCCTTCAGTTGCCAAGGGCCACAGTAACTCATTCGAACAACCCGCAGCCCTGGCAGGCATCGGCCCTAGCGGACCCCGTCACTTCGTGCTGACATCTCTTTGAGATGCGCGTGGAACACAACGCGCCGTCGACCCGGACCTGGTCCTTACCGGGCGGCGAGCTGCCCATTGCTCGCCGCCCGCAAGCCCGCGTCTCCCTCACGCGTTCCGTTTCCTCCTTCGCGAGCATTACTGCTTCACATAAGAAGGTGATGGCTTCTCATGCATGCCGTTAACGGGCCTTATAATAGTATCTCGTTGTAGGCATGCACATGTACCACCCGGTCCTGATGAACGCCAGCTCCAACCCTTGCAGCAACAACGACTGCTCGCACCTCTGTCTCATCCAGTCCAACGACAGCCACGTTTGTGCCTGCCCCGATGGCATGTACATCATCTCTAACGTCTGCCATGGTAAGTACCTACTACTGTAACTATTAAGACCCTTGAGTTTATGTTACAATTTCTTTTAGTGTGGATATACACGAGCAACACCTGTCGACGACAAAGGCTACCGCAACCGTCAACGCGCGTCGGCGAGAGCCGTCGACAACATTACGTGTAATGAGGCGTGTCGCTCGTTTGTATGCACACTTAGGGGTATATAGTCACATCGGAAATGTCGTTTCCATCTAGCTTATTTAACTTTTTTAAATATGACATAAAAGTGATTCCGATATAATATTTGCAGAATAAACAGTTTCGTTTCATTTCAATTCATGGGGGCCAACTCTTTATTATAACAGGAATCGCAAAATCAAATTGCACAAGAATAAGTTTCAAGCTTGAAGACGTGTTAACAAAAAGTTTATAATACTGCTCTTTTGGGTGCTATTTTAAATTGACAATGTTACCCAAGATCACATTGAGTCATGCTTTGTAATTTACTTGAAACGCATTGTCTCACAGTAATAAGAGAGGTGGTTTAATATTAAGTACCCCAAAATAAATTTTATTTATTTATTTATTTAAGATTCATGCACAACATTACAGAATTGAATCCCAAGGCGTTGTACAGCGCAATTTACAAACTACAAAGTGACACAAATACATACTAAGTAGGTTAAATAAAATACAATTAAAAAATAATAATAATAATACAAGGTAATAACAAAATTAACGAAGCAAAAACACAATACAGTAACACTTGTAAAAATATAACTTTGGCCACCCAAAAATTAATTCGATCAAAAAAAAAAGAACACAGACGCAACTGTCCTTCACATAATATATGGACGTACGGCTCAAAAACAGAACGGTGGGTTAATTGTGTAACACTCCATCAGTAGCAATGGGTTTAATTTTGACAGTTCAACAACATTCATTGCGTTATTTACGTTGTTCAGCAGTCACTTTTTTCGAACATATGAAGCAATGGATTAGCAATATCCTTCAAAATGATTCAGATTGTGATTGATAGTATGTTACGTTATTAGGGTGCGGAAAATGTTCCAAAAGTCGCTGCGCAGCCGGCGGACATTTTGCCCTCGAATGACCACGAGAGACATCATCCGGCAAGCATTCAGTGGCGCGGTCGTTTTGTCCTCCGTGTGTGTAAATTCATATATTTCCATGCGTTTTATCGTCGCGTACAAATTGTTTATCATCTGCTCAGCGCTAACGGGGTTCATAGTTAACTGAGCAGACTAAATTCCAAAGCGAAAAATAGATGGAGCTATACAGGACGTATAGCGCCATCCCCATACCTTTGCGTTCTATTCTTATATCTTATCACCTACAGCTGTCAACGACTATCGCCCTAAGTACCTGGTGGTGGCCGGCGGTCAGCTGTTCACGAGGATACAGTACGACGCGCTCGGCAACCCGGACTGTCACACCACGCACTTCGACATAGGACGCGTGCAGGCTTTGGCCTATGATCAGTCTAGAGGTAAGACAAGCATAGCATAATAAGCCTATAATGTTCCCACTGCTAGGACACAGGTCTCCTCACTGTGAGGTTGTGGCTCCTGGGTGTAGTGGATAATTACGGCTCATTCTCTATCATAGAGGTGAGGGCTCCTGAGTCCATGCACCGCGCAGGAACATTGTAGGTTGATTATGTATGGCTACACGTGCGATCGTCACGACGGATGACCGACTACACCGTCCACTCTAAGTACTTTCTTTTTTTTAAACTTCGCACCGTCGACTCGTTAAACTTCGCACCGTCGACTCTACTTTCTTTTTTTTTTACACTTCGCACCGTCGCTCTACTACTTTTTTTAAACTTCACACCGCGTCGACTACTATTTTTTTAAACTTCACATCGCGTCGACTCTACAATCTTTTAAACTTCACATCGCGTCGACTCTACAATTTTTTAAACTTCACACCGCGTCGACTACTATTTTATTAAACTTCACATCGCGTCGACTCTACAATTTTTTAAACTTCACACCGCGTCGACTCTACAATTTTTTAAACTTCACACCGCGTCGACTACTATTTTATTAAACTTCACATCGCGTCGACTCTACAATTTTTTAAACTTCACACCGCGTCGACTACTATTTTATTAAACTTCACATCGCGTCGACTCTACAATTTTTTAAACTTCACATCGCGTCGACTCTACAATTTTTTAAACTTCACATCGCGTCGACTCTACATTTTTTTAAACTTCACACCATTGCCTCTACTTTCTTTTTTTAACCTAGTGGGTTAAAAACAAAGTATAAAAAGAGGAAGTAAAATTATTGCTTTCAAGTTTCGGTGAGGTTCATCTCATACAAAGTTGCTTCTAGCTGACCCCACCTAGATCGAGGGCACCCTATAATATCCTGACTTCCTGAGTCGTCTCTCAATCATCAATATTTAACAAAGAGTTCATTAATTTCAGATTCGTTATTCCTGTACGATGGCCAGCGAAAGACAATAAACTACATCAACATGACCGACTTCGCTCTAGGACTCACGCATCTGCTGGTCTACAACGGATTGGAAAATGTTGTTGACATGGATTACGGTAAGTGAAAAATAGGTAGTTCGTAATCTGCCCCTCTAGACGGCAACACCTGTTTATGGAGCACTAGCTTTTATTTATTTAACCATTTATGTACACACATATAAACAGACAAGAAGAAAGGAACAGAAAAAAACGTTTTTACAAAAAAAAAAAAAAAAACATCCGACTTCTAAAAAAGACACTACAAAGTGAAAAACTTTTATTTCGGAAGTTGGTGTCGTTGGGTTCACATTTTCGTTGCTTGCCACCGACTTCCGAAATTAAAGTTATTTTTCACTTTGTAGTCAATCAATCAATCAAAAGTCATTTATTCAAATTAGGCGGAGAATCAGCACTTTTCGAACGTCAAAATTACAAAAGACAGTCCCCCAAAAACGCCCGCCCTTCACCACTTCCTAGTGCTGTCGCTGGGAAGAAGAAGTGACGCAGCAAACTCCCCAGCAGCACAGCTGACTGTTCAGTTAGAAAATATTTGATTGTATACAATAATAGGCATGTTAAGTAATTAACATTACAAGACAGAACATTAAATAAAATTATTTGCCATATTGCAGCCACACTACAATCTATCTTTCTTTAATAGATTTTCAACTTTATCGCTAAAGCGTTTTTATTTTATTAGGTTCAAGGTTGATTGGGAAAATTTGACAGTTTCGGGTAACTTGATGTGCTGGCGTCTGTACTCTGTACATGATATTATGTCATCATGCATGATTTATTATATTTAAGTACTTATATCTTTTTTTGCCAAATCCTTAAAATCTTAACAATTGGTTTTTTTATAGACTATGCAACAGATAACCTCTACATACTGGACGCAGGCCGTCGTGTCGTGGAAGTAGTCTCTCTCAGGACACAGAAGCGAGCTCTGGTGCACAGGTTCGAAGACCAGGAGGTGCCTATCAGCTTGTGTGTGTTACCGGATTACGGGTATGTGTAGACACTGTGTGACTGTGTGTGGTATGTGGATATTGTACGAGCGATATTTATTTATTTATTTAGTACTTCAAGCACGTACATGTACGGGGCGGACTTAATGCCACAGGCATTTTCTACCAGTCAACTTTTGGGTGATGCAGAGACAACTAGTGGTATGTGCAATCATGAAATTGAGGAATCAATATTTTAAATATAAAGATAATATTAAGATAATATTTTAACATACACATGTGACGTATGCTTAAGTTCATGGTTACAGATTGCGCACTGGTAACATTTTTTTCTGTATACACGTCTTGATCAACCAACTCAGTCTATCGCAGTCCACTGCTGGACATAGACCTCTCCCAGGCTGCGCCACAACCACAACACCCTGTCCTCCGCCTTCCGCATCCAGTCAGTCCCAGCCACCTTTAGACACACGTCTTGACAGTGAAACGTTATGTCAATTTAATTTTCAATCTGCAGGAGGATGATGGTAGCCGTGGTGGAGAGTGAGATGCACTACAACATACACATCGACAGCATCGGGCTCGACGGGGAGGACCGGAAACACGTCATCATGACCAACTTGAAAGGTAACGTCTTTTTGCAGCATGACGACTCCTATAGTCTGTTCCAAAAGTGTCTGATGAAAGTGTAAACAAACCCAGAGCTGGATCTATACGGTCCGTATAGTTCCATCTCGTTCACCCACTGAAGTAAGACTAAAATAATACTGCTGTAAGAGGCGCAATCCCTCACTAATGGAAATATGTAAAACATTCGTCTGTGGTTAGGTTTTAAATTTTATATCTCACAATTTTTTCCAGCAATTATTGTTTCATTCATAATCAGCTCATAATATTCGCACTGCTGACACAGGCCTCCTCACAGTGAGAGGGTGCAATTATTGTTTGATAAAGTGTAATTGAAAAATCACCGATGAAAATTGAGGTTATAAAATTAACCTCTATTGTCAAAACAAATCTGAATGTACAGACGCCAGCAGGTCAAGCTACCCGAAACTGTAAAATTTTCCCAATCAACCTTGAACCTTAATACTTTGGCGATAAAGTTGAAAATCTATTAAAGAAATCTGACAGATTGTAGTAGCTTGATGTGCTGGCGTCTGTACGTTAAGCCGTTGGTTCCGGCTGTCATCCATAGATCTTTGGCAGTCGTTAAGGGTCGTCAGAATCCCGAAAGTCTGACAACCAGTCTAACCAAGGGATATCGTATTACCCTGTCATAGGGTTGTGGAGGTCAGATAGGCAGACGCTCTATGTAATATACTGGTATTCAGCTGCATCCGGTGAGACTGGGAGCCGACCCCAACATAGTTGGGAAAAGGCTAGGCAGATGATGATGCGGATGTCAAAAGGATTATAATTAGAAATTATAATTTTAATTGTTTAAGTAATCAAATAAAAGCATTGAATTTGTAAGTGACACTAAAAATTGGTTCGCATCCACGGGTACGTTTTCAGCACCCTAATTGCGTAACACACTTTCAATCACAAACTGAATCATTTTGAAGGATATTGCTAATCCATTGCTTCAGATGTTCGAAAAATTTGTGTGCTCCACAACGTAAATAACGCAATGAATACTGTTGAACTGTCAAAATCACGAAATGCTACATTTTCATCACATATTTTTGGAATAGACGAATACTACTGCAAGTGAAATGCAACCTGCTTCCTGGATCTCATGGGACGTATAACTGTCAAAATGTGGGCTGATTACACACATCTGCCTACTCCTTAGAGGAGGAGCATGGGGTTATGTAGTAAAATGTTTTAATGTAATTTCTCTAGGGCCTCACATTCGTCTGCGCTATGTCCAGCACATGGACCAGGTGTACATATCAGATGAGAGCAACGGCGTCATCGACTACATACATCCTGAAGGTAAATGGATCCGTCTTCATTTTAGGTAACTACCGGTAATTCTTCTGGTATTCTCTTATTGGCATGCACTGAGATAGCTATTGCCGTGGTTAAAATATAAGCTAATCAATGGTCAATCAGCAACGCAAAGCGTAGCGTACTGTTCAGCGTACAGCTCATAAACCGTATATTTTCTTTCTTTTTTTCCCTGTGGGTCATTTTATTTTAAACTAGCTTCTGCCCGCGGCTTCGCCCGCGTGGATGTCGGTAATTATCCCACGGGAACGTGCTAACAGGATAAAATGTATGTGCTTCCCCAGGATGCCATCCATCTCGCGGGCCCTTTGTGGCTAATTATAATAGAAAACCAATTGTGTCTCATTAGTGGTGATTAAGAGGTTACCTATATGATATCTTTACCTAAGTACCTACCTAATTAAAAAAAATAACCTACCTAAATAAACCTATTTCTGATGATAACTAATCTAAACTCAATAAATAAGCAAAATCCCTAAAAACTAATATCTATACGAATGACTAATCCTACCTAACAGTATTATAAAATAACCTACGGTCACTACGTACACTAACAAATATACTACATAAACTATAAAATTAAAATCTATACCTACGACTTATAAAATTAAACTTATATAACTCTAAAAACTAAAAGGAATAAAAAGGTCGCACAGATAATACTGCGGGTGACGTAACCTACGACAAACTTATTATTTGCGGTTGGTACAGTAATCGGTCTAGGGATCGAACCGCAAAATTAAGTTTGTTTTTTATTGTATATACTTTTCCGGGATAAAAAGTACCCAGTGTGGTGCCCAGGATATTAAAGAATAAATATACCAAGTTTCATCGTAATCGAACCGGTAGTTTTTGCGTGATGCCTGAACAAACAGACAGACAGACAGACAGACCGACAGACAGACAGACAGACAAAAATTTTTGTAATCACATTTTTGGGTTCGGCGTCGGTCTAGTAACACCCCCTGCCATTTATTTTTTTGATATTTTCAATGTACAGAATTTTCACTTCTACAGATTTATTATAAGTATAGAATAGATATAGGTAAAGAATATACAAGGTGTCGTTTTGCATCCTCGTCAAATTCATGGAGGTAACTATGCTACTGATTCTCGACACGAATCAATAATAAAATAAGTAGGTTTTTTTTTCTAATTTTCGGAAATCGGCATGTGTAGGACACGCATTTTAAAACGCGGCCTGTGTGAGACCGCACTATAACTGCCCTTTTACACACACATAAAAACGCGGCCGCTTATACGATACCATAACGCGATTCTGTTCTTTGAAAGTGGTGTATTCTGAAATACTGTCAAACTTAAATAACTAAAAAAACAAGTATGTACTTATTCATTATTTACCAGGGATCGTAATTTTATTTGATTATTTATGTCTTTCATAACAGCCTCCTGAAATTTGACGAGGATGCAAAACAACAGCTTGTATATGTACGGTCAGCAACAAAAGTCGGTTAACACTTTAGTTGTTTAAATCTTAATTATTGAGCAAAATATTCTTAACAGACATAGAATATTTAACAATAATTAACTCTTTGCTATTACTCGAAATAGAGAAAACCAATGTATCGCATCATTTTGTATCAATTTAGATGATTTGTAAAAGTAACAGTGTTAATTGACATTTGTTGCTGACTGTACATACGTTGGAAATACTCGTATTATTACGTGATGGGGATGAACTAGAAAATAAAGAAATTGCCCCTCCCGCCCGTGCTAATACTGTCAATACGAAAGATATTTCAATGTCTTCCGTCAGTACTTAATTTTTGGCAATAAACATTCTTCTACTACTAAGACCTCCATGTTCAAATTCACTCTTAAAACCTCATCATAATCATTTCTACCAGGCACCGGTAGAGAGAACTACCGTGATCTATCAACGACGGTGGCGAGCCTCGCCGTGGCAGACAGCTACGTGTTCTGGACAGACAGACGCACCTCACGTCTCTTCTGGTCAGACTTACACCAGACCTCGCACAAGATACGCAGGATTGATCTCGGTAAGACGCAGCGGTTTCTAACATAATATAAGCATATGGCTGTTTTTTCTTAATATAAATTTATTTTTAATACAATCAAATTGTAGTTATTTACACTAGATAAAAATTAAATGACTAACTACTGCAGGGCAGAAGTTGAACTACACTGCTTTTATGTTCTATGATTAGGCACAAAAAAGCAGTGCAGTTCAACTTCTGCCCTGCTATAAGAGCTGGTGGTAAGCCCCCAGATCAGCCAGTCTATTCTGTAAAAATGTCACCGTAAAAACGTAAGTGAAGTGAGTTTTAAGTGAGCTGTCATTCAGTTAGAGACTGACACTATTGATAACACACTTCACTCAAGTTTTCGCGGTGAGGTGACGTGGCATCCGACGCGTGCGGGGGAAATAAGCCACGCCCATCAAACTTCAATTTATTTTCAAGAACCCATTTGCCCGATGTGTTTCTCATCGACAAAAATGAAGTACTTTCATACAAGCTTTCATCGTATTAAACCCCTTTGTCTGTCTGTCGGTGTCTCAGGCTCAGGGTACTCTGACCAAGCCCCCCGTCGCGGTGGCTAAGGTACTTTCTCGGGCTGGCAGCGAACAGGGGGCTACTGATGGGGAGCCTTCGCCTGATGCTCAGCTGACCCTCCGTGAGGAGATAAGGCTCTTCAGATCTGAGCTGCGGGAGGTACGGGATGAGATGAGGGAGTTTCGACGCGAGATGTCCGGCCTACACTCGTCGATAGGAGTATGCACTGAGCGAGTTGACGGCCTGGAGGCCAGGATCGAAGCTCTCGAGAGTCGACAAAGTGCTGCAGTGCCTGACGGCAAAGTGAGTCAGCTTGAACAAATTGTGCTGCAATTAAAGCTTGACCTCAATGACCGCGAGCAGGATTTACTTGGCTCTGACCTTGAGATCACCAACATCCCGGAGACTCCGGGTGAGAACGTGTTGCACACAGTCGGGCTGGTGGCGGCAAAGCTTGGGGTGACACTCGACGAGCGGGACATAGTGTTTGCGCAGCGGGTGGGCCTACGTACCGAACGAGACGTGCAGACGAGCTCTGTGGGCGGCGCGAGTCCGGTCGGCGCTGCTAGCCCAGTGGGAGCAGCGGCGGCGACAGCGCGCGGGCGGCGCATCGTGGTGCGCCTGACGCGGCGCGCACTGCGCGACGACCTGCTGCAGAGCGCGCGCGTGCGGCGCGGTGCCACCACCGCGGATTTAGGATTACCGGCGCCCCCACGTCGCTTCTTTCTGAATGAGAGGCTCACCAAAACAAATAAATATTTGTTTTATCGGGTGCGTGAAGCTGGCAGCCGTCTAGGGTGGAGGTATACGTGGACGAAGTTCGGCCGCATTCTAGCAAAGCAGGGTGACGGCAAACCCACCCACTGCATCCGCTCAGAGGAGGACCTTGCGCGGGTTTTTGGTTGTGAGGTGTCTACTGCAAAGGATGACTAATTACTTAACCCCCGACAATCACTCTACTGTATGTCTAAGATTGCACCTATATGTAAATGTATCTGTTTTGCTTTCAATTAGATTTTTAAGATTAGCTTGTGCGAGGCCGGTCGTTTCCTTGTCTCAGTATGCTTTGGTTTTTTCTAGTGGCTATGTACATTATATATGTATCACCCTTTCGCTCACTATTTTCACGTTTTCAATATTTATTATGATATTTTTATTTTTACGGATTTTATATAATATTACACTGTGGCTGACTATATACACTTCTACAATATTTAAAATGCTTCCCTTTTTATTTTTACGAATTATATCTAACACCATGTATTCCAGCATATTCACACATCACATTATTATGCAAAATTCCACACTAAGTAATACTTCTGTCACTATCTACATTCCAAATATTACTACTATGTTCACTACTATTGTCAAAAATGATTAGGACAACAAAAAATTTAAAAGTTGGGTTATTTAATGCGGGGTCGCTGGGTTCGCGCCATGAGGAGTTCCTAGTTGCTATGGATAGCCTCTCGGTAGACATCATGGCGATAAATGAGACCTGGCTCAGGCAGGGAGAGGAGGGTCGCGCCCCGACAGTTCCGGGCTACCGGCTGCGGCACGTGCCGCGGGCGCGCACGGTGCGCGGCGGCCGCGGGGGCGGCGTGGGCTTCTACGTGCGCCGCGGCGTGCGCGTGCGCTCCGTGCCGCATCCGCCGGCGCCGCAGGTCGAGCAGATGTGGCTCCGACTTAACGTCAACTCGCATTCAGTCATTATTGGTACAGCATACAGGCCGCCGTGGCTTGATGTGAATTCCTTCCTGGATGCGGTTACTGATTCTCTCTCCTCCTTTGCTAACGCGGACAGGGTTATCCTGCTTGGCGACTTTAACATTAATGTCTTTAACCAAAGTGACAACAAATCTAAACTTCTGAACAATTTTTTACATTGCTGTAAGCTCACACAAATTGTTACAGAGCCAACCCATTTCACAGATCATAGTGAAACTCTAATTGATGTTGTGTGTACTGATGCCCGTGTGTGTGGGGTCTCTGTATCGCACATACCGGAGCTTGGTCATCATGCAATTATATCTGTCGAACTAAATTTCAAATTAGAGAAGCCTTCTTCACACTGGATTACTTACAGACCACTTAGAGACATCCTCCCCGAATTTTTTAATGGGGACTTAAACAAAATGGACTGGGAATATATTGAAAATCTGGAAGATGTGAACTCAATGGTTTTAATGTTTAATCAATATATTCTGACGCTTTTTGATTTGCATGCCCCCCTCAAAAAAGTCCTAATTAAAGAGAAATCTTATCCCTGGATAACAGACACAGTCAGGGAAATGATGAGGCTGCGTGATAAGTGCCATTTGAAGTCGAGATCGACAAAATCCGAACATCATATTAAATCCTACAAGGAGTTTAAATACCTTGTTAGAGCTGCTATTGATAGTGAGAAAAGCGCATATTTTAAAACTTATATTAACAACAATATTAAACAACCCAAGAAGTTATGGAGTCATATCAAAGCAACTATAGCCATCTCAAAAAAACCAGAGCATAGTCTGCCTCATTTCTGTAGCAACCCAGAATCTATCAACCAACACTTTTTGGATGTACCAGGCAGTGGGAAGGTCACTACTGCAGACTTAACATATTTTGACAATCATAGACACGGTAATAGTCATTTCCAGCTTGAGCCAGTCGGGCAGGATGCGGTGTTGAGGATCTTGCGCAGTCTTAAGTCCAATGCGCAGGGCTCTGACCAAATTTCTCTGGAGATGCTGATGTTGACACTTCCTAGAACTCTTGCAGTGATCACAGCTATCGTCAACAGATCCATAGTCAGCTCTTCTTTCCCTGATCTGTGGAAAATGGCAATTGTTAGACCGATCCCAAAAGTACCTAACCCTACTAGTGTGAAAGACCTCCGTCCGATAAGCCTACTTCCATGTCTGTCTAAGATTTTAGAGAGGGTTGTCTCTGACCAGCTTAGGGCATATCTTGAGCACCACAGTATCTTGCCACAGGCTCAATCCGGTTTTCGCAAGGCCCATAGCACAGCGACAGCGCTCCTGGATGTAGTCGGTAACATTCTTGAGGCCAGGGATCAGGGTATGGGAACCCTGCTCGTCCTGCTAGACTTTTCACGTGCTTTTGATTCGATTAACACGTCACTTCTACTCTCCAAGCTGTCTTACTATGGGTGTGAAGTCGAAACGGTTAAATGGTTCGAGAGTTACCTCAAAAATAGATCACAGTTTGTCCAGGTGACAAGTGACAGTGGAGATTCCATGTCATCGAGTCCGAAGCGCGTGGAAAGGGGCGTACCTCAGGGATCGATCCTGGGCCCGCTTCTCTTCATCCTGTACAGTGCTGACATCACCAACTGTCTGATCAATACCAAATTCCACCTCTATGCTGATGATCTGCAGTTGTACCTCTCTTTCCGGTCCCAGGATATAGCTGAAACAGTAAACAGGGTGAATGATGATTTGGAAAGGATCTCAGCTTGGTCCACGAGAAACTCCCTGGTCCTGAATCCTAGTAAGTCCAAGTATATTGTGATGGGATCTAGGGATTTCCTGAACAAAATGCTTTCTTGCAACCTGGACCTCAAGATTGATGGTTGTGGCGTGGAAAGGGTTCTGGAGGCTCGTAATCTGGGTGTGATATTTGACGGGCAGCTGCATTTTGAAGCACACATATTGGAGGCTGTGCGCAACTGCTTCTACCGACTCAAGGTCTTGTATCGTATCCGTCCCTACATTAGTGTGGATATGCGTGTCATGCTGTGCGAGTCACTTGTTTTATCCAAGCTGAATTACGCTGACACTGTGTATGGGGCGTGCATTCTCGGTAGAAGCGAAAGACTGATTCAGCGGGTGCAGAACGCGTGTGCAAGATTCTGCTACAAAGTACCGCCACGGTCCCACATCACTCCTTTTTTAAATAAGGGTAATTTGATGAGAATGTCAGCACGCAGAAAGCTTCACCTGGCTACCCTACTCTTTGGCATAATTCTCACTAAGCAACCAGAATATTTATATAAGAAACTGTCTTGGTCACGCGATTTTAACAAAATCAAAACAAGAGCATCTTCTTACCTCATGTTAGCCTCATCACATAGAACTGCTGCATTCCGTGGTAGTTTCAAATTCGCTGCCTCCCGCTGCTGGAACGACTTGCCACCTCCTTTTCGTGCTATAAAGACAGTTGGTGCATTTAGATTAAAATTCAAACAACATTTACTGCAGCTTCAAAAAGATACCAAACTCTGAACCTACCCTTGATGTGCACGCAGGTAGCATTGGCGGTCCGAGCGTTTGGCAGCGATTGTTCACTGAACAGGCACAGCAGTTGTTTCGCATCTTGTTTTTGTGTTCGATAGGTTAATGTTCGATAATTAATAAGTAAAATTTTCTTCTTTATTCCACGTTTTTCCTGGCAGCATCGTTAGACGAATTGTTATGTTATTGCCGGCCAACACAAGGTTTTGTTTCGTTGTCTGTCATTTGTTTCTAAAAGTCTTAACTCGTTATCACTATTTTATTTATATTTCTCCATTTCATCCATGCCGTTAATTAACTACCACATTCCACTTTGATTGTATATTCACTGTAATACTGTTCCACTACACAGCCGTAATGTTTATCGTATGTATTATTTATTGATTTTCGCCGGTTTTTTTTAATTTTCGGCGCATGCGACCCTTCACTTGTCACAACAATGCCACAGAGTGCTTCTGACACGACTGACACTCAGGGCATAGACAAGTAATGAGGTTACGTCTAGCGCGGATTAAAAATAAATAATATATATTTTATTGCTAATAGTTTACATAATATTATATCTATTTTATTATTTATTTATTACTGTGATTGCCCGTGACATCACAGCGGGCCCTATCAGAATACCAGCGCTTCGACATTTATTTTTAAAATGTCGAAGCATCATGCTGAGATAGGAGCCTTTTGGCCTCGTATAGGACTTTCTGTTTATTTTTTTTTCCTTTTGTTACTTTTTATACAATTTGTTTTATTTTTTATTTTTAACTCTGTTTAGTTTAGTTTTATGATCCTGTACGAGTCGCAATAAATACTTTTTCTTTCTTTCTTTCTTTCTTTAAGGGATGAATTTACAAATTTTTAATTTACTTTCCCTAGCAATAGGATGATGCAGGCTAACAATATTTTTCAGTTGTTTACATGTCCGTTACGCGATTCGTTACTGAGATATTCGGGCGTCAACTTTTCTTTGATCAATATACAACTTATAGTCGTCATTACAAATAAATACTAAAATTACATTCAATTATTTTTTCAGCCCTTTTCCCAAACAACACACAACTCCTAATCCAAGCTACGACTTCCCCTCTTGACCCGAAAGACCCACTTTTGAACCATCCCTGTCTGAAAAACTCATGTTCCGACGTCTGCGTTCAAAAGCCCCACGAGACCCCACATCAGAATCCGTCTCACTTCCAACTGGGTCACAAATGTTTGTGCCCCCCTGGCTTGTCGGTGGACGATGATAAATGCACCAAGGTCTTATGCGCTGTGGAAGAATTCCTGTGCCATATGAGCAATAAGTGCGTGGCAAAATCAAGCATTTGTGACGGCAAGGTGGACTGTGCGATGGGTGAAGATGAAGAAGGTTGTATAGGTGAGTAAAGACTTAAGATCGGATCTAAATAATGTCCGCCTAGCAGCGGTCATGCTACAGCGTAGCTTGATCAGTGCTACGGCATAGCAAGCTGTGCTACGGCGTAGCAAACTCAGTGCTACAGCGTAGGTCGATCTGTTCGACAGCGTAGCTTTAAGTGTGCTACGGCGTAGCTTGTTTTATGCCCCAGTTTAGCTCGACGCGCAACAGTGCTACGGCCTTCCTTACAATTTACTACAGCGTAACTCGGTCTCTGCTACAACGTAGCTTTGTGTCGTGGATTCCATGCTACAGTGTAGTTTGCCTATGCTGCAGCGTAGCACTGTGCTACGGCGTCGCTTGTTCTACGATTCAGCGCAATTTGACGGTTTGTGTTTAATTATTTTTTCAGTGCCTCCTAAAAAATGTTCGTCAGAAGAGATGTTCTGCCAAGGGTTGTGCATTAACAGAGGCCGGGCTTCATCGTGTCCTTCTACTGAAACACCAAGTAAGATTTTTTTTGTAATAGAGAAGTTTTTCATGGTCTTTTGAATGTTGCTTTCAAATGCTTTTTATGATGCACTTGTTGCTTTTGTGTTTGTGTGCTTTATGTTTTCTTATCACGTTTAATGTATTTTCTTTACTTTATTTTTATCTTTAATTAAGAGAAAACTCTAATTATTTTTTAAACACTTATAAATTGTCAGAAGCTAGGTGCACGGTTCCAATTGGTTCCCATGAAGAAAAGCCAGCAAGAAACTCCATGATTACTCTTTTACAAATTATTAGCTTCTGCAATGTTTTCAAATTACACTGCAATCACAGTGTCTATCAACAATTACCACGTAATACGTTGTACTTGCAAACGTGGTATTCTGGTCACTGTCATAGCAAACAATAGAGAATATAGGTGCAGACAAACCTGATCTTGAACAATATACAATATACCTGTTACCATGGATTCAGTATATCATTCTGAACGCACCTGTGTTGAAATTTTAGTCGGTTATTAAATAAAAAAGTTGCTGTTCCATACATTTTGACCGCGTAGGAACACTTTTCTATGAAACAGCACTTTTATTTCGATAACCGACGAAAATTTTCTACTCCAGAGGGTCTAGAATCGTATGCTGAATTACGTTACGTTACGTTAGGTTACAGTGTCTGCGTCGATGTCCCTGCCATCCTGTTTAGTCCTTCTCAATTTTACACCTCTTCCCCCACTAGTCCCTCAACCAAGGATATGCAGTGATACAGAGTTCAAGTGCAAGAACTCTTCGATCTGCGTGTCGCGGGGACAGCTGTGTGACGGGCGCCGCGACTGCCCCGATGGCTCGGACGAGCCGGGCGCAGAGTGCGGCCTTCATACTTGCCTTGAGACGGAATTTATGTGAGTAGATGAATATGACATACCATCACACCTTTATTACTTAGCCATATAATATACCCAGAGATAGCCAGAGATGTGTAGTAACCTTACATTTTTACGGTCAAAAATGTAGGGTACACATCTTGTTCACGTACGTCTTGTGTTAGCAAAAAAAAATACAAATTGCCAAACTGCTCTGAGTTTACTTCACTTTAGAAGTTTATGAGAGTTGTCTTATGAAAACTTACTTGTAATGTGTACGGATTTCCGATTTTTGTTCATAAACTCTACGCCAATGGTGTTAAAACTGTGATCATCGAAGTGGTTCGAAAAATCAGCCCTAAGACGGTACTTATAAGGGCTGATTTTTCCAACGCTAGATAATTTTATCCCGAGGAATGATTTTGAGTTTTTAACACTTCTTCCATACAAAATCTGTTAGACGTCAATTTTATTCCACGAATAAAAATGATATGTCGATTGAAAAATCAGCCCTTAAACTCGCATAAGTAAGTAAGGGAGTGACCATGCTTGTCGACGTGGAATTTGGCAAGAAGCAGTCTCACAGTACAAGGAAAGGAAAATGTCCGAAAATCGTTATTTATGTAATTTTATCACATTTTTTTTGCTGTTACAAACTTACATTTGCCGTTGGAATATTGACCGTGACGTACAACGATGTATAGGACAACATTTTTTCAACCACAAAGTGAACGTGACCAGAGGGCTGGCCTGTTTCTTGGCCAAAGAATTAGCATCGCCATACAACGTGGCAATGCTGCCAGCCTTTTGGGCACTGTTCCTGTTGACAGCGATGCGGACGAATTTTTTGATGTCCTATGTATCTTTTGCTTGTTTTACCACATGTACATATGTATGTATTATTATTTTACATGTTAGCTTATATAATGTAAATCTTATGTTATGAATAAATTAACAACACAAAGTTAAATTTTTGTACCACAATGTTGTATGACTTGTACAGACGTGTGTGTGTGAGAGAGAAAGAGACTGATTTTGAGTGACAGACAGTCTAATGGATACTCTAATATAACAAATGTACCTCTTTTTGTGAGCCGCGAATAATTCCCACCTTGTTGTCTTAACATTCTAAATAACTAATTAACTGCGACTAACTTGGATGTAGTGCTCGACCGTCGCTACCGCGGCGCCGCGCGCCGCTCGCAGCGCTCGCTCGGCTCGCGCGCACAATTCTAACCTAACCTTACCCAGTAACCAGCAACTTAGCTAGGGCTGTCCTAGCTAAGTTGCTGCGACCAACATTGAGCAAAAGGCCGGAAAATAAAAAAAATGCACCTTTATAAAAAAAGTGTACATTATGACAATATTACAAAGTCAATAAGTTTTGGAGGATTCAATATTTCTCAAAAAAATACTAACTTGAGGCTGACTGCCTAGGGTTGCGCCAAACGTACAGACGCCAGCACATCAAGCTACTACAATCTGTCAAATTTCTTTAATAAATTTTCAACTTTATCGCTAAAGTATTAAGATTCAAGGTTGATTGGGGAAATTTGACAGTTTCGGGTAGCTTGATGTGCTAGCGTCTATACTTACGCTTGCATCATTTTCCCCAGGTGTCTGTCTGGCTCCTGTATATTAGAGACTTGGAAGTGCGACGGTGTTGAAGACTGCAACGACGGATCTGATGAAGTCGACTGTGGTTAGTAAAATACATCTCTATGAACGACCTATGCATTTCTAAAAAAAAAAAAACTTTTTTTCTAAGCTACTGTGTATTTCATGGGTTTGTACCCGTCCTCAGTACGGTCATGAGCGTAAATATATTACTATGGATAACTTGTCAATGATATCCGAGGGGGGCAATTCTCGTAATTTTAAGAACGTTCACAGTCTGATCGCAGTCTCAATCTGTCAAAGATTTCCTTACATTTTAACAAGTTTTTGATTTTTTTTTGTCACCGAAATGAGACTGCGACTAGATTTTTAACGTTTTAAATTACGAGAATTAGCCTTCAGATTTCATGATGACGACAAATATGATCGGCTTTTGTGGAAGGCATATACAAGTGGCAGCACAAATACAGGATGGCAGGGACATCGACGTGCAAACTTTAACCATGAATTCAGCATATGATTCTAGCGTAGAAATTATTCGTCGGTTATCAAAATCGGTTATCAAAAATAAAACAGTTGTTACATAGAAAAGTGCAATACCTACCTGTTCAAAATGTATGGAACAGCAATTTTTTTTTTAATAACCGACGAAAAGATTCTACTCCAGGGGATCTAGAATTATGTACTGAATCCATGGTAACAGCCACCCGTTATATGCACCATCACCAGTCTCTCACAAATGCTATGCTTGTTTATGACATTAAGAATTTCCTGTCCACGACAGTGATGAAAATAAATAAATAATTATTTTCCTGTACGCGGTCACCACTCCAGAACGTTTCGGCCCCATCGGCCATCTGTTCTGCGAGCAATGAGCCCTGCCCACAGACACTTAAGTTTGCCAATTCTTGTAAAGGCCGCAGGAACCCGTTTGATGCGAGAAGCACGAAACTGGTCGAAGTGGAGGTGCTTGGGGGAAGCCTATGTCCAGCAGTGGATGTCTTTCGCCTGAAATGATGATGATGAATTATTAACCGAATTAAATTACGCTCATTATTAGGACCCATACTTACAGCGGAAACTATGATGACCATGGTCCATCGATTACCTTTGCAGTGAACATGACCTGCAGTCCAGGGTTCTATCAATGCAGGAACAGAGAATGCATAGAGCTGCGACGAGTATGTGACAATCATCAGGACTGCGCCGATTTCTCTGACGAGGAAAACTGTGAAGAACCGGTACCAGTATTTGTCAAGGTAAGTGGAGGAACAAGAAGCGTGTGCAGTCGGGGGAGTGAAATTCCTTACGCGATACTCGCCAAACGACACTCATGATGAAAAAAATTGAAAATTTTATTTACAAATAATAAAATTAAAGTATCAATTTTATACGATTTTTGTTACACACAATCAATCTGGGATTGTATAATCCGCTGTTTTACAAAACCGCTAGTGATTTTACAAAACAGCTCCGTTATCTCGCTCCATTAGCTCGATTTTTTCTTTTTGTTTGGCCCAAAATTCAGCATCGCGGATAGCGTTCGCTGAGACAGCCATTAGGTCTTCACGTGTGCAGGTGACAGGGCATGCGGTGCAAGATTGGAGGAATAGATGAATGCATATTCTAACTGTCGTATTTGGTTAATTCCGGGTCATGTTGTATATTTTCCTCTTTACTGCTTTTATTGTGCTCAGGTCAGGACATAATGCTATTCTTCTTAATCCATATCTCCACAGGAAGCGCCTCCAAGCTGCGCGCCCTGGGAGTACACTTGTGAACTCAACACCAGCATTTGTTTGCCGCGCACAGCTCGGTTAGATCTGCTCAGCGACTATCGTGATGTCCTTGTAGATTATGTATGTTGGTGATGGGATTATAGTGAAATATACTCCTTTTCTACATTAATAGCAATAATTCTCTATTTACATTACATACAATAATTAATTATACCATTATGAAAGGTCGCTCATGTTTTATACATTTTTTTTTATACCCAAGACACCTAAACTTTGTCAAAAAAAATGTTTTTGCAAGTTTTTCACTGTAGTGATACTATTTACTGCCTATCTATCGGCATTGTTAGCGTAAAATAATAGAACAACAAAAAACCGAGGTAAAAATATTGGATAAGCTAAGAATTATCTTAGGTGCTACTGAGGCTATATTTTTTTTTCTGAACGAACGGCCATAAGTTCTGCTATAAGCTATTTCTAGGTTATCCATTAATTACCGGACACCCTGTATATATATGTATAATAAACAAAAAAGAAAGAAAGAAAAATATGTTTGTTAGAATACGTACGAGGTTTTACATGTTGCCAAATCACTTTTTTTTTCATTTTTACTGACTGGAATAGTCTTACTTCAGTCGTGTCCAAACGAAAGTAGAAAATGATTTTGTGTTGTTTAATGGTAAGGGATTTATTTGTGAATGTCCATTGTGTGCAGTCTTCAGCATGTTTTAAACTCTCCCTCAAAAATTCTTAGTTCTTCCTATCCACTTAATCCAATCCTATCAATTCACGTAATACCATTCCTCATAACTGTATAATCTAACTGTCTCTAACTGTATAATTGACAACACGGTTAGCGCAGTGGCTGAGCGATCGGACTACTGCGCTGCGTGTCGCGGGTTCGATTCCCGCACAGAACAAATATTTGTAAGACCTTCATGTATTTGTTCCGAGTCTGGGTGTTTTTCTATCTATAATATGTATGTATTTACAAAAAAAAAAATGTATATAAGTAGTTTATCAGCCATCTTGTTACTATAACACAAGCATTAGGTTGCTTAGCTTGGGACTAGATGGCGCTGTGTGAAATGTCCAGGGATATTATTATATTATTATGTCGTTTATTTATTTAATTTTCTTATTTTATTACATTTTTAAATATTATTATATAAAAAAAAAACATTTAAAAATATAAAAAAAATAGTGATCCACCGGTGTCGGGAGCAGGGTCCAATATTATTATTATTATTATAATCTTAGGTGGATGCAAAATTACATTTCCGTTTATCACCCACTCAAGAGTTTTCGTGGCACAGAACCATTACAGCTCTGTCCCTTACTCGTACTTGGCCACTGTTTTGCCAACTTGCTGGGAACAACCAGTTTATTCTGTAAAACCTTAGTGAGCATGAAGTGAGTCATACCCACAGAACACTAATACCCTAGGCGTGGTCATACTACTGCGCAACTGACACTACTGACAAAAAAAAAAATCTCACCGTGAAAACTTCTGTGATGTGATCACAGAAGTTTTCACGGTGAGATTTTTACAGAATCTGCAGGTCCCCCTATAACACTCTATGACCTTACCAAAGTCTTTCTTTTAGCTGCAACATGAGGGTCGACTGTCCGGGCGCGACTGACGAGCATGACTGCGAACTTCGTTGTGCCCCGCACGGCTTGTTCGAGTGTCGGCAGCAACTCAACTGCATCTCTATACGCAAAGTGTGTAACGGACATCAGGACTGCGCCGATGGATCGGACGAGACGCCTGATGCTTGTGCCAGCGGTAAGTATACATATTGTTCAACTACTTAGTTTGATCGTTTTGAATTACGAGAATTGGCCTGCTGATGTCCTTCACACACTGCGCATAGCGATGAAGCCGAGTTGCTGTTACACTCGAACAAGCCATGCAACTGAAGTAAACAGCTCTGTTTACTTCAGTTGCATGGCTTGTTCGAGTGTAATACGTATGTCAATTTGCTTTTTTTTTCCAAAATAAAAAAAAATTACCTTTAATTTTCTTTATTTTCAGTGAACAAATCCTCCTTCTTCTACCCGCTAGTCCATCCCCTTGCTGAATGTGCTGACGGGTACCTCTGCGGCAATGGGCAGTGCATCGAGTGGAAGCAGCTCTGTGACAAGAACACCGACTGTGCCGACGGATCAGACGAGAATGGACTCTGTGGTATGTGGATAACGTTTATATTTGTTTGGTATTGCTTCGTCCTGTAGCGGCATCTACACCGCCACATGCATACGAACTACGCATCATACTGACGTTACGCAAAATTCTGCATCGCGCAAGCAGATTTTACCGCGCGACTAGCATATGTATACAACAGCCCGACATGAATCAGTTGCCCGCCAGACACGAAACCCGTCTGGTCGGAGGATCCTCCCTTTTCTATGGAGTATGAGTGAACTTTACACCCTGTTCCTCATACAGTCCTGTGTTTTTGTCTACGCTGTGAACTTATAGAAGAACTTTAGAAATTGGGTCACAATATATCGAAGATGTCGCCGAATGATGATGCTTTATGGCCTATGAAGTTACAACCCCAATTTTGTACTTGAAAGAAAGAAAAGAAACCGAAAAAAAAGTTACCGGCCGATCAAACATTATTGAAACATAGAAGTGTCTGTTCTGTGCTCGTAATTTTTTATTTGTTTTATTTTAGGTGCCCTCTCCCCTTTTTCCTTCCAACCCCCCTGTCTTGAGCAATCTCTGATCATGTTGGCCTACTAAAACTCACTAGATCGTCACACCATCTTCGCTGTAGTCTACCTCGACGGCGATGTCCTCCTTCAGGCATCCAGTGAGTGACAATCTTTGCCCATCTCTCCGGGTGCATTCGCGCGACGTATTAATATCTATAACTTAAGCATACACTTTGTGTGTACATAATAATGAGTATTCTATCTATCTATCTCCTCAGAAACCGCATGCAACAACATGACATGCTCATTCACGTGCCACCCAACCCCGCTAGGGGGGCGCTGTCTGTGTCCCTTCGGGTTCCGTGTGGCGGCCGACCATGCCTCGTGTGAGGACATCGACGAGTGCACGCAAGAACTTTGTTCGCAAGGCTGTACCAATGTCCCCGGGTCGTTCTTGTGTTCGTGCCATCATGGATACGCGCTCAGAACGTAAGTACAAAAGCTATAATCAGTTCAAAAGCTATCATGTGACACGCCTTTTACCAACTATGTAGGGAACGGCTTCCAGTCTAACCGGATGCAGCTGGTAATTTAAATGGAGCGACTATCTTTCTGACCTCCACAACCCAGTTACCGAGTAATACAACGCCCCTAGGTAAGATTGGTTGTCAGACTTTCTGGCTTCTGACGGCCCGTAACGACTGTCGAAGATCCAAGAGTGACAGCCGAGACCAACGGCTTAAGTCTAATCGATTTCATAAGAAAATTAATTTATTATTGGCAGTTTTGCTTCTTTATGCTGATGGCTCTTGACTGGTCAGGAGTCGCAATTTCAAAGACTGACCTATCTGCATGCCAACAAATAGCTCACGAGTCCCTTAAATTGCTCTTTCATCATCAGGTCAGACCGCCGCTCGTGCAAGGCGACGCGTGGCAACATGTTCATTCTCTACGTGTCGGGCAACACAGTCCGCTCCCTCTCATCCGACGGCTACGGAGCCATCGAGTACACTGATAAGGACGAACCAGCTATCACCGATATAGATTATGATGTCAGGTTAGTACTTAAAGGGATGCTAGATCCGCTAGAAACCCTGGGATAAGTAAAATAGACTGTGGTGACATCTACATCGCCACATGCGAACTACGCATCGTACCTGACGTCTCGTAAGTCCTGCATCGCGCAAGCAGTGTTATCCGCACATAATCAGTAAAATGTCCCCACTGCTGGGACACAGGCCTCGTCTCTGTGAGAGGGAGAGGGCCGTAATCTACAACGCGGGCTCAGTGCTTGGTAGATGTCACATGTCATTCACACGAAGTAAAGCGCATGTCTGGGTTCGAACCTGCGACCTACAAACTCATAAGTCGCGGCCGTTAATCCGCACGATTAACATGTACCTATACAGAAACCCGACAACAGCCGGACAGTAGCCCACCACACGTAGAGTTTATTTGTATGTGTGGACGCGCTCTCTGGAACTACCAGTGGGATTTGAAAATGTTTTGCTTTTGATAGCCCAACTCTCGAGGAAGGCTTGTAGACTATTTGACATCAAGCTCCATCAAGAACGCTAAGCGAAAGCGAAGTAATAGCTCGGGCAGGCGATGCGATGCTATGGAGTGGGTCGGGGAACAAGACATTTCACGCGGACGAAGTCGCAGGCAGTTGCTAGTGTAATAATAATTTAAATCAAGTATGTTGATTTGGCTCGCGAGGTTGTCAACTGTGGGATTTGGACTCAGCGATTATTGTGCCGATAGTCGTGACAGTCAATGGGTTAATAGCCAAGAGCCTCGACCAACACCTTGTTCGAAAGAGATACCGTGGCCCCTGGCACAGGCAACTGAAGGAACACGGGAGGGTTTTAATCAGTAAAAGTCTCACACGCCCTTCCGCTCAGCCCAGAGCGGGAGAAGTCATGTGATGATTTCCCACCAAAAAAAAGGAAGCTCTCGTTGGGCAGCTGGATCAAGGGCTTGATTCAGATTTCGGTACTTCTGGACACGGCTCGCATTGTCAGGAGGTTCCTCTCTCTGGAGCCCTGACCGCCGGTAGCTTGGACCCTGTTCCGATACCGGTGGGCTACTATTTTTTATAATTCTAACATTTAAAAATATAATTTATGTGTAAATAATGAAATAAAGGAAATAATAATTTAAATCACCCAATAAGGTTTACTCTACTTCTCTAGGCAAAATAAGCTATACGTGACGTCTGCAGAGGCTGGGAAGCTGGTAGAGGTGAACAGCACAAAGAACGTCCTCGTGGTCACGAACATCGGAAAACCAACAAAGGTTATTTTATTTTATTTATTTGGTAAAATAAACGGACACATTACATTAATGCATAAAATATGAGCTACAGAGTGAGTAAATTTTTCATTTTCCACATATTGTAAAGAAAAGTTACAAAACTAATGCGATGTGCGCTTACAATTTGATAGTTAAAGTTACATAATTTCGATTCCCTTGTTCACAAACTAAACTAAATTTAAGTTCAGTGAATCTTTTTCTTTCCATTTCATTAAGAAAAGGAAAGAAGATAAATATTTGTTTAGTCCTGTCAAATTTAGATACTTCCTAGCAAGTTTAGACGTGATTATAAACATGGCCACTAAAAATACGTCAATTTACGTCAGGCGCTGACTTGAATAATTTGACAGGACTAAACTTATATTTATCTTCTGTCCTTTTCTTAATAGAAAGAAAAAGATGCACTGAACTTAAATTTAGTTTAGTTTGTGAACAAGGGAATCGGCGCCAATGTGTTATGATAAAACTAAACACTAAACGGGCATGCAAAATAAACTATAAAAACAAGAAATTATAAATAGTCTATGAGTTAAGAATATTACGGAGCAATATCCAAAATAGTGTCACAAACAAGGCCTCTAAATTTATTGGTTGAAAGAGCGAAGATCGACTGAGAGACCACCTTTAACCGATTGTATCTTTTGAGTGGCTACTTTTACAAACTAGAGGCTAAATTTACAATTGTTTGAGAACTTTTACTAAAAGCTGACGCATTCAAAAGCTCAAAATTCAAGTGTGGTCCCTCAATGGGAACGTAAATCTTCATCTTTCTGAATATCCGACTCCTTTGACAATTGAAAAGTGCTTGTAAATGGTTCAATTGAAATGCTAAATGCTTCGCGTTGAGTTTGTATTAAACCTCATCATTGCAGGTGGCAGTAGACTGGGTGACAGGTAACGTGTACTTCGCCGACTCGTCGCCCTCGGACAGCCGCATCAGAGTCTGTAACGTCAAGAACAAGCACTGTGCCAAGCTGCAGAAACTGCCTTCTGATGCTAAGGTACATATGTCATAGTAATTTGAGTTGTTCTTTGGCATTGCCATTCAATGCGGCAATGCTGCCAGTCCTTTAGGCACGTTTCCGGATGCCAGCGAGGCGGACGAGTACTTCGACGCCTAAATATCCTTTTATTTTTGTATTTATTTATATAGTTAGTCTTTTAATTTAGTTCATAGTAATTTATTGGAAAGGGATTTGAACAAAAATTGTCGCAAAACTGCAGTGGTTGGTTGAATGGTTTATCAACAGATCGCAGCAGCTTACGCGCGCTGGAAAATTTGTCGCATTAATTTCGCGACCGTTTTCGTTCGAGAAACCTCAGAGCATGTAACCTTTTCGAGAAACTGCAAGGCCCTTAGGCCCATTATGCACACAGATTTTTCTTGCTGTTATAAACTACGTTCACTGATCTATTATTTTTTTATTTTTATTTATTTTACTATTTATGTACACACATTTTTTTTAACGTTACCCCACACTAGGAATTACTCCTGTATCGTGGGTGCGTTTACAAACATTTAAACTCACATACACAAACAGACACATGTAAACAGACAATGAAAA
This sequence comes from Apamea anceps, assembly GCA_951799955.1. NCBI lineage: Eukaryota > Metazoa > Arthropoda > Insecta > Lepidoptera > Noctuidae > Apamea > Apamea anceps. Next base: position 13,738,343 of record OX637521.1, on the reverse strand, counting down.
ACAGAACAGAAAAAAAATAGGTACGTAGGTGATTCTTATTTCATAAGAAATCTCTTCCAGCATACCTGAGATAGGACAATAGATACAGAGATGTAGACAGCGTGTGATAGATTACACAAGACCTTATACAAGCATCACTACGGCACGGCGCCTCCGCGCTGTTGCCGTACGCGCATATTATACAAACACACGATTATTGTATTTCAATCCTTCTTTTCCTAGATATCAGCCCTAATCGTGGAACCAAGTGCAGGCCTCATGTTCTACTGCGTGACCCGGGAGCTGGAGTCAGTGATCTGGTCAGCCAGCCTGGCCGGCACACACGTGACCGACCTCACGACCGTGCACAACTGCACCGGGCTCGCCGTGGACCCGTTCAAGAAGAAGCTCTATGTGGCTGAGACTGGCCCTGCACATATCATCAGGATGGACTATGAGGGGGAGAGCCAGTGAGTTGGTTTTGTTTTATGGTTTAAGAAAAGAAAGAAAAAAACATTTATTAAGCACAGACTAAAAGACACACAATACACCAGATACATAGGTACATCGGATAGCAACTAATAAAAAAACATAGACAAAGAAGACCTTAACCTATTTTTTTTTTTCATAAGGCATTTATTTCTCAAAAACAGAATATAATTATTCACAACACTGGTTGCATACATATTAAACGTTCCTTAGAACGTGTATCGGAACGGTCTGTTTAAAGTTAGACGTATATTTAATTATAAACTATGCCTAAGGAAATCGAGTTCAGGTTTTTTATTTTATTTTTTTTCTTGATAATCTGCAAAATTATTGAGACTATGAGTCCATATTACGTATCGAAACACAGTTCTACAGGATCTACAAGTATTTTAGTTGAAAAGGTGAAAAAAGTATTCCTCTGGCGATCCGTCACTCCGTTTTGGTGTATTACTGCTGCTTCCATTCCATGCTGCCTGAGCGGTTCATGATATTGAGGCATCCCGCTGCAGGGCGGTCCTACGTCAGCGGCTCCCATTATTTATATTTGTAGAATTTATTTCCTAATATAGTTATAACTACTAACGCGGTAATCGAGAACATTTCTTACAATTTCCAGCAAAAAGATCCTAGCCGACCACCCACAACTGGAAGCCCCACACGACCTCGCCATCTTCGAAGATTACATCTACTACTTAGTCGCCAACAGCTTCCGACTCAGCCGCTGCCGACTCTTTGGCCCCAAGTACTGCGAGACCTACATCTTCAGAGTATTCGACGCCAACACCTTTGTAATACGCCATGAGAGCGTCCAAAGAGATGACTTGGTCAATGAGTGCGAAGGCGTGGTTTGCGCCAATGTTTGTGCGTTGGACAAGGATGGCCCCAAATGTTTGTGTGATGATGGCTCTTTAGCGAAGAATGGGGAGTGTCCGACGTTGGATAAAAAGGACGTGAGTGTTGTTTTTTTTTCAATTTCTGATAGGTACCTACTTTGTACAGTCAACAGCAAAAGTAGATGATCAACGGAGTTCGCGTCAGAACTGTGTGACGTCGAAGTGATTCAAAAGTATGTGATTGTAAATTATACCAAACATTTACTACTAGTACGCCACGCAGTTCTGACGCGAACTCCGTTCATTAGTATTGAATTTCTGATTTTGATCATCTACTTTTGCTGTTGACTGTACATACTAAGATTATGAGATAGGTTAGAAAGGCCATATATAATGGAAAATGGTTCTAATAGACTAGATATAATAGATTTTCGCCATTTTGGCGCTGACAGCAACGTGATCGTCTGTGGAATTAATATTTTGGATAGCGAGTTTTACAAGATGCGCATACTCTCATGATAAAAACGTTTTGAATATCTCGTAGTGAACACAAAAATACACAAAAAAAACCTTAATCCACGATTTAGACCTAAATCATCAGAGACGTACCAATGCAAAATGACGGCCATTTGCGGCAATGTGTCAATTTTAGTTCCTGAGACGCTCGAGCGGGGCGCTTTGAAACGGCGCAAAAAACAACTGTCATTCCGTATTAGTGTATTTAGTCCGGCGTACTTGTATAATATAGGTCAATGATGGTAAAGCTTCGCCATCTTCCAAGATTGCATCTACTACCTACTTAGTAGCCAACTCCTTCCGACTCAGCCGCTGCCTACTATGACGGTTCAGCAAAATTCATTGCGTTATTTACTTTGTTAACCAGAAAAATTGTTCGCACATATGAAGCAATGGATTAGCAATTTCCTTCAAAATGATTCAGATTGAGATTGAAAGTCATCCTAGCCTTAGTTAACCTAGCCTTTTCCCAACTATGTTGGGGTTGGCTTCCAGTCTAACCGGATGCAGCTGAATACCATTATTTTACACGGAGCGACTTCCTGTCTGACCTTCACAACCCAGTTACTGGATAATATGATACCCGTAAGACTGGTTGTCAGACTTTCGGGCTTTTGACGACTCGTAACGACTGTCAAAGATCCACAAATGACAGCCGGGACCCCAACGGCTTAAAGTGCTTTCCGAGACACGGAGGGGTCTCGGTATGTAAAGATAGTCACTTATCCACAGACCAACCGCGGCAAGCTTAGCTTAACCTGATCGATCGACACGTGCGCGGGCCCCCCCGATTGAGATTGAAAGTGTGTTACGCAATCTGAGGGCCAATTCTCGTAATTTTAAGAACATTCACAGTCTGATCTCAGTCTCAATCTGTCAAAAAATACTTCTAATTTCCCTACATTTTGACAAGTTTTTGACATTTGTTTATCGCCGAGATGAGACTGCGACTAGATTTTGATCGTTTTAAATTACGAGAATTGGCCTGCAGGATGCCGATACCTCGCCTTTTGTCAAATATTGATGTGCCAAACTCTCCCCTCCATCCGCAGCTGCCGCTGTTCAACGGCTGGTCGTACGCGGAGCTGGTGACTGCGCACGACGTGCCGATCACCATCATCATCGCGGTTTTGGTGCTGGTGGTGCTCTACATCTGCGTGTTCGTATACTACCATTTCGTTTACGTGCCCAGGAGGAATAGAGCTTCGAATTATACTGAGTGAGTGCTTTTTTTTCATTTTGGACTGACTTTTTGAGCGACTGAGCCGAGTTCTTGCGTTCGATCCCCATGTTGAGTAAAATGTTTTTTCATTTTCCATTCGCGTCTTGGTGCTACTAACATGCGACTTAGGAACTAGCCACACTTTTTCCACACTTATTCAGCTCAGTTCAGCTTTTGTCCATAGAAAATCGTTGTTTTCTATGGACAAAAGCTGAACAGAGCTGAAAAAGTGTGGTTAGTCCCATAAACGTAACTGACGAAAGAAATGTGTGTGTTTTACACAACTGCGGCGGGGAAGGTTGACTGGTAGAAAATGCATATGGCAATAAGTCCCTATCTGTATGTACATTTGTGTGCTGGAAGTGTTAAAATAAATACCTACAGGCACCATGCACAATGGTCCACTTGAAGGACTAAGTGCGGAACCCAAACCCGTCACATAGAACATACCTACAAGCACGATGACTAAAGTAATTTTAATGTTTTTTCGCTTGTAGTTAGACATTTATAACATAACATGACGACGCCTGCAATCTCTGAATGGTTAGGGAGAGGTGATGTACAGACGCCAGCAGGTCAAGCTACCCGAAACTGTCAAATTTTCCCAATCAACCTTGAACCTTAATAATTTAGTGATAAAGTTGAAAATCTATTAAAGAAATTTGACAGATTGTAGTAGCTTGATGTGCTGGCGTCTATACTACATCCACATTTCGACAATTATGAAAGTCCCATGTAAGGAGCGAGCCTATTGCCATCATCATCAACTGGACCCTAGGCTATTACTGAGAAATTCCTGATGGAAAATCCAATAATAAGTACTTTGCCCCACCTGGAAATCGAACCTAGAACCTCATTGTCTCATGCTCAGCAGTATGTAGTGCTTTTGTCCTACTAATATTATAAACGCGAAAGTTTGTATGGATGGATGTTTGTTAATCTTTCATGCAAAAACTACTGAACGGATTTGGTACACAGATAGTTTATAACCAGGATTGACACATAGGATACTTTTTATTCCCACGAGATCGAAACTTATGCGGGTAACACCGCGGGGCGCAGCTAGCGTTCTATAAAATAATTACTTCATACTTTTTTCCAGAGTCCGGTTCCAGAACAGGCCGGCGGACGACTCGCTCTTTCCTGCAGTAGGTCCTTCAGTTGTGATGAACACTGCAAGGTAAATGTTTTAGTATCCAGCTTGCACATTATAGACAAATCTTCTTTCTTGTTGTGCTATCGGGGAGCTTAAGTGTCCGTTCACATAGACCGGCTCGGACAGGAGAGTTTATTTTCTTCGCGTTTAAAAAAGAGTTTTGGGTCATTGAAATAAGGTTGATGTCTTCATGTCACTGCGCGTTAGGCCGGCTGTTAAGCATTATCATTTAAAAAAGAAGTGACACGAAAAAATCAACCTAATTTCAATGACCCAAAACTCTCTTTTAAACGCGATAAAAATGTACTCTCCTCTCCGAGCCGGTCTGTGTCCTACCGACAAGGAAACGACTAGCGACGTATCAACATTTTTTTCGCTCAAGAAATGTACAGACGCCAGCAGGTCAAGCTACCCGAAACTGTCAAATTTTTCCAATCAACTTTGAACCTTAATGCTTTAGAGATAAAGTTGAAAATCTATTAAAGAAATTTGACAGATTGTAGTAGCTTGATGTGCTGGCGTCTGTACAAAAGATTGTAGGTCTCGTATAAGTAAAAGGTAGGGGCTTGTGACTAAGTAATAATAGCCGCACGGATCGATCGATCAGATTAAGCTACGCTTGCCGCGGTTGGTCCGTGGATGGGTGAAAAACTAAGTTGGGGTCGGCTTCCAGTCTAACCGGATGCAGCTGAATACCAGAATTTTACATGAAGCGATTGCCTATGTGACCACCACAACCCAGTTACTGGGTAACACGATACCCCATGGTACGTATAGTATTATATTATCTGTGCCCTTGGTAAGACTGGTTGTAAGACTTTCGGGACCCGTAACGACTGTCAAAGATCCACGAATGACAGCCGGGACCAACGGCTTAACGTGCTTTCCGAGGCACGGAGGGGTCTCGGTATATGAAGATGGTCACCCATCCATGAACCAAGCACGGCAAGTTTAGCTTAACCTTCGATCGATCCGTGCGGCTGTTATTACTAAGCGACAAGCACGCATTCATCCCGTAAAATATTTTAAAAACATTTATTTTTCAGTGGCACGTCAGACGAGTTCGTGAACCCGCTGCTGTACTTGAGGAACATGTGGTACAGTTCGTACCGGAAGCGATCGCGGCCTATCGTAAGTTGAACTGTCTTGGTAGGTAATGACACTAGCGATAATGAAGGTATGATTGGGATATATACGCGGAGAGTCGTGAGTTCGAACCCCGACCGTTGCACTACTCTACTATCACAAGCTTAGTTTAAGGCCACTTTATCGCGCACTGGATTTTCAACTCTCGGTATTGAGAATCCAACAGAGCGCATCGCAGAGCGTCAGAAAAGCCCTATTAGATTTTCAACGCTCGGCGCTAAGCAGTGAGGTTAAAAATCCAATGCGCGAAAAACACGCCCGTGCGTACCTGGGCGTACTTACCTAACATAGGTACTCTTATACTTATAATAAACAAGTAGGTGCGCTGGACTTCATACTATCGATGACAAAAGGAAGACATTTGATTTTTGTCATTTTGGTGCAGACAGCAACGTGAGCGTCCGTGGAACTAATGTTTTTGATAGCGAGTTTTACGAGATGCGCATACTCTTAAGATAAAAATGTTCTAAATATCTCGTAGTAAACACAAGTCTTATTCCACGATTTAGGCCAAAATCGTCAGAGACGTACATACCAAAACAAAATGACAGCCATTTGCGGCAATGTGTCAATTTTAGTTCCCGAGACGCTTGAGCGGGGCGCTTTGAATCGGCACAAAAACAACTGCCATTTCTTATAGTACCGCGTAATCTCAGATTAATGAAGACCGCGTAATGTATATTTAGTCCAGCGGCTGCGTACTTGTAAAATGTAGGTCAGTGAACATACTCGTTTTGCTTCATTCAACTTAACGGTAGATTAAGTAACTTACTACGTACTCTTACGTAATATAAGGATTGTAGTAGGTGGCATTCTGTAGTTCCTGCCTACCCCCATGGAAAATAGTTATGTTTGTTACTGGTGATACTTACCTCTACTGGTAACCACGTGGCCCATGGGACCAAGTCTTGAATAGCGACCGGGTACCGTAAGGGCCCTATCACACTAGCGATTTGCGAGCCGCTGCGGGGCGGGGCGGCACGCAGCGAATGCGTCGCGAACACGCCGCGGCTGCACAGCGAAGACATCACGGACGCGTGGCGAATTCGCAACGTTTTCGTCGCGTGTTTGTACAAAACAGTAGGTACCAATATGATTTAGGTACTAGTCTATGCTCAGTACCAAAATGGATTCCGACGAGGAGACACAGCTGTTGACTTTGTTACTTCGAAGACGCCAGAGACGAAAACGAAAGCATGGAATTCGTTGCCGTCCGCAACGAATTCGCTGCGCATGCGCAGCGTGTTCGTTGCGCGCCCGCTCCGCTTTGAGGACGCTCGCAATCTGCTAGTATGATAAGGCCCTAAGCGTGAACCTTCAAGATGAACCGACGATCCGGTATAGAACGTGGAAACGTCAAACAAACATAAGACAGGCCTAGAAATCGTAGTCTTCTTTCGGCTGAGATAATGAACTATGTACTTTCTTTTTCAGTTATCTGAAGAACAACCTTTCGAAATGTCGCGAGAGTCGCCAAAACAGCTCGACTGGTCTGACACGGAATCAGATATAGATGTTAGGGAAGTAAAATAATAATAAATTGTGAAAAATAAATAATACTAGATAATATTATAATTATATACCTACTTTCTCATCTAGGTATCTATTATTATGATGAAATAATATCAATTTATGGAGTCTGTAAAGAGTAGTATTCTTATTTCAAATTAGAATCCGTTGTTATACTAACTTAACTCTTCTCACAGAGAGGCAGCCTGAGTCCCAGACATATTATTTTGTATCATAGATTGTTGATGGAAAATAAAAAAAAAGAAATAATACTAGTTACTTCATAATTAAGTGAATCAACCCATTGAACATTGTAATTACAGACAATTAAAGAGCCATTGTGTCTCGCGGTGGATCTACATTCCGGCATATGAAGTTAATATTTATTCATTATGAAATAATATCGAATTTAATAGTTGTATCATCCTCATCATCAGCCTATAGCAGTCCACTGCTGGACATAGGCCTCTCCTATTGCACGACATTCAACTCTATTATCGATAGTTGTATAGCCAGAGTCCCAGCAGAGGGAACATTGCAGACTGAAATTTATTTTGAATTCTATTGTAAATGTGTATTCAGTCTTGAATGAGAAAGCCTGACTCCATTATTATTATTGTTTTTACATGAAATTTATATTTTAAATGATTTTTAATTATGATTGAGCATAATTAATGTACTTGTATTTAGAATTTTACTGATGTTTTTGTATTAAGTTTAATCTTATGAAGTGTACAAATCAAATTAAATAAATATTGAATATGGACTTGGTACTTTTATTCCTTCAGTAATGAATTCACTCGTCAATTTTGCAAACTATTATCTCATTGTCTTACTAAACTCAGTAGGTAAATGGTTATAAAATAAAACAAACATTTGATTACAAAAAAGGCTTATTAATTTCCTAAAACATAGAATACAGTTAAAAATATAAGAATTACTTCCAAAGCTTCTTGATGGACATGTTCTTCTCCGAATCCTTTTGCATAACCTTCGCTACGGCCATTTCAAAATCTTCCTGAGTGACATGGACTCTGCGCTCACGCAGAGCATACATACCAGCCTCCGTGCAGACACCCTTGACTTCAGCACCTGACGCACCAGGCATCAGTTCTGCAATCTTACGTAGGTTGATTCCTCTTGTAAGATTCATCTTCCTTGAGTGAATTTTCAGGATGTCAAGACGAGCTTCCTCATTTGGTGGGGGGAACTCAATCTTCCTGTCAATACGTCCAGGTCTAAGCAGAGCAGGGTCCAGAATATCAATCCTGTTAGTAGCCATGATGACTTTGATATTCTTTGTTGCTTCAAAACCATCAAGCTGATTCAGCAACTCTAACATAGTTCTTTGTACTTCGGAGTCGCCACCGCTGCCCGACTCAATACGAGATGAACCAATAGAATCAATTTCGTCCATGAAGATGATAGAAGGAGCATGTTCACGGGCCATAACAAAAAGCTCTCGGACCATGCGGCTGCCCTCGCCAATGAATTTCTGCACCAACTCTGAACCTGAGACACGGATGAACGTGCACTCAGTGTGGTGAGCTACAGCACGCGCGAGCAGGGTCTTACCAGTACCAGGGGGACCATACAACAACACACCCTTGGGTTGAGCAATACCTAGCGCATCAAACAGCTCAGGATGTTTCACTGGAAGCTCAATCACCTCTTTAATCTCCTTGATTTGCTTGTCTAGACCTCCCACCATCTCGTAAGTGGAATCAGGAACCTTTTCCACCATCATAAGTGACACCAACGGATCCACTTTGTTCGGAAGGATTTTGTGAAGAGTGTAGCTCTCGTTGCGGAGCGCGACGCGGCAGTTCGCAGTCACATCGTTGATATCGACGTTCTTGTCCAAATCAACCACGAATTTACCCTCAGGATGCACCTTGACTAAGACTTTCTTCTTGTCCATAGGTTTGACAACCTCGCCCACATATGAGCCCTGTTCTTGCAAGAGTTGCAGCTCTTCGCGCAACATACGTACTTTAGCGTTGAGCTCATTACGCTGGGCTTGCAAACGACGAAGATTTTGAGATTTCTCGGCGACGATCAACTGCAGCTCTTCAATCTTTGTTATGTAGTACGGCCGGAATCCTTCACCTTTTCCCGAGTCCACCTCCATTTTAGTGAGAGTCATTTTGCTTATTTATTTTTGCCACATTCAATAAAAGCACTTTTCGATGCAAACTCAATACAATAATTTCAGCCGCACAATATTTTTCCAAGTCACGATGACGTGTGACAGACCAATTTTAAAAATTCTACTAATTAAATAATACTTATTGATGTTCCTTACAATTTTATTGCAGTAACATCACTGTATGGCCCATTCACTGTTGATTTAATTTAATTTCTGGTGTTACGTATTCGTAATTGATTTATAATTCTTTTTCACTACTTTATTTAAAACAATGTAATCCTGAAAACTACTGAAAGCTACTAAAAATATTGTCACATTATTAAGCTTGCTACACTGTAAATACAATGCATTCAGGAATTTTAACCACAAAGTACGTTCAAAATAAAAGAAAGCATTTAAAAAAACTGTAGTCGTATGTCAATGTGTGGAGTAAAATGCTGAGTATAATATTGTGTTACCCAAAAAATATATATTTGATAGAAATAGAATCATATTTATACATTTTTAAAAGCGTTCCACTATCGCTGTCGCCACTGTCGTCACGCCATTGTGACATGCATTGAGAAATACTCTGTGGTTTCATCCATTTAATCAAAATCAACGATAATCCTGTTCAAATCACATGCAATATAAATACAGTATGTAGTAAAGTTACAATATTAATTAATTACGAAAGGACACACAGATCAAGAGATGAAGCTGAAAACAATCTTAAGATTTAATTAACAACCTTGCATTATAATTTTCCACCTCTCTAACCTATCATGTACGTACCTTCCTCTTCACTCTCCCAATAAAAATCAAAAGCAGGAAATACAAGAAATGTATTGAGAGAGAAGATATAATCGTAAACATGTGTATCTTGACTACTATAGCCCTCGTTTTGTGTAGTACAGTCGTTGTGAAATTACTGTGGCTGATACGAATGGGCACATTAGCACATTGGAGTTTAATAATTGGCAAAGCATTGTCCCCAAAAGACGCCTCAAGAGGTTTAATGTTGGGTGGTGCCATGTTCTGCTTCATAACAGTCGGTACTTTACTGCCCACGTTCTTATGTCCAAGATTAAAATTTGTAGCTACTGCATTGACTATACCGCCTCAGCTTCACATGGTACTATTATTACATAGAAATGTAACGCGTCGCTTCGAAAACGAAACAGTTCTGAAGACCGTTCAAGCTTACACTGTGGCCACTTTTGTTTCGAGTTTATGGACCATTGTATCTCTATTGAGATGAAAAAATAATAAAGTAAGTATTAGGAAACGTGTACTTTGAGAAGAGAATAGATTTCAGTTTGACTAGATCTATGTAACATTATGAAGTAACGTTGAAGAAAGTCTTGCCCCATGGGCCATGTGTAATTGGACACATTTGATTGGATTCGATCAACCCTCTCCCACGATTGTAGAAATTTTCGTTTAGAGGCTTTGCAAATGCAAAGGAAAGTTTAATCGGTTATACTGGATTGTTTTTTGCACCTGAAAAATCATTTTTTTTTTATTATATATAAAAAAAACCCTGTTTCTCTGACAATAAAGCAATGAGTCTCATGATTTGTTATTCTTATTTCCAATTCCATTATCAATTACCATAGATATAGGCATTTCTATGTCAATTACAGTCAAGACGTAAATTCAATTTTCAGATCAAAGCAAGTAAAAGTCTCGTGATTAAAGTTTATTTACTCAAGAGATTCACGCTAATGGGTCGTCATGAATGAATGAAATGGACCAAACGTATCTAGGTACTATTTTGTGAAACTATGAATAACACAAATGCATTAGTGGTCCCATCCCAGAACCTGGATAAAAATGTGTAATCTACAAATCAACTTTGAGGTGAAATAAGGCCAATTCGCGTAATTTAAAACGTTCAAAATCTAGTCGCAGTCTCATCTCGGCGACAAACAAATGTCAAAAACTTGTCAAAATGTAGGGAAATTAGAGGTATTTTTGACAGATTGAGACTGAGATCAGACTGTGAACGTTCTTAAAATTACGAGAATTAGCCCCTTGAAATATTTATATTCTATGCGGTTTATTTCCAGTACAAACAGAGATTCACGATAAGGCAGTCTTTGTTTCGCGACGACGAGCACTAGTCGTGGCTAGTCGTTTCGCGCGTGAATATTCAAACAAATTGCAAATAAATACCTGTTCCGCCCGGCTGGGCCAAAGTTAAAAAAAACATAACTTGACATTGACGTTGACAGGTAACCTGCTTTAGTCATTTGTAATTTCGTCAAAAAATATTGATTTACTACGTTCAATATTTTTACCAGCGTAATATCTTTTAAAACTTACTTATAATATTATGATTGGTACTCGAGATTATGTGTAGTAAAAGTTTTCAATCGATAAAAACAATAATTCTGTGTGCAGTGTATTCGTAGAGTTAGGTACCGTCGCTATTGTTTTTATCGGTAAAAAGGTAATGTTTATGTTATGTTTACGACTTCAATCGTATTTAATTTTATCAATTCACCCTTCTTCAACAACTTTTCCCCATTTGGCCATATTAGTGTTAATAATTTGGCTATATTAAAATCACATCAAATAGAGACATTTTTTTAATGTTTGTTTTTTTTATGTAAGGTCGTAGGCAATGACACTGCAATACAAGTTTTTTGTCAGGAAAACGAAAGAGGCTGTATATGTCCTAAAGTAGAAATGAAACAATTACTTCTGCTTAGCTTCCTGTTGATTCAAGGTAGAATAGTAATGTGACAAGGTTTCCTCTCTGTCATGTTAATGATGTGCTAAAACAAACAATATCACATGATTCTAATGGCAACAAGTTTGTTCTATTTTTGGAGATAGAACAAACATCAAGTTTTAAAACAGACAAATAACACCAACCATTTAAATTGTTTAAAATTTATTATTCTAAACTATCCTGTATTTTACTCCCATCACAAAATTAAGTTAAATATGTTTTTATATTATATCTTGAATAAACAATTAAAAAAAAAAAACAATTTAATCATTAAATGCTACCTCTTACTTTTGATATGTGCAGTTTTCTGATGGTTCACTAAATTGCTAACCATTCTTTTGTACTTATTCTATTACAAAATGTTTAACACAGAATAATATTAGGGGAACAATAAAAAAGGGGAAATATAAGAAACAGAAGAAAGTAGTTTGTTCCATTTAGGATAGAACTTTGACTGAATTTATGGCTTGACCTAATCTAATCTAACGAGCCTGTATTGTGCCACTGCAGGGAAATGGCTTCCCTTTCCATATAATTTAGCCTTTGCGAGTGCCGGCCAGTCCTTAAGGCTTGGCCTGTATTAAATAATCATATTAACTTTATTATCTAACAAAATGAAGTGTTCAGGGTATCTAAAGGCTTTCTCTCCAAACTTAGGTTTACTTGCAGAGGTCGCCCTGAGCAATAACACTGTCCATAAATTCAAACTCTATTTCAATTAAAGCATTTACAGGAATTTTTGGATTGTCAAAATTAAATAGTCGGTCAGTTAGTCAGAAAGTTGAAGCTATTCCAAAATGTAGATCTCTAGGGAGAAGAACAGGCAAGAAACTCCAAGGACACTCTTTTAAATCAAGATATTATTACAAAATCCTGGGTGCATTAATCTTGTTGCTATATTGAGAGAACAATGTAAAAAAAAAACAAATAAAAATAGTAACAGTCTGTTTTTTCAATTTATTAAAAACAAGCAAGACAAGTTATGATAAAAAATCTGTGTACAATACAGTTTATTTTATGCCTTCAATTTGAACACGCTAGGTAAAATTTATACAAAGTTTACCATGTGAAACATTAAAGAATTTATGTATATAGCATTCTGACTTTAAATACAACTCATAATGTTCAGTTTATGAATTACTTTTATGTTTTTTGTTTAATATTTGAGCTAGAAATATAAACAAAAAAGATTTGATGTTTCTTTTTAGGGGTTTTTCTACCGCTGGACGTTTTTTTACCTAAAGTATGAGTTGAGAAAATCTGTTTTCTTTAGTTTTGTTGTGTTGAGATAACGATACGTAAGTATCGTTATCTCAACACAACAAGATAAGTGAAGCTTACACAATAAAAAGCTGATTTCTAAACTGATATTTCTAGTGACTACACTAACTGCGGTTGGTGACCCCACACCACAAAAAATCATCAAATTAATTTCTTTTTAACCGACTTCTAAAAAAGGAGGAGGTTCTCAATTCGGATGTTTGTATTTTTTTTTTAATGTTTGTTCGCGCATAACTCCGTCGCTTGCCAACCGATTTGAAAAATTCTTTTTTTGTTGGAAAGGGTATACTTTCCAAATGGTCCCATAGAAATTTCATCAAAAATGGTTCAGCAGTTTGGTTTTTAAACCAAAATTACTAGTAAAAATTACAACTTAAAGATGAAAAATAAAAACTTTTTTGAAAAAAAAACAACGGCCTTCCAAAAACGACACTACAAAGTGAAAAATAATTAATTTCGGAAGTCGGTGGCAAACAACGAAAATGCGAACCCAACGACACCGACTTCCGGAATTAAAGTAATTTTTCACTCTTTGTAGTGTCGTTTTTGGAAGTCGGTTGTTTTTTTTTTTATTGTGTTTAGATATTGATACCCGTCTAGTCCACGGAGTTCCGCTAGCTAATTAAATTTGACCCTGGAGGCAAGTGCTATTTTTTTAAAGTAAAAAAAAGATTCATATTGTTATCTTACTTCCATATCCATCGTATCTGGATGCCACGATAATGAAGCTTAGTGTTAGTAGTATTTTCTTACTACGAGTAATTAGTACCTTCCACCCCATGCCATGTTTCTTCCAGTTTTTCCCAGCAACTCCAATAATGTCATCAGTCCGACATTTTCTTGGTGTACCAATGCATCTCTTCCGTTGTGGTCCCAACCATTTTACTGTCTCTAGTAACCATCTTCGTACCTTCGTAGCTTTTATATCATGTAAAAATAAAGTTTTGATCAGTCTGCAAGGTTGGAAATGAAGCTGATGAATAAATTCTCTACCAAAGTACCAAGTGGTGCAAGATAACTAATTATATGAACTGTAAAAGTGATATTAATGCTAATTAAGTAATGGAAATTAGTATCTGCAAAGTGATTGTGAAAAATTGTATTGAACTCTATAATATATTGGGTCACTGGATAGCAGGGCTTGGAACCGGTACCAAAAGTACAGGTTCTGTACCGGTACTTAGCGGTTCTTTCATTAACAAGTACCGGTACCAAATTCAGATACCCGCAAACCGGTATAGGCGGCGGTGACCCTGACCATTTACCATCACTTGGCTGCCGCGCCTAGCTTGATTGCCACTTCCCACCCATTAAAGCTGAACGCCCACTGGTCCGCACGGGCCGCAACGCAGCGCACGCACGGCACGCAACGGATTTTGGTTTGCTTTGTGCATTCAAATAGTACTGCACTGCAGCCATCGGTAACAACATTACAGATATATGAAAAAAAAATACTTTGCATGCCGGTGCCGACACATGGATTAGTACATTGCCGCACGTTGTTTTTTTTTTTTATAATTGAGGTGAAAACCGCCAGTTAATTCTATTAGTAGAAAGACATGAAGAATTGTATAATCTGAACCATCGACAATGTTCGAAGAGGATTGAAGATTTTAATATGGAGCGTGGCATACGTACTGTCGCGCCATTTTGTTTTTTTTTTTTTTTTTTCAAAATAGCTGCTATGCGTTAAACCCATATGAATTGATAGCTGACATTAATGCAAATAGAAACCATAATTTGACCAAACCCCGTAAAGCGTAGATTCTGAGATATTAACGTTGAAAGTGGATCAAGTGACATATTTTGCCATATTTTATTAACTTGATTACATCAGCCCCAGCAGTCTCGACATTCATAGCGATCGCTTTACGACCGAATTCGGTTACAAAGTCCCGAATTGACAGGTGAAATGTATGGAGTGACAGGACTTTGTGACCGAATTCGGTCGTAAAGCGATCGCTATGAATGTCGAGACGGGCTGGTTGCGTAGATGATTGAAATAATCACTTTCAATGTTTAAAGTAAGCAAACATCTATGCAAAAAGATGTAGGTGCGCAAGTTAAAAAAATATGGATGTCACGTGATCGACTTTGAACAAATAATAATAAATGTCTCGGAATCATGACGCTTTACGGGTTGCGGGCTGGACGTTCACCTTAAATTAACACTCTTTCCTTCCCTATTATGACAATGATGACGTACTATACGTAGCAACTCTTATAAAATCGGCGTTGTTTGAGAAATTACTCATCGTGAGTTCGGCAGTTTTACTATGTATGTAATCTAGTAAAAATGCCGGTAGAAAGTACTGTACTAATATACTATGTGTACTGTTCTAATATAACAGGCCATTCAGAAGCGTCTGTAAACATTTCAGGGTAAACAACGTTATAGAGTAAGTTATTGGATGACGCTTGAAATGACTAAAGGTCCTAGAGCATTTTCTCGAACATTTCCGTGTAATGTAACGTTCTTACAATACAGGCAAAAACTCAGTTTCAAAAAGTATTTCCATGTAGTGTAACGTTTCTGCGAATGCTCGACGCTGCGTTCGATGTAATGCTCACGGCGAGTGAGCATTTACCTGTTACATTTCTTTCTACCTTGCGTTCATTGTTGAAATGTCGGACCTACAGGTACCGCTCGTGTCTTTGCTTGATAAACTGTTACACCAATACGCTAGCGAGCGTCGTGTTCGAAGTGCGGTTCGATAAAATTTAAAAACGGCGATTGTTCCATGTTCTGATACAAGTAAATGCTCTAGTCTATACTCACCTTTACGAAACGAACGAATGAGAAACATTTGTCGCGCCTTAGTTTGTATAGCGAAAGTTGTCGCACTGTCGATGTCGTTCCGTCGTCTTGTCGTTTGTCGAGAAAACAACCAGTCTCATTAACGTACGTCGTGCTGATGTGCTGTCGCACCCCTGATGGTCGGCATATCGAACTGTCGCCCTAACATTTGTCGTGTATTTGTTTGTCGCAACTATAATACGGAGTCCTTTTTGATGCCTTCATTACTGCACACAGCACACGTACGCACGGCTACACATCAAGCTATACAGAACCAGTATAAGCTGACTTGTGATTGTACGAAAAACCTATACAAAGCGAGGTCAGCTAAAACTGGAAATGCTGCTGCAGCTTGATGTGTAGTCGTGTGTACCAGCACGAATTATGTGGGAACAGTTCATCATCATCATCAGCCTAAAGCAGTCCACTGCTGGACATAGGCCTCTCCAATTGCACGCCATTTAGCTCGATTCTCGGCAACTCATCCAGCTGCTACCAGACTCAAGACTGCTACTGAAAAATTCCTGATGGAAGAACCCAATAACACTTTGCCCGACTTGGAAATCGAACCCAGAACCTCTTGCTCAGCAGTAGCGCTTGCGGACACTACACTACACTAGTAATGACGACACGGTTAGCGCAGTGACTGAGCGATCGACTGCTGCGCTGCGTGTCGCGGGTTCGATTCCCGCACGGAACAAATATTTGTATTGCCTACAGGTAGTTGTTCCGGGTTTGGCTGTTTGTGTGTGTGAGTTTAAATGTTTGTAACCGCACCCACGACACAGGAGTAATTCCTAGTAGGGGATAACGTTTAAAAAAAAGAAAAAAAAAATAGTGCCGAAGAGTCCAGATGGCTTTCTGCAGTATGTCGTGTCTGAAAAATCTATCCCCCTCTTGCCAGTCCTCATAATGGGACTGTTGCCCTCAAGTATCGATCCAAATTATGTGCAAATTTTGGATGGAGTCCAATACGAACGAACGAGACTTGAATTGATCCTTCATCATGCACATTAGACTCAACCGGCGATCGTGTATGACATTCTCGTAATTTTAAGAACGTTCACAGTATGATCTGTCAAACATACCTCTAATTTCCCTACATTTTTGACAAGTTTTTAACATTGATTGTCGCTGAGATGAGATTGCGACTAGATTTTGAACGTTTTCAAATACGAGAATTGGCCTTCAGATGCATGAACGTAAACGAAACAAAAGGTGTAGGTATGTAAGGATCTAGCAGGTGGCATTCTGTAGTTTCTGCTTACCCCCATGGGAAGACGGCTTGAGTTTATATATGTAAAGACAACAATAAAGATATTTTTGACAGAGAGACTACCATACTTCTGACTAAGGTAGTCTATCTACCTGGCAACATTCGTGCACATTATAATACCATTTTTTTTTTACAGAATGGGCAACACTAGCAAGAAGTTGGCGGCAAAATGCACGCTCCTTACCAAAGACGAGCAAAAGTACCTCGCGGCCACCTTCCGTGCGGCCAGTAAGAATTCTGATAAGATCAGAGAGGAGGACCTCATCGTGAGTGGCAAATTAGACGCAGTGTTGTTAGAAGTGTGTTCATTTTCCTTTATTATTTTTGGTTTACTACCCGTTTGGTTGGTGATTAGAGGGGCTGTGTTGCCATATTTTGAAATGGTCTCCAAAAGTCGCGTAATATTGGGAAGTATTACGCGACTTTTGGACTTCCAGAAGGACCCCAAACACATCCATATTGATACTCAGAAGAGTGTTGGGACAAAAGGACAAATATTATTGGGGCAACCGCAAATTAAGGTAACAAATATTAAAAACAATATTAAGTAAGTACTTATCAGAAGTTTTTGGAAATATCTTCTAACAACGAAATTTTGTACCTCAAAATAAGGTCTGAATTAATTTCATATAAAGGGAATTTTATAATTTTTCTCTCATCACCAACCAAACCTGTCATCATTACATACAAGATTCTGTAAGTAACAAGCATACAACCGTCTATACATTGTATTTTGTATTATAATTTACAATCGTAGCTCAACTTTTTATAATCAGATCACCAATGTACTCATACGATCCACTAATATTCATGCAAATGAGGGTAGAATTGAATAACGTGTGAGATTAACTTTCTGCTTCGATGATAGATGGCTTTGGTGGACGGGGTAATCATGTCTATTTGTTTTGTTTTTAGCATCAAATCATATTTAACTAACAGTTATACTAATTTGATGTAGGATTCTTTGCACTAAACGCAGCACAATGCTCGCTACTCGCTGCGCAGTACTGCGCAGCGACTCATGTTCCGAGCCGCCATAAAGTTTGCATCGGGCTGTGCCTTTTGTACTTGTTCTGGACGATTTACGTCTCTTGGCGAATACCTTTTTAATTATTTATCAATGCAAAAGTAAGCTAGTTTGAAGAAAGAATCTTTTTAATTCTTTAGGGCCGGCGCACTGACGGCACGGCACGGTAGGGGATTTTTATGCGACGAATAGAAATATAACTTAAATATGTATGACAATTAAATTGAAATTTCAATGATGATGCCAAAGGACGTCGTGGCATGCCTAAAGTTCGTTTTTTAAACCCAGATACTAATTTGACAAGTGTAATGTCAAACTTCTATACTAAAAAAACGCAAACACCAATTACTTAAATGTCAGATTAGTATCTGGGATTAAAAACGAACTTTAAGGATACCGCGGTATCGTTGCCGTTAAATTTCAATTTTAATATTATGCTTTTAAATTATATTTTCTATTCTTCGCATAGAAATCCTTTGCCGTGCCGTGCCGCCAGTGGACGCCAGCCCTGAACGTTCTCGTGTGAGTACATTGGTCGTATGTATTTAAATAAAAATGTCATGTAATTGTAACTTGTATGTAGTAACAATTTTATTATAAGTTTATTATTTATAGTTCGTCCCATTTTGTTTTCATTATTTACAATTTGTCTTTAATTTCGTTTATTTGTCCCATATTAGTAGCTTTTTGACTTTTATTTGTGTAAGGTGGTGGTATAACTTATAATTTTGTATCTAGCAATCTTTTACGTTATTTTATTTTAGATTTTTTTAGTATTGCCTTATGAATGGATCTTGTCTGTTTCAAAACCGTTTTAAGTATTTTTACTATGGTTTAGCTTATTTAATTTACTATTTTTTTATAATCTGGGAACTGGGCCCTATTTGGGTCTTGCCATCCTGCTAATATTATAAACGTGAAAGTTTGTATGGGAACTACTGAACGGATTTGGATGAAATTTGGCACACAGCTGGTTTATAACCAGGATTAACATATAGGATAATTTGTATCTCGATATGCCCACGGGATCGAATCTTATGCGGATGAAACCGCGGGGCGCAGCTAGTGCCTAATAATTTAGGCTGCGCACCAAGATTGACTTTCGTCAACACGTTTATTTTTTTTAAGGTTCGTTTTTTTTAATTATTCTTGTCTTTTGGCACATTTTTGTCACAATTTATTTGTCTGCTTGTTAAGCACATAGCACGGTGTTTGAATTAGGTACGTTTTTTTTTTACTTTATATCAGAAAAACGATCTTTTAGCCTAAGTCATTTATTATTACATTTACTGCTAAGCAAAGTTTTACTTTTTAAACCTACGAGACGACGGTTTTTAATAATGAATGATGGATTATGCTGTTCGGTCCTGCTGCATGAACAGAAAAAAACTTAAAAACGTAATACACACTGTCTACATCTCTCTATCTATTGTCCTATCGCAGGCATGCTGGAAGAGATTTCTTATGAAATAGGCATCACCTCTGTACATATTTTTCTATTTGGTTTTTTCTTGTCTGTTTATACAGGATATTTTTTTATTCAGTGCGTAAATTTTCACAGGGTGTTCTACCCATGAATATGAACAACTTTCACTATGGGACCATCTCTGAAATCACAAAAAAAAATCAGCTGTTTCTTATAAAAGTTCAATACCTACTCGACCAAAATGTATGAATCTGCTGATTTTTTTTTCGTGATTTCAGAGATGGTCCCATAGTGAATGTTGTTCATATTCATGGGTAGAACACCCTGTAAAAATTTACGCACTGAATAAAAAATTATCCTGTATATGTATATACATAAATGGTAAAATAAATAATAATGGTTTGGATTCGGGAAAGGCACACAATATTCTCGTAGGTAAGTCTGAAGTTCACAACCAAGTCTTATAGGTATTCAGTTTTTCCAAGATTCACCCCTGGATTCTCCCAGGCTATGGATTCTCCCAAGCTATGACATTCTTAATAACCTTCTAATTCTATAACGTGTAATATTATGTTTATGGATGAGTGCATGCAATCGTACAGCGGTCCTAGAGGTGTTTCAAGTTAATTTATAATAATTTAAACATGTTAATGTAAATAAAAAAAACTCAGAAAAAGTTGGAACTTTGACCTTCAATATCTCCGTAACCAGAAAGTTCTCAGGTATGGTTCAGCACAAAAAATAAACACAATGATGGAAAGAACAAGTGGCTTTCGGTTTCGCTAAACGTCTTTTTCCATCCGTAAGGTATATTTTCTTATACATTGCCCCAAAGTCCTTGAAAAATTTCGCGCTCTCCACATTTTCAATTGCCGAATAATTACGAGCGTACACTCGCACAGTCTAATTCCATTGGTAAACCATTACTCGATTGTGAACGAGCTGGCGACCTGTCAAAACTGCAATTAATGACCATGGTATTGTTCTATAACAATACCACACACAACAAGTTTTGAGTAACACTCAACTCGGTCACCAATCACTATAGATTGGTGACCGAGTTGAATGTTACTCACGTTGTTGTAACTACGAGTATGTTGGGAATTAATAAGTGTTTGGTTTATTTTGGACCAGAGCATGATTGCAAATCAATCGCAATACACTGGATATGGCAAAACAAGTTGAATGAAAAAAAAAAGAAAATACATTTTCATCCCACCATCTCGGAAAGAGTATTTTTAATCTTCAATATCTGAGTGGAAAAGCCGTTTTTATTCTCTAGAGGATAAAGTAAATTGAATTTAGAACATCGTGTGCACTAAGTTTGTGAATTAAAAAAAACATTAAACCTATTTACTGCTACCTCTATGGTGCCGAATATATCATACAACTTTTTTTTAATTTGTTAAAAACTCAGACTCGGAACCTTCTTGGTGTTCTTTTTTCAATTTGCTTTGTACGCGGTTCTTTACGCGGCATTTTTTCACGTCATTGTTAAACCTTATATTAAAAACAAGAAACTTGAAAACAAGTGAAAAAACTAAAATGAGTGATTCTAGCGACGAGGAAGTTTGCTTGACGCCTTTGCATTTAGTCATTTCCTCGCTGAGGTGGAATGAAAAGTTACGTGTTGCACTCGAGTGCAAAGATTTTTCACCTCGTGCTCTTTTGATTCCCTCGCTAACGCTCAGGATTCTAATTTTGAATCACTCGCTGCGCTCGTGATTCAATTTTAGAATCCTTCGCTTGCTCGGTCATCAAAATTGAACACGCGGTTAAAAAGCAACTTTGCACTCTTGTATAACAAATAACTATTATTTGCGGAAAACATGACGCATAAAAAAAAACACAAACTCAAAAAAAAAAAAACAAGTTAGGTGAAAACATGTGTCACATCTACGCAAAACAGCCATCGCTCAGCATAATGCTAAGACCCTAATACAAGACAGAGCCCCAGCGCTGATTTTCAGCGAAAGACGGCGTTGACGTGATGACGTCAACCAATGCAAGTTGCGCTGAGCTGCGCCGATAGCCAATGGCCAAGCAGCCTACTGCCAATGCTACCTCTGCAAGCAATGACATGTCGTAAACTCGAGCCGGTCTATTCTGTAAAAAAAACACTTTGAATACTTAGCTGAAGTTGGCTTTAGCAAGTTAGGCTTTAGTACCCTCGAAAACTATGAAAACGACACTTATGACGGATTTTTTTAAATTTTCGCAGCCGCTTTCTTCGATTTTCATCTTGACCTTACTATTGTCTTCTGCACCCTTGAAAACCATGAAAACTATCTCTCTCTCACTCTGTTCTTTCTAATATAATAATAAGAGAGAGAGAGAAACTCGCTTGGAGGCCATAACGCTTTTACGTTACGTGTCGATTTCCACCAGTGTTCTCCTACTACTGTAAGTCGCGTTAAAGAACTTCGTTCAAAAAACTCCTTGTTGGATTTTCAACTCTCGGCGGTAATCAGAGCTTTGGAAATGTAGTGCCCGAAAAAAACCGTCCGTGCGCACCTGCCCCAGCAGTCTCGACATTCATAGCGATCGCTTTACGACCGAATTCGGTCGCAAAGTCCCGGATTGACAGGTGTAATGTATGGAGTGACGACTTTGCGACCGAATTCCGTCGTAAAACGATCGCTATGAATGTCAAGACTGCAGCCCCGGGGCTTAACCTCTGCGCCACCTCAAATCTTACCGGATGCATCAGCAGTATTTACTGCTCCATAATTCGTATCATTTTGTGCAATGTTCTGATTCTATCCGACCAGCTGGCTAGTGTCATCAATTTATCAGTCAGTATTGCAAACAAACCGTCTCGATTTATAGCTGGAATAGTGCGAAACAACCATTTAGCTGGTTATATAATTTAAGTATTATTTGCGATTTAAGTACAGTTCAGTTATTCGTATCTAAATTTCATCGGGATGTATAAAAATTATTCGCAAGTTATGTAAGTTAGCCCCTTGTTAAAAGGCATAGTACTTTGGAGGCATGAGGAACAGGGTGTAAAGTTCACAGGTTCACTCATCTTCCATAGAAAAGGGAGGATCCTCCGACCAGACGGGTGTTGTGTCTGGCGGGCAATTGCCCAACGATTGATGTTGGGAAATTGTATCTATGCTAATTGCGCGGTAAACTCTGCTTGAGAGATGCAGGATTTGCGTGACGTCAGTGTGACGCGTTGTTCGCATGTGGCGTTGTAGATACCGCTACAGTACGTATCAACAAACACCATAATAATTATAATATCACGGCTGTATTCCCCAAAGGGAAGGCAGAGATACCCACATTTCGCCAGTTATGTTGTAAGTCCCATGTAATAGGCTATTAATCGAGTACAAATCAAATAAATGATGATTTGATTTGATTTGAAATCCAAAGTCCGAGCTGCTACTGAACTACTGGAACTTTCTTCGAACTGCCACTAAAACTGCGCTTGCACAATCTCTTTTACTTCCTATCCTTGACTACGCTGATGTCGGTTATCCAGATCTTACTGAGGAACAACTAGATAAACTTGAGCGACTTCAAAACTTTTGCATAAGATTTATATTTGGCCTGCGCAAATATGATCACATTTTTGAATTTCGTACAAAGCTCAAGTGGCTTCCTATACGTTTTCGCCGGAATTCTCATATCTTATTTCAGGTCTACAGTATTTTGTTTAATCCTAAAACCCCCTCTTATTTTAAAGAACGTTTCAAGTTCCTTCATGACACACATAATAGATATCTGAGGTCGTCGGAAAACCTGAGACTAGAGATGTCGATGCATTCCACCAGTTTCTCTGACAAATCTTTCACTGTTCAAGCAGTACGGTTATGGAATGACTTGCCCGTGTCGGTAGGGAGTGTTCAATCTTTGTCCAATTTCAAAATTATGATAAAAAAGCACTTCCTCTTTCCTTAAACATCATCATTATTATTTGTTTATTTATTTTTTCTTTGATCTTGTTTCATGTTTATTAAATGTTATTTAGTTGAGTAAAATATACTTTATGTATATATTAATTGTATAATGTAAATGGTAGGGTACACCACAGACCACCTACTATATTTGTCTCTCCTTAATTTTAATCCATCCAAACATTGTCTTTAAAAGATCGCTCTTAGCGATAAGACCGTCCATTGTGTCACCCTTTGTAAAATTGTATATATTTATGTTCTGTAATTTGTATGGTGTGCAATAAAGAGTATTGTATTCTATTCTACTGAGAAATTCCAGATGGAAACACCCAATAAAACTTTGCCCGAGCGCTTATGACCTGAGAATGTAGGTACTATTAATATGCAGTATTGCATATGCAGGTTCCACTAAGGAAAACAGGACCACTTTTGTGTATTATAGTACCAGTTGCATTCTAATCCTATGATGATTATGTATTTTCCAATGGTCAGAAGGTACAAGGATTCATTCTATTTTTAGTGATTTGAGAGATTTCAGCGAATCATAATAACAGATACAAGATAAGAGATGATATATAATAATTCATCATATATCATCATTCTCCTGCCGTTATCCCAATATATTTTCGGTCTTCTTCTGTTAGTCGTCATCTCGGTAGTCACCCCCTTTCTAGCCATATCATCATTCACACATTTCATCCATCGATATATCTAATATCTTCTAATATATAAAATTCTCGTGACGCGGTGTTTGTTGTCAAACTCCTCTGAAACGGCTGGACCGATTTTAATAAAATTTTGTGTGCATATCGGGTAGGTCTGAGAATCGGCCATTATCTATTTTTCATACCCCTAAATGTTAAGTGTGGTCCAAACAAATTTTTTTTTTTAATTCCTCCCTCCTTCCTCCCTTATTCGATCAACCCCTGTTTTTTAATCGCGATTTTTATATTATTCTGTTCCATCCACTGATCCGCAAGATGGCAATCGAATATAATAATTCATGTATAGTTCTATCAATCAATCGGCGTTTTACCTATAGGAGTAGGGTAGAAGTGTAGGAGTAGGTTAGGAGTAGGGTAGGAGTTGGGTAGGAGTAGGGTAGCAGTAGGTTAGGAGTAGGGTAGGAGTAGGTTAGGACTAGGGTAGAAGTAGGATAGGAGTAGGGTAGCAGTAGGGTAGAGTAGGAGTAGTGTAGGAGTAGCGCCGGGCAGCTAGAAATAATTTATATGGCAAAACAACGTTTGCCGGGTCAGCTAGTAACAATATAATTATACATAAGACCTACATATGTACATAGTTATCAACTTGTGCAATATGTGTGAGTCATTAAATTAAGGAAAACTGGATGTTGTATTTAGCAATAGTACCCACTATTCAAATAATTTATTAGTGCTTTTTTTTGCGGATGGGAAATCATCAAATGGCCCCTCCCGCTCTGGGTGGAGCGAAAGGGGGTGTCAGACTCGTACTGACTAAAACCCACCCGTGTTCCTTCCTTAGCCCTTTATGTTCCAGGGCAGCGGCAACCCTTTCGGACGATCCCGCTACCCTGGCATTTATTAGTGCTTCAGAGAGGGTTATTAACAGGCTATGATAATACACATAATCCACCATGCGGATTGTCATCATCCCCTACGTCCAGTCGAGGGAGGGAGGAGACAGGTGGGTGGTAACACTTTGAAGTTGATCTGGCCTATACAGGATAATTTTTTATTCAGTGCGTAAATTTTCACAGGGTGTTCTACCCATGAATATGAACAACTTTCACTATGGGACCATCTCTGAAATCACAAAAAAAAATCAGCTGTTTCTTATAAAAGTTCAATACCTACTCGACCAAAATGTATGAATCTGCTGATTTTTTTTTCGTGATTTCAGAGATGGTCCCATAGTGAATGTTGTTCATATTCATGGGTAGAACACCCTGTAAAAATTTACGCACTGAATAAAAAATTATCCTGTATAGCGTAGTCAGGAGTTTAAACAAAATAAGAGGCTAGCTTTTTAATTGGCTTTGTTACCACTGACGTGCCTACTGTTAGTAAAGCATTTCGAAATGCGTGCACTGACTGCACAGGTCCACTCAATCTGTGTGGTTCTTACGGTTTAAAATATCATTTACTTCTCAAAGATTTACATAATCACTTAATGAGAAACAAAGTTTTAACACGCAGGTAATAGTTAAAATTGTCCAGAGCGCTCGTCGTGCAGTTAGGAAGTACATAATTAGTTATTATTTTAATAAATTTGGTGAGTGGGTACATCACAATAAATTAGGTACTCGAACGCGCGCGTCGTTGTAAACATCGAGCGCGCTGTTCTTACTGTTGTAAAGTACCGTGCACACTATTATAATACCAGATAATATATTAATTATTATTTATGTTGAAGCTGTTGAAGATGTGTTCCTTTAACATTTTTTTTTTTAAATATAAATTCGTTTTAGCTTCTTTAATGTTTTTTGGTAAGTAATGAATTATGTAGTTGTACTCCTTCGTATTTAATATTTTTCTTTCCGTGATTTGTTCTAGGTTTGTGTAATAGTACTAAGTCACAGTCAGTTCTTTCCTCAAAAGACCATTTGAGACACCAATCTACATGGTCTTTACATGATCTGATCAAGATTATGTCTGGACTTTAAAAGAGACCTCTAAGTTTGTTTCGGCCTTTCTTCTCAGAGTAGTCATAGAGAAAACGCCGACCTCATGTAGTTTAATTAAAAAAATATGATTGACGTGTAAAAGTGTTTGTACAAACCTAATTACAGAAAATAAATCTTTTATCGAAAGCAAATGATGTCGATCATCGATATTAATTATTAATACCTCGTGCCGGCACTACATACAATGTTTTTGCTAGTTTCTCTTTTTCAATAAAAACATTTGGCTCAAAAACTAGAACATTTAGCGTTCTAAGAACATTTCGTGCAATAGTAAGAAACATGAATCAATAAACATGAAACAATCAATAAAATCAATTTCCCAGCACTGACAGAGGAACTTAAAGACGTAAACTGGTCTGGAGTGGTGTCCGAACTAGATGTGAACAAAGCAACTAGTGAGTTCCACAACATTTTAACAAGTGCAGTACAAAAACACACGGTAGAAAGGACAATTAGCCGCTCTAAATTCATCAAAAAACCCTGGATTACACCCGGACTTATTAGATGTATGAACCACAGGGACAAACTTCATCGTGATTCAAATAAACACCCCAACGACCAAACCAAAAAAGTAATTTATAATCGTTACAGGAACTTCTTCACAAATATCGTACACAGGCTTAAACGCGAACACGACAGTCAACAATTAGAAGATAACAAAAACAACGTTAAAGGTTTATGGAAAGCTATCAGAAATATCAGTGAACAGTCCAACAGCAGAAGTATCTCAAATGAACTGCTTAAAAGTGAATCTTCTGCACAAACTTCCATAAACATTTGCAATGATTACTTCTCCTCCGTTGGCAAAAACCTAGCCAGTAAAATTCTCGCAGACATAAATGAAACCCAAGAATCGGTTATAAACAAACTACAGTTAGGAGAGCCCCAAAACACCAATTTCTTTATGCAACCAACTGACGTTTTTGAAATACACAAAATAATCACAAATCTGAGAAACGACAGCGCCCCAGGTCCGGATAATTTTACACCAACACTTATAAAACAAATAAAAAGTGGAATTATAATCCCGTTAACACATATCATAAACCTTAGCTTAGAATCAGGCATATTTCCTAACAAATGGAAAGAGGCACAGGTCACTCCAGTACATAAGAGCGGTTCAAAACAAAACCCAACTAACTATAGACCCATTTCACTGTTAGCAATATTTTCCAAAATTCTTGAAAAAATAGTTAATAAACGACTCACCTCGTACCTAGACTCCAACAACATATTATCCAGCAAGCAGTTTGGCTTCAGACAGGGAAAATCCACAGAAGATGCAGTAAGTCTCTTAGCCAATCTTGTAACGTCTTATTTAGATGATAATATAAAATGCATAGGAATATTCCTAGACCTAGCAAAAGCTTTCGACACCGTTGCCATTCCTATACTACTAAAAAAGCTTGAAACGATTGGTATAAGAGGACTGCCACTCAAATGGTTCGAGACCTACCTTTCTAACAGAAGGCAATGTGTGAAAATTGGGGATACCATCAGTAGTCACAGCAGCGTAGAATTTGGAGTGCCTCAAGGTAGTGTCCTGGGCCCGACACTATTTATCATCTATATTAATGATATCCATCACGCCATTACCGCAAATGCAGAAGTCATCTGCTACGCAGATGACACGGCCATAATTTTTCATGGCGAATCTTGGGAAACAGTCCGCGAAAAAGCCCAAAACGGCTTAACTAATATAAAAAAATGGCTCGACCTTAACCTTCTGTCACTTAATATTAAAAAAACGAACTACATCTGTTTCCATAAAACTCTTTCATCAGCACCAAATCTTCCTTTACAGCTTCAAATCCACTCTTCAACTTGCAGAACAGCCCCCTGCACTTGTGAGGAAATTAAAAAGGTCGAATCTCTAAAATACTTAGGGATTCTGCTAGATCAACGACTTTCATTCAGACCCCATATTACCTTAGTAGCAAAGCGAATCAGAAAGCTGATTCACGTAATGAAAATGTTACGCAACTCGGCCAACAAAAAGATCTTACAACTAGTGTATGTGGCATTATGTGAGTCAGTTCTCTGCTACTGCATTACTGTATGGGGTGGAGTCGGAATAACCTCAATGCTACAATTGGAAAGAGCCCAAAGATCAGTGCTAAAGGTTATGTACAGAAAACACTTTCGCTATCCCACAGATCACCTGTATAAAGAATCAGCAGTACTCAATATCCGACAGTTATACATCCTTAAATTAGTACTAAAACAAC
This sequence comes from Apamea anceps, assembly GCA_951799955.1. Taxonomy (NCBI): domain Eukaryota; kingdom Metazoa; phylum Arthropoda; class Insecta; order Lepidoptera; family Noctuidae; genus Apamea; species Apamea anceps. The sequence goes on along the minus strand of OX637521.1, from coordinate 13,710,017 downwards.
ACAAAATAACAATTCAGTCCACACAATATCAAGAACTACTTAAACAACGAATCTACAAATGTCCACTAACTGTAGTAAAAACCGCTTTTGCTCAACATATGCAAGAATTCATGCTCAGTTTCGTATATAATAAAATTGCGAAAATCAGGGACATCAAAAATTGTAGGACCCATCAAGTTAAAAAAATGATTAAACAATTCCTGTTAGCTCAATCCTACTCAGAAACCGAAGCCTTCGTTCGAGTAATGTCTTAACATATTTTGCACATACCTACACTTAATTTCACTCATACCTTCACTCTTACACTTCCTCCCCAACCATTTCATATTGATACATTCTTACCTTATCATTCTCTTGGACGCATCCTTGCAAAATTTCAATACCTTTACGACTCACCTTATTTCTAACAATTGTTATTATGATCTTAGTAATCTTATTTTTCAAGTCTATATTTTTGATTTTGGTTTGAGTTAATTTATTTTATTTTGTTACTTTTTCTTTTTCGTAAAATAATATGTAACAAATTTTACAATACAGTATCGACCATGATATTTCAAATTGTTAAAAACTCTCAAGGACTCCACGAGACAGGCTCGACCTAGTGTGGAGTCCACAAGTTAAAACATAAAATTATGTTTCCCCTGTAAAAATAATCTAAGGAGTAGTTTATTTGTATTTAGTTATAAGGAAATGTATGAACACTATTTGGTCAATAAACGATTTATTATTATTATTATTATGAAATAATTTGTAATATTTACAGTAACGACACACGTATTGATTTATTCCACATTCCAGGTTTACGTTACATTTTATCGATATTTTGAGTTGCGACTCACGAGCTTACTGTTAGGTTTTAGTTTTATTTATTTTAATGTCAAGAAATAAAGTACTTAGGAGACGAACAATAATAATAATACTTTATTTGCCAAAATGTAGGTGTACAAAGTAGTATGATTCTACATTCTACCATTACATGTGGTGTGCAAATCTTTAATTCTAGAACACATTAAATTATTAAAAATGTCATAATATTCCTTCAGTTATCACTATACAGGTTACAAAATGTCTGATTAAATAAATTAATTGAAAATATTTAATTTCACAATACATTACATAATTAAAAAATGTCCTAAGATTACATCAGTTACCAATATGAATGTTATACAATGTCAGATTTTATGTATTAATTGAAATGTCAATGTCCATGAATATTGTTATAATGTCAAACAAGTCCGTTTTGGTAACAAATTAAAATTAAATTAAAAATTTAAAAAACCCCGACTACGTGAAACCCTATAAAAAGAAAAAAATAACCTTGAAATTATGACCCTACGTAAGTACCTACGTATGAAATTTTTTGATTAAATGTTGTCCCGTCGGGGGACCGCTCTAATTATTAGCCTAACGTTCAGTTAAAGTTTAAAATAGCAGCGGTCCCCCGACAGGACAATATTTAATCAAAAAATTTCATACGTACTTACGTAGGGTCATAATTTCAAGGTTATTTTTTTCTTTTTATAGGGTTTCACGTAGTCGGGGGTTTTTTAAATTTTTAATTTAATTTTTATTTCATGCTTTTTGTAGGGACTCCTTATTATTTCTTTTCTTTTATTTTCGCGCGTTTTAAGATTCAGGTAATTTGGTATTTAATCAGGTTTTTTGTTATTCGCCATTTTGTGGTGGTGGCCATCTTGGATTTGAAATTTGTCATAGCGTATAGTATTCTACTAGTCAAGCCCTTTCATTTGATACCCATATTGAGGGAGTCGTGGAAAAAAAAATGTAATTTGCCATTTTGTGGTGGTGGCCATCTTGGATTTGAAATTTATCATAGTGTATAGTATTCTACTAATCAAGCCCTTTCATTTGATACCCATATTGAGGGAGTTGTGAAAAAATATGTATTCCGCCATTTTGTAGCGGCGGCCATCTTGGACCGATTTTCATCAAACATAGCTAAGAACACTCCCGACAAATTCACCTTTCAAACAAAAAAATCAAAATTAAAATCGGTTCATCCGTTCGGGAGCTACGATGCCACAGACAGACATACACACACACACACACACACACACACACAGACACGTCAAACTTATAACACCCCGTCGTTTTTGCGTCGGGGGTTAAAAAGAAATAACTCGAGAGCTGATGTGGAGCGGTTGGAACGAAATTCCTGTTGCTGTATGTAATAAATAACAGTAAATGATAAATTAACAACGTTTGAGGGTAACTAGATGAAAAAAAAAATCGGTCAAGGTCGAGTCGGACTCGCGCACCGATGGTTCCGTACAAATTTGTAAACTAAAATTTTCCGGGTTTCGGATTTTTTCCTTTACTTGTGCTACATGACATTGCTTCTTGTCAAATTTCATGATTCTAGTGCCCGTTTTCACCAATAGCCCCTAAAATTTAAGTGTCCTCTAAACAAATATAAGGGGCACCTAACGCAAGTTTTAATTTCACCAACGTTTAAGTGACACCTAATGCATTAAGGGGGCCTTTTAATTTAAGGGATGGATTGACGACCCCGTAAAACTTAGGTGACACATATTTTTAGGTTATTTTGTGACCGACCAAGATTACTCATAATTAACGAGATAAAATGGATAGTGACAACGATGTATATGAAGCTTTAGAAGCAATTGAAGACATAGAGTTTTTAAGTAACTGAAGCTTGTTATGCCGACCTCGTATTTACCGCGAAAGATCGAAGGATTTTAGCAAATATGATGACAAAGACTTTTTCATTAGATACCTATAGGTCATAATACTAGAAAAAGAACACGCAATCACACAAACACAACAAACTAACGAAAAGTCACTTATGTCAAGTAGTCAAGTCACGTGACTTCAAAATTTCACTGCGACTTTATTAGGCAATGGCGTTCGCCATACAGCCAAAAAAAGAATTTTAACTTTTTATTATTTATCTAATATTTAAAAGGTGCAGATCCTACTTTTTCCAAGTAATCTGAGTGAAATTACGTGTTTTATCTTGTTATTTCAGCTAAATATCAATAAAATCGTTGACTCGAATCATTTATCGATAAACGTTTCCGCAGTACCTCCGCACTATACGTCACTTATCTAGGGGGCTCTTACGTAAGTAGCCCATAGGATGGTGAAACAGAATTTAGGTAAGGGGATGATTTGAAGGGTCCCCTAAAATAGGGGAACCTTACATAAGTTACTGTTTAGGGGCTATTGGTGAAAACGGGCATAGGTCAACGGGAATTACCCTATACCTTTTGATACCGGAACATAAACGCTCATATCTTTTGATTGCGTTGACTTAGAAGTTTGTTTTTTTTCACTGCTTCAAGGGATCGAAGCCCCTGATTGATGTTAATTTCAACTTGATAACTCGACGCGTTCCTGAGAAAAAGGGTCTTGACAGACGGACAACGAAGTGTTCTTATAAGGGTTCCGTTTTTCCTTTTGAGGTACGGAACCCTAAAAACGTAAACACACATAGCAAAAGTGTCCTGTCACTTGTCAGTCACAATGTCAAACTGTTTTCGGTCTAGCTCTCATTTCCAAGTGTGCAGAGTATAACGTGCGAAAAGGAACTTCCTTCCACCAGCTCGGGCCGTTTCAGAGTCCTCCAGACCATATTTCGGCCAAGGTGGCCAATCTCTAATCTGTGGCACAAGTATGTGCGTAGACACAGGTGCACTCTCTCTTCCCTCACTCTCATTATCCGATGGGACGGCACGTAACCCGACACGATCGAAGTGAGATCAGGCGGAGGACCAACAGCTTAACGTGTTGTCCGAAGCACGGGGGTATCACACCGCCTACTTCCAAACTCCGGGCTGGAAAAACGCAATAACAGTTAGCCCGACCTGGGAACCGAACCCAGGACGGTAGGTTCAGCAGTCGAGCTTGCGACCACGAGATCAACGCAACAGTCGGACCGATTTGTAAGGTTTTGTAATCACGGTAGAAAGATCAAGGGAACTTAATTTGGATTCCTTCTTGGCAAGTTTATCCACGAGTCCCATACCAAGTCTAAATCAGTATTTGATATCGTTTAGAAAAGGTGATGGCAAGGTTCGGTTAATATCCTGCCAGGGTCGCGGGTTGCTCGAAAGAGTCATCGTGGATTCGTGGCCCCTGGCACAGGCAACTGAAGGAACACGCGTGGGTTTTAGTCATTATAAGTGTGACACGCCCTCGTACCAAAGTCTTACAAATATGTGTAAAGGATCCATCTGCAGATACTATAGAAATTAATGAATATTCACGATTTAACACTCGTTAACACTACATAAACGAGGGAGGTAGTCAATAAATCATCACACCATTCCAATAAGGAAGTTGTAAACTTATTCACAGTTAAGAGCTAGTTGTGTTCGTAATAGTACGTAAACAAAGAATTGGTAATAGTCTAATGGCGGTGTCGGGCCAGCCAGCGTTTGTAATTTCCAAACTAATATTAGCTCCTCGATATAACCATCCATTTACTTCTTATCGAGACCCGACCCCTTCGTGCCTTGGAAAGCATGTTAAGCCGTTGTTGGTTCCGGCCATAGAAATATAAAAACTTATTTCTTATATCCATTGTCCCGGCTGTCATTCGTAGATCTTTGACAGTCGTTACTGGTAGTCAGAAGTCCAAAGAGTCTGACGACCAGTCTTACCAAGAGGTATTGTGTTACCCAGTAACTGGGTTGTGGAGGTCAGATAGACAGTCGCTCCTTGTGTAATATTGGTATTCAGCTGCATCCGGTTAGACTGGAAGCTGTCCCCAACTTAGTTCGGAAAAAGGCTAAGCAGATGTTGATGATGGTCGTTTCTCTCTCTTTATCTAAAGCTAAATGAAATAGTATATTATATAAGGAAACCATTTAATATAAAAAATAAATATATAAATAAGGCGCGTTCTGAGGGGGAAGGGGGGTCGTAGGGGTCATGAACCCCCCTCCAAATCATTCAAGCTGTCGAGAGTGTACATGATTTACTTTCCTTACTAACTTGCTACTTGGTGACCCCCCCCCCCCCCCAAAATCTTGGGTTGCGACCACGCCTGTTTGTCACCTCTTTTTGGGGCAAGACTTGAGTGTATTCCGTTGAACCGTGGCCATGCTAGATCTCCGTTTATATCGTTGAACCGTGGCCATGCTAGATCTCCGTTTATATCGTTGAACCGTGGCCATGCTAGATCTCCGATTATATCGTTGAACCGTGGCCATGCTAGATCTCCGTTTATATCGTTGAATCGTGGCCATGCTAGATTTCCGATTATACCGTTGAACCGTGGCCATGCTAGATCTCCGTTTATATCGTTGAACCGTGGTCATGCTAGATCTCCGATTATATCGTTGAACCGTGGCCATGCTAGATCTCCGTTTATATCGTTGAATCGTGGCCATGCTAGATCTCCGTTTATATCGTTGAATCGTGGTCATGCTAGATCTCCGATTATATCGTTGAACCGTGGCCATCCTAGATCTCCGATTATATCGTTGAACCGTGGCCATGCTAGATCTCCGATTATATCGTTGAACCGTGGCCATGCTAGATCTCCGTTTATATCGTTGAACCGTGGCCATGCTAGATCTCCGTTTATATCGTTGAACCGTGGCCATGCTAGATCTCCGATTATATCGTTGAACCGTGGCCATGCTAGATCTCCGTTTATATCGTTGAACCGTGGCCATGCTAGATCTCCGATTATATCGTTGAACCGTGGCCATGCTAGATCTCCGATTATATCGTTGAACCGTGGCCATGCTAGATCTCCGTTTATATCGTTGAACCGTGGCCATGCTAGATCTCCGTTTATATCGTTGAACCGTGGCCATGCTAGATCTCCGATTATATCGTTGAACCGTGGCCATGCTAGATCTCCGTTTATATCGTTGAACCGTGGCCATGCTAGATCTCCGTTTATATCGTTGAACCGTGGCCATGCTAGATCTCCGATTATATCGTTGAACCGTGGCCATGCTAGATCTCCGTTTATATCGTTGAACCGTGGCCATGCTAGATCTCCGTCTATATCCGAAGGAATATCATAATTCCTCCAAAAACTTCATTCATCATCATCATAATCAGCCTATAATGTTCCCACTGCTGGGACACAGGCCTCCTCTCTGTGAGAGGGTATGGGCCGTAATCTACCACGTGGGCCCAATGCGGGTTGGTAGATGTCACATGTCTTAGAATTTTTGGTTCTACGACATGCCGGTTTCCTCACGGTGTTTTCCTTCACCGTTTTGAGAGTAGTGGTGATGAAATTATTTACACAAAGTAAATCGCCTGCCTGGGTTCGAACCCACGACCTACAACTCGTAAGTGGGGGCCGTTACCACTAGGCCACCACTGCTCTCGCTCTCAAAAACTTCATGGTTACCTTTTTAATCAAGAAAACAATCTCCCTCACAAAACAGGCATAACTTGATATTTTTACCATCAACATTCATAAGTCTACACACGTGTTCTGCGATGTTTATCGTTTTCGCCAGGAGCCGGCAAGCGTTCAAGAAATGATTTACACCTCACTAAACCGATGTTTACGTGTAAACTGTTGGAAATAGAAAATGTAGTGTTGTTGTTAAATGGTTTGTAAAATGCGACCTATAGTCTGTTCCAAAATTATCTATTGGCAATGTAAACAAATGGGTCTTCTACTTCATTATGATCGTACCTGTGGATGCCAATTTGTAGTGCCACGTCCTTGATTATTTGAATACTTAACCAAGAAATTCAAAATTTAAATCACCTTAAAGATGTTTTTCATTTGAAATTGAGTGTTTCATTTGAAATTGAGGGTGTTTCATTTGAAATTGAGGGTTTTTCATTTGAATTTGAGGTTAATTTCATCTTAGTTTTCATAGATGATTTTTCAATTGTAATTTAATAATTTTATTCCAATAATAATCCAGTGGTAACGGCCCCGACTTACTGAGGTGTAGGTTTGAACCCAGACAGATGCTTTACTTCGTGTAAATAATTTCAACACCACTTGTGAAGTCCACGGTGAAGTCAATGAGTCCTAGAGCCAAAAATTCGAAGATATGTGACATCCACCAACCCGCACTGGGCCCTCGTGGTAGATTACAGCCCACTGCTTCCCGAAGAGAAAAGAGCTGTGTCCCAGCAGTAGGAACTTTATAGGCTGATTATGCTATGAGTTGGGAAAAGTGGTGAGTTATAAAGTTGAAACCTTCTAAATACAGATGAATGTGTGACTAATTCTCTTTAGTCAGTGATTGCGTTAAAATTTAACCTGGAAAATGTTTGTTTACACTTTCATCAAATAATTTTGGAACAGACCATAGTCTGGTTTGTTTGTTTGCGTCTGGATCGCTTAACTGAGTAATGGATATGTACTTTCGTTGTGAAACTGTCTGGCTAGGCTAATTTCCAGGTCTAAATCTGCTGTATGTCTTAATTAATCATCTTTTGGCGAGAGCTACCGAGCTACACTGTTTCGGTTCCTCCGTAAGTTTCGTCGTTATTTCGGCAGGGTACTTAATTGCGTAACAAACTAACAATAGCAATGGGTTTTATTTTGACAGTTCAACAACTTTTATTGCGTTATTTACGTTGTTGATTAGACAAAGGGGATTGAACATTTTTATATGGAGCCTGGCATACCTACCTGTCGGTCTTATTTTTTTTTTTTTACAAATTGGCGGCCACGCACGTAACCTATATAAATCGATAGCTGACATCAATGCGAACAGAAAACATAGTAGGACCAAACCCCGTAAATCTTCACAATATAGCTATGATTAATAGCGGCCATAGTAGTACACACGCTGTTTTTTTCATAATTTCAAGTCTACCTATTACGGTTCAAAAGATACAGCTCTGTGACAGACGAACAGACAGCGGAGCCTTAGTAATAGGGTCCCGTTGGCACCTTTTGGATACGGAACCCTGGAAAGTACTCACACTATCCCAGGTTGGGTAATGTGTTGGTTTTTTTTGTTTGGAGACTCCAAGTACTTATAACCAAGACCAAGCATTTGGTCACAGCTGACCTCAGGGATCATGCTGACATCGAACGGGAGCGGAGGGCCTTGTCAAAAAGAGCGAATATGTTGGCACGCAGGTTTGCACGCTGTTCTGATCACGTTAAGATCACACTTTTTAAAGCATACTGCACTTCCTTGTACACGTGTAGCCTGTGGGCTAGCTATACACAGGCGAGTTACAGTGCCCTCCGCGTCCAGTACAACAACGCGTTCAGGGCGGTATTGGGGCTGCCCCGCTTCTGCAGTGCCTCGGGCATGTTTGCGGAAGCGCGCACCGACTGTTTTCACACCACAATGCGCAAGCGGTGCGCGTCCTTGGTGCGCAGGGTGCGGGTCAGCTCCAATGCTGTCCTAGTGATGATTGCTGGACGATTGGACTGCCCTTATATTAGGAAGTGTTGCAGTAGGCATATAGCCAGGGCATTTTAACGAGCGTAAAGCGTGGGTGTAAATTATATCATCACCACCGCTCTCGAAACGGTGAAGGAAAACATCGTGAGGAAACCGGCCTGTCCTAGAATCAAAAATTCGAAGACATGTAACATCTACCAACGTACCAAAACGCACTGGGCCCGCATGGTGGATTATGGCCCACTCTCACAGAGAGGAGGCCTGTGTCCCAGCGGTGGGAACACGACGTTGTGTTAACGAGCGACGTGATATTTGCTGGGTTTTATTAATTTATGTTATTATTTTTATCCAAAATTTGCTAAACTTTTATTTTATTTATTTATTTAACCATTTATGTACACACATATATAAACAGACATTGGAAAACAGAACAGAAAAAATAGGTACAGAGGTGATCTGTATTTTATATTATTAATTTCCGATTAATTTTAAATTTAAATTTTTATTTGACATTGAGTTGCTTATTTTCATTTGACATTGTACTTTATTATTTGATGACATTGTATTTGTATTTATTTTTATATGGTAATTATTTTTATGTATGTCGTTCTCGTGTTTCGGTGATTTGATTTTAATATGGGAGAACCTGAAATAAATTGATTTTATTTTATTTATTTATAACCTAAAATCTGGAATTTTAAAAACGTCAAAAATAAGAATCTCAATTTCGTGACTAGCGAATGCCCACAATACATCAAACTTAAAGCATTTATTTTAATGAAACCATTTACAGGCACTTTTGAATTGTCAAGAAGTCGGTCAGCCAGAAAATATGAAGCTAGTTGCCCATTCCAAAGCGTAGTAGGTACTGTGAAGGGCTGAAGGTACCGGGAGGAATCAAACAACGATACGATTTCTTTAAGTTGACTGAACGTCTTTACTTTACATATTCCCGACTAAACTAGCACTGTCTTTTCCTAAACAAAAAACCTAATCAAATGTTTGACACCCCGTTCTAAACTTACTTGAATGTTCGAATGGAACCCGCGCTAAATTATAGCCAGCCTGCACAATAGAAGGTTGACTTTACTGGACAACCTTTATAGTACCTTTGGAGACGAATGGGCAAGAAACTCGCATCTCTAATGATTCAGATGTGATTTATCCTTGGTAGTTGGTATCAATATTTAAAACTCAGTTAATAGCAGGGTGTTTATGCATTTTTAACGCGCACAGCACAAGCTTTCAAGTAATTAGGTCGGGTAAACTTTGGCGCGGTTGTGAGTAAACAATCTTTTGTTTCCACAAAGCGTTTTATGTAAACTGTCTCTGCTACCATTAGCGGGGCTCATGGTTAAATAGTAACAGCCGCACGGATCGGTTGAAGGCACAGAAATCTTAATAATTATTAAGATTTCTGTGGTTGAAGGTTAAGCCACGGTTGCCGCGGTCGGTTCTTGGATGGGTGACCATCCTATATACTATTGAGATCCTTCCGTGCCTCTGAAAGAACGTTAAGCTGTTGGTCCCGGCTGTCATCATGAGCTGAGTTGACAATTCAAGCCTGTGGTCCTCATACCGACATTTCATTTTGGTCCTTTAGAACACGTAATAATTTACTATTGTGGTTATGTAGGGTGCCACGGTTGGTCCGTGGATTGGTGACCATCTTTACATACCAGGACTCCGTGCCTCGGTAAGTACGTTAAGCCTTTGGTCCCGGCTGTCATTCGTGGATCTTTGACAGTCGTTACGGGTCGTCAGAAGCTCGACAGTCTGACAACCAGTCTTACCGAGGGCTATCGTATTACCCAGTAGGTAACTGAGTTGTTCAGTTCAGCTAGGCAGTTGCTCCATGTAGAATACTGGTATTGAGCTGTATCCGGTTAGACTGTAAGCTAAACCCAACATATTTGGGAAAAGGCTAGGCAAATGATGATATTGAATAATTTACAATTGTGGTCCTGTAGGTTTAGTTAACTTGTACGTTTTGAGAACTAATTTTATCAAACAGATATCTGCATTACCGTAAACTCCGTTGCGGATCGATTCAGCTTTACTAAAATATTTGGACGTACATAAGTACTGAATGTTGACTTGAACAGCCTTGTTTGTAGGGCGGTCTGACGTCAGCAGTCTGTTTGTCTGTCCGTGTAATTTATTGGCAACTGGCTGTATGGAGGCGCGGTGTGCACGTGTTCTCTGCAATTTGCGATATTGATTCTTGGGGCACGGAGTTTTTCATGTAGTACTTCGTGGATGTCTATCATGCGGCCGTCTCATTTATTTATGAGTATTTTTTTTTTATTTATGCAATGTTATTCACCTTACACTATTTATGTACAGACACCAGCAGGTCAAGCTACCCGAAACTGTCAAATTTTCCCAATCAACCAGGGCCCCAAGTCTGCTATTTTTATAAATTCGTCATTCCAACACGATCCCATTCCCATCCCATTGCCATTTTGCTTAAAGTTCGTAATCTGCTAAATTCTTAAGTGCGATCATTGTTCGGTCAATGGTCTCGTAATAGAATTGTGCCATAATGACATTGTCGTATTGTCATTATTATAAAACTCGTTAGTAGAAATGATTTTCGAAAAACTACCACTACTTTATTTATGCCAGATTTCATTTATATATATTTTTACATATTATTTATTAGTGTTTTATACAAGTCAAAGTGTTTTATGTAAGTCAGTCATTCATTTATCATTATGTACAAGATTACCATTCTATGTCATTTCTTTCAATGGAGTGTCAGTGGTTGATCACTGGAAAGTCATAATGACGCCATTATGTTAGTAGATTACCAAACTTGTCAAAATCAATAATTATGAAATCAATGATAGACAATTCTGACACTATTGTAATAGCAGACTTGGGGCCCTGGAACCTTATGCTTTAGCGATAAAGTTGAAGAAAGACAGATTGTAGTAGTTCGATGTGCTGGCGTCTGTAAATATTCGTTATTATTTTTTATCTGACACATATTTCATTTTAAGTAAGCATATACACGTCACGTTGCAGTATAAAACTGATTTACATCCGTCACCTCACTCACACATCAGCCGATCGATTCTGTAAAAGTCTCACCGTGAAAAGTTAGGTGAAGTGAGCTTAGAGTGAGCTATCAATAGTGTCAATCCGTAGCATTAGTTGGAATGACAGCTCACTCCACGCTCACTTCACCTAAGTTTTCACGGTGAGGTTACAGAATCACACTGCTGGACCAGTTGAAAACCAGCGTCAGGCATTTTTGCTGAACTGGGCCTTTTTGGCGCAGCCGTGAGGCTCACTTTCCTGCTAATTTCTTACATCGGACTTTACACTTTCTATTTGATTTTTATTTGTTGCTATCAGAGGGGCAACTCTGGCAATTAAGAACGTTCACATTCTGATCTCAGTCTCAATCTGATACATACATCCGAAGGCCAATTCCCGTAATTAAAAACGTTCAAAATCTAGTCGCAATCGCATCTCAGCGACAATCAATGTCAAAAACTAGTTAAAAATGTAGGGAACTTAGAGATATTTTTGACAGATTGAGACTGAGATCAGACTGTGAACGTTCTTAAAATTACGAGAATTGTTCCTCTGGTGTATTGTGTGTCTTTTAGTCTGTGCTAAATAAATGTATTTTTGTATGTGTTATTAATGTATAATGTATTTTTAGGGTTCCGTAGCCAAATGGCAACGGAACCCTTATGGATTCGTCATGTCTGTCTGTCTGTCTGTCCGTCCGTCCGTATGTCACAGCCGATTTTTTCCGAAACTATAAGAGCTATACTGTTGAAACTTGGTAAGTAGATGTATTCTGTGAACCGCATTAAGATTTTCACACAAAAATAGAAAAAAAACAATAAATTTTGGGGGTCCCCATACTTAGAACTGAAACTCAAAATTTTTTTTTTCATCAAACCCATACGTGTGGGGTATCTTTGGATAGGTCTTCAAAAATGATATTGAGGTTTCTAATATCATTTTTTTCTAAACTGAATAGTTTGCGCGAGAGACACTTCCAAAGTGGTAAAATGTGTGTCCCCCCCCCCTGTAACTTCTAAAATAAGAGAATGATAAAACTAAAAAAAAATATATGATGTACATTACCATATGAACTTCCACCGAAAATTGGTTTGAACGAGATCTAGTGAGTAGTTTTTTTTTTAATACGTCATAAATCGTAACGTAACGGAACCCTTCATGGGCGAGTCCGACTCGCACTTGGCCGGTTTTTTTTTTTCTTCTTGTTTCGTACAGTGATTGATGGATGGTACTCTTGTTAGGTTACTTTGTGGAGAAAGATTTAGGGTTAGGTTGTATGTAGGGCAACGACTTTTTTTTTGCTGATGTGTATTACAGTGTGGCTTTCCCGTGTTTTGTTCAGAATACAAAAAAGTCCAAAGTAACTCTGTGTTCAACTTAGAATCCAAACTTAAAAGCATTTATTTTAATTAAATCAATTACGGGCACTTTTAAATTGTGGGGGGGTCGGTCAGTCAGTAAGATGAAGCTAGTTGCCCTTTCCAAAGCGGTGTTGGTACGTATGACATTAAGAGTGTCTGTAGAGTTTCTTGCCCAAGAAACTCTACAGACACTCTTTTAAATCAAAATATTGTTACTAAATATTGGGTACATCGTAATCATCATCATCTGCCTAGCCTTTTCTCAACTATGTTGGAGTCGGCTTCCAGTCTAACCGGATGCAGCTGAATACATCGTAATCGATACCAAAAAACAAAAAAAGTTCAAAGTAACTCGTGTTTGTCTGTCTGTTACCTTTCGGATGATACACTGGTAAATCATGACCCATGGCCCACCTTTCATCGGTCGCACGAATGTTAATACGAATTTTGATTTTCAATGGAGGATGCGTAACACACTTTCAATCACAATCTGAATCATTTTGAAGGATATTGCTAATCCATTGCTTCATATGTTCGAAAAATTGGTCTGCTCAACAACGTAAATAACGCAATGAATGTTGTTGAACTGTCAAAATGAAAGCCATTGCTACTGTGTGTTACGTAATTACCCCTCCGATCTATAAACAAAGCGGCGTGATGCAATTATCTGGAGAACAAGAAAGTCATTTTTATTAATAGCACTTTTTTCTGGCATCGATGAACAAAGAACTTGATTATAACAAACTTTTTACGTAAATATGTGTTTTTAGATGAAATTCTTCTTGTGGCTAAGTAATAACAGCCGCACGGGTCGATCGATCAGGTTAAGATACGCTTGCCACGGTCGGTCCGTGGATGGGTAACCGTTTTTACATACCGAAACCTCTCCGTGCTTCGGAAAGCACGTTAAGCCGTTTGACCCGGCTGTCATTTGTGGATCTTTGACAGTCGTTATGGGTCGTCAGAAGCCCGAAAGTCTGACAACCAGTCTTATCAAGGGGTATCGTATTACCCAGTAAATGGGTTGTGGAGGTCAGATAGGCAGTCGCTCCATGTAAAATACTGGTATTCAGCTCCATCCGGTCAGACTGGAAACCGACCCCAACATAGTTGGGAAAAGGCTAGATATTGCGGTAAGGAAAGTTATTCGTTTAGCAGATTGGCGCACTCACTACCTACTATTTTGCTGTGTTCTAGCTATTTCATACGACTGTAATTTAAAACCGATAAGGTTCATTTTTGTTTCATTCCATGAACACACGACACTGTCAAAATTATAAGTACAGACACCAGCAGGTCAAGCTACCCGAAAGTCAAATTTTCCCAATCAACTTTGAACCTTAATCTATTAAATAAATTTGACAGATTTTAGTAGCTTGATGTGCTGGCGTCTGTACAAGAATGAAAGTTTCATTCGTTCATCTGCTTCTTTAATTTTTTCGATCATTCGGTAGGTGAAAGATGCCGCCGAGTGACTAAATCCAACATCGTTGGATCGGTTCACTAGTGAATCCATTTTTAACTTTTGATTAATTCTTTGTTCAGACATTTCACTTTGAGTCAAAGATGTAGAATGAAAGGGAAAAATGAACAAAAAAGTAGGAATAGAATACTTTTTATAGACTTTCTCTTTAGTGTCACTTCTTTTTTAAACGCGAATGCTTAAGAGCCGACCTAACGCGCAGTGACATGAAAAAATCAACAGTTAGACAGTTTCTTTTTTTTAATTTTAGTAAGCGACTGAAGCAATAATTTTCCCTGACTTTACAACGGTTGGTAGCTAATCGTCTAGGTGCTACCAACTTAACAATAGAAATGAGGTTTTATTGCTACAATAGCCTCCTACTGTGTCTATTTAGTAATTCCATTAATAGAGACAGCGCTGTAGGGCGTAAAATAAACGGCGGCATCCGATCTATGTCTGTTGGCAATCAGCTAATGTGGCCTAGGTTTTATAAGATCTCTGGTTGATTTATTCGTGAGTTTGAATAGATGAGGTCGTGTACTCGTGTCTTAATAAATTTGGTGTTTTGAGAAATGGCATACGGTCGTAGCAAAACGTTTTGCTTGAATGTGACGCATATTTACCCTTAACTTGTTCTTATAAGTGTTTGTTCTCTCTCTGCGTCATGTTTACCACAAATAAACGAATTTTCTTTCTTTATTCAATGTTATGTCAGAAGGTGTTGTAGTGTCTACTTTGTATATTGCAAGCACCAAAGATAATGATTTAGGTAGACCAGCCGGTCGATTCTGTCGATGTGAGTTGTCACTAGTGTCAATCCCTAGCATTATTTGGAATGACAGCTCACTTTACGCTCACTTCACCTAAGTTTTCACGGTGAGATGGTTACAGAATCGCACTGCTGTAGGTTTACAGAACAAGTTGGGGGAAAATATGCGTCGCAACTGATGCAGCATGATTACTTTACTCGATCAGCTTGGTGCTTGCGTTACACACTATCAATGCAATGGCTTGTATTTTGACAGTTCCACAACATTCATTGCGTTATTTACGTTGTTGAGCAGACAAATTTTTCGAACATATGAAGCAATGGATTATCAGTTTCCTTCAAAATGATTCAGATTGAGCTTGATAGTATGTTACGCAATTAGGGTGCAGTTGACTCAGGACCTCCCTCACACTGACGATTCGCGCTTTCAATCGACAAGGCAGTTATTCCATAAGTCTTTTCAAATCATTTGCCAAGTGAAACGCACCTTATTAATCGCCTAAACACGTCGTGGTTGGTGCGAGATGATGCGATAAATCTGGACGCTAATCGAATCACGCCAGTCCGCCACCGATGAACGTCATGGTGTTTATACGTCGGACAATGTGGAGGAATCTTGTAGGTGTTTGTGGAGCTGTGAAGTTAGTGGGTTGGGTAGCCAGCGATTTAGGAGTTCAAAGAGCGATTTGATATTCATTACGATAGCGCAAAATGGATCAAGAAAGAAAAAAAATAAGCTCTTTTCAATTAAAACGTGAGTCTACATTAGCTTTTATTGTTTCGGTAATTTGGTTTTGTTCAGACATTTTTAGTGATTCTGAAAGGCATACATACAGTGTCGGAATTCTCCTTGGGATTTTGACTATTTCATTTCCTATTGAAACGGAACGAATCACCACAAATAATTCTGTTATATTTACTACGCTGGTGTCATAATACTTAGATTTACACATCAGTACACCAAATATTATTGTAATAGGTACTACATTAATAATCGCTTGCATTCCATAAACTGCGAGTTGTGTGGCCCCAAATCTAAACAATTGGTCAGTATAACCATAGACTGTGCCTGAAGAAAACCGTGCACAGACCATAAATATCGGATGCCGACCTTAAATATTATGAGAAAAATATAATAAGAATCATGGACGCCTGATTGATTGGTTTATTTTCGCAAATGGTTTAGGAATTTTTGGACATTAGGTAGGTACTGTTTTCTATTTTCGACGCCATAGTGGGGAAGGGAAGGCCATCTGTAGAATCCTGTTGATTCCGTATTTCAGTTGATTATACAACATGGTTGATTATACTCACTACCACACCAAGCCACTCGCGCAGGGCCACTCCATTTTGTACCTTTTCCCGCCATTCGGGGTGTCTGACAGATGACATTAGTGACAGCAGCTACCTCGCTACTTGTGTGAATGAGACAGTGTTTACATATCTATTAAATAAATAGTACACATAAAATAAAATAATAATACTATAATAATATCACGCTTCACGGACGCTTGTCAAGTATCAGGCTCTTCATGAGCCCGTTGTAGATTTCTTAGCGTCTGTATCCTAGCTACGTTTTGGTGACCTTTTAGGGGAAACTGAGGGTTTCATCTGTGCAATTATGGACGAAGTTATCTTGACGAATAACTACCGGAGACTTAAATTATGAAGGACGGGACGGTTGACGTGTGTTGGGCATGCCACCGTCCGGGTGAGTCCATCAGACATATTATCTCCTATTAAAATAATTTTAATGTATGATAATTATAACATCAACTTAGTAGATTGAAAAACAAGAGAAAAGCTATTAAATTATATTTGTCTTGGAAGCCCTAATAAAAAGCACATAAAGTCATACATTAAAGCATGCCTGACTCGCCGATATTCTTTTATGATTGAATTATAAATGTATCCGCCATCTTTATCATAGTCTTAGAAAATAACGTGGTACTTAGGGCTCTTATCTATTCCACCGAATGGTCGCTTGAAATTGCGCCTTACGGTAAAGGTTTACACATGTTAGGTTCACAAGTTCAGAAGTTGCTATCATTCGTAGATCTTTGACAGTCGTTACAGGTAGTTAGGACCCCGAAAGTCTACCCAGTAACTGGGTTGTATAGGTGAGATAGGCAGTCTCTCCATGTTAAACACTAGTATCCAGCAGCATCTGGTTGGACTGGAAGCCGACCCCAACATAGTTGGGAATGGCTAGGCAGCTGATCTTCTTTGTCGTGTCGGTGGCACGGCGGTGAATAAGATTTTGCTGGCCCAAATTTCGCCACTTCCACGGCATCATCTGTGGCAGCGCAGAGGTCACTATAAGATAAGATAAGATAATATTTATTTGCTTAAACATGTGTCATACATACAAGAAAATACATGCATGCAAGATGGTAACAACATTATTAGGTACAGGCATGTTTGCCACATGATGTGACGTGCAAATGTCAAGAAATATTACTAATTAAAACATTCTCTCAGAATAACAATAAATTAAGTAATTAAAGAATAATAAGAATATTGTAATACATTTAAAAGAACAAAGATCAAACAGAACATTAAAAACAAAAATAAGTTATTATTACTGTTATTTTATAATCATGTCAACAATAAAAAGTAAAGATCCAAAAATAATGAAACTATTCCATTGTAAATTAAGAAACGCAATACTTTAATAATTTTATCAAATAAGCTACTATGTCAATACAATTTTTTCCTCTAGGAACTCGTTAATGTTATAGTATGCTTTATTTACTAAATACGTCTTAAGATTTCTTTTCAAGTGTACATTATTAAGCTCCTTCCAACTTTTAGGCAACTTTTTGTAAACAATTGGAGACATATGAAAAACACTTTTGCGCATAAGTGCAGTCCTACAGGGAGGTAAGGTCAGCAACAAAAGTCGGTTAACACTTAAGTTGTTTAAATCTTAATTATTGAGCAAAATATTCTTAAAAACGTATAGTAATAGAATATTTAAGAATAATTAACTCTTTGCTATTACATGAAATAGAGAAAACCAATGTATCGCATCATTTTGTATCAATTTAGATGATTAGTAAAAGTAACAGTGTTAGTTGACTTTTGTTGCTGACTGTACACGTAGTTGGGTTTGGTCACGCCTGTTCCTGGGAAATTGATCTGCTATGCGCGGAAATAATTTAGGATTGTTCCTGACAAACATAATGGTTTCAAGAATATATATAGATAGCAATGTTAAAATTTTATGCATTATAAAATAGGGTTTGCAGCTCTCCGTGGTTTTCAAATGAAACATTGCCCTAAGGTATCTCTTCTGTGCTTTATTTACTACTTCTCTATTAGTCAAGTTACCCCAAAAGACAACACCATATCTGAGAATGGATTCAGCCAGACCGTAGTAAGCTGTTAATAACGCCTCCTTATTGATATTTCGTGACAGCAAGTACAATGCATAGGCACTACGACTAATTCTTTTACTCAGAGAATCTATGTGATCCTTCCAATTTAAATGTCGGTCAATAATTAGTCCCAGAAACTTAGTTGTATTAACTGTATCAATTGTTATATCATTATATGTAATGTCAAGATTGGAAAATGTCAATAAACGCTGGCTAATAAAATGCATAATTACTGTCTTACTTAAATTAATTTTTAAATTATTATTGTCTAACCATTGTATAGTATTGATCAATGTATTATTAATGTCATATTTATATAGGTCTTTATTATTACAGGGTATAGTTATAGAACTGTCGTCCGCGAAAAGTGTTACAGGATGGTCAATTGACTTTGGAAAATCATTTATGCACTGTAAAAAGAAAAGGTCCTAAAACACTTCCTTGTGGAACTCCGTAGGTAACGGTTCGTTCCTCTGATGGAATGTTTTCTTCATGTTTAGTTTTAGTGTTTAGCCTACTTATTTCGGTTATTTGTTTTCTGTCATGCAAATATGATTTTATAAGTTCAAGAACATTCCCTCTAACACCGTACGCATCAAGTTTTTTTAATAAAATATCATGTTGGACATAATCAAATGCCTGAGCCATGTCATGACTGGAGTATTTTTATCCATATTTGATATAATCGAGTGCAAAAAGTCATAAACTGCCATATTTATTGTTTTCTTTTTTCTAAATCCTTTTTGTTCGTAACAGAGTATATTGTTCACTTCTAAATAAGAACTAAGTTGATTATAAATATAGTATTCAATTACTTTTGAGAACATCGGTATTAATGCAATCGGCCTGTAACATTCCATTAGTATTATTATCCCTGTCTTGTTTTTTAATCAATGGCTTTATTACAGATATTTTTATGCGTCTGGAAAAATACCTTCACTTATACACAAGTTATAATATGACAGCGGGTAACTTATTTCATCAGCTACTGTTTTTAGTATTTGTGTACTGATCCCGTCATAACCCACGCTATTTGTGTTGTTTAACGCTAGAATGATTTTCGATATGTCATTCGGAAAACTTGGGGCGATAAACATAGAATCCTTTCTGTTCAGAATATTTTTTGTTACTCTATGCCCTGAATTCATCGAGGGTTGAATTTTGTCTAAAAAATAATCGTTAAATGAATTACAAATATGGTTTGGATCTGAGATAATTTCATTATTAATTCTAATTTTGGGGATATTGTATGTGACGAACCCAGCAATGCATAAATATGTAAGCTGTCACGCCCTTTATGCCTGGAGGCTTTTATTTAGGTAGTGAGTTTTTATTTTTATTTTAATTAATTATTTTTTAGCTTGAGTACGTATAGTTTTTATTATATTTGTTGGTATATTGGCGTGGCTAGCTGACATATGGCAAATAATTTAAGCTTCTTGTAATGTTCATTACTGAACATAGGTTCCTAGTATTGTGTACATGCAATTATATTCTAACTAAACAGACAGCTGTGCTGCTGGGGAGTTTGTTCCGCCACTTCTTCTTCCCAGCGATAGCACTAGAAAGTGGTGAAGGGCGGGCGTTTTTGGGGGACTGTCTTTTGTAATTTTGACGTTCGAAAAGTGCTGATTCTCAGCCTAATTTGAATAAATGACTTTTGATTTTGATTGATTTTGATTTGTTTATAATTTGCCAAGTAGTTTTGGATTTATTAATTGATGTCTTTATTTTGTGCTTTCTGTGTTAAATTTATTATTCTTTTAAATAGTTTTGAGTATTTCTTTAATCGCGTTTTATTCTGTTGAGTGGGTTTTATTCGATACTGCCACAATAATTTACGTTTTTTTTTCACTGCATTTTTTAATACCGCGCGATACCCATTTTTGATTATTGTGGACATTAACTGAAATAAGATTTACGGGGAAGCACTGATCGTATAACAAAATGAAAATGTCTACGAACTCCTTATATTTGCTACATTTGGGTCCTTGGCTGCATCCTAACTCTCTCTCTTAAAAGTTAGGCTTTGCAGAGAGCCTTTAAACGTATTGATGTTGTCGTTATTGTAGTCACATCTTCTCTTAGTCCACCGTTTAAAAGTATATACGTTACTAATTGGACATTTCAATAACTGCGCAGTATGGTCAGACAACGCTAACTCCAATACTGTGGCTTTACAGGATTTTTTAAAATTATGCGCAAAATTGTCTATGCATGTTTTGCTCTTAAGGCGCGTCGGTTGATGAAGAGCTAGTTTTAAGTTAAAATTCAATAATACGTTTTCAAATTCTGTTGATTGCCTATTTGTCTTAAGAACATCTATATTAAAATCACCTACTAAAACAATATTTTTATAATCATTTTTCACTATAGTCTGTAATATTATTTCTAATTTATTCATACATTCGTTGACGTTTTTAGCATTAGGTACTCTATAAATACACACACAAACAATCCTATGAGTAACAAGTTCAATGGCATAACATTCAAAGATACCCGTTGATGACATTTTTGCTATTTTTGGCAACTCTCTCCATTGACTTGACTATGTCTGCATTTTTTGGGGCACTGAGGTCAGGACAAGAGGTTGGACATAGTTTGCCCCCACAGCTCCATATTCACACCCTGCTGCCGTACCGTCGAGGTAGCCTCACTTTACGAGTTTGAAGTTGCATCTCCCCAGTTCGGTTCGGAGGCGGTTCAGGAACTTGCAAGTAGGCCACGGAAGGATGGACCCTGTGAGAAAAGCCAGATGACCATGATGAAGTTCAGTATTTACGTAGACAAAAAAAACGCTGGTCTTACCCTTGTGGTCCTTCTCGATAGGTACCCACTGAAAGAAAAGGGTTGACTTTTCCTCTGCTAACAACACAGGTTACATTATTTATGTTCCGAAGGTGAATGCTCGAATACATTTCAATCTTGCTGGAGCAGTAAAACGTATTTTGTTGCTCCACTGAAATAGCTTTTGTTAATTAGAAGTTTCGGTATGCGAGATCACGAGGAAAATGTAGCTGTATGTATCTTAGGCATGCTACACACTTGTTCGGGTAGGCCTATTCGAATTGTCAGTATTTGCTGAACAAAAAAGACGACCCGAAGTAGTAACTACATAATTTATTCGATTTAATTTAATGTTTTGTGTTAACTTAACAGACAGCTGTGCTGCTGGGAAGTTGCGCTACTTCTTTCTAGCTAACGTGTGTGCACACACAGTGCACGTGCACTAAAGGAAGTGGTGAACAGAGGGCGTTTTGGGACTCTTAATTTTGCCGTTCAAAAGTGCTGATTCTCAGCCTAATTTGAATAAATGAATTTTGATTTTGATTTTTGCCGCCCGGTTATTCCGATTGTTCCGATTAATGCCGACCGAACAAGTGTGTAGAACCCTTTACTTATATACTGGAAGGTTTGAGGAATTTCGTACGTTTATGTTTGTTAAAAGTCTGCTACGGCTTGATTGATTCGTACCGGATTTTGTTGAAAGTATCGATGGAAGAAACGCGTTCACTTTTGCGTTTCTATTTGAATTTAGACACCTGTCCCACCGCCGACTGGGAAGCGACTAGCTATCAACGATTTTACTCGCTCAAATAACGTAGAAAAGATTTTTAGGTCCTATGTATGTAAAAGAGTTAATTTTATTAAGTTGATAGAAAGTACTCGCTCAGCGACGCTCGCTTGGCAAGCATAGAACACTTGCTGCCAGCTGGTCAAGCTACCCGAAGCTGTCAAATTTTCCCAATCAACCTTGAACCTAATGCTTTTGCGATAAAGTTGAAAATCTATTAAAGAAATTTGACAGATTGTAGTAGCTTGATGTGCTGGCGTCTGTACACACGCATATACCAGCAAGTAAACGCTCGTCGTCGTCGCGCGCTCGCTGCTCCATGCTCTATAACTGCTTTTTAGTGGTTAGATCGACTTTCTTCTCGTGAATGTCCATGTCTTTGTAAAACCTACTACTCTTAACCTATCGATGGAAAAAGTTCAAACGATGGCCCAAAATTCAGCTGCGCTAACTCCGCTCACTGACGCAGTCATAAGATCATCAAGCGCACAGGTGACAGGGCATGCGGCGCAGGATCGAAGGTGGGCCATTGTCTGTGGGGGGGGGGGGGGTGCTGCAGACGCACTTGAGCTCTGAGCACCACCAACCTATTATTTAAGTTCACATTGTGGAATGCAAATAAATATTGAGTATTGTTAATCAATCGCTGGCAGTGGGACAGGTGCCTTTGAGCAGCCAAAATGAATCGTTGAATCGTGTAAACTGAAAAGTGAATCATTCAATGTCGTCCATATGTGCACCTTTCAATGAATTTCTTTGAACCAAGAAATATTGGTACAACAGACAATGAAGTCAACATTGACTGCATCAATGTACTATTTGAAGAATTTGTTTATTTTCAATAAAATCTGTTTTTGGCGGAGCGTTATAAAGTCAGTCCCAAAAGAATTTCGCGGTCAGTTTCGTTTTAAAATGTAGTTATCGGTGTAAAAGATGAAATAAAAAACAATTTGACGATAGGGCTCATGGCTTAGTAATAATAGCAGCACGGGTCGATTGATCAGGTTAAGCTACGCTTGTCACGGTCGGTCTGTGGATCTGTACATACTGACACCCCTCCGTGAACTTTCCTCACGACATTTGCCGCATCAAATGCCCATACCATAAAAACCGATTACCACTAAAAAATGGATGCAGTTGAATAACAGTACTTTACACGGAGCGACTACCTATGTGACCTCCACAACCCAGTAACTGGGAAACCCCTTTGGTAAGACTGGTGGTCAGACTTGAGCTTCTGACGACCCGTAACGACTATCAAAGATCTATGAATGACAGCCACGTCCAACGGCGTACTTAACTTATAGGTACCTACTATGACAACCGCTTGCCACACTTTTTCTAATCATCTCGCATAATATTAGATATTATTACCCCACGCTACGTCACAGCTATTATTTAGGACCGTAGGTAGGTACAGTCCAAATGTTTCATAACCCTGTTTGTAAACGTTTACGATCATCGCGACGGCGGCGGCGTTGCTAATAGAATAACAAACAGTCTGTAGTAATGGGTGTGGATTGCGCAGGCGTGGTGAATGGTTTCAGCTGTGGAGCATGGTGTTAAGTGATCCCATAGCTGATAAGATTAGTTTAGAGGGCTTTTTAGATGCAACCATTACCAATTGGCTGATAAGAACTGAAGTCCGATTAACCGGTCAAATTATAAATGCACAAGCCCAATGAGATTTCCCATCGGCTGCGAAATTGCATTGCAATTGCATTGCATTGCTGCAAAATTTCGAACTGCCATACAAACTTTTATTTCCTATTTAGGGGTATGAATGTTCGGCATTTAAGGGTGTTTTCAGTTCTTACTTTCATTATAAAAGGCATTTTTAACCGACTTCTAAAAAAGGAGGAGGTTCTCAATTCGACGGTATGTTTTTTTTTTTGTGTTTGTTACGCGATTTCTCCGCCAATTGTGGACCGATTTTCAAAATTCTTTTTTTGTTCGAAAGGAGATACTTCTGAAGTGGTCCCATAGAAATTTCATCAAAAACGGTTCAGTAGTTTGGTTTTTAAACCTAAATTACTGGTAAAAATTACAACTTAAAAGTGATAAATAAAAACTTTTTTGCAAAAAAAAACAACCGACTTCCAAAAACGACACTACAAAGTGAAAAATAACTTTAAATTCGGAAGTCGGTGGCAAACAACGAAAATGCGAACCCGACGACACCGACTTCCGAAATTAAAGTTATTTTTCACTTTGTAGTGTCGTTTTTGGAAGTCGGTTGTTTTTTTTGCAAAAAAGTTTTTCATTATAAAATTACATTTATCCATCCCAAAAATACCACTCCAAGGTGGATTCCAATAGTAGGTGGCGAGGAATCGTAAAGTGAGTTACATCAGCCACTAGACAAGAAACTACATGAGGACCACGACGAAAGTGGATTCGTGGAAATACATGTCCGAGAATTCACATTGGTTGTCGCTGAGATGAGACTGCGACTAGATTTTGAACGTATTTAATTACGGGAATTTGCTTGCTATTCCCTATTGGCTATATATTTTTATACAAAACGGTGACGCGACCTATTTCATAATCTCGCATGCACATTATTTATTAAAAGTTTATGCACAAGTAAAAAAGCACTACTTATACAAAGGCGGACTTATTGCCTAAAGCATTTCCTACCAGTAAACCTTAGGGTGATACAGAGACAAGACATGGCAGGTGCAACATAATAGATAGATCGCTCGCAAATTATGATAAAATACAAGAATAAACACGAATACATAATACCGTCCCTGCCGAAAACATTTTCTGAGCAATTTCTTTTATATTTCCAGAAGTTTTGGGGTCCTCAAATAGACCCCCGCTTAGCTCAGTACCTGACTAACTTCCTGTTCGGCTTCGGGACGCACAAGAATCCATCCTGTGACTTCAACAGATTCGCAGAGTTGTACGTTTTTAATGTAAGAGGTGAGTCTCATTTTCCCTTAGATTATACTGGGTCGTAGGAACATCGTCGCATAACCTTTTACTATGGATTCAGTACATGATTCTGAAAGACCCTGAGTTGATTTTTTTCGTCGGTTATGAGAAGAAAATGTTGCTGTTTCATAACCGTGTACGTAACTTACTGTATAATAACCGACGAAAAACTCAACAAAGGGCGTTGAGATTATCGCCGGTTATTAAAAAAAAAATTAGCTCTGCCATACATTTTGACCCCAGTGCGGGTTGGTAGATGTCACATGTCTTCGAATTTTTTGATTCTAAGACATGCCGATTTTTTCTTCACCGTTTTGAGAGCAGTGGTGATGAAATAATTTACACAAAGTAAAGTGCCTGACTGGGTTCGAACCAACGACCTACAATTCGTAAGTCGTGGCCGTTACCACTGGGCCACCACTGCTCATCTATAAGTATAATATAAATCCCAAACCCCGTAAACATTGAGAGATATTAACGTTCAAAGTTGGTCACGTGACAGCCATATTTTTTGAACTTCGGTCATAAGTTTAGAGTGATGGGGATAAAAAATGTTTTAACGTTTACGTCGAGTCGTAATTTTTTTTTTATCCATTTTTATTGAACTTGCTTAAAAAATAAAAATAAAACGGATGTCACGTTATTAACTTTGAACTTAAGGTGGATGCTCCACGGTAGCCCGTGAAATTCAAATTTTCTTACGTTTATTGCAATTTGCTGGTCAGTACTAAGTTGTACCTATGTTGATTAAAATACGATTCGCGGCCGTAACAATTATGTATTTACAGAATTATAATCATTAAAGTCATCAACACAGCTCTATAAGATCAAGTAATCCTACTGAATGACTATTTCATGAAATCTTGACATTTTAGGTTTAGGCTAACTTAACAAGTTGTATTACTGATTCTAATGATTATAATTCTGTAAATACATATTTGTTACGGCCGCGAATCATATTTTAATCGACGTATAACTTAGTACTAACCAGCGAATTGCAAAAAACGTAAGAAAATTTGAATTTCGCGGGCTACCTTGGAGCATCCATTTTAAACACCTCTGAACCGTAACACTACGGGGTTCGATTTATATACGCATCATGCGTGGCTGCAATTAAAAAAAAAAAAACAAAATGGTGCGACAGTAGGTATGCCACGGGCCTTCAAACCCCATCGTACGCCAGGGGTCTAGAATCATGTGCTGAATTCATGGTTTCAGTTTGCGCATCAATGTCCCTGCCACTCTATATATTTAGACGTAAAATTATATCAGAAACTTCCCCATATGTCTTTAGGGCGGTTTACAGCACGCCTGTAATAATCCTCCTTCTCTTTCAGGCACTATTGATGAGCGGATGATGGTACTGTACAACAGCCTCGGCATGGTCTACAACGATTCAGTTGAACTACCCTACCAGCTGTTAAGAGAGGTATGTCAAGATGATCTGCCGATATATTCTGTAAAAATCTCATCGTGGAAACTTAGGTGCAGTGAGCTTGACTTGAGCTGTCAATAGTGATGAAGACTTATGTGTGTGAGTAATGTATTAAAATAATAACGCGGAGTTATCGTTGCAAAGCGTGTACAAAGCAGACAGGAGAGTAACAAAATTCAAAAATAATTTTGATACTAAGGACGTCGCGTTCGTCAACATGACAGAAAGTTGCATTCATATTTCTTCAAATAGCGTCAATCCTTAGCATCAGGTGTAATTCAATTTTTAAATTTATTTATTTCAGACAATGTCCATAGTCCTTAACTATTACAAAATAAAATCAAATAAAACATTAAAATAAATCATGAAACAAAAATTACACAGACATTACAATAACATAATCTATACTTATAATAAATCTGTAGAAGTGAAAATTTTGTACATTGAAAATATCAAAAAAAAATAAATGGCAGGGGGTGTTACTAGACCGACACCGAACCCAAAAATGTGATTACAAAAATTTTTGTCTGTGTCTGTCTGTCTGTTTGTTCAGGCATCACGCAAAAACTACCGGTTCGATTACGATGAAACTTGGTATAATTATTCTTTAATATCCTGGGCACCACACTGGGTACTTTTTATCCCGGAAAAGTATATACAATAAAAAACAAACTTAATTTTGCGGTTCGATCCCTAGACCGATTACTGTACCAACCGCAAATAATAAGTTTGTCGTAGGTTAAGTCACCCGCAATGGAGTTCATTTTTATTCCTTTTAGTTTTTAGAGTTATTTAGGTTTATTTTTATATAAGTTGTAGGTATAGATTTTAATTTTAAAGTATAGGTAGTATATTTGATAGTGTACGTAGTGACCGTAGGTTATTTTATAATACTGTTAGGTAGGATTAGTCATTCGTATAGATATTAGTTTTTAGGGATTTTGCTTATTTATTGAGTTTAGATTAGTTATCATCAGAAATAGGTTTATTTAGGTAGGTAGGTATTTAATTTTCTGTTATTGAGTTTTTTTTTTTTAATTAGGTAGGTACTTAGGTAAAGATATCATATAGGTACCCTCTTAATCACCACTAATGAGACACAATTAGTTTTCTATTGTAATTAGCCACAAAGGGCCCGCGAGATAGATGGCATTCTGGGGAAGCACATAGGTACATTTTATCCTGTTAGCACGTTCCCGTGGGTTAATTTCCGACATCCACGCGGGCGAAGCCGCGGGCAGAAGCTAGTTAAAAATAATCAAATAAAAATAATACACTTTAAACATAATCAATTACAAAATTAGACAGACACAATATAAACATACACACAATGTCAAATAATATGAGGAGAAGCGCTAACATGAAGCTGCATCCACCTCTGCATCAGAGACAGGTCCCAACCGCTCGGCCTACACCCTCAGGAGACTGTCCGAGCTGCTTTGTAGGCGACATAATAGTGAAGCGCTCCGTTTCCTTAATATGATCGCGAAAAAATCATCCGTCCGCGCCTCAGCAAACCATAGTCGAAGCGCTTCAAAACCGTAATGACAGCTCACTTCACCTAAGTTTTCACGGTGAGATTTTTAGAGAATAGACCGGCTGAACTACGAGTATGTCTTTACAAATGGTTGCCTAATTTTTGCTTTGTCTTGTTTTGTCATCATCATTTCAAAAAACGCTGCTGCTGGACATAGGTCTTCCACCAAGCACCACCACTTCGACCGGTTCTGTGCTCCTTGTGGGAGGTCTTCCAACGCTACGTCTTCCGGTCGTTTGCCTTGTTTCATTGAAACAAAAATGTAACTGTTGATTTTCATCTATTCATACTAACTGTACCCATTTAATAACCGCCTGGCACAGAACACAGACGCCTCGGAGGCCACTGGTAAAAGCGGCATTGTCAACACTTTCGATACAAACGAAGTGTAGCACAATTTTCCTCGCTAAACGATTTGCTGTTTTTTTTTTTTGTATTTAGTTTTAAGTCGCCGCGCGGTCATCCCTAGACGCTGTCGGACTGATACCTCCCTCGTGTCGCTACAAGAAAACGGTCTTAGAAGACTGCCCCAAACTTTTTGATACATTTTAATCTGTATCCATAGATTTTGAAAAAATATTTTAGCAAGTAAACGGGCAGAATTTATAATATTCCCATTTCTAACTTGGCATTAAACATTGTCCACAGTACTGCGAAAGCATAGCCTCAACATACATAAAGGTGCTAAAAGCCTCACAATCCCCGCGCGCTAGGACCTGGATCGACAAGGGTTTCAAAGGCAGAGCTTCCCACGTCCAGGCGCTCGGCGAAGCCCTAGCGGCCAGTGTAGAAGGCGACACTGATAACACCATCAACGCATGCACTGCCTCTCAGCTTAATAAATGGTGAGTAAGACGAAGGGGTGACCCTGTACAGTCTGTCCAGGGATGTGCTCTAACGCATGGTGCACAAGAGCGGTTCTGAAGGTGGTCTCCTAAGAGGACCTGGGATGGTTAAGGTGAGGTAAGAATCCCACACTTTTCACTCTTCTATAAGACTGTTATGTATGTACAGCTTTCCAAAGAAAAGTATGCACTACGGGAATCATCATCAAGTGCTTCCATGGTAGTTACAACAGGATAACAGTTCAATTCAACACATATACTATTTATTTATAATTTTCTAAAATAGCATCTTGGTGCCAACTGTACTTAAAGAACTGTAGCGCAGGGGTCATTTGCCGGGGTCTCGGATCATAGCATTGCATCAATGAAATTAAAACGAATAACGTGCAAAGAGTAGGCGAATTGAACGAAAGAGAGCTCTTTTTTGGCGGGCGGCGCAGGCGGTAGTTTTTAAATTACGAATTATTTTTAACAGACTTCTTAAAAAGTGAAAAATAAAAACTTTTTTTGAAATGGTCAAATGGTCCCATAGAAATTTCATCAAAAACGGTTCTGTAGTTTGATTTTTAAACCAAAATTACTGGTAAAAATTACAACTTAAAAGTGAAAAATAAAATCTTTTTAACCGACTTCTAAAAAAGGAGGAGGTTCTCAATTCGGATGTTTGTATTTTTTTTTTTTTTTTTATGTTTGCGCATAACTCCGTCGTTTGCCAACCGATTTGAAAAAATCTTTTTTTGTTGGAAAGGTCCCAAATGGTCCCATAGAAATTTCATCAAAATCGGTTTAGTAGTTTGGTTTTTAAACCAAAATTACTGGTAAAAATTACAACTATAAAGTGAAAAATAAAAACTTTTTTGCAAAAAAAAAAGAACCGACTTCCAAAAACAACACTTCAAAGTGAAAAATAACTTTAATTTCGGAAGTCGGTGGCAAACAACGAAAATGCGAACCCAACGACACCGACTTCCGAAATTAAGGTAATTTTTCACTTTGAAGTGTTGTTTTTGGAAGTCGGTTCTTTTTTTTTGCAAAAAAGTTTTTTTTGAAAGAAAAAACAACCGACCTCCAAAAACGACACTATAAAGTGAAAAATAACTTTAATTTCGGAAGTTGGTGTCGTTGGGTTCGCATTTTCGTTGTTTGCCACCGACTTTATATGTTGTTATAATTTTTATGATTATCGCTCTACCGGTGTTTTAAACTAAGGTCGCCATTGTTGCGACACGTTATATGTTAGTAAAGCTGTTACAACCATGGAAGCAATTGCCTATTTTGTATTACTACGTTTACAATTACTCGTATAGATTAACAACTCTATGCAATTCCAAAAAACATCGAGTGACAAATGACGATCTGAAACCGGAGTAGGTAACCCGACAGAGAAAAAACTTCATACAAACTCGCAATGATAGGTGCACTACTACAGAGAGTGCAGATAGAACAAAACTTAGAAGCATTGCATCTGTGGGGGGTTACTCTGTGGCGCAACGCTCGTGCTAATTCGGAAACACGAAGATTAACGAAGCGCATGTCTTTTCTAGTTTACCTGTATGTAGTTCAGAAAAGCACGCCTGCCTATCTTTTCGAGGAATACAGTCGTGATGTTATGTTATTTATTTTGCAGGCTCCAATTAAACACACTCCTACGTCAGATGTCAGAGGCGGTGTTCGTGAACCTGTACGGCACCAACAACAGGTCTTCAGACGAGAGTCCTGGGCCAGTGGCTCGCATCGAGCCGTCCCTGCTGGCTATGCCTCTAGGTAAGACTTACAGATCATCTACAGGTTTAAGGTCTATTACAATTTATTTTTCCATTTTTTGTTATTTCAAGTTAACCAAATATCAACTTTATTCTGAATCTTACTTACTGCTATTTTCCTGAAACCGAGAAAGGACATATATAATTTATTTAGACAATTTAAAGTCACATTCATACTTGCCAAAGTTTGAACCAACACCTCGCATGAGGAGCGGCCTCATTAACGTCCGGTCATAACGTCATTAATTATCTTAAAAATCTACTAAATAAAAACCGTTGGGTCTAGAAGCACGAAATTTTGCACAAGAATTCCTCTCATAACGGCTGAAATTTAAAAAATCCTTGAAATTTTAGCCCCAAAAGGGGTTGATGAAAGTTAATATGGAAGATCGTTATTTTTATTGATTCGAAATTTATCTCTTTCTCTCCCTCAGGTCTAGAAGCGATGCCCGACTATCCCGCCTTCATCGACCTGTCGCACATAGTGTGGCTGAACAATCACATTCCCAAGGAGCACCAGGGCAAGTGGAGGTTCCTGTTCTCGTCGCACATACATGGAGAGTCATTCTCTACTATGACGGGTATGTAGCAAAGATAAAACGGAACTAACGACGCCATCTTGTTTTTTCAACACAATGTCACAAAACATTATCACTAATGTTTCTCAACAGCTTTTTTTTTTGTTTTTTTTTCCTTAATGATATTAGACAACATTAGTTTTAATAAAAATATAAAATCACTTTCATTTTTAAATGATTCTTGTAGCAAACTGCCAGTATGTAAATATCAGCTTTAAATGTAAACTCAGCACTCTGCGCTCAACGCTCTCTTGGATGCTGAGCTTGGAATGGAAGAAGATTTTGTCAGTACGTCTGGAGTATTGTGAGATGAGCGTATGACTGTCGAGTAGTTGTATACTTTTCGTTATAATACATACTTAACTTATGTGTTTGTTAAGGGGCTTGTGGCTAAGTAAATAACAGCCGCACGGGTCGATAGATCAGGTTAAGCTACGCTTGCCGCGGTTGGTCCGTGGATGGGTGACCATCTTCACATACCAAAATCCCTCCGTGCCTCGGAACGCACGTTAAGCCGTTGGTCCCGGCTGTCATTCGTGGATCTTTGACAGTCGTTACGGGCCGTCAGAAGATCGAAAGTCTGACAACCAGTCTTACCAAGGGGTATCATATTACCCAGTAACTGGGTTGTGGAGGTCAGATAGGCAGTCGCTCCATGTAAAATACTAGTATTCAGCTGCATCCGGTTAGAATGGAAGCCGACCCTAACATAGTTTGGAAAAGGCTCGGCAGATGATGATGAAACTTATGTGTTTATGTCTTTAACTAA